>OX388348.1:54231084-55481084 GCA_947579665.1 Sympetrum striolatum | reverse complement strand
CAGTAAAAAATCTTTTAGCTTGTGTTTAAATAACATGAATCCAATAGGGGTTTAAGCACATTGGGAAGTTTGATAAGTAGGCAGAGGCCCATGGATTTAAAAGCACAGGCAGTTTTCTTAGTATGGACGAAGGGGATGTGCAAATTATTAAGTTGGTGGGTACCGTAGCTGTGTAGGATAAAATTTTGGCCAAATTCATGAAAATTAGTCTTGACATAGAGTAGGACAGTAAAAATATACAGACTAGGAACATTTAAAAGACAAAGGAATATATAAAAAAGGGGCGGCAAGGAGTACGACAAGACTTATTACTCATTAAACGAATGACTCTCTTTTGAATTCTAAAAATAGTCAATGCTTGGGGTGAAGCCCCCCAAAAAAGAATGCTGTAGAGCAAGTGAGTATAAAATTCACCATAGTACAGAAGAACTAGAACATCTAAAGACACAGTCGAACTTATAGACCTAATAAGATAACAGACTGAGCTTAGTTTAGCAGCAAGATTGCTAATATGACTTTCCCATGATGAGTGAGCATCAAGAGTCACACCCAGAAACTTCGTATTGTCAACTTATGACATACACACACCATCAAGGTCTATATTAGCCAACCACTTAGTTTTATTAATATTTGAGAAGTAGATAAGTTGAGATTTATTAATATTAAGTTTTAGGCCATTGTTGTTACACCATTCAGACATGAGCTGAGAAACAAGGTTGGCTGAGTCTTGTACATCATTCACCTGTGATGATGTAATGATAAAGTTGGCATCATCAGCATATAAAACATGGTAAATACCCACTCCAGAGGGAGAGAGTTAGTAAGATCATTTACATATAATAAAAACAGGATTGGGCCAAGATCTGAACCTTGTGGAACACCATGATGAAGGACTTTGGGAGGGGAAGTAAATTGGGGGAGTCTAAAAACTCTCTCAAGCACCCGCCGATGTGATTTGGAAAGATAGGATTCTATCCATAGTGAAGGTATACCTCTAATACCAAAAGAGGATAATTTATTTAACAGAACCTCATGGTTGTCACTGTCAAAAGCCTTGGAGAAGTCATAAAACAAGCCCAGTACTTTGGTTTTATCGTCAAGTGCAGACAAAATTCTATTCACTACCTGAGAGATAGCCTTGTTGGTGGACCTATGTTTACGAAAACCATATTGGTAAGATGACAGAAAGTTGTTTGACTCAAGAAACGAAGTCAATCTTTTGTAAAATACAAGTTCGAACACTTTTCCAAGCTGATTAATGATGGAAATTGGGTGGTTGGAGTTAAAATCCTGAGTAGAACCCTTTTTCTTATAAAGAGGGATAACTTTTAATTCCTTAAGAGATTCAGGGAAGGTTCCTTACTGCATAGATGAATTGATTAGAAAAAGAAGAGGAGATTTAATGTATTCATATGACAGACGGATTAAGTGGAAAGGAATTTCATCAGTACCAGCACAGAATTTTGATCCAGGATTGAATATTATAGAGCAAAGTTCAGATTCAGAGCAGAGTGTTCAGAAAACCTCATAATATGCATGTTGATTTCTTTCAGGGAAAGCAAACAGCCTCTTTTTTAATAGTACCCAGCCCATAGGACAATTTCAAATTTTATTACGCCTAAGGACTACAAAGTAGTATGGGCATTGTCCAACAAATAATCATAATCACAATTAAAGTAAAATCTCATAATATGCAAAGTAATATGCGAATCAAAAATATACAAAGAATATATAAAAGTTGTCAAAGAAAGTAAAATAAGATTACTGGTTATCACCAAGATATTCTTGGATACTATAGTAGGCCTTTTTTGTTAGAAGCCTCATGACTTTGTTTTTATAAGATTTAGAAGTCAAGCAGTCTTTGATGGATGCAGGAAGTTTGTTATAAATGAGAGAGATAGAGTGATGAGGGGCTTTAAGGGAGAGGGTAAGTGAGTGATCATATAGGTGAATATCCTTATTTTGGCGAGTATTATGGGTATGGATGACCGAGTTAGAAGGGAAAAAATAAAGATTATTTTTGGCAAGTATGGCACAGGAAAGGATATAAATACAGGGAAGAGTGAGAAGCTTTAAATGTTGAAAAAGTGGACATCCAGGAGTTCTGATGGAAACATTTAGAAGAGCTTTTATGGCTCTCTTTTGTGCAGAGAAGGCTTTGATTGCCGAGGGAGAGTTTCCCCAGAAAATAATTCCATAAGATAAATGGGAAAAAATGTTAGTATAATAGACAGCAATAAGAGAATCTAGAGAAACAAGCTTAACTAACCTACGAATGAGAAAGATGTTACTCGAGAGTTTGCTAGTAAGTTGATTGACATGGTGAGACCAGTCGAGATCATCCCTAATATATAGTCCAAGGGATTTGACAGTATCTGAGCTAGTGATGTTACTGTTGTTTATTTTAAGCAGAGGAGTAGTATTCAAAGGAGAAATTTCTGTATGAAATTGAAGAAATTGTAGAAGAAGTTTGAACTACATAAATTCAATTTCATTTAGCCAAAGACTATAAGAATGCAGTTATAAGCATTTTCAAACACACTAAATTTGTATAATCACAATATATAATAATAACTTTATTATGGTAATTTTCCCTCTTACTTTTTACTGAGAATAATGATATTTTGTTGGATCAAACAAAAACATGAAAAGAAATACAGACTACAAAACAAGTCATCAATTAAGGTCAAATATTTGGCATGTAGCTATACACAAAACATGGTAAAGGAAAAGAAAAATACAAAGAGGTGATGAAAAGGATCCAATAAGACAAGTAACTCAATGAACATAAAATACTTATATCTAGATTTTTTGCTCATCTCTGTTGCTGCTAATATATATTATATATAGCAGCAACAGATATTATATACATAAATATAATATCTGTTATATATTTATATATTATTCCTTTTTCTCAAACTCCTTATCTTTTTTCTGTAGATTCCCGAATCTCCTATTTTATACTGGTTATGAAGAATTTCCATCAGACAAATTCCAGTTATTACTGATTCTGTTACCTCTGTTTTTGCAACAAAAGCTCCTCATACCAAGTCCAACTCCGCTCACTTTACTCCTATCCTAGCCTTAGATTAACTTTGGCTTACTTACAACAAGGGTACAAGTACAACTAAGGAAATGATGTAAACTGAACAAAACGGAATCAGGCGTAACTTTGTGGTAGTTATTAATAATATCAAAATCCATATCGAGAAAACTTTTACTTTCCTATCCTTTTGCCTGATGATGCAGCCATGCTGCGAAACCATGGTCGCTTGTGTACCTTCTCTGTGGTCTAGTAAAAGTTTTCTCAATATGGATTTTGATGTAAACTGAATATGAAGTTATGGGATATCTGTAGTGTATATGTATTAGAATGGGTACCAGGGGACTCTTGCATAAATTAAGGCTTGTTGTTTATATAATATAAATAAATACTTACTTGAGGGTGCAGCAACTTTGGCCTCTTTCTTGTGATTCAAAATCAATATCCATTCACTAATTACTACTCTTCTGACTGTTCAAATTATGTACCCAAAATGATCCATAATTTCAACACTGTCTTTCCTCAAGTTACTTGCATTTAATTATTTCATTTTAACAAAAAATCTTAATTTTGGCTCAACTTTTATCGTCTAGTTTCCCTGTAATATTAGTGATGTAATAAGCGATATTTATTAGTAAATAGTCAGGCAACTACCCAATGGTATATCCTCTGCATATAACTGCAATAACACACACATAAAGCTTCTGAAACTTCTAACCTCTCAGATTTTAACAACTCTCTTGTAAGTCAGTATAAAATCTTTGCAAAATTCCTTCAAAGGATAAAAGAAGATAAAAAGTGAGAATAGGCCAGAACTCAAACTTAAATATTCCACTTTCTATAAAAGCTCATAAACTAATCATCGAAATATTTGTAGAGGCTGATCTCAGAGAAAGTATAGTCTGACTCTAAATTTAGAGTCAGACTCTAAGGAGTCTGACTCAGAGTCCTTAAGGAGCATCTATCTATATTAGTTTTATAATTATGTATTATAATAAAGGTTAATATTGATGACAAAAAGTCTAGTAAGTACAATAAACCATCAAAAATGTTCACCACCTTATGCACATTTTGCCTCCAACAGAGGCCTTACCAAGATGGTGTGAGAAACTGGATTCAAATATATATTTACTATTAATATTATTATTTGACCCTATATAGAGGGATGTTAAGCTCGAGTAGGTCTCTCTTTCACTTAACCTTTAATGTAATTTTTACATATGCACTTATAATATAAAATGCATGAGATGGATTCAATTACAGAAAAAAGGAAAGGACTGGATTGTAGTAAAAAATTCTTCTCAATTGAAGATTAATAGAGAAAACACCTAAGAAATCGCAAAAACATCAACAAAAACACAGAGAAAGAAAAACATTAAATTTAAAATATTAATCATAAAATTTAAAATTATAACTCAGGTAAACAGTAGTTAATGTGGTTTGTTGTAAGTATAATAGTACCACATAGCAATAAAGAGCCTTTTCGGTACCAGTGGGCGGAGCATGGACAACCAATCCCTCTTCCGAATACCTCCACCTTTGGTATCCTTCCCCCCATTCTCAAGTAATTAGTTTCATCTATGCACAGCAGTTTTGACGAATTCTCTTAATTCACAAATTCTTTAGGAATACGCATTGCATATTTTGAAGAAAAACATGAGAACGATTAGCGATAGATGGCAACCATGAGGTGGTGAAGGTTGTATCGTGGAGTACACAGGGTAAGGAGTTTGCATGAGTGGGGATGGAGAAGGGGATGGACAAAAATTTCTGTGCAGGTTTACTGGTTTAACATAAAATCTCTAACATTTCCCAAATATGTTATGGATTCTTAAATATGTTTGACTCTTTCCTTTTCCTATTAGAATTCAAATCTTTGTATGATATCTTATCATCAACAGAATCATCTCTATGATTTCCAGCGAAGTTTTCAGTGATTTCAGATACTGCAAATTGTCATTGAAGGTTTGCCAATCAAATCAGGCAATTATTCCATATACAGTGGTACCTTGGTTACCGACGGCCTTAGTTAACGACGGACTTGGTTAACGACGAGTTGCTATAACCAAAAAATATCTTGGGTAACGACGTAGGATTTGGCTTACGACGCCTCGTCCATTGGTCTTTCCAGAGTTTCATGTGTTTCAGCACGTCTATTTATAATCACTATATTATAAACTATTATAATATTTGATGTATGTTACGATGTTACATCATAAAAACATACTGAACAGCAGCTAGCGGAGAATATTAAAAATAGTTCAATGCTAAATTGTAGCAAATGCACATAGGCACTTGTTGTCTCACCGGAGTTCAATGTTCAATGAATATTCATTCTAACTCATACCTAATGAGAAAGGAAAGAAGTAGATATAAAGGAATTATAGAAGCGATTATGTGTTTCCGAAAGATTAAGATTCGAACGGAACTTAAGTTCCATTCTAGGTACATACTACAAAAATGGAACCAAGGAATTTCTTTCAAACCATTCGGTCTACTTTATTCAACTATCGAAGAGCTATAAATGGTAGAAAATATCATACAATTATTTTTACAAAATCTTATTAATAGAAGAAGTGATCGAAGAATAATTAGGTAGACGTTGCAGGGAGTGACACAATTTCAAGCAAACTCTCAGCCGAGGAAAAGGATTTTAGACAAGCATTTGATAGTATAAACAGGATCAAACTCTAAAAAGCAATGGAGGATATGGAAATTCCATCCAAAATAATAAAATTGATTCAAATGACATTGAAGAAGAGCATGGCTAAAATAAAAATACATAATTAAATATAAAATGAATTTGAATTCAGCACTGGGATAAAGCAAGGAGATGACCTATGGGCCACACTGTTTATTCTAGGATTACACAAAGCTGAAGGAAAAAATTGATCAAAGAGGAACAATATTAAACAAATAAAGAGAAAGAAGCAAGCAATTGGAGATAGAACAGATAAAATTTGAAGGTGTGGAAGAGTTTAAATATCTAGAATATATAACTTAAAAAAGCATAATATTAATAAATGAAAGAATACAAAAAAGGAATATAACTTACTTTGCAAATATGAAGATACTCAAGAGGAAGTTAATAAACAGAAACACTTAAATACAAATATATAAATTAATTGCCAGACCAGTAGTAACCTATGGAGCATAAAAATGGACACTCACAATCACCCAAGAGTATGGCCCAGGTAAGATTTGCAAGCAGACTATTGCAGAGAACATACAGACCTGTTATTGAGAATGTATTATGGCAAAGGAGAACCAAAGAGGAGTTAAAGACAATAATGAATTGGGGAAGATGTGGTTAAGTTCATAAAATCTTTGAGAATATAATGGTTGGACCATGTGGAATGGATGCATGTAACAGCAATGCCGAATAAGGTGATAGAAGGGAGACTGTATGCCGCTAGATGGAGAGGAAGGTCCAAATTGAGATTGCTAATTGATAAAGGACATGAAGAAGATGAAAGTGAGAAGACAGAGAAGTGGAGGCTCACATAGGACTGTAGCTCCAAAGAGAGAGTTTGTCCATAAATGAAGACTTTAGGACCATTTTTAAGTGACTTCTAATAAATGAGGGAAAAATTATATTAAATATTATCACACTTTCAAGGCCTTGTGAATATTTGTATCTATATATAGTTTAAATCAGTCTATATAATATTAACATAAGTATACCATACAAAAATTTAAAACCAAGAACTAACAGATGAGCCAAGAAAGGCTCACCTTTTCTGTTTTCCCTGACTCTTCTTGTAAATATTCATTTATTCTTTATTTTTCATATTACTTTATTTTCCAATAGCTCTTTTCTTTTTACCAATTCACGTTTTATTTAAGATTATTTGTAGAATAACTATACCTTGTATTAAGTGTAAAGAAATAATACATTATACCAAAAATAGCACCTTGAATTTAGTGTTTTATGTCAAATTAAAATCTACATACATTATAGTCCACTTTCATTTAATGAAAATTAAATATATTTAAAAATCGTTTTTTAAATAATACAACTTAATGAAAATAATAGCTTACATCAAAATTTGCTACAATCAAAATTTTATTTCAAAATTTTTTACAATCAAGAAAATAGCAAAAAAACGACTTAAGTAGTTGTGATAGTACTCAAAATAAAACCTATTTTCAGTATAACCATATTTCATTTAAAAGAACAAAATGATATATTTGAAAATCGTGTTTTAAATTATATCGCTCACCAGAGTTAACGATGTAAACCAAAACTTCCTAATTAAATATGTTAAATATCAAGAAAACAGCTGAAAAACGACTTTCATAGTGCTGTTAAATTAAATTTTCATTACAATGATTACAATCAACTTTAATTAAAAAAACAATCGGATGTATTTAAATATCTTATTTTAAATAATAATGCTTTCCAGACGCAACGTTGTAATTAGATCGTGTGGATATATATACGAAAGAATAGCAGTTTGACTCCATCGTAGCCACATTTATTTAAACAACTACTATGCTGAAATTAAGATTAATAGCTTTCAGTCGTTTCTCTAGATAAAACTATACAACTGGCATGAGCAATTTAAGTTCGGATGTATCTTCGATTCTTAAGAATTACTTTTTTACATGAGCCGTAATGTGATTAGATAAAATCTGGGCCTCGAGTGTGTAACTATCACTTCGAGTGAGAAGTCCCAAAACCATAGAGTAAGCCCAAAACAGTGAGAAGTCGGCCATGTTTTCGCAGTAACGCGCGAGATCTCAAAAAAACATTTTTAGATCTCACTAAGTATCGAAACGAGTGTGAGAACGTAACAATCTCAAAAAGGTTTAGTTACGTCGTTACCGGCAGTGACTTATTTTGGCTGCGGTTTTGGAGGAGAGACGTAGGAAAAGGAATTATTTAAGAGTAACGAGAAGGAGATTGATAGCATTGATAGACAGTAACAATCCCTTCGATGTGGCGGACAGCGATTTTATCAAATTATATCGCATCCCTAAAGTTATTAAGGAATTATCGGATTCTTTGCCGCCCGCTCGAAGATGCACGTCAATACCTCCACATATTCTAGTAAATACACACGGTGCTATACTTTTATAGAATAAATAAATAGCCATTAATTGTGAATAAAATAGTCACCTTACAATTAAGAATTTTCATTTAGAATCTTATCAGTGAAAACATTTTTAAGATCGTTCATTCTTGACATAAATGTAAGCTTAAAATCAATATCTTCGGGTATTTGTCACTGTTACATCTATAGATTTTTGAACTAACTGCTTATACATTGTGAAATCAAAACACTTCGAGTAATAAGCCAAGTAATTTATTAATAGACGATTGTAATTCACGTTTGAATCAGTGTGTTTGCCTTAAGTGTGTCGCACTAGAGTGAATTTAATATTATTAGTATATACTTTGGTGAAAAGTTTGGGTATAATTATCGGAAATCGGGCTATTTCTAGCATAATAAAAAAATTCCCAAACAGTCCTAAACAATAGTTTTACCAGAAATTTGTGTACTCTTCTTCTCGTAGGCGCTTTTCTACACATTTAAGCTATGCATATTTTTTAAATTCAATCCATCAGCAGTTTAATCTTTTTAGTAAATAATAATCATAAATAATGTTTTATTTGATATTGAAAAGGAAAAAATTTGTCTTGGATACAAAAAACGTAAGTGAATCTTAGGAAATATATGTATTATTCACAGCATTAACCCTGTCACAAATAAAATAGATGTGAAAAACTAGTGCGAATCTACTGATAGAAATAACTGAAAGATGTAAAAGAGATACTTTTATCATAAATACATTGCATTCTAAGATGAATGACAATCTTCTATCTCCTATCCTTTGATTGGGAAAGTAGTGTATTCCACCGCTGATATGATACTTTCTTTAATACTATTAGTTTATTTATCTATGTATTTTAATTGCACAAAGCATGAGCAGTTCAACGATTTATGCACAAAGAAGATATGCATCTAAAGAAGCTGATAATTCGCTTACATTTATAAAAAGAATATGCCCACTTAAGAGCTAAGAAGAACCTATATAATACTGTTACAAGGCTGGAGTGTGGGGGACTTGCGTTGGTAACGAGTTTGTTTTAGCGACGGTGTGGATTGTTGTGAGGGACAGTAAAGGAAAGATTGGATCGTTTTGACGGTTGTAATTTGATATTTGGCTTTGCTCGATTGAGTTTAGAAAATAAAGTTTGTTGTTTCTTTTAAAACGAGTCTCACTTATCCCCGAACTCACGGTTTACGTAACAATTTTGGTGTCAGAAGTGGGATAAGTGAGAAAAAAGTTCCGAAACTGTGATTCATGGTGAAAACTCGATCGACCGATTACGATATGGCCGAAGCGAAGGAGATGTTTGAGATGCTGATGGAAAAGCTCAGACAAGACGAGGAATTCCGAGCACGAGAAAAACAACAAGGAAAACAGGAGAGGTTACGTGAAAACGAAGAGGAGAAGGAACGCCGAGCACAAGAAAAGCAACAAGAAAAACAGGATCGGTTACGTGAAAAGGAAGAGGAGAAAGAACGTTTTCAGCAGCTCGTACAAATGATGACAGTCTCTCAAGGTAATTTGATGCAGAAAATAGAGTGTGTGGAAGAACAGGCTAAAACCACACAACAGGAGGCAAAAGAATTGGCGCAACGCATAGACGGATTGGAAGAACGTATCGAAGCAGGTATGAAAATTCGTTACGGAACCTCTACAGTTTCGAATTCTACAAATACCGTCAAACCGCCAACTTTCGACGGAGAAAAATCTTGGGATTTGTATAAGCGACAGTTTGAGATAGCTGCTTCGAATAACGACTGGACCGAACAAGAAAAAGTCACAAATTTGATAATGGCATTACGAGGAAAGGCTTTGGATGTTCTGCAAAACATTTCCGAAGTAAACCAAAACAATTACTCGTCAGTTGTGGCTGCCTTGGAGCTTCGTTTTGGGCAGAGCCATCTCGTGCAAGTGTACAAGACCCAGCTGAAATGTAGAACTCAGTTGCCGACAGAAACGCTGCAGGAATTTGGAGCCGAGGTGGAAAGAATGACGAGATTAGCGTATCCGCATGCACCTGAAGACATCGTCCAGGAATTGGCCGTTACGACCTTCCAAGACGGACTCCGGAATCCAGGAGCACAACTGTTTTTTAAGACCACGAGGACGAGGGATCTGGCCGATGCAATTGTACTAGCATTGGAATACGAAGCAGCCGGATATCACTCTAAACGAGACCGAGTGCGAGAGGTAAAATTTTCGGTTCCGTCGTCGGACCAGGATGAAGATTTTGACATACGAAAGACATTGCGGGAAATTGTGGAGAGTTTGAAAAATCTTCCAAGTTTGCCGAGACCTCTTAATAGAGAGATTAAGTGTTACTCTTGCGGAAAAAGTGGGCACATTAGTAGAAATTGCCACCGACGCACTGTGGTCCAAAATCGAAAAAAGCCGGACAAAAGTCCAAAATGGCTTTTTTTGAGATACGAATTTGAAACTTTGCATATATATAGCCAAATGATTGCTGATTATGGAACAGTAAGTCGTTTTCCATAAATCGTATGCGTTACTTAGATACGAAGGGTCAAACATGACTAAACTTTCAAAAACACGCCCGATTCTATTTTTCGTCGAAAATCTTATAAGTTAAGCTAATAGTGGACTTGTGGAAGGAATTTAGTGGAATAAAAAACATTATATTCGATCAGAATGGTACTTTATCTATACTATCCATCAGTTTCAAGGATATTGGTCAATATTTGTGTAGTGTTTCATCACAAAATGGCGGACGCTTTTTTCAGACAAATTTTGACATAAAGTAGTCGATATCTTTTGTTTAAAAAATATGTGCAGCGGGAAATTACACCAGAGTATTGGGTGAAGACAGTTTAAGAATATCCAGCATAGATCTTATATGAACGTTACCGACCACGAAAATAAACGCGATTTTTCGATCGCGCTGCACGATCCGGGTCCGAGCTGCTGGGTCTGGAAGCACGGCGGCTTCGTTGATTTGTTTTAATTTTTAGGACCTTAACTCTTTAAAATCGCCGTTTTTAAGCTATGTATGCTGTCACTATCACTGTAACTGTTCAGAAATTCCATATCAAAGATATGGAGAGGATATTTGATCGTGCGAATGAGTCAATGGATGCGGTACTCTGGTAAATACGATAAGTTTTGGATACTTTATGGATTCTTGCCGCGAGTTAGAAATATCCTTCTACTTTTGAGACACTTAGTAAGTTCGAATGTACGGTAACGGGTTCATGCATTGCAGAAAGGGCACCATCTGATTGTTTTTCTACCACTTACCCTTTCCACCCTCGCTGACGAGAGCCACGCGAAAAGGGGCTTTTGTGACACCGCGCAGCACTTAACGGTACTTACTGGGTATTTCCAAGGACGCATTTCATGGAAAATTCTCAATCTTCAGAAAACTTTTGGCCGTCTCTACTGTCTGATTCCAATCCCTCGCCGTCTTCTAAAATCAGCAGTTCTCTCAATTCTTTCGGCATCTTTCGGTATCGCTTAGGAATCAGAGTCATTTTGGAGGAAAGAAATGGATCAGAAGTGATCAACAACCTTTTAAATAAATCATCGTTGGTGGCCATCCTGGAGTGTTTTCTGCTGAATCTTTGACGGAATTTTCTAGCGTCCTTATTGCGAGCTTCCATCGCCTCTTCGGAGAGCTGCCCTAAGGGAAGAATCGCCTCCTTCGAAATTTCACTTCCATGCATAAGGACCTTATGTACCGAGGTTGGCATATAATATCAGGGATACAAGTCTACATATAATTCGGCAGTTTTCTGGCAGTATTGGGAAAATCCCTCATTAATTATCGATTTTCCGCTTGATATTGCCTTAAGGATGATGGAAAATTTTTTAACGAGGTCGTAATTAATCCCTGTAATGAAAATAGGAAAAATTTACATTAAACTGAATGGTATTTCTAAAATATCTATCAAAGGGACTAGTTACTGAGGTATTTAAAGTAGCTGTATGGTATAATGTATGCATTTTACCTATGCATGGCTATTACTGAGAAGCTAAGTCTACACACATAATTACCTGTCAATTCAGCTGCCAGTTTTGGAGAATCGAAGAAACGTCTTGCAGTATTTCTATCGTTAGTATTTCCTGATCCCGGCTTTGGTAAGTCCACTATTAACCCCATCCTTTTTTTTAAATAATTTCTGTATATTTTCCTTTTTCTTGGAAAGCTGTATTTTAAGATTACCACGTGCCTAGAAAAGAGTCTCATTATCATTTAGAGATTTATTTAACCGGATAACATAAATTAAAGCCAGAATTTCGATGCTTATTCACCTGCCACTGTTTAAACTCCAGTCGATACGTTATGTGTAAAAGACACTCAAAAATACGAATGTAACCATGTAGCGTTGATAAACCAAAAGCATAATTGTCCACATCTACTGGTCGATCCTTCATTGCCCTTAAATCATTCATTTCTGAAATTTTAGCTCCGCAGATGTAACATTTCATGCTTACACTCTCGGTCAATGCATTTCATACCTAAAATAAATGTTTCTATTAGATCGATAAACATTAACAACTGCCATTTGGAAAGAACTCTTCTTGCTCTACTTGGGGTGGTCGTAGTTACTTCGGTAATAAGTTGAGCGGCTGCAATATCGCCTTCCTCCCTTAAACTGAGAGAGATTGCCAAGGCGAGCTCAGAAGCAGAAGAAGAAGTTTTAATATTTTGAACCTTTCTTCTTTTGGATCTCTCAGAGGAAGAACTAAATTCTTTTTGTGGTCGTCCTAATGTACCTGATATGGTAATAATTTTAATAAACAAATCTCACGTGAAAAACAATACGGCTGAATGATTGCTATAGAATTTAAACAGCAAATACATACCAGTAGCTGTAGACGTACCTGGTAGGTACTGACGGATAGTTTCGGGGAAAATGATTGACTCTGTGAGCCATGCCTTGTGACGAACAAAAAATCGCTCATTATTCCAAGAACATCCTTTCCGCCTTTTTTGATAGGGCACCATGAATTTTACCCTAATAAATTTACGGAAACAATCTAGGGCATCTTCATGAGCCTCTAAATTTAAACTCCGCGATATAAAATTAGTCAAATATACTATTTTATCACTTAATGCTTTCTCCTTCATCTCAATTATTCGTTTGTGGAGCTCAAGACGCGTGATCTGGCATGAAAACATTTCAGCGCAGAAAAATGGACCAAAAACCTGCACGAAAATCCGGCTAGTTAAAAAGAATTTAAGGAAAGTTTGATGATATTCGCACTTTCCTATTAAAGTTAGCAGAAAACAATGGCAGTAAAACATTGCAGAGTAAAAAAAACACATACGATCTTGTAGGTAGAACGTGATGAATAAACACGGTTGAGTTAAACAGGAAAAAGTACTCACCTTAAGAAAAGGGATGAACTGTTGAATAATCAAAAACACCACTATCCAACACAGCTACCAGAACTATTGCGATGATTCACGAGAAAAATCACCAGACACCCACAGATTTTAGCAGTACGTCAGAGCACAACAAGATCAACACTACTTCACTGATGCCAAACTAGAACTGCATGTTAAGATTCATTTCTTAAAGGGAAAGGAAATGAATTTGTGGAAAAACTCGGTAAATGCCGTTAAAGGCTGCGCGGTGTCACAAAAGCCCCTTTTCGCGTGGCTCTCGTCAGCGAGGGTGGAAAGGGTAAGTGGTAGAAAAACAATCAGATGGTGCCCTTTCTGCAATGCATGAACCCGTTACCGTACATTCGAACTTACTAAGTGTCTCAAAAGTAGAAGGATATTTCTAACTCGCGGCAAGAATCCATAAAGTATCCAAAACTTATCGTATTTACCAGAGTACCGCATCCATTGACTCATTCGCACGATCAAATATCCTCTCCATATCTTTGATATGGAATTTCTGAACAGTGACAGTGATAGTGACAGCATACATAGCTTAAAAACGGCGATTTTAAAGAGTTAAGGTCCTAAAAATTAAAACAAATCAACGAAGCCGCCGTGCTTCCAGACCCAGCAGCTCGGACCCGGATCGTGCAGCGCGATCGAAAAATCGCGTTTATTTTCGTGGTCGGTAACGTTCATATAAGATCTATGCTGGATATTCTTAAACTGTCTTCACCCAATACTCTGGTGTAATTTCCCGCTGCACATATTTTTTAAACAAAAGATATCGACTACTTTATGTCAAAATTTGTCTGAAAAAAGCGTCCGCCATTTTGTGATGAAACACTACACAAATATTGACCAATATCCTTGAAACTGATGGATAGTATAGATAAAGTACCATTCTGATCGAATATAATGTTTTTTATTCCACTAAATTCCTTCCACAAGTCCACTATTAGCTTAACTTATAAGATTTTCGACGAAAAATAGAATCGGGCGTGTTTTTGAAAGTTTAGTCATGTTTGACCCTTCGTATCTAAGTAACGCATACGATTTATGGAAAACGACTTACTGTTCCATAATCAGCAATCATTTGGCTATATATATGCAAAGTTTCAAATTCGTATCTCAAAAAAAGCCATTTTGGACTTTTGTCCGGCTTTTTTCGATTTTGGACCACTGTGCGACGCTCGTGTTCCACTGAGAGGAATAACCGAAGCCGTAGCCCCAGTCCCGCACGCGAGACCGGTTCGGGAAACGCCGAGTTGTCAGTATAAGGGGGCGAACGCTGGCAAACGGAATTCAAGCCCCTGGAATTAAGATCTCAGCCTTCAAAAAGAACAATGGAAGCCTTGTTTTGCCAGGCATTTTAAATGGGCGGCCTTGCGATTTTACCGTGGATACCGGAGCGACCAGATCAGTGATGAGGCCAGACATGACTTTTCACCGATCGGTGACCCGTTTATCAAACAAAGCCATGCTGGAGACAGTCAGCGGAGAGAAAATCGCCATACGTGGGGAAACCTCAGTCAAGATCATTTTGGGAAGTGTAGAAATCGAATCAAAGGTGCTCGTCGCCGACATCACGGACGAATTTATATTGGGCGTGGACATCATGTCAGACTTCAACTTTGTGGTGGATTTTCAGAACAAGCTACTTCGAATCGGGAATGAAGAGCTATTGTTTTCGTCGTCTATATCGTCAATGAAAAGGACCAAAGTTCTCATAAACGAAGACGTGAGAATTCCCCCGAATTCGGAAGCTGTAGTTCAAGCACGATTAGAGAAAAATGCCCCGGAAGAAGGAGTGGCGATTATTGAACCAACGGAGACTAGGAACGGACTACTAATTGCAAGGAGTTTGGTCAGACTGAATAAAATTGTGACCGTAAAAGTAGCAAACTTATCGGACAACAGGGTAACGTTGAAAAGCGGCGAGGAATTGGGAGTTTGCGAAGCTATTGAACGAGTGGCACGCTGCGACATCGAGCCGGAAAGGAGGAACAACAAACCGGGGGACATCGAAATGATTGTGGATAACTTTAAGAAGACATGGAATCATCTTCCTTCGAAGGAATTAGACAAAGCCACAAAGTTTATTGCAGATGAAGCCGATCTCTTTGCCACAAACAAAATCACTGGCCGGACGAATCTAGTACAACATCGAATTAACATCGGCACTGCGCAACCAATTCGTCAACCACCTCGGAGAGTTCCGTTCGCGAAACAGCACGAATTGAACAAGTCTATACAAAGCATATTGGAGGATGGTGTGATCGAAGAATCCAACAGTCCATGGTCATCTCCGGTGGTGTTGGTCACAAAGAAGGACGGATCTATGCGATTCTGCGTGGACTACAGGAGACTGAACGACGTCACCAAGAAAGACAGTTTTCCACTACCTCGGATTGATGACATTCTCAACACGTTATCCAAAGCGAAATGGTTTACTACGCTTGATCTGAAGAGCGGCTATTGGCAGGTGGAAATGCACAAAGATGATAAAGAGAAGACAGCATTCTCTACAGGAAAGGGGCTATATCAATTCAACGTGATGCCATTTGGTTTATGCAATGCCCCAGCTACGTTCGAACGACTGATGGAGTTAGTTCTAAGAGGCCTTACATGGGAATCGTGCCTGGTTTATCTGGACGATATCCTAATTATCGGAAAGGATTTTGACGATCATCTTGTGAATTTGAAGACGGTGTTTGGGAGGCTTAGAAACGCTCACCTCCAGCTGAATCCGAAGAAGTGTACGCTGTTTCAAGAGAGGATCAGTTTCCTGGGACATGTGGTGTCATCTGCTGGCGTTGAGACAGATCCAACCAAAATCCAGGATGTAAAGGAGTGGCGACAACCAAAGAACAAACACGAAGTCAGGAGTTTCTTGGGATTATGCACCTACTATCGACGATTTGTGAAGGATTTTGGACAAATTGCCAAGCCTTTGCATGGTTTAACAGAAAAGAATAGACCATTCATTTGGACTGCCGAATGTGGCAAAGCATTCCAGGAATTAAAGCATCGACTGATTACAGCACCAATTTTGGCTTACCCAGTGGATAATAGCCCCTTTGTGTTGGACACTGATGCGTCTCATCATGGCGTTGGCGCCATTCTTTCGCAAATGCAAAACAAAGAAGAGACTGTCATCGCCTATTTCAGCAAGACTCTTGGAAAGGCAGAAAAGAACTACTGCACTACGAGGAAGGAGCTTCTTGCCATTGTGAAAGCGGTTGATCATTTCCACACTTTCCTGTATGGAAGGAAGTTCCTGATACGGACAGACCATTCTGCCCTACAGTGGTTGCTAAACTTCAAGAACCCGGAGGGTCAATTAGCTCGTTGGCTGGAAAGATTACAAACGTATGAATTCGATATCCAGTACCGCAGAGGTAAAAGCCACAACAACGCCGATGCCCTGTCGAGAAGACCCTGCGCAGAAAAGTCATGCAAATTTTGTACCCGGCAAGAAGCAAAAGAAGACGCTGCTAATAGGGAAGTGCTCAACAGAATAACGGTCAGAGCTTTTACGGAGGTTGACTCAGAAATTACCAAGAACACCGTGATTCAGAAACAACGAGATGACCCAGATTTGGAAATTGTCAGACGATGGTTGGACAGCAGACATCGACCAAGCTGGCAGGAGATCTCGAGATATGGACCAGTTGTGAAAGCGTACTGGTTGCAGTGGGACTCCTTAAGTATGTGTGAAGACGTGATAATCCGGAAGTGGGAAAGCGCGGATGGAAAAACTGTCACCAATCAGACCATCGTCCCTCGAGATTTAGTGGACACTGTGCTAACGGAGCTTCACAACAGTCGAACCGGAGGTCATTTTGGTGTCAACAGAACGCTCGCACGAGTAAGAGACCGGTTCTATTGGGCAAATTACCGTGAAGATGTAGAACAGTGGTGCAAACGATGCGATTTGTGCGCATCGAAAAAGGGTCCAAGAACTAGATCGCGTGGAAAAATGATGCAATACATCTCGGGAGCACCGTGGAACGTGTAGCGGTGGATATTTCGGGTCCATTTCCAATGACGAATTCTGGCAATAGATATCTAATGGTGGCAATGGACTACTTCTCGAAATGGCCGGAGATCGTTCCACTCCCTAGTCAAGACGCAGCTACTGTAGGCAAAGCTCTGTTGGAGCATGTAATATGCCGCCATGGAGTGCCCTTGGAAGTTCACACCGATCAAGGACGAAACTTTGAATCGGAGTTATGGAAGCACTTGATGGATAAATTGGGAGTCAAGAAGACCAGGACTACGCCTTTACATCCTCAGTCAGATGGCATGGTGGAAAGACACAACCGCACCGTGAACCAGTACCTGTCAATGTTTGTAGACCGGAACCAACGAAACTGGGACAGTTTGATACCACTTTTCTTATTGGCGTATAGAAGTTCTCAACATGAGGCTACAGGTTACACTCCCACCATGTTACTGACCGGAAAAGAAATGAGACTCCCTGTTGACTTGATTTTTGGAGTTCCAACAACTGAAGAAGAGGACCGACAATGTAAACTTCCGGAATATGTCGGTCAACTAGTAGACCGACTAAGAGTCATCCACAATTTCGTCAGGGATAAACTGAAGATGTGCAGTGACAGGACGAAGATGAGACTTGACCGGAAACCGACAGTTAGCCCCTATGAAGAAGGTGATATGGTGTGGCTGTATCAACCGCAGAGAAGAAAGGGAAGAAGTCCAAAACTTCAGAGACCCTGGGATGGCCCATACAGAGTCATGAAGCGGATCAACGACATCGTGTACAGGATCCAGTTGACGCCTAAGACGAAGCCAAAGGTGGTCCACATCGAGCGGCTTAGCCCTTACAGGGGGAGAGAAACATCATGTTGGACCTCTGGTAGCGCTATTCGGGACGAATAGCATTAATAGAGGGGGGCAGTGTTACAAGGCTGGAGAGTGGGGGACTTGTGTTGGTAACGAGTTTGTTTTAGCGACGGTGTGGATTGTTGTGAGGGACAGTAAAGGAAAGATTGGATCGTTTTGACGGTTGTAATTTGATATTTGGCTTTGCTCGATTGAGTTTAGAAAATAAAGTTTGTTGTTTCTTTTAAAACGAGTCTCACTTATCCCCGAACTCACGGTTTACGTAACATTTATAAAAAGAATATGCCCACTTAAGAGCTAAGAAGAACCTATATAATACAAATATACATCTTTATATCCATGAGAAACATTAATAGTACTAACTTTGGTAAAATAAATTTCTAAATCAAGACATCAATTCATAAGTATGTAATGAATAGGGGAGAGTTAGGTTATCTGGGCCACTTTTTTTCAAATTGATCTGAAATATTACCTATTTAAGTTAACTACATGAAATTTCACATGAAATTAAAGTAAACTGTTCTCCTCACAATCTGTGAAGCAGTATCCCCACAGTGCTTACCATTTTTGTGGAATTTGAAATTTTTACATCTTCTGCAAAAGGACCACCTAACCTAACCGGTAAGGTTAACTGGACCAGGCAATGAATCCAATGCATATAAATTCAATAATATTATTATCATCTTGAACACATATTACAAATGATCTGGAGTATTGCTTTGGGCAAAATATTAATTGTTAATACAAAAATAGACTTATTCACTGTATTGTATTAGAAAATCATACCTAGAATAAGCTGTATTCACGCAGGTCCACATTAAAATAAATCATCCCCTCAAATCTTTGTCGGGCATCCCTCAGAGGATTAGGAAGTTTTACAACAATATCTACAGATTTAACAAAAGCATTTTCATCAGTTATGGAAAATCTGGTTGAGGGGAAGTGCCGTTTGTAGAATGTGACTTCAGCACCACTACGACGAGAGTCCTTCACAACAGCAATGAAGTTGCGACCTGAATCCTTTTTCACTCCATGAACTTTAGCAATTATAAAGTCGCCAGCTTTAATTTCAGTGAAATCATCATCTTCAAACACTTCATTACAAGAAGAATCATCTAACAGCATGCTCTCACTTTCATCAGATGAAATGTTCAATTGATCCTTTTTAGCAGTTCTCTTATTTTTAGTCTTTTTTAATTCTCTGGAATGAGCTTCTTCTTCCAAGCGGGCCTTGATTGGTGAACTTGTAAGAATAAGAGATTCTCCTTTCTTTCTGCCACAACCATCTGTTTTTCGTGGTCCACACTTTGGGATTGGCCGCAAAGACTCAGGAGAAACAAAATGGTCTGCTGTCTGTGATTGCTGTGCATGAGAATGTGAAGAAACTGTATGAGCAGCATCGGTGCTGGAAGTCGAAGGAACTGGAGCAGAGACATGATAGGCTGAAGGAACTTGATCAGTTTGAGTAGCTTGAAAAGGACGGTCTGTCACAGATGAACAAAGGAAATCATCTTCACCAAATATTTCGTCATTGAATGGCACTATCCCTGTAGCTTTAAATCCTTTAATGATATTAGCAGGAGTGAATGCACATGGAAAAGCTTCGCCCACTAGTCCTGCTACATCATAAATGCAAAGTGTCTGACCAGGATGATTGAGTAGCCACCTATCACAAGCCTTGTTATAGTAAGCCTTTAAAGGTCCATAAACTGATACATCCAGTGGCTGGAGCCTATGGCTTGTATGAGGCGGTATTGTTAATAAAACTATGCCATTTTCTTTGGCAAATGATATTGCCCTTATTGACATATGGCTCTCATGGTTATCTACAATGAGAAGCTTTGGCTTTTCTTTGCATGGTCGTTCATGTTTGACAAAATGTGCCAGTACATCTATAAATATGTCTCTGGTCATCCATCCGGAGGTATGAGCTGCACCTATACTTCCAGGTGGGGCATTGTGAAGCATATGGTCCTGAAAATGCACACGAGGGAACACAAAAAATGGAGGAACTGCTTTTCCTGTGCCCCCAATGATACCACACATAGTTATGAGAGTGCCTTTTTCTGCAGAAGTCATCTTCCCCACTTGCTTCTGGCCACAAGGAGATACTATCCTTCCAGGCTTCTGCACCGTTGTGAGGCCAGTTTCATCGAGATTGTAAATGTCCTCTGGTCCAAATCCAAATTTCTCAAATGCAGCTTTCAAGTTTGAGTAAAATTTACCCACATTACATTTATTGAAGCTGGTAGCACGGCTTAAACTTGTAGCTTCAGGCTGTCGAAGAGAAAGTTTGTGTCTCTTCATAAAAGAACGAAGCCATTCTTTCCCAGCCATTTTTTCTTGGCTCCAATTTGGTAATAGTTGCTTATTATTAACTGCTGCAAATTCATATGCCAGCCTCCTTGTGTCTGTGAATGATAAGCCATAATGCATACCTGCAATTTTCTTTAAGTAGGAGCACAAAGAGAGTTCTTCTCCTGGAGTAAACACTTTTTTGTGCTCATTGGATGGTCTAAAGTTTACTTCACACCCATTAGCAGATTTTTCGACAAACCGTTTTAGTGTTGTCCGTGGGATGTTGAATTGTTTAGATGCAGTACGAATACTAGTTCCTTCTTTGGTAGTTTTTACAGCCAGTTTCAAATCTTCTACTGAGTAAGACCGGTGATCAGTTGTACGCTTTCGAACACGAGGCATCTAAAATATAAAATTTGAATTAGAGATGTAACTCAATTAGAATTAATTAAATAAAATAATAACATAACACCAACTCATTTAAGATAGTAATGGCAAATCATCAATATGAAACAGGTACAAAAAATATGATGGGGTTAGGTGGCCCGGTCCACATAACCTCACTGGCTAGGTGTCCAGTTAACCCCTCAGCACATGTTTCTCTTTATCAGCCCCAAAACATGCTTTGAAACAATTTCCATTCAAAACAAAACAAACCATCATAAAGAATAAACACTTACGATTAATATGGTGTAAAGAACTTCCCTGTAGCTCTTCTTGGGCAGCAATTTCGATGGTGACAAGATGAGAGGGAAAAAAACTTGTGATCATGAAAAAGTAACAATTCAAACTATTAAGTACAGGTGATGCTTTTCGACTGTTAGTAAAGGTTTAGGTTGTCTATCCTGTGGTGTTCTTTATGTCATCTATTGGAGAAGACAGGAAACAGCAACCAACAAATTTTAAAGGCATGGACCACTTAACCTAACCAGACCAGATTACCTAACTCTCCCCTACCACTTTTAATGTATGTAACAATGCCTGAACTTCTAATACCCTTGGGATCAACCATGTTGAGCCTATTTTGAAGTCTTGTAGCATATGTTTTGAATGATAGACCAATTTCAACTTTAATCCTGTCTAGCTTAATTATTGCCTTTGATTATTAAACACATCCAAACACTTTAATGTCAATAAAAAGGATTGTTTTCACCTGGGACATTCAACATGATTCAATCACCAAAAATCTGGTTACATATCATAGTAAATCTTAAAAATATTTTAAGATGGTGTTCAGGTGGATGCTATATATAGAAAATTTAAGAAAGCTAATGATTCTATCAGCATTAATCACTTATTGGGTAAGCTAAATTGATAGGTTATCCTGCCAAACTGAAAGAAAGCTTGTCGTGAGAATTAGATATCTTAATTTTTGTGAATCTATCTAGTTCTGTGTTTTTACAATTAGTACCTTCCTCCATAAATATTTGCGACACATGGACCAAAATCTACATGGGATCAAATAAACACAATGAATCCAGCTCATTTCCTCGCTTTCAAACATTCTGACTAATTTAGAATTTCGTAAAAATATTGTATAATTCAAAACTTACTACTTCACATTTGTTACCACATTTTAGATAAAAGCTTATCCTATACTACTGTTGGTGTACATGAAAATAATTGGTAGACTAATATATATGCGTAAAAAACCGATCTTTTCCGTTCAAATCCAATTGTCTACTCAAACTGTTACACGGAGAGAAATAAATAGACTCGTTATAAGGTAATTACATAGGTTACAGAACACATTGACTTATTTTCTTAAGGTTTAATGCCTATATAATTACCGTATTACACATATCACGCATATCATTTGCATAATACAGGTAAATCGTAGAAATTTAATTGACTTCCATGCCTTATTTACTACTAGCAGCAGCCGAAAATTACATTTCTATGACGACTTCCGCCAACTTTTGTACATGGTTTGGCAACGCTGTTCCTAACAGATCTCACCGAAACGAAACGGAGCGATATTACGTTAAATCGTTCCGAGATCGCTTTTCATCCAGTGACAAACGTTACGTTCTCACTTCTCACTAAAATTACACACTCGCAGCCCTGCATGTCGTTATCTTATCCGACCTTCTTCTACTTCATTTAAGGTCTTTTGTTTTAATATTAATGTGATTCAATAAAAAGCGACTTACTGGAACGTGAGAACTTCCGTATTTTGCGTTAGTTTCCTTAGAAATCAAATCCTGGCATTTGCTCATTTCCCACAACTTGGCTCACCCGTCCTCATAAGTTTCACTCTCCTCTTTGTTCCTCCGTACATCTTATCCCCTCGTTTTTTTCGGTGATGACCCATCTAGTCAGGAATTTTACTGGGTGTACGTCCTTATGTGCGATGTCACCTCAACCCTTTCCTTCTATGTATTTCCTTAGGGGGGTTTCTCCTTACACCTCTTTGTGTTGCCGGTGCCTCGATGAGGCCATGGCCGTAGACGATGCCGCTCAGTCGGACGAAACTACACTTGCCCTCGCACACAAAGTCCCCAAAAACGGCTTGTTAAAGTGTTCTGGCCGGGTAGCCTAGATGGTTAAAGCAACCTCTCGGATAGAGGAAGATGCCGGGTTCGATTCCCGGCCCCGTCAGACTTTTTTCAAGTCGGTTTTTCCTGATGAAACATCATTGAAGTAATGTCACTTCTGATGACTATAGTTCAACCAGTTTTAAAAGGTAGAATGGCTCATACCGAAATAGCATTCATTAGTTACAAGACATTCTTTACATTGAAGACATAACTAGGAAATGATTTGTTAAAAACATTTTCTGTGGTTTTGGGTTCAAGAGCTCAGAAACCTGTTCCATAGGAAACATTAAGAAAGATTGGAAGCCTTTAGAAAGTGATGTGTGGGATTGGTGAAGATCTCTTAGAGTGAAAGGAGGTCTGGTGACATGGTTTTCAATAGAATTTGTTGAGAAAGAAAAATGCTTTTAAAATACTTACCAATATGAAGAGATCAATTATTCATGCTCAGATACAGAAAACAATCAATGTAGTAAGTATCTTGTAATAAATGGTAGAACCCTGAGGAGAGATGAACACCAAGTTACAATTTATTAAGCAAGTACAATGGGTGTACAGATGCAAATTTTTATGTATTTATGGAAGGAAATGGAGGAAATATTTGCTTCATACCAGTCTACACATTGAGGAGAATAGAACATTTTCATCATATTCTCTATGTATTGCTGGTTTATTTGTTTTTCTTTATTTATTATCACTTTTTCATTGCTCAGTATCTTAAAAAACTGAAAATTTAATTTCATTCAACATTTATTGTAGTCTATTCTTATTTGATTTGGTTTCATTCTCTTTGCCATATTTGGATTAACGCACAACACTTAATTCCATTGCCATTGTCTCAATCATAATACTATTTTCTTGAAGCTTTTATCATTAACAGCTTTGATTGTAAGGGTAGAAATTAAGTCTTGGGTAACTTTCCCGTGATAATGTATAATATATTTTCTAGTACATAATTACATTGATATACATTATATTATGGAGAAGATTCCCATCTATTCTAGTATATTTACTCTTCTTCATATATGTGAATGAGGGGACTTTCATTAATTACATAAAAAAATAGGAAGGAGAAGAAGTTAGACAATTGTTGCCATAGGAGAGGGGGGGAAGTTGAAGATATATCAATGTCAACAATGTTACATTTTTACTGTTTACAGTCAAATTTTAAATCTTAAGCTGGTTGTGCTCTTGCCAAGTAAGTCATTGTCTTGCATCATTATATTTGTTTTTATTCAATGTACTAGATGCAGTACTGTAGATGCACGTGGTATCAATCTTCTAAAGTCATAATTTCTTCATGATTTCAAAGCATTATAGTCAATTTGAAATCTGTTAAATAAAATATGTTTTATAATTTATTTGTAAACCTTTCAATCTCTTTTATTTTTAAAAAATAAAAGCTAGCTATATAAAATATGATTAGTCTGGAAGGGAGTTTTGTTTGATAAATTAAATCAGGGATTCAGTGAAAGTTTGACAATTGTTTACAAGGAGGAGGTAAACATTGTTGACATAACTGATGGACGTTCCCTGATCTGTTCTTTTACATTCATTTATTTATTCTAATCTACAGGATGAACCCTTTTACATTAATGAGATTTCATTTACTTTAATCTTACTTTCATATGCTTTAGTCTTGTATTCGGCAGTATTTTCTCTAGTTTTTAGAAATCTGAGTTTTCTTATGTTTATCTACATTCGAGATTCATCATAATTGCTGTATTGTAATGCCAATATTCATTACCATTACCAGTAAGGTTCCTTCTTTTTTTTTGGTTTCCACTTGCTTAGGAATGCTAAGGTATTCTGCACATCGGGGAATAAATTACGTCGTATGCCTTCAGTATTGCCGATTATGTCGCTAAGGTTTCGAAGATTTCGTCCCGAAATGCGATTTATCTAACATTTTATCGTAGTACGTTGCTATTGGCTACAGATAAAGATGAATCAGTGTATTTACTTAACCTTGATCAGTAAATACCGAGGTATCCACCGCGGACGTACGTCGAAAGGCTGATCCTTAGGTAAGTTACGAAATTCCGCATTTTTTGGAATATACAGTTCTAATCCACGGAGCCAAGCTTTCTTAGATTACCTACGACACCACGCTGACTAGATAGATGTGCTTTCCTGAGTTCCCTCTAGCTACGCTGGGCATTTTTGCGGCAGCCTAATTTTTTACCATTTACCACTCAATCGTGATTTCTAGCGCCTGATACTTCTCAAGACTTTTGAAAACCTCCTGCTTTTCTCGCTTTGCACAAATATCTCTTTTTACTTTTACATTTCCCGTTCGGGTTATACAGCTACATTTTCCATTTACAAGTTGAAAACCCAGAATTTATTATTTAGTCTTCTTTGGTGACCATGGCGTATCTTCATATTCTAGAGGACCATTGCGTTTTTATCTCTGCCCAAGGATGAAAAGTTAGGGTGCTATGTGCTATGGTGCTAATTGGCTAAGGTGAGTTCCCTCGCACCTGATAAAACTTAATTATCAAGACCCGTAAAAGCATTCATCTCCGAGGTGCTAAGCATCGTAGGTGTGTTATGAGATAGAAAAATTAGTTTCCTTCTTCGAAATGCTAATACTAGAGCTAAAGTAGACATTTTTTGGATGATATGCGGGACTTTTCATTAATTCTCGGTAGCCAATCCGGAGCGTGTGGTAAGCTCAACAATACGCTTCTTTATTGAAAGATTTTAACAGTACAGTGAGTATGCGGAAGAGGTTCTATTTTCACAAGACTATAAAATCTAAAATTCATTTTAAATATAAATAGCCTGGAAAATCAATGCGAAGGATTATGATTTATGGGATATCGTTAAGTTATAGCTTTCAGTAATTTTAGCATTAACATCGGTTATCAATCATTAAATTTACATATGCCAAAGCTATATCAGGAGGAATCTATTGCCCTCAGCGATTTATTAAATTGATAGTTTGCTTCAGAATTATGCTTAATAATTAGCGGAGAGGAGGGCTCTTAATCAATTCGGTTAATGGTAGTTATGGGGGTAGAAATTACCCGTTTGCACACGGCAAAGTTGCCGCTGGGTTGGGGTAGGGGGAGGGATTTCTATCAAAAATCTAGAAAGCTAGAAATCCTCCCCCCAACCCAACCCAAACCCCGTTGAGATATTTAAAACACACGCCTATCTGACTGAGCAACGTTGCCATGTGTGAACGGGTAATTTCTTGCAAAATCACGAAAAATTTTAAATTTCATCGTAGAACGTCGATCAAAAGACGCTTGTATATCTCTTAGGACGAGTGAGACGACGAAGATAATAAGTTGTTGCTCATTTGAATTGTTTATAACTTTTTAAATCGTATTCCACGCGGTCAGTTTTTTTATGGCCCCCCCTGCTATGGCGGCCGGGCGCTCCCGAACTGGGAATCCGAGGTATGGGTCCGGATTAGGACAGCGACCCTCGAAATTTCTACCTGAAAAAAATTAAAGGTATAACTCCCGCATTACTACCATTAACCATCGATTCAGCTAGATTATCTGATTTCTTGCGAAATTATGAGGAAAATCAAATAATTTTCTCCAATGAGGGAGAGTTTTCGGAACTCATAACCAACAATGAAATACTTGGCTGTCCCTCCTACTCCGGATGGATTGACTACTTCAGTCAATACTCGAGTAACATCACGTTTAGAGTGCCGCGAACGGCCAGTTGAACTGGCCAGTATTGGCCGCCAGTAACTATCCCGTTAATGTTCCCGTGTGAAAGGGTAATGCAAAGCACCCTGCAAGCGGTTAGAGTGGGTTAGAGTACTGCGGCCTGGGAAATTGTCGAGAAATGAGCCTACACACGAGGACAATAGTGGCTTCCAGTACCGACCGCCAGCAGCCTGGAAATATTCTAAGTGAGAAATTAACGTTAAGTTCTTTTTCAACGAGTGCATACTTCATTTCATTTGCAGAATCAAATTAAATTAGGCACTACAATTTAAATTTTAGATGGGGCCGATCCGATGGGGGGTGCGGCGATCACGTAAGAAAAGTGGATTCTTGCCCTTGGTGTCGAAAGCAATTGAGAAATAAATATTTACCTCTTAAAGAGAATTAAAATAACGCATATTGTCCAAAGATCGTAGATACGAGCACGGGAAGAAGGATACACGGGAGGCGATAGAAGGCGAGAGGCCGGCTATAACTGCATTTCGGAGACCCCCATGAAGGGGGGGGTCTCCCTTTAGGGGAGCTGCGCCTTAGATGGCGATCTACCGAGCTCCCTCCTGACTGTGTGTTATCTCTGCCCTGATGGGGCCTTTATATACCTGGTTTTGACATTAAAGAAAACGGGAGTGAATCTTAGTTTATACCAGGTATTGGCGAAAATGGGAGTAATTAGAAAGTAACAATATGAAAGTGAAATTATGACTATTTTGAGAGCAATAGGCTGACAAACAAAACTGACCGAACGCATTTCAATTATTATATCACATTCACAAAGAAATTCACCATTTTAATATTCCCAATATTATGCTCATTTTATTTGTTCATTTTACAGAATAAAAAGCCTTTGTTGTAAGTACATTTATCTGCAGATCTATATTCTCTGCAACTACAGTCATACTAGCTAACAGCATCTACAAATCATTTGCAATATCCCAATAAATATCCATACTCAGCATACAACTGCATCTACTTACCAAGTTCCCAAACTTAAAACTTTAAAAATCTCTACAGACATCTTCTATATTTCTATCCATGAATGTGCAAAGCAATCAGAAGGATGTCATGCATTCTCGTCTTAGGTGTGCTTAAATCTTTAAACATTCAGTCCAATTACTAATTATTGGACAAGTTTATGTAGTGGTAACTATTCCCTTTACCATTCAATAAATATCATCTTCTCAAAGATAAATTGAATAATTTTTACCATCTACCACAGCATATAAAATGGTTGGAAAAGTAAAACACACAGTTGCATTTGTCTAATACCTCTGAGATTCTGTGAACATATTTGGATTGAATGCAGTGAGACTAAATTAATATTAGTAAAAGAATTTATCCACCATCTGTCATTTGGTATCTCATTACAATCACTCCTATATCTGTTTAATGTCCAATACCTTATACTTGATTACCTTCATTAATGCTAAAGACAATATTTTATGATTTTCAGTGAAGTCTGGGCCAGCCAAGTTTTGGATACTTAAAATTTGGCCACTTCAAAAAGTTTGATTCACCTGACTTTATCTAATGAGTATGGCACATTCCACAAGACTTAAAGAAGAACTTCAGCAAGATGAAACTGATAGTAAGAAGTATGTATAATCATAGGTATTACTTATGCATAAGATATGTGCATGGAATTATATTTAAAGGATGTTGATGAACTTTTCTTCAGAAGTCCTACCAGCCTTTTGTTGAAAATATTTGAATAGCAAAAAAGTTTTCATCTTAATAGGGCTGTTTAAAGTTCTGATTTAATTCACAGCTCTTGTTAATGTAGCATTCAATCAATTTTTTAAGGTTTAACTTTCTATCAAAACAAATAGTGGCAAGTTAAGATTGATTGGGATATTGGCAAAAATAAGTAATTTCAATACATTTTGCTTGTAGTTCACCTTTTAATTATTTTTTTCTGTTCTGATGCTATCGTTACAGTCATAAATATCAGTAAATTTCAGGAATTTATCATCTATCCACTAATCAGACTTAAAATTTGCTGATTTTCTAAAACAAGACTGCAAAACTCAATCTCACCTTAGAAACCTCTCAAACTAGTAATAGCTGTGTTTGTAGCTGTTATGATGTTGCTAAGAGCAGAGGATTGTTATTTGTTGGAATGCATTTTGCATTGGAAGTTGTTCTTATAGTTGAGATGAATGACAATTTTCTAATCTGAATTTAGAAGTTGAGTTTGTATATTCATACCTAGCAATGTTTGTATTTTATAAAATAGTTATTATTAAAATTATGTGAAATGAATTTTTTTATCTAACAAGTTTAAAGTCACATAAGTGTTACTATGTTTTGATTTCAAGAAACTCCAACTGATTAGATTTAAATTTCACAATCCTAGTATTGAACCTCTACAAGAACTGGATGATGATGAAACCTACTACATTGGACGTC
Source organism: Sympetrum striolatum (assembly GCA_947579665.1). Classification (NCBI taxonomy): domain Eukaryota; kingdom Metazoa; phylum Arthropoda; class Insecta; order Odonata; family Libellulidae; genus Sympetrum; species Sympetrum striolatum. The sequence goes on along the minus strand of OX388348.1, from coordinate 55,451,828 downwards.
AAGAAAAGAGTGTGGCACTCATTTTCAATAATTTTGAATTTGACAATGAAAGACATAATTCTCAGCAAACTTCTGCCTCTTCAGATGGAGAAAGGCTTGAAAAGTTGTTGAGAAACTTGAATTTTGATGTCCGACTCCACCTAAACCTGACATTGAGAGAATTACAGAAGAAAATTGAAGATGGTACATTATTTTAATTTACATCATATTAATTAATTTTTGGGTCCCAAGTCAATTTTTTAATTTTAAGGTTCATGCAAATGTTGATTGGTAACATAAATTTATTTTTTGAAACAGTAATTCAGTGTCTCCTATATTCATTTTCATCCCAAACTTCTTTTCTTTATCATCTAGTGCATTTATTAGAATTTGTAAACCCTTTTCATAATTGCTCTAAAACTTTTGTTGTCTGTGTATTTTATTGACTTCACTTCTTCCCCACCAACTTTTACTCCCTAATCTATTTTACCAAGCTTATTGCAAAATTCATTCTGCATTTTTATTAAAAAGCAATAGTGACAAAGGACACTTTTGTCTTACTCCCCTTCCTAACATTGTACATTCTAATTCCTCAGGGTTTCTGAATAGTCATGTGGACAGCGCGTTTGACTTTGCTCAAAGTTTGAGTCTTGGTGGGAGTCAATGTGCGAAATGACCTAATCTGTGGAAGCACTTTTAACAATACTACTACTCCAATTCTTCATCCATTAACTTAACTCAAGCTTTTTGATATAATTACTACACATTTTGCATCAACCTCCTATCTTTAAATCAACCTAATTAAAAAAAAAATTATTCCCATCATTTTAAGGCATTGAACACCATCCAAAGCCTTTTTAAAGTTGCCAAAAAATTCATATTCATCTTTCTTAAAATCTAGAATTCCTTAGTACCTTCATTATGCCAGTTGCATCTTGTTCCTGCTATCATACTCTGATGAATGGACTGTTTTCATTTGTCATGTGGTACAGGATAGAGAAAAATGTATCTTCCATTTTCTTTTGTCCCAGTCTTGATCATGGCTGTGATGAAATGAAAGCTACTGAGGTATGAGTGAATACTTGCACTAATCAAGGTATCTCCTTACGGAATGCCAAGAAAAGTGCTACTCATAGAATCATTGTGGTCCCCTTGCGTGGACATGTTCCGCTTATAGCATTCTGGCTCAGTGGGGAAAGCAATGGCAAACTACCTCACTCCTCATCCTGCCTAGTGAACCTCTTTTCCCTCTGTAAGCTCTTAGTAGCTTATGGCAGAGAGGATGAGGTACCAACTGGCCTTTGGGCTGAATACCTTACAGACAGTTGCATCTCTTGTTTCCTTTATGTAAACCAAAATAGTATTATCTGATTTTTCTCTCAATCCTTCCATTTGGGATCATAAATATACATAAATACTTTTTGCCATGTGAAAAACTAAACTAATTATATGTAATAGTGACATACAGTAGCATGATTACTTTTCTGTAATGGGATCAGAATGGTTTTGGAAAAATCCTATGGCTACTTCCCTTCATCAAATTTTTTTCCCTGTGTAAATTTTAGTAAAAATTTCTCTTCTTTTCCCCTAGGTTTTAAAAGATCTTTACTGGAATCTCATCATTGCTTTATTTCTTTTCATGTCACATCTTGTCCTTTACCTGACGTAAATTATTGCCTTTCTTAACTCCTCACTTTCTATCATTATGCTGGTAGGCTTTGCGTCATTCCCAAACAGCTCCTCTACATATTCTATCTCCTGCCCCCTTGCTGGCTAGATCCGATGCAATGTTTCTCCTATTAAATATTTTATTCTCAGTGAATAATGTTTATATAATGTTCCCCCTCTCTATGCAATAGATTGACTCACTCCCTTACATACTACTTTTATTTCATTGCACTGTCTTTTTCATCCCCAATTTCTAATAGTAATAGGGGTATTGTTAAAATTACATCAACAACTTAAATTATTTTGCACATGGGCTCCCCCCAGATATTCAACCCAAGACCACCTTTGCAAAAGCTGATTGCGTTGCCCACATGGCTATCTGAGACACTTCACCATTCTCTTTTGCATATTTATTATCTTTTGCAATTTCATTGTGTAGTGATTTTTTACATTTTTTGCCCATGCCAGGTGTTGATTCTTATCCAATCACTACCACCTCTCATGGTTTTATAATTTTGTTTGACCTGACTCTACCAATAATTTGGGGACTATCCCTGTTACTGCTTTTAACCCTCGGGCACTCGATCCCCATGGTGTAACACGAGCAGTCGCGCCGGCACGCTCTGTGTGCCAGTGATTATTTTTAAAAATATTTTCTTAAAATCAGATGATTTCCGTAAATTTATAGCCATTATACAATAGTTTCGGCCTTGAAAACCGATTGACCACATTAATTTTTTAATAGATTTTTAATGATAAACGGAATATATCACGCTTAAACATTTTTAAACGCTTGAAACCTTCAAGAAAATAACTTATGTATAAAGTTGTACACAAACCTTCACAGTTCACATTTATTTATTATTACAAAGAAATGGTCTTCTTATCCCAAAAAAATTACTCCTCTTTGCAGTAAAATATTCAGTTGAACCTGGGCACGGGGTGCGCCTGTGTGACATGAGCTTCAAAAAAGTTTCTTTTTTGCCATAAACTTTACCCAATTTATGCAAAACTCAGGTGGTACATAGAGAACATTATTGCAGGAAGACTTGAGGGACACAGAATGATTACAAGGAAAGATTAAAACGTTAGGAATGAAAATGTATACTTTATTGAAATTCCCAGAGGCTTACCAGCAGTTTCTCAAAACTATCTAGCTTTCTCATCCCTGAGAACTTATAAATTCTATATAGGTTAAGTTTTCCCAAAAGGTGTTTTATTTTCAAGGTGAGTTTAAGCTGAGCAGTTATTAATAGCTTTGCTCAGCTCAACTACTAATTATAATCATCAATCAGTCCATGAAAATCATTATTATTAGAGTGTATATAAGAACCAGCATATATTCACAAAGTTTCTTACTGTATTTCTGAATTTATTTTTTACCAAAATTTAGCCTATTTGTCATCTACCAAGATCCCCTGGCTTTCTCCATGTTTACCTTTGTCTGTCATGGTGCAGATAAAGTGTATTAGTTATACAAAGAATAGTCAATAAAAATCAGTGAATCGATTTAAATCTGTATTTCTAATTGGACATGCCTATAATACATTTTGCTCAGTAAATTTTTGTTTTTGAATTCAAATGAGGGCAGTGGCAGAGGAGAACCACAATGAGCGTGATTGCCTTTTGGTGATCATTTTGACGAAAGGAGTAAATGGAAATTTATATGCTAGAGACTGCCGCTATGATGATCAGACAGTATGGAAAGCCTTTAAACCCCGCAATGCTCCTTCCTTGATTGGGAAACCAAAAATTTTTCTTATCCAGGTAAGCTAGTGTCTGTTTTGTGTAAATAACTAAATGTGCTAAATAGTGATACCCATAATATCAATAACAAATGCATTGAAAATTTGCTCTGAGAAAAAAAGTAGCATCCTCAAGACGCCCTCGAATCTTTCAAAGGGAGTGGGAGTTGGCAAAATAAATCTCGATCCATGCTAAATCCATTCTTAGTTTGACTACCCAGCTCCAGTGCATTTTTAATAACTGATTAACTATCTTTAGTTACTCTGTATTTTCAATTTTTATTAAATGACTTTTTCTTTGCTCTATAAATCATATTTCTTTGTCTTTGAACATTATATTCCTTTTATGAATCTTTTTAAATTTTAATTAAGGTATAAATTTTAATATTTGTGAAAATAACAGTAACATAACATTTTTTGTTTCAATTTAAATCTCTGATATTGAAAACGGTCTCCAAAACATGAATATGTGACCCTGATATGCTGCATTATAAAATTAATAACTAAATATCATGCAAAAAATCGTTTGTAAAGGACAGTGAAGAAAACTAATTGGATAGCATAATACTTTTTATTAGATATTTTCAAAGGTCTCATGGAAGAGGTTCTTGTATTTTACATTTCATAAAACCAAAACAGGCAGTAGATTAAATAAACCTTGAAATTATTGTCTATAATGTTAATAGCCACGAGTATAATTATGCCAACATAAGTTTTTAACGTTGATAAAGTCATTGTAAATGAAGATTAAAAAGGAATCCTGTTAACTATCCTTAATTATACAGGCCTACAAGGTTTTAGTAACATTGATGTAGTTACTTGTGTCTTATAGTATTTTTGCAATAAGTTCAGCCTTGTTTGTGAAAATTGTCCACCACATACAGTTTACAAGAAATTTGCATAAACATTAAATTAAAAAATAATTTCTTCATCAATTTTTATCTTTATACATTATGTTGGTAACTCTCTAAATGTATGTCTAAACTGTTTGTCAGTTCATTAATTTACTATATTTACATTCAATTTATATTGCTAGACCAAATTCAATCAGTAACAAAATGGTGAACTGAGGTGGTCCCCAGAAATGTGCGGAATTCAGTCCCTTCAAGCTCACTAAAATGCTCATTTTTCAAAGAGTCTTAAACATCTAGCGTATCTCATATACTTATCTTAAACTTTTTAATAAGAACTTTATCTAGTATATGATTTATTGCATTCCCAGTAGTCCTTATCTATTTTTAAGCAAAATATGGTTCTCTGCCTTTCGTTTCCAACCTTGGCCTGATAGCCCTCTCATCTGTCAATGAGTTCACATTTCCAGCAGTAAACATGCTTTCAGTATCCTCTTGATTCCAAGCATGCGCATATATAAGGGGGGGTTTGAGGGGTCCAGACCCCCTCTTTAGCATACAATGAAAAAAGATAATCATGGAATATTGGACAGATATGTACGGTATTTTCTCATCTATTACATGCCCCTTTTTTCCCTTTTAGTGACGACGAAAACGGGATGCATGTCATTCAGGATGATGCGGATATTTATAGGAAAGATACATGGCTGCCAAAAACTTCCCTCATACTTTATTACATTTCCATGTCTTTTAATAGAAATTACGATAATGTAGCTGATTAAGTCAGATAGCCCAAGGAAATACAAAGTAAGCATACCTATGCCAATATTCAAAAGTTTATACTAACAAGAAATATAGAATCAGAAAGCTCCGGGGCAGCGATAACTTTGTTGATTTCAACTTTCTTGGCCCATTGTGGCACGCTGTAATGAAATTCGAAAGGTGACAAGACGTATTTTCCTTCAGCTGAGGCTGGTAGTTTCTGATTTAAACAGATTTTTTTAAATATCCTATATAAGTCCATTTTTAAAATATCCTATATGTCCATTTTCAAGACCAAACTGAATACTGCTTATCTGTATTGCAGTCATAACTATTGAAGAACAACTCGAAATAATTAATTTAGATGATTATTTTTCTGCTGTTTTTGATGATAAAGCATATATTGTTCCATTATAATAAGTAAATGCTCTCCTCTTTCCTCTTTGATTAAATTATACACATTTTCCAATTTTTCGATTTGTTTTACCAAAATTCATAGCCAAAGAACAAGGTCTGCGTATTTTTACCTACATATTTTATTTAAAGGTACTTAAAGTACAAATGATGGAAATGAAGTTTGACTTAGCACAGGAAAGTGTGCGACTTAACCCAACGTTATATAAGAAGATAAAAATAGTGACTTGGGGGACTCGAACCCAGGTCTCCCACTTTCTGGGCAGGTGATCTAACCACTAACATCTGCCCGGAAAGTGGGAGACCTGGGTTCGAGTCCCAGCCAAGTCACTATTTTTCTCTTCTTGCACTAAAAGTAACTATTGTTTAGTCACAGGTTAACTTGCGTGTATATTAAAGTTTATGTAATTTCTAAATGATTGAGATTGGAATTTAGAATTCTGCCTTTTTCTGTGTAAAGTCCAGGCAAAAACTAGTTTGCATATCTTTGTACATTTTTGGATCCGCGAATTCCCCCCCATTTAAAAGCTAGATTTCAAGTAAGAAGGGGATATATGAATTTCTTATTCTTAAGCCCAGGACACCCTTCTAAGGGTACCTAATACTATATTTAACCACACTGGTGTCGAAGTGGATATAAGGAAGTAGATGAGAAATGTAATAGATGGTGGATAAACAATGGAGATGAATGTTTATTCTTTATGAAATGAAAATCTTAGTTCAACCTATGTTATATTTATAACTGACAAAAAGAAAAAATAATGCTCTTAACATGATAACACATGTTGGATGAGAAAAAGGTAAAAGTCACCGTAACGAAAAATCCCTAGGTGTTTGAGCTTTTTTAAGTTCATATCTGTAATTAGAGACGCGAAATTAGTGTAGAACAGCTATTACGATCCATGTTACCAAAAAATGTTATTTTTGCGATATAGGCAAATGTGAGTATAGTTACAGTAAAAGAAGAGTGAAAGTTACAACAACAAAAAAACTGTAAGTGGTGGGAATTTTCTGAGTTCATATCTGTAATCAGCAATCCAAAATTAGTTAACAGCTATTAACATCTACATTATCCAAAAATAGTTAAAATTTATCAGCCTTTGTTATTGATGATTGTGTTCACAAAATCTTGAAACTAATTGTTTTTTGTTCATTGGTAGAGAGAGTCCTGTCATGGCTATAAATGAGATAAGTTACGGCCAGGATGGTTTTTAGGATTTCCTTAGAAGTTAATCCATTTATTGAACATTTGAAATTCCAGTAAAATAATGAAGAATTGGATGCTTTTATTTTCCAGATTTTCACGAAGTCTTTCAATAATTCCCTTTTAGAAAATTAATTTACAAGTAGTTATCAATTAATATGGAAAAGATTGATTGCAAGATTTCTTTACTTATAATGGAATGCATTTCATACCCTTAATATTAACATGTACTTATTAAATGCAATATGCATAATACGTTCACCATCTTTCAGTGACAGTAAGAAATGATTATATAAAAAGTATCAAAAAATGGAAATTAATTATGAGAGATGTCCATTCAGCTGAGTGCTGTATGACTGAATACTAGATCAAGTACCTGAGCACCAAAGTAATCAAGGTCTGTAGACTGAAAAGTTGTGATATCTAAAAGTGGGCAATTACAAAGTAGAAGGCAAAGTGATGAACAAAAGAGAGAAATATCTGCAGAAAATTTTTCTGGAAATATGTCTTGCTGAATGGATCACTTATTACTGGAGCATCAATCATTTTTATTTGCATTTACCTCTAAATTTAAGGGGATAGTCTCTATTAATATTGCCTACACTTGTCTAGTTCTCATAATTTGAAGGCTTCTTAACCAACTTTGTGAAAAGGAAAGATGATAAATATAAATTGCATTTATTTGATTTGGGCTTTGATGTATTAAGGTTGTGGCAGACACAAATACTAATTGCTCTGATGCCTAATTAAACAGGCACTCTTTGAAGTTGACATCATGCTATCAGGTTCCTCTCAGGTTCTCAGCTGGGTTAAATTGGTGTTAAACACCAATTTAATCCGGCTGAGAACCTGAGAGGAATTTATTCCTCATATTTGCTTGGAAAGAACCAAGTCTTTCTATAAAGTTGTAAGTTTATTTCATAAATTAATAGAGATACCCACCTCCACTTCTTATTTTCTAGATCTACTTTTGAAAAATGCTCAGATGTTCAGTTACTTCCAATATTTTTCAGTCTGATGAGGGGAGGATTCTGAAACAAGCTGTGGGGATTCAGCTTCTTTCTTCAGCTAAAATACCGGAAGAAGATCCTACTTTTCTCATACCAAAAAGTGCAGACTATTTCATTTACCATGCACCAATTAAAAGTGAGTCTTACTTGAATTTTACCTTTATTAAATTTTGTTACACCTTTGTTTTTCTTTTATTCCTATCTTTTAACTCCCCTTTCAAAAGTATTTCTGGAATAATTTTCTCCTTTTCTAATTGTAGATGGTATCAAGACTCAAAACTGAAAAGTTTCCTATGTTATTAATTACAGTTCTAGTTTCCTATGACTATCATTTTAATATGTATGAAAATAATTCCCTCTTGAGTCATTTCTGTGTTTGATTTTAGTTACTTTTGCATTTATACAATCAAATTTATTTCTATAGAAATTTATCTTATCCTTATCCAATCCAGCAGTCGCTGAGTAATAGTCCATGTGAAACTTTTGTTGGTTTGAGAGGAAATATGGGCATTATACTCAACATTTTTGTATTATTCCCTTTTATTATATTCCGAAACCTCCAAGTTGTCAATACAGAAATGATGAACAATCAAAAATCACATTTTAATGATAGCATAATTATTTTTAAATTTTTTATGTACCTTTTGAAAACTTAGTATTAGTGTTCTACAGGATTAAAAATTAAGAGTTCAGTTGTCTAATAGGTCTCAATGATTAGTGACCATTGCTCTATTCCCTATGTATCAATTCCACATTTTGTCAATAAATTGTACTGTCTAAAGACGTCCTGTTGGTATACATCATGGACCTCTTTGCTTCTGAATTATGGTGAGAGTTCACAAAACTTTCACTGTGGAGGATGTTTGAAATTTTAGGAGAGAAAATACAGTGGACAAAATTCTCATAGAAAGTGATACATGTCCATAAAACAACCTATTGCAAATGATTCACACATGATGGCATTGCTGAATAAGGATGCTATTCTCCTGTACCTTTTAGGGTTTAGTGGTGGTTTTCAAACTTGAACACCTTACAAATTGGAATAAGCTGTGTAATTCAGTGTGACAAAATACTGAAATCTTTGTAGATAGCTATAATACTGTGTATTTGCACAATTATAAGACAGACCCTCTCCGAGATTAATCCCCTTCTTTTAGGACTCTGCTAAGAAAATATGTTAGAATAATAATTGCCAATAGCTGTAAAAATAAAGTTACGTAATAGCTTTATGGACTGTCACCTAACTTTGAACACTATGAGGTGAGAATATTTTTATGAAGTTTTTTTATTCTTTAGCCTTCACGGATGAAGGTAAGAATGTAGATTATGATATCCAATTTAAAATTTTGATTTTGCATACATTTGTTAGATGAATCATATGCTCTTCAGAAGCCTGGAAAAAAATTGCCTTAGATTCATGCAGTTACAGAATGTAAATTTATTTAGCTCTCTTAGCTTAAAAATAATAACATTAAACTTATTTAAGCCTCTGTCCCCTCATCTTGGGGGATCTATGAATTTCCCCTTGTTGCATCTTTACTGTGGACATATTCACACATTGACATAGCCTTACACTACTCCTACTTATTACCGGCCTTGGTTGCCGAATGGTTAGCGTACTAAGTGCTATCACTCCAACCCAAAAGCTCAGGACTCAAGTCGTGGCTGATCAGGATTTTCCGAGAAGGGTTGTGTTTGTTTGTCCGATTTTTGCCGCTCAGGATTGGCGGCAGGGAGGGTATCTGGCCATAAATATCAATCATCGCCAAAAACCAACCTCATCCTCATCATCACCCAACCATCATCATTTACCAGCCGACCCCATAAGTGATAGGAATAAGGCCTAGAGGAAAAAAAAATACTATTTGTACTTATTATTTTTACACTTCCTCATAGCATTCAGCTAATTTCAAAAGCAGTCAAAGCTGAATGAATTGTTTTCCAGTAAAATTACAATATATTCACCCCGGTTATTCATTTCTCTTCCCCAAATATAATGTTATGTATCTCATTAACTTTGTGCAACTGCTAATAAATGTAAACATATTCTTGATGTAATACTAATATGATACATGTCATGAGTTTTAATTACCATATATACTGTATTATACGTGTTTTAAGATTGAATTCTTTGATTTAAAGGTACACAGTCTTCAGTGAGTGATAATAATGGTTCTCTGTTTGTACAAGAATTTTGCTCTCGACTTGAGAAATATGCTTCAAAGGAAGATTTGACTACGATCATGATGCATGTTTCGAGAAAACTATCCAAACAGATCCACAAGGCTGATGAGAAAGGAATGCCTGTATCTACCTCCACTTTGACCAAATTGTTGTACCTATGTAAGCGGACATAAGAAAAAGGCCCAAGGATTGTATTATATTACTGATGTTTTACTAAGTGTACTAAGTAAGTTTTACTAAGGCAAATATACAGTGAAACAGTGTAGTTTATTGAGCCCTGAGCATGAGTTTCACAGATGTTACTAAAATGATAACTCTTTTCCTTTTTACAAAAACGTCTCAAGCTGATTCATGTGATTCAATAAAGTAACAGTAATTAGCTTAGCATAGTATTCATTACAAGGGCAGCTATTTTAAACTGATATTGTGGCAGATTTTTGCTTGTCTTAAGTATTTTGCTATTTACTTTTTGGGCATATTTGATAGGATTGGTAATAGTTGTAACCAATTTACAGAACTTTGTCACAAAAATTCCATTTTTTATTATATATTGAAGGTTTTCATTTGACTTCCACTCATATTGCCCATACATATAAATGGGCTACTATTGCATTTATGTGAAATCTTTTGCTGCTTTTATATCAAGGAATCCTACTTTTGCCAAGATGCGGAATAAAACTTGGTACATATTTTCATTAAAATTAGCATAGTACATCACTTAATATTTGTGGGGTTATGTTTCTTATGGTAAAGTATGTTTCAAATTGTCAAGAATTGAAACCACCTTCTTACAAATAAATGGGAAGAAGTTTTTATGGATAAATTTTTAAAATGTTGCAAAGGATTTGTGTTCTCAAGGATTTGTGTTCTCAAGGATTTGTGTTCTCAAGGATTTGGACATTTTTGGAAAGGATTACATTACATGTAGGTTAAGAAAATAACTTTTAATTACAGAAAAACCTCACAAAATTGATAAAATGGAGGTTAAGTATTTCATTGTTGACTGGTGAAAAATAATTGTTGCTACAAATTATGTTGGAAGAGAAACACACTGGGCCATATTAATAAAGTGTATATTCATAAAGTGAATAAAGAGATCAGACTCAAAGAATTTGGAGAAAATGCTCCACTTTATATTCATAATAATATTCCTCAGGATGAATAGAAACTCAGCTGACTCAGTACTTGATAAATCATGAGTACATATTTGCTCCAATCCTTATGAATTAAATGGTGCATTAGGTATTTAATACTCCTCTGCACCTGAGTCTGGTTTTTTGTAAACTCAGCATTGAAATAAGTAATAATATAACTGAAGTTGTAAACATCAATAAATATTATTGAAATATTTATAGACTGTTTAAGGTCAGTTTTTTCTTCAAATGTGTTTTCATATAATTAATATTCTTAATTATTTTTGACAATGACATATCTACCTCATAGTTCTGCCATAAATCTTCTCTCATATTTCTTGGTGATTCATTTAAAATGCATGGATGATTTTTAAGTAACTTTAAAAATGGTATGTTCGATATTCCTACACTATTGACTTGGGTTTCATCCATTATTATGTTCCTCTTTCAAACTGGTTCTTAACCACAAAAAATATGATTAAGAAATTTTGAATTTTTGGGTCACGTAAACAAACTAATTACTGAGAATAGACTTTGAAAAATGTTTGTTTTGCGCCGTGAGCATATGCTCTTTATATTTATTTCTTAGCTTACTATCGAAGCAAAAACTCAGGTATTAGTTATTTATGCCGATTTGAGGAAATGCATCAGCTTCGATGTCACACTCCAAGATTTTGCTCAATCTCACTTTTTATTAAGATAACCAATTAGATCACCAGTGATGATGGTGGCTTAAATTCCAAAAAATGTATTAGGAAAGTCGTCAAATGCTTCGTTTTAGCCTTAAAGCCTTCACAGATTTACGTGAAAGCACGTAAATCTGTGAAGTGACGACTGTTGTAACACACAACACGTGACCGCTTGGGTAAGTTTTTCGCTGGTGAACTATATTTTTGCTTATTATAACGTTCACGAGGAGATTTTCACCTATATCTTCTTAAACTTTATTAGACACATTTAAATTTTGGAACTAAGAGACATCTAGCTTTGTAGGTTCTCTCTGAACGCATGTAAATAAATAAAGGTGAATAATAATATTTTTTACTAAAAGTTGTTTACTTCTTAAATTATAGTATTACCTAAAGTTTAGTACTCAGAAATAATAATTAGTTCAATTAATTTTAAAATTTTCACCAAAAACGATCTGTTGTATAGAATACAATGCGCGACTGCTCGTGTTATGAAAATAGGCACGACTGATGAAAGGTTAAATCTTTTGATTCTTCTTAATTTTAGATTAAACTTTGAGGTTTTTACCAATACAATTTCAGTTACCTTCATTTTTATTTATTTTCTATAAACTGATCATATTATTTTATCCATTAAAGTATTGACTCCTTCCAGGTGGGTTACTGTGCACCCCCAGGCATCTGTTGCTTGGTAGACAATAGGAACTTTGTAATAAATGATCCAAAATGATCTCATCAATTTTGGCAATGCTAAGAAATGCTGCTGCAATTGTCAGTATTGCTTATCATGTTGACACACAAATATTTGTGTAATTTCTAAATCTATTTATCTGTAATTCCCATAGTTTCCTCTTTTCACTTTTCTCCTTGTCAAAAGAAAACCTATGAATTATGCTAATTGAATGTGATACAAACATATACGGTGGACTATATGGAGTCCAAAATAGTTTAGAATTTTGGCTTAATGAGGAATTATACAGATCTTGTGCACATTAATGCCAAAATATAACTAAATTACTTGTTTAATATTCAAAGTTTTTACTTCCTGTTTTCTCCACATTTTCTTGGACAATCACAGGTTGTATTGCTCAATGTTAGACTTAGAAGCAGTCCGAAATGTTTGCAATCATTTTTGAAATTCAAGCAATTTTTTATACTGTTGATAATTCTTGCAATGAAATTTATGGGGAGAATTGAGTAAAAAAATTACTTGTGAAATTTAGAACTGATTTGGAGGATAAAATCTATGAGACGATTGAATTACTACTGCTGATCAGCAGTAATAAATTCAAGCGTCCGTATTATTCATGTACAAAAAAATTCTGTATAAAAGAAGAAGAATTGCTTTTCTTTTTGGGGGCTTAATGGAAATGTCTCTAACATAGTGAGAAGTATAAGCAAGTCCATTTGTGATCTTGAGGCTGACTCTGCGTAGCTGTTGTAGCTTTAGTAGCTGGAGATGATACTGAATTATATTTATAAGAAAAAAGGGAGACTGTGTTTACTCAGGGGGAAACCATGCAAAAACAGCTTCCCCATGGGGGAAATAGTAGTGTCAGTCATTGATCGAATTAGTAGAATGTCATCGAACTGAAGATTGCAAATGGATTATAGCAGAGTATCTTCTGCTACATTTCTTTGATTCCCTAATTATGGTTAAATGCTCTCCTTGTGGACTCACTGGCTTCAAATTGGTTAACATCAGCGGTGAAAAATGCACTTTGTTTTTAGGTTTCAAGCTTTGTTTTTAGAGTTCTAACATCTATTTATTATAGTAGATTGAGTTTGAAGATATCTGATACATTTTTAGCAGTTGTTGGTGATTTTGTCTATGTAGACTTTCATTTTTTTACTCTGGGAAAATTAATTTTTTACATAAACCTAGTACGCAATCTTATATCAAATTATAATTAACGAATTTCTTCTTCTTGTTTTATCATTTTATTGATTTTCATCTTATGATATGGTTGAATTAACCTTACCCTTCTTAATGACTTAAATTTGAAGTGGACTATACTTACTAACCCTGGTTGTAAAAAGAAAAATAGGAATTACGATTATCATCACTAAGCTACTGGCTTTCATGATTCATCAATATTTACATAAGATGCCACTTTAGATGCATGAATGAAGTTACGGTGCAAGCCACAGGGCGAGTCCAACGTCGGGAAAGTGAAGCAAAAAAAAAAAAAAAAAAAAAAAAACGCAACCCGCAGAGCACTGGTGAGAACTTTTCGCCAGCTCCCCTTTAACTACATGTATTTTTGGGGTTTTATTTTCCTCTCATACGGGACTCAGGAGCTTGTCTATCCTATGAAATGGACGCAGATAGTTTAAATGAACCTTTTACTTAACGATCATGTTCGATTTTTTTCTCAAAGTCCTCTTGATTCTTTTCTTCATGGAAAATAAAACATGCCTGCAATGTAAACTTCTCGGATGCCGGTGTCGTCTGCTAGAGCGATATAAAAAACGAATCATCTGCCAACCTTCCGAAAACTGTATTAAAACCTCGTTGATTATTATTATGTTAATTTTATGTATATTATAATGCATTAATCCGACTTAGTTTTTAATCGATCAATACCAAGTATGGCATAAAAATTCCTTAATAATCGTTTACCGCAATGAGATAAAGCTACTCTATCATACATTATTATAGCTTCTCAGGATACTTAGAGATTTTCTGCTTGTGCAAATGTTTGTTCTAATTCATAATTGGGGCTCAATGCAGTAAAAGTTGTCAAAATGACGAATCTGTTCTTAAAGCCAAATGCACTGCAATTGGTCATATTGAAGGCAGAAACAAGCCCCTGCTTATTTAACTATTAAACCTTTAGAAACGCGAAAATAACAAAATTACTTCGTGTTACACATTGCTCAAACTACAATTTGTGTTCCAACATGTTCGAATTACTCGATCAAACCTTGATAACTCTTTATCAAAGCCACAAAAACACGAAAAAACAATGTGTTAGTATAGGGAGATGCGAAAAGTTCTCACCAGCATGGCGAAATGCGCAATTTGCCGCTTTACCCCTGGCTTCACTTTTGGTCGCTAGAGGGAGATAGGATATGCTACCCCTGTGGGGCAAGCAGTTGTTTCTGGTAAATGAAGCGAAATGTGTTTTAATGCAACTGTTGCATTTCAATGAATCCTCAAGATTTCGGCTGTTCGTGTTAAAATATAACACGCATGTTTAATATCTTTGAACGTCTCTTCGCCGTGTATGAAGGGAGTTCTAATGTTTGTACAGTTAAACTCCAATTTTTTTACTGCGATACTTGCACATTGGTCGCGGAAATAATAAATTTTAGGAGTGATTACTTTTGCATCTGTTTTTTTTTTATTTTTTCGAAGTTTTTACTGGTAATAAAGCGATGTAGACGCATAATATCTACTGCGTTTTCCTTGATCATATCATCACTGAATTTTATGAACCTACTTAACCTTAGTAATTCTAAACCAATGCCAGGAGTATCTTCTTATGGCTAAACAATTCATCTTTTAACTTTTAAGCAACTCATACTTCGTTTCAGTACAGCTTTCCTAATTAACGATTTCAACGCTTGTCTTCCGGGTCTCATAATTTGCATTATGATATGGAGTCGTCGCAGGGAATGAACAACATTTACAGATTCACTTCTACCACTGATTCGCTTACCAAAACCGTTTCCGAAAAACTCGTGTATGTACGTTACGGATTTGGGTTCCCCATATTAAATCGCTTGTGATATTAACTTCAAACTGTCCCTCCTTGTTTGGTACTTCATAGCTGCGTATCTCGCCGTGGCCTTCGGCTCGATGAAAAAGGAAGGCGCGTTAGTCTTTCTGTTTATACAGCGACGGCTATTTTTTATGCAATGTAAGATTAAGTAATGGTATTTTTTTCACAAATAATATTTAGAGAGTTCTCTCTTCTCATTTTGTTTGGTAAATGTAGGCAACACATCGCCTATCACTGCGAATTTCTTTATCGATATTTATAATTTTACTGAATTTCTGCTATCCGCGAATAATTCTGGTGCTATTATACTAAATTGTTCGCATTCTTCTGAGGAATATTTGACTTGTTCTGACAGACCACGCCTTGAAACTAATGCGATAATCATGAATAGGCTAGGAGAATAGCGTGAGCATAAAAATATGCTCCAATTATGTTTTCGAGAACTTCCAATTTAAGGATAGGTCTACGATATGTTGCGGATTGTGTCTTGTTCACAGCAACTCGAGAAGGCTCTCTTCAGTCGTAGAAGTTGGCCAAAAATAAAGAAAACGAGGTTGCACTGAAGGGGGTCACTGCTCTCCTGGGACAAGTAATTGCTCCGCCGAGGTTCCAGCTAAATTATGATAATTAGTTTGCTGCACTTCTCTTTCGCACATACCTCCTGTATGCATGCACATTTCACACTAATTTTTTTCAAAGGTCTTGTCGTGGTTAATTACATGAAAAGAGGATCCGGCTGACCCCCTTTACCGGATAAATTTCAGATGGAACTTGGGCAAATGATTCGGAATTTGAGTATTCTTCACTAAGAGTGATGTTTTGTGGAAATTTATAAAATATGGAATTATAGTGTTTTGAGCTACTGAATACTCCATGAAGTGAGAGCAGTGCGGAAGATATATAAGAAAGATAATATGATAAAACAAATAATTGTTTTGGTCGTTCTTTCTGCAATCTATTAGATATGCTAATAAGGTAGACTAGGTAGGGGTGTTGGCTTTACTATATCCCCTGCCATACGTCATTTGCGTCTGAGATATGTACAGTGGGGGAAACAATTATCGCAACACCAGTTGGCGTCAGAGCGCGGATTACGTGGAAACTAACTGAAATCACTCTAACTCCGACAATTCGGCAACTCTGTATAGAGGCAGTAAAACCGGGAATATTCAAAGTCCATACGAATGGAAAATAGACTTTTAGTTTCGTTTTTATATGCAGAAATTTAAGACTAACCTTCGCGAGATTTCCAAGTAGTGCCTTTGCCTCATTGTCTTCATTTTTTGCCATTTATTATTCAAAGTCAGTTGTGATAAAAATAGTTATGTAGAATGTCAATATAATACACTGGGAGATAGTAACAAACAAGATCGTTTGATAGCGAAATATCAGACGTTAAAATGAACATTTTGAGGTATTATTTCGAGAATTAAAGGTCTAAATACTAGAATTGTGATGGAATTGAATTCTTGCAAAGAGAATTCAACACTTAAAAATTCGAATTTAGAAACCACTAAGATGCGTCCTATTCTTACCTTTCTATTTTCTCTCGAGCAGTGTAGTTTTCCACTGCTTAAGGTATTAAAAATATCCCTTCGATGAATCCAATCTAATCCGTGTGTTGAAGGAGTTCAACTTTTCCAAGAGCTTTTTAGCAATTAACGTTTTGACAGGAATTGTCATCACTATTATTAACTTTTAAATAGTGGAATCGGTAATAAACAACTTTCAGCTCTATCAGGCTATATGTAATAGGGAGTAATATTTGTGTAATAACAAATGGTGTTTCTCATGAGACATCAATGCACTTTAACCATACTGACTGAAAAAATATAATAAATTGCAACGGTACCACATCTCTATTGATGTTACAGTCATTCATCACACCACTAATACGATTTTCCTCTTCAGTGAGTGTATTACTCTACAACAGTTAATTTCAATTTAATTTATCCAGAGCTGTAATATATTTGATTAATGAGCTAGAATGCAATCGAAATTATACCAACAATTGGAATCTTTAATGCAAATAAAAAATAATGATTCGAATGTCCGATAATCAATCATTAGACGTTCCGTACTCGCCACGTAGTGTAAACATAATCACACACTTTCGACGAATTACAGGTGCCCCACAGATTTTACACTGTAGAACGGGCCACACTTACGAAAATACTTGTGGCAGCATAATCTAAACTTGTATTAAGTTTTCAAGAGGCTGGTATTCATTTCTCTACTTTATCCGTAGCGATGAATAAAATTTTTCGCTTCCAATTTGATCATCTTGATTTCCGTATGTTAAAATACTTCTCAAGGTTACTTAGATTCATATATTAGACACCATACTCAGCTATTGTTCGCTGATTTTACTAAAATTTGTGTGCACTTTACGGACTCTTCCGAAACACTCCCAACCCCTCTCCCTCCATGAAGACCGTAGTTTAAATGTCGTTTGCTACGTTGTTTTGCGGTTTAGATGCGAATAGAATAGAGAATAGAGCGAATATACGCAGACAAAGTTATTCTTTAATTTAGCAGTAGAAATAGTTACTAACGCCCACTTAAATAAGCAAAAGGGTGGGCATGAGCTTAGCCCCAAAACATAGAAAAATTGCAATGGTGAAAAAGAAAAATTCACATAAAAAAAAGATAAAGGTTATTCGAAAAAGAAAACCATGTTTTAATGTGCGAACTGAGAGATCTAAAAATAATAATAGTAAATTGCAAGAGCTTACGTAATAAACAGGTGGAAATCTTTAACATTACGATGAGAACTTGCACGGATATCATACTAGAAAGATTTGGTTACGCGAGGATATTACTCAAAGTGAGATATTTCCCCCAATTATGTGATATACTGAAAATATGACTATGTAAATCTAGCGGTAGAGGTTTTATAGCAGTATGGACTCATTTAATTAGTAAGCGCGATGAATTAGTAGAAAATAGCAGGAGCGAAATCATTTGGTGCTCGATTCAAAGACAAAACGGAAGTAAGATTAATGTTTGTTCTTTGTGTAGTCCTCCCAATGAAAAAATAGGTTGTATTGTTGATTTATCCGAGGCCTTACATAAAAATTTCGAGAAAATAAAAGATCCAATCATCGCCGTAGGAAGAGATTTTTACCTAACCAATATTCATTGGGATAATCTAAAATTCTCCAGCACTAGCAGTGGGAAAAAATTCACGAAATACATCATACTTTTTCGTTGCATGCTTTAGATAAGGTAAATATGACTAAAACTCGAACGAATCGTGCGAGGCAAGGTATCAATTTAGATTTACTAGCCACTTCCCAACCACAAATAATAACTAGCCTCGCTGTAGTTGACGGTACAGTCAGACCATGATGTCATAATGGCAGGCATGACAGTAGTAGCGGTTAGATCTCTTAAGCCGGTGAGGCAAGTGTATGTAATTCGCAAAGCAATTATTTCTGAGTTTAAGGTTTTATTTGAACGAAGGCTTGGATATTTTTTTACGCTTTTCGGGTGAAAATACAGTAAACGATAGTTTGGTAGAGTTTCTACGGATAATCAAAGTAGATTTAGTTAAATATGTTCCGTCTAAACAGTAGGTGAGACGAGGAAGAAGTTTGAATCGTTGCATAGGAGTCATTCACTCGCGATTGAGAAAACTTAAACCGTGCGGTGAGATCCATGAGCTTGGTGATCAAAACTATAGAGAAGTGCAAAAGCTATTTGAGGAAGGATCACGAAAAGAATACCAGGAATATAGATCTCGAACCCTGTTAAAATCACTAGTTGGCGATTAGAAAGAATTTTGGTCATAAGTGTGAGAGACTCGTGGTGGTCAGTTTTCTATGTCTAGCTTTATCAGCGAAGAGGGAATTGCCTTAAATAAATCGGCAGAAATAGCTAACTTACTTAATCCGTACTTCCAGAAATGTTTCTAATAAGATGATGGTCGAGTTAACGATTTTACTTCGCGCATTGATTCGGAGATGATTTTCATAGAGATATAAGTTGATGCTAGTGGTTATTCACTGCAACAGATTGATAGGAAATTGTAGTAGTAGTAGTATTGTTAAAAGTGCTTCGACAGCTTAGGTCATTTCGCACATTGGATCCCACCGATAGGAAATTCTATCAGAAATCAATTAATGAGGGTACTGTCCCAATGTCGTGGAAGAAATTAAACGTCACTCCGGGGCCTAAGAATGATCAGATTATTATGGGTAATTTTCGTTAACTTCGAATTTCTGCAAAATAATGGAGCATATTATAGCAAGCTCTATTATTCAGTTTCTTACCATAAAGATAGGAATCATTCGGATCCAACACGGATTCCATAAAGATAAATCTTGTAAGACGCACCTAGAGTTTTTTGTGAATGATGTATATAAAGCGTAAGGATGTTAGATATCATCCAAAAACGTTATTTCCACGCAGCAACAAATTTCGCGACAACCCTTAGTGTTAGTGTGCCACACAAAATATCTAAGTGTCACGTTTAGCTGTAGTTTATCTTTGAAAGAACATATTGGAGATGCGATAGGAAAAGTGAATAGAATGCAAAGATTAACTAGTAGATCGTTGAGGGGATGCTCATCGTGTTTCAAAGAAAAAAACTCATATTCCTCTTATTCAACCTAGCCAAACGAGAAAATACTGTTTCGCGATTATACTGATTATAGCTTTTGTATTACAGTTCGTGTACGGCATTTGCTTGATTGGTTGTACACGATACGATTTGTACAGAATTGCCATGATAAAACGGTGAGTGTTACTCAGATGTTGCAGTACGCGGGATGGTAATCATTAAGAGATAGAAGACTAATTCAAAGGATAAATTTACTAAGTAAATTCAGAAAAATTAGGTTCTCAAATTATGCAATCGATATAATGCGACCTCCCTGTTGATGTGGGCCGCTCTGATACTGCGAGGAAGATTAGAGAAATAAATGCTAGAAGGAATCGTATCAAGAATTCATTTTTTCCGCGCATGATACGCAAAAGAAATTGATTAGGAAAATAGAGTTAAGATGCCTGTTTCCCCTGCCACACGCCGAAAGGCGGATTGAAGGGGTCTTACATAGACATATTTTTATGGTGTTTCTGTGCTGTCGACATTTTAACTTAATAATCAGAATATATCGTATTTATAAAACAACATATAATTTAAGAGGGAAATTCATCCGTCTCCGCTACGATTGGTCTTCGGTTTCCATCAAAGTAACTGGGTTGTCCAAATTGTAGTGCTACCTCCAAAATACTTACGTTTCAATATCATCTCCTAAATCACTACTACTAATTTATTTCTTCTCACATTCAATAACTGTTAAAGGAATTTTTAATTAACCTTCCTTTGATTTAAAAAAAAACACTCAAAGGCACCCGAAATTAATATTTACAATGATAAAAACCTTACACCTTGAGAAATAATGATAATGTAAGAGAAATTGGCCCTATCAAAACTGGAAATCCAAATATCATTGAGGATAATTATTCACCATTATTATTCAATTATTCATTTTACAAACTAAAATCTCAAAAAGGTTTTAATTTTGCCACATAACCGTGAATATATCCTAGTTTTCTACGCATTTTAGTTTTTTTAAGAATTTAACATATCTTCTATCATGTAGCGTGCATGAATATACCGGCCCTGAAATGTAGAAATGTTTTCACTCTTTCTACTGTCTATAACCCTCTCCCTCATACACAAATCCTGGCTGCGCCCCTGCGACAAAGCAATCATTAATTATCATCTGTATATTCATGTCCACATTCGATAGAATCCGTAGATTCTTACACATAGATGATTATGAAAAAATGTCAGCTCCGCCATAGACTTCCATCCCCGTAATGTTACTCAATTTTCATGTTTTTAATAGAAGGAGACTATTTAACATAATTTAGAGCAAGTGGAAAATATTTATATGTATTGGTATTTCTCTCAGACTCGGTAACAGTGTGCACTTATACACTATGATTAATAATCGAGAACTACAATGGAATTAATAAAAATATAGGATGATTAATAATATATCCATTCTCCTTCATTCTCCTCCATATGATTCAGCCTCCGAGACACAGAGTTAACCACTTCTTTATTGGAATTCGCTCCAGGTGAGACCGACGGAAGCTCATCGAAAGCTTTATCGGTTCAGAACCTAAAGACGAAGTAAATGAAATTTTAGTGCAACTAAAGACCTAATCGCGATCTCCGAGAAGCATCGACAAAACGTTACAGGGAAGTAATCACAAAACATTACTTTTGGTCGCTTTTTTCCCCGGACAATTAGAGAGGCTGATAGAGTAGATTAGTTGATGATGGTGTTATTACAACCCCTGCCATACCCATCTGGCAGCTCGCGGGGTATATATCTCAATCTAAATCTATATAATTGGTTTGGAACTACCGCCGAGAAAATTGGAAACTGTGAACCAGCAAATTGTCCTGGTTGTAGACGAACAATGAATAATAATATGCATAAGAATGTCAATAGTTCTCAAGGCTTTTTTTAAGCGTAAAAATGAAAAAGATTCGCTTGCGCGGTCTGCTGGTTGTCCGTCTATCGACGTGAAGACCTAAATGAAGAAATAGTCGCCAATAAGTCTGAGTAAGTAAGCCTGAGCTCCTTGCCTTACGACCGGTTTGTTGTTGCGAGTGACGCATAGGCTTTCGAAAATCCGAAAACTGAAAGCCGAAGGTTCATCGTGCTTCGGGAAATCAGGAGGCCCTGTCAAATACCTCTAATTGTGGAAAATGAGTAAAAGAATTGTCTTTCAGCGAACGACCTCGAATCCTTGGTAGAAGAGGAATTTTCACTGACACACGAAACATTTTCTTGACCGACAATTGGTGATGAATCGGTTCCGCATCTTTCATGTCCAATGGTTATTTTTCCATAATGAATTGCATCTCTCTGGCAAATATGTATATTCATTACAGGGGCGTATAAATATATGTGGAAATCATATCTTACATTCGTTCATTTCCCGAACAAGAGAAGTTTAAGATAAAAAACTCATTTAACTTAAGCGGAATTCGAGCTCGTGCCCTTCCTATGCCAATAACATGTGTCAGACAGCTGCAAAATCACCTCTTAATTAGCAACTAGTTATATTTATGACACTTTCCAACAAACTGAGAAGTCCATTTTAGCAGCTTATTAATAATTTTATTATGGCAGCATAATCCTGGTTAATTAACTTTATAAAGTCAGACGTTCATAAAATACGTATCAGTACTAAAAACTTGGGTTGTTTATTAGGAAGTCTTTGTTTACTAAAATACGCTAATATAATAATATTATTTGGGAATATTTTTACAAGTGCAATAACATCTAATTTCCTTAGCACCATGGTGAGGAAGGAGCTTTGAATTAGCCAGAGGATTGTTTCTACTGGGCGACTGTAAAATGAGGGTCCTGAGTCTAGCTGATATAGGCTTGAAAAGGAAAAATATACCTTGCACCTGCAATACTTGCTTTGAAAGTGCTCGACATATGGTTAAAGCTTTTCCGCGCGAGGTAATGCATTTCAACGTTTGTTTTGTATTGGAGCCTGCAATACTTTGAAGGGATCAACTTGTGGTTAAAGACTCTCCTCGCGAATTATCAAAGCCTAAATGCATTTCTACGTGAATTTCTCCGCGCGAAGGCAACACAATTGACTAATGACCAAGGTCACCGAACTCCCTGTTACAAAATGTAAGACAAGTCCGATATATGCGCAGAAATTGTTCGGTTTTTATGAAATCATGTTTGTTTTAACTTTGGAATTGGTATTTTTCCTTTTAACTCCGGACGGACAATGATTTCATGTATTCTAGGTGACAAATTGTGTATATAAATTTATATTACGAATTTCCTTCGTCAACATGATTAAGTTGGGGAAAAATTATGTTCCGTAGACAAAATACAAATTTTACATTGTGTCATAGATAGCAACTCAGTAATCGCTCTAACGACTTCTCGAATTCTAATTGCTGAATTGAAAACATAAGACTTGTAATCAAAAATCCTCCTCGGAATGTTTATCACAAATAATGAATATCCTATGTTTGAACTGGACGTTTGAAGAATTACATTTACATTAATATCCAGCAGGCAGCCGTAAGACGTATGTTGGAGTGAGAAACCAAACTAACAAAATAACGCCTTATTAGCGCACAAATTATCCAGGAAAAGAGACCATTATAGGCCATCTGTTCTCGCTATAATCTCGCAGAACATCATTTTCCTCTAGACTCCAAGATTCTCGTTCTCTAAAGGTGAGAATCACCACATCGCGTATTCCTACTCCAATCCCACTTATTCCTTATTGCTACGCATTATTAAAACTGAATAGCATTCTTCACATTATTAATAATTAAGTTTCAATTATTGTCTATGTATTTTATTGCATTTAAGATTTAAATTGGAATAAATATATATTCAACTTATCGTTCTATAAATACGATAACTATCTGTGAAAGAGAAACGCCGAAATAAACACGACGAACTCGGGGACAGTTCGCGCGAAGGCTCTAAGAAGAGTTCGAAAGAGAGGAAATTTGTGTAAGTTCTAGGCTCCGACTCAAATATTACCGCTTTTCGAGGCTTTCCTCGGTGTTGCCAGTCAGTCACAGAAAGCAGAATTCCAAATAGTTTCTGTGAAAGCCACTGGTGCGCGCGCAAAGTGTTGCGATAATTTTTTCCGCCACTGTACAATTCACCTGAACCATAAAGGAGGTGACGAGATCGGTCTCAATATGTGTTAACGGATTACTCGGTAATATCGAGATAAATAAAACAAATTCGGAAGACTCCATTTCTATATCAAACGATTTAGTTCATTCTCAAAGGGGGTGCTGGGAGTGGCAACTTGATATAAGTAGTAAATGATCCGGAGTTTTAATGTCCTCGAACGGAAACAACTTTGTCATTATCATCCGTGTAACAATCATGGAATAAAGATACATTTATTCGTTTCAGTTGAGTATCTTGGAATCCATCTCAAGAATAACTTGAACTGGAGCACGCTTATCCGGAAAATCTGCGGTAAAGAAATGGAGGTAATCGGAATTCTAAAGCGCTTTGTCATTTGATGCGATGAATAGGTTACATAGCGTTGCTATTTCACTTCGGTCAGGCCCAATCTGGAATATGCGGCGAGTGTATTGGTGCATGAAACGTGCACCCACGAACACGAAAATTAACAGCATAAGGCAATGCGTCGTGTTAAAAAATTCTAGGAAAAACAGCAAACGTTGCGAAAATGCTCTCTGATTTTGGTACAATTTCGCGATATTGTTATTAAATCTGGCTACTTTTTCCTTCCTTCAGCAACCTTTTTCTGTTTTAACGACTTCTCGTTCTCTATGTAGTCGATTATTTTACGCCGACCTTCCTTTATGTATTCCAAACATAATACGTTTGACTCATCTTAAAGTTGCAGTAACATGACATTCAATTGATAAAATACTTAATATTCATTAATTATATATTGTTTTACCATACTATGATGAATGGAATATTTTCATTTGACATGTGGTAGAGGATAGAGAAAAATGTATCTTTCATTTTCTTTTGTCCCAGTCTTGATCATGGCTGTGATGAAATGAAAGCTACCGAGGTATGAGGGTTTAATTGCACTGATTTTGGTCTCCCCTTATGGAATGCCAAGAAAAGTGTTACTCATAGAGTCATTGTGCTTCACTTGTGTGGACTGGCTGGCTCAGTGAGGAAAGCAATGGCAAACTACCTCAAAAATTGTGTGGATACTAAGTATTTCTTCACTCTTTACTTAATATTCATGTTATACGTTTAATTTCTGTAATTTATGAACTCATATTCTCTATATAGCTATCCAGGTTAGATGGGGATGTTGGTATTTTACACTCCCTGCCTCACGCTACTGGGGTATTGCAGGGTTTAGATGTAAATGTTACTCTGTGATAATATCATTTTTAACTAGTTTTTATACTGTTTTCTAATTATAGCTACCTTTAACATATTTTTAAGAACATATCTAAGTATATTTTAAAGAATAAATTGTTATCTCCGCTCCTTGACGCACTTTATACGCACGCATTATTCAAATGCTAAAACTGTTTTAGAAGATATCGACTTGGAAACATTAAATTACATATATAAGTTCAAGTTGCCACGTTTCGCACCATTCTTATATAAGAACTTAATCGTGTGTTTGAAAATATCGGTTCCGATAGCTTTTTGGTTGTTATAGCTCGGTTTCCCTCCCTGGATCAATTGGGTCTCCTCCTCACAAAACATTTAACTTGCATCTGCATAGTCGCAACCTTCCATGATAATGGTTGGATTGAGCGAGTGGAGGAGCGGGGATATTTTTGGAGAGCTGTGTGTACATCCCTCCGACTTCGTTGCCGCATGACCCACATCCCCAACTATCCACGAATCGCAGGAACGAGCGACGTTGAATGGGCAATGGGCCGACTTACCTTATCCCTTTGGGATTTTCTAAATCCTTCGTCAATATAAATGCCTTGCCAGGGAAGAAGTGAACTTTCGGGAGTGCGGTTTCGAAGTCTTTTATAATTGAGTAGACACCGAGACCTCTGACCCCCTAGGCCATCCGTTTCTCATTTATTACGAGATTCTAGGAAATAAAAATGGAGGCCGTGGAGAAGCTTTTTCGCTGAGCATTCTCTCTGTAGAGAATACTGGCTGAAAGATCTTATTCAGCTGGCATTTCTTCATCGGTATCGTCATTTTATAGGTAAGTATATCAGTATAGTGCGGAATACCTATACTCAATTTATGCTATTTCGGTCCTTTGCTGAAGAATCCACCTGAAAGCATACTTATAATGATTCTAGCTCCTGTGAAGGAAATGTGGTCTGGGATATAAATACTCAGAACTCACTGGAGTAAAATGATTATTTCCCAGTCGTTATCACTTGTAAAAGAAAATGTCTAGCCGAATATTTTGGCGGTGCTTCCGTGTGTTTTAGAAGTTGATAACTTGCGGGTGTTATGATTTTGGCAAACCTATGTTTTGGTTGATGATTGTTATTACAGAACGAATAATCTTTGTTTGTCTAGGTGTTTCAGTAATTTAAACTTTTCCTTTTCGAATAAGAATTTTATGCAGAACCGCTAAAACGGGAATACAGGATAGGTCTTGGACAACGCGTCAACATTAAACAATTACCAACTCAAATATTCACAAAAGGAATTGTTTGAGAGCTTTGTAAGTGCTACTAATTAGTAATTACTATTCCTCTCCATTATTAGTCTACTTATTATGCTGAAAACTTTGTTTTAATGGTATTTAAATAATGTGGAGTTTATTTAGACTTTGAATATCGTGGAGTTAATATTTTATCTGTTACGCTTACCCTTTTCAACGGAGATTCTCATTCTTTAGGTAACATAAGTGAAATTATTCCAGCGCCATCATTCAAAGTTTCACGCAGTAAATTAAAGCTGTTAATTGCTTTTGCAATAATTTAAATATTCTTGAACCAACACAATTGATATTTTACGTCGATTCCGGTCTTGCTTATTTACACATTGAAAATGGTTCTTTGTTGGGAAATATTAAGGCATAAGCGGGACAGCAAAGGGTGACATATTTTCCCTTAATTTAGCATTCATTGTTAATACCGCACAATTCTTATTTCCCATTGATTGTCCTGCAATATTTTTTAAAACTTTCACTGTGCTTATTTGGAAAAATGACGGAAAACTTTAATATCCTATGAGAATCCATTCTTGGTTGGTTTTAATTCACGTCGATTATTCTTATTGATTAAAGAATCAGGAGAAATTTTCTAATTTACATCATGTACGGGAAAGGCTTTTTCGTATAAAACGATAATATAGTGAACGGCTATTATATTTCAGCTGAAAAAACATTGTTCTCGATTGACTTTTACGTCGTTTTCCCCAAACTCGAAAACTCCGTGAATCTCGTGAGTCGAATTTTTTTCAGATTCCTTGGAATTCGACTCATCGAGGTCCGACTGTAACTTTGGCGGCTCTCACAAGATTTTATTCTTCTTCTTATTTCACAGGGGATATTAATCTGAAGGCAGCGATATAATGAAATGCTCTCATTAAATTCCTGACTAGTAAGAGATGTGAAAAAGAATGAAGGAGACACGGCTGTTAGTATAATATCAATAATAAAATATAAAACTCAACTAAGCCGTGATTGCACACAATTAGGGTTTAGTTGAGTTTTCTATTTTATTTTTGATATAATAAGTGATGTGTTGTTAAAATTCCTAATGCAGAAAGAAGTAAAAAGTGCAAGGATTTTTTATCATTCCATAAATATAATCTAGATATTTTATAGATTCATTTTTACCTTGGCTAAAGAAGTTTAGATTTAGAATAATTACTCTACGATCCCTAAATCCTAAATTATACACAGCTGCCAAAAATAAAGGGTGTGTTATTTAATTTTTGAAACCTAATCTTATCTTATCTTATCTTATCTTATCTTATATATATATAAAAATGGATGTTTGTTTGTATGTTTGTATGTTCCAGATAATCTCGAAAACTAGATGTTGCACAATGTTCAAACTTTTAACATCATTAAATGTATTCCCTGGGATGATCAAGTGGTACTTTTAATTTTCCTAAAGTCCACGGTTCGAATCCAGACGAGTAAAACAGTTTGCATAAGAAATACACGTAAAGTTCATTTTTTTCGGTGCATGATTCGTTTCTTTTGCAAAACTAAATTAGAAAGAACAGTCGTAGGAAGTCGAAACTAGCATCAAAAGAAGGGAAATAGAATAAAGATTCTTATTTTGGTCGTGAAATATCGTTTGCGACTCGAAATTGCGAGAGTTTTGATAAAATATACGAAAATTTTGTCTAAATTTCCATGTAGTAAACAACTCATTCCCTTGACGAAATAATTTTTTTTAAATTCGAATTTTGTTGACGAGTCTGTAGCAACCAAGTTTTATTTACATCAACTTAATTGTTTACCGTCTTTTTCGTAAAATGAAATGAGATTTATAACAGTGGTTTACTGAAAATGGATTTCTGTCGATCAATTCAACTGGTTGCGTATAAATATCCTGGTACGTTGCGTAAGTTTTGAAGTATATTCTTCTGAATTAAGTACTAGATCTAATCTCTTTGCAATGATGTATTTAGCGATTGACGAGAATGGAGTTAGAGAAGAACGTAAAGATTTCCCAGATTCGGTGTTTGTAATCTTTGAAGAGTTGAACGGCGAGTTGTAAAGTTGTAGCAAACCTCGAGCATCGTATGATAGACCAAAAAGGTAAAGAAATTTTATTTTATTACATGCAGAGTATAAAAATTGATTCAATCGTTGTTTTTAAGTGCTTCCACTCCATATTCATTTACTATCCTTCTGTTATTGGTGTTTAATTTTTGTTTCTATTTTGACATTGCGATTACTTTTGTGGTTCGTGTTTATGTTACACATTTTAAGATTGAGATACCAGTCAGTTCCAAAATACATTTACTTTCCGAGTAGAATATTCATCGTTGGTTATTTGAGTGAAATGTAATTTATTTCTGTCATTTACGTTTAATGCTTGATTCATTTGGCCCCTTTGTACCTGTATGAAAATGTAACTTTAAACGTGGTACTGCTTATCCTAATGTGATCTAAGAATATATACATATATATATTTCAAAACAAGGGAAATAGAATAAAGATTTAGATATTTTGGCTGAGAAATCTCGTATGCGATTTGAAATTGCAAGAACTTTGATAAAATATACGAAAATTCCGTCTAAATTTTCATGTTATAAACAAACCCTTGACGATCAAGGCGATTGTTGATTCCGAACTCATGTGTTAGAAGAAGAAGACATGGCGGATTAAACTGGACATGGCCAGTTAAAATACATTTTGAAAATAAGAGTTGAAGATTTATGATAAAGAAAAAATTGAAAGGCATTTTAAATTTTTTTTGTGACAAACAATATCCTGTGAAGAAACGCACGTTGAAAGGTACGAAAATTTTTTCATTGATTTTTTCAATTTTCTTTAAGCGTCTGTGAAAACCGAGTTTTGTTTATGGTAACGTAATTGTTAACTGAATTTTCAGTGAAATAAAACGATTTTGAAATTCGTACGTTGATAGAATTTGCATTCTCGCTGTCAATTCCACTGATTTAAAATAATAACGTGGTAAGTTGTGGACATCTCTCATATTATTTTTGAGTTTTGACGGAAATTACGGACGTCCTTATTTCTTATGTTTTATCGGTCTTTGTTTTCTTTTACATTTTGAGCGACGAGTGGTCAGGAGCGAATAAGTAACATTTCAAAGCCTAAAAAGGTAAAGGGATTTCAGTTATCTGTAGACCGCAAAAAATCTACGATATTGTAGTAGAATGGGTAATCTCTTACTTCAATCCAAATCCAAACTACTGCCCGCGGGCCGCATCTACTGTTTGATAGTTAATAAAGCTGAAAAGTTTGGAGACCCCTACTTGAAACGCAGTATATTGTGGATATCATAGACACAAGTATAATAGTTGTTGAAATCATTTCTCAGTTTTTCAATCACAAATGAATAAAGTCTACTCTACTGCACTATAATACTATGCTATTTTATGTTGAAAATTCTTACTGCAACAGATGTAAAAACGTTTAAAAAACTTATGTAACATTAATGGCCGGTATTGTAATGTATATTTTGCGTTGTTTATAACTTTAATCTTCATATAAATGGCTTTGTCTTTTCGTTATATTGTTTATCAGTTTCAATATTATGAAATTGCATGATTTTATGTATTGTTAATTGTTGAAAGTGAAAAATTCTGTTTTTTTTCGAAACCGTTTAGAAATAACTAATGCTGCGGAAATTATAGCTGCAGTAGCAATATCAACGTTCAATTTTAATTACGAGCATCGTGATCAACTTACTGATTTATGCATTTCGTTATGAATATATAGTATGATTTACTTAGGTGTTTACTGGACGGAGTGCCATGTCGAAATAAAACTCTGATATTGAAAACAGCTAACCCAAATGACAATACATATTTAACATACTGTACGCTGAAATTTATTAATTTGACCTCAGCCGAAGAATAGGTTATAAATCTTAAACATCTTGAACATAAGTTTGTTTTCGGGATAAGAAACTATACAGATAACCACAAAATGTAAATTTACTTAAGCCACTATGCACCTTCTCAACGGAGGTAGGTGGTGTCTGTATTTATTGATTACTGTGAAGATTCTACGCTGAATATATTTTGTGGGTCCAGGAAATAATTTATTTTAGAAGTTTTTCATTAGTTACTGGAGAAGGAATTAATATATCAGATCATTTACACTGCTAATATTTTCCCCAGCCATACGTCACTCGCTGAGTACATAAATCTAAAAATCTTAACCAAGTCCCGTACACAGACATATCGGCAAAGTGTTTACCGAGATCAAACTAGCATTTTTCGAGGCCTTATCACTTGGATCCAAAAGGAACTTTCCTGACATATTTCTGAGTGAGACTGCCAATGTTATTATTCGATCGAAAATATTTTCAGCAATAAAATAATTGCAAATATTTATTAGGTTTGTAATCAAATACTTTTCTGCTAACTTAACCCAATGCACTTATCATATAATGAATTTCGACTTACGAGCATAGCTCCACAGACTGATTTCGGTAAAGTTGTCCCTCTATTGTCATGGCTTTTATCGTTTCATCCTAAAATGGCGCTGTGTCTTGCACTTAATCATTCCCAAGATCTACGACTACGTTTTTGGGCATTAATTAACATACCACTACATTTTATACGAGTCACGAATTCTCACTAACAACCTCATGTTATAAGTATAGCCAAGATAAAACAATGAAACATACCTTCTGGTTCCATGATACACCATTTCTTATTTAATGTCTATAGTTTTTTCTTCACGTAAGAAATACAACAATGACGTCTTTGTCCATTCTCGGAATTACACTTATTCAGTTACTGACGATATCCTCTCAATGATGACCAGTCGAAAGTTTGCGGCTTCAGTCGGCGTAGAAAGAAGAAAATTGCTCCTTTAGGAGATAAAAGTCAGAGGGGAAGAAGCTATTATGTATGCCTCTTTTCATACGTAGATACATTTTCATACATTGTTACCGAAAAGCTCATTCAGATACTAGAACCTGCCTTTAGATATAAAGAAGATGTAAGCCA
This sequence comes from Sympetrum striolatum, assembly GCA_947579665.1. Classification (NCBI taxonomy): domain Eukaryota; kingdom Metazoa; phylum Arthropoda; class Insecta; order Odonata; family Libellulidae; genus Sympetrum; species Sympetrum striolatum. The sequence goes on along the minus strand of OX388348.1, from coordinate 55,420,328 downwards.
AGGGAGAAGAAGCTAAAGTAAGCCTCACTTTCATATGTAGATACATTTTGACACATTGTCACGGAAAAGATCATCAACCTGCGTAAAATTGAATATTGAGTTAGAGTGGATTTGTAGACTTAATTGTGACTTACATTTCTTGGTATATTGGTTTCGAAAGTCTGGTATTCGCTATTTAACAACAATTATGAAGAATTTGTTACGATCAAGGTTATTACACTGATATTCATGAAATTAAAAATCCCCGTTGAGAATCAACGGGTACTTCTGCTAGTATATATATAAAAATGGATGTTTGTTTGTATGTTTGTATGTTTGTATGTTTGTATGTTCCAGATAATCTCGAAAACTAGATGTTGCACAATGTTCAAACTTTTAACATCATTAAATGTATTCCCTGGGATGATCAAGTGGTACTTTTAATTTTCCTAAAGTCCACGGTTCGAAACCAGACGAGTAAAACAGTTTGCATAAGAAATACACGTAAAGTTCATTTTTTTCGTTGCATGATTCGTTTCTTTTGCAAAACTAAATTAGAAAGAACAGTCGTAGGAAGTCTAAACTAGCAACAAAAGAAGGGAAATAGAATACAGATTCTTATTTTGGTCGTGAAATATCGTTTGCGACTCAAAATTGCGAGAATTTTGATAAAATATACGAAAATTTTGTCTAAATTTCCATGTAGTAAACAACTCATTCCCTTGACGATATAATTTTTTTTTAATTCGAATTTTGTTGACGAGTCTGTAGCAACCAAGTTTTATTTACATCAACTTAATTGTTTACCGTCTTTTTCGTAAAATGAAATGAGATTTATAACAGTGGTTTACTGAAAATGGATTTCTGTCGATCAATTCAACTGGTTGCGTATAAATATCCTGGTACGTTGCGTAAGTTTTGAAGTATATTCTTCTGAATTAAGTACTAGATCTAATCTCTTTGCAATGATGTATTTAGCGATTGACGGGAATGGAGTTAGAGAAGAACGTAAAGATTTCCCAGATTCGGTGTTTGTAATCTTTGAAGAGTTGAACGGCGAGTTGTAAAGTTGTAGCAAACCTCGAGCATCGTATGATAGACCAAAAAGGTAAAGAAATTTTATTTTATTACATGCAGAATATAAAAATTGATTCAATCGTTGTTTTTAAGTGCTTCCACTCCATATTCATTTACTATCCTTCTGTTATTGGTGTTTAATATTTGTTTCTATTTTGACATTGCGATTACTTTTGTGGTTCGTGTTTATGTTACACATTTTAAGATTGAGATACCAGTCAGTTCCAAAATACATTTACTTTCCGAGTAGAATATTCATCGTTGGTTATTTGAGTGAAATGTAATTTATTTCTGTCATTTACGTTTAATGCTTTAATTTGGCCCCTTTGTACCTGTATGAAAATCATGAAAATGTAACTTTAAACGTGGTACTGCTTATCCTAATGTGGTCTAAGAATATATACATATATATATTTCAAAACAAGGGAAATAGAATAAAGATTTAGATATTTTGGCTGAGAAATATCGTATGCGATTTGAAATTGCAAGAATTTTGATAAAATATACGAAAATTCCGTCTAAATTTTCATGTTATAAACAAACCCTTGACGATCAAGGCGATTGTTGATTCCGAACTCATGTGTTAGAAAAAGAAGACATGGCGGATTAAACTGGACATGGCCAGTTAAAATAAATTTTGAAAATAAGAGTTGAAGATTTATGATGAAGAAAAAATTGAAAGGCATTTTAAATTTTTTTGTGACAAACAATATCCTGTGAAGAAACGCACGTTGAAAGGTACGAAAATTTTTTCATTGATTTTTTCAATTTTCTTTAAGCGTCTGTGAAAACCGAGTTTTGTTTATGGTAACGTAATTGTTAACTGGATTTTCAGTGAAATAAAACGATTTTGAATTTCGTACGTTGATAGAATTTGCATTCTCGCTGTCAATTCCAGTGATTTAAAATAATAACGTGGTAAGTTGTGGACATCTCTCATATTATTTTTGAGTTTTGACAGAAATTACGGACGTCCTTATTTCTTATGTTTAATCGGTCTTTGTTTTCTTTTAAATTTTGAGCGACGAGTGGTCAGGAGCGAATAAGTAACATTTCAAAGCCTAAAAAGGTAAAGGGATTTCAGTTATCTGTAGACCGCAAAAAATCTACGATATTGTAGTAGAATGGATAATCTCTTACTTCAATCCAAATCCAAACTACTGCCCACGGGCCGCATCTGCTGTTTGATAGTTAATAAAGCTGAAAAGTTTGGAGACCCCTACTTGAAACGCAGTATATTGTGGATATCATAGACACGAGTATAATAGTTTTTGAAATCATTTCTCAGTTTTTCAATCACAAATGAATAAAGTCTATTCTACTGCACTATAATACTATGCTATTTTGTGTTGAAAATTCTTACTGCAACAGATGTAAAAACGTTTAAAAAACTTATGTAGCATTAATGGCCGGTATTGTAATGTATATTTTGCGTTGTTTATAACTTTAATGTTCATATAAATGGCTTTGTCTTTTCGTCATATTGTTTATCAGTTTCAATATTATGAAATTGCATGATTTTATGTATTGTTAATTGTTGAAAGTGAAAAATTCCGTTTTTTTTTCGAAACCGTATAGAAATAACTAATGCTGCGGAAATTATAGCTGCAGTAGCAATATCAACGTTCAATTATAATTACGAGCATCGTGATCAACTTACTGATTTATGCATTTCGTTATGAATATATAGTATGATTTACTTAGGTGTTTACTGGACGGAGTGCCATGTCGAAATAAAACTCTGATATTGAAAACAGCTAACCCAAATGACAATACATATTTAACATACTGTAGGCTGAAATTTATTAATTTGACCTCAGCCGAAGAATAGGTTATAATTCTTAAACATCTTGAACATAAGTTTGTTTTCGGGATAAGAAACTATACAGATAACCACAAAATGTAAATTTACTTAAGCCACTATGCACCTTCTCAACGGAGGTAGGTGGTGTCTGTATTTATTGATTACTGTGAAGATTCTACGCTGAATATATTTTGTGGGTCCAGCAAATAATTTATTTTAGAAGTTTTTCATTAGTTACTGGAGAAGGAATTAATATATCAGATCATTTACACTGCTAATATTTTCCCCAGCCATACGTCACTCGCAGAGTACATAAATCTAAAAATCTTAACCAAGTCCCGTACACAGACATATCGGCAAAGTGTTTACCGAGATCAAACTAGCATTTTTCGAAGCCTTATCACTTGGATCCAAAAGGAACTTTCCTGACATATTTCTGAGTGAGACTGCCAATGTTATTATTCGATCGAAAATATTTTCAGCAATAAAATAATTGCAAATATTTATTAGGTTTGTAATCAAATACTTTTCTGCTCACTTAACCCAATGCACTTATCATATAATGAATTTCGACTTACGAGCATAGCTCCACAGAGTGATTTCGGTAAAGTTGTCCCTCTATTGTCATGGCTTTTATCGTTTCATCCTAAAATGGCGCTGTATCTTGCACTTAATCATTCCCAAGATCTATGACTACGTTTTTGGGCATTAATTAACATACCACTACATTTTATACGAGTCACGAATTCTCACTAACAACCTCATGTTATAAGTATAGCCAAGATAAAACAATGAAACATACCTTCTGGTTCCATGATACACCATTTCTTATTTAATGTCTATAGTTTTTTCTTCACAAGAAATACAACAATGACGTATTTGTCCATTCTCGGAATTACAGGTATGCCTCTTTTCATACGTAGATACATTTTCATACATTGTTACCGAAAAGCTCATTCAGATACTAGAACCTGCCTTTAGATATAAAGAAGATGTAAGCCAAGGGAGAAGAAGCTAAAGTAAGCCTCACTTTCATATGTAGATACATTTTGACACATTGTCACGGAAAAGATCATCAACCTGCGTAAAATTGAATATTGAGTTAGAGTGGATTTGTAGACTTAATTGTGACTTACATTTCTTGGTATATTGGTTTCGAAAGTCTGGTATTCGCTATTTAACAACAATTATGAAGAATTTGTTACGATCAAGGTTATTACACTGATATTCATGAAATTAAAAATCCCCGTTGAGAATCAACGGGTACTTCTGCTAGTATATCTATAAAAATGGATGTTTGTTTGTATGTTTGTATGTTTGTATGTTTGTATGTTTGTATGTTCCAGATAATCTCGAAAACTAGATGTCGCACAATGTTCAAACTTTTAACATCATTAAATGTATTCCCTGGGATGATCAAGTGATACTTTTAATTTGCCTAAAGTCCACGGTTCGAATCCAGACGAGTAAAACAGTTTGCATAAGAAATACACGTAAAGTTCTTTTATTTCGTTGCATGGTTCATTTCTTTTGCAAAACTAAATTAGAAAGAACAGTCGTCGGATGTCGAAACTAGCATCAAAAGAATGGAAATAGATTAAAGATTCTTATTTTGGTCGCGGAATATCGTTCTCAATTCGAAATTGCGAGAATTTTGATAAAATATACGAAAATTTCATCTAAATTTCCATGTTGTAAACAAACCCATTCCCTTGACGATCAAAGCGATTGTTGATTCCGAGCTCAAGCGTAATTTCATAAGAAGACGCGGAAAATTTTTAAAATTTCGAATTTTGTTGACGAGTCTGTAGCAACCAAGTTTTATTTATAGCAACATAATTGTTTACCGTCTTTTTCGTAATATAAATGAGTTTTACATTTGTGGTTAACCAAAAAATGATTTTTCTCGAACAATTCAACGAGCTGCGTATAAATATCTTGGTAAGTTGTGGATGTATTAAATATATAATCTTCTGAATTAAGTATTAACTCTAATCTATTTGCAATGATGTATATTTAGCGATTTACGGAAATGGAGTTAGCGAAGAACGTAAAGATCTCCCAGATTCGGAGTTTTGTAATCTTTGAAGAGTTGAATGGCGAGTTGTAAATTTGTAGCAAACATCCTGCATCGTATGATAGACCAAAAAGGTAAAGAAATTTTATTTTGTTATATGCAGAATGTAAAAATTGATTTAATCGTTGCTTTTAAGTGCTTCTACTCCATATTCATTTACTATCCTTCTGTTATTGGTGTTTAATTTTTGTTCCTATTTTTATATTGCGATAACATTTGTGTTATTTATTTGTCTTCCGTGTACATGTTGCACGTATTAAGATTGAGAAGCAAGTCAGCTCCATAATACACTTACCTTCCGCAAAGTATATTCATCGGTGCTTATTAGAGAGATATATAATTTATTTCTGTCATTTAGGTTTGATTCATTAGTACCCCTGTACCTGTCTGAAAATTTCTCTTTAAACGTGGTACCTATTATCTTAATGTGATATTACAATATATCTTTATATTGCCTCAGTTGGAGATATTTTTTATTCAGATTATTTGAGATTGAATATTGAGTTGGTAAGGCTTCGTACACTTCATTGTAATTTAAATTTATTGGTATTTTGGATTGAAAAGTCTGGTATTTGCTATCTATCAAAAATTGTGAAGTATGTGTTATGATCATGATGTTTATGAAATGTAACATCCCCGTTGAGAATCAACGGGCACTTCAGCTAGTATATCTATAAAAATGCCTGTATGTTTGTTTGTATGTATGTATGTATGTATATTCCAGATAATCTCGAAAACTAGATGTCGCACAATGTTTTAACTTTTAACATCATTAAAAGTTTTTCCGGCGATGATGCAGTGGTAATTTTTATTTGCCTAAAGTCCACGGTTCGAACCCAGACGAGTAAAACAGTTTGCATAAGAAATACACGTAAAGTTCATTTTTTTCGTTGCATGGTTTATTTAATTTGCAAAAATAAATTAGAAAGAACAATCGTAGGAAGTCGAAATTAGCATCAACAGAAGGGAATTAGAATAAAGATTCTTATTTTGGTCGTGGAATATCGTTTGCTATTCGAAATTGCGAGAATTTTGATAAAATATACGAAAATTTTGTCTAAATTTCCATGTAGTAAACAACTCATTCCCTTGACGATCAAGGCGATTGTTGATTCCGAGCTCAAGCGTAATTCCATAGAAGACTTGGAAAATTTTTAAAATTTCGAATTTTGTTGACGAGTCTGTAGCAACCAAGTTTTATTTATAGCAACATAATTGTTTACCGTCTTTTTCGTAAATTAAATGAGTTTTATATTTGTGGTTTACCAAAAATTGATTTTTATCGATCGGGCTGCGTATAAACATCCTGGTAAGTTGCGGATGTATTGAATATATATTCTTCTGAATTAAGTATTAAATCTAATCTATTTGCAATAATGTATTTTTAGCGATTAACGGAAATGGAGTTAGCGAAGAACGTAAAGATTTCCCAGATTCGGTGTTTGTTATCTTTGGAGATTTGAACGGCAAGTTGTAAAGTTGTAGCAAACCTCCAGCATCGTATGATAGACCAAAAAGGTAAAGAAATGTTACTTCTGTTATTGGTGTTTAATTTTTGTTCCTATTTTGATATTGCGATAACTTTTGTGTTATTTGTCTTCCGTGTATATGTTGCACGTACTAAGATTGAGAAGCAAGTCAGCTCCACAATACACTTACCTTCCGCAAAGTATATTCATCGATGCTTATTAGAGCGATATATAATTTATTTTTGTCATTTATGTTTGATTCATTAGTACCCCTGTAGCTATCTGAAAATTTCTCTAAACGTGTGTTACCTATTATCTTAATGTAAAATTACAATACATCTTAATATTGCCTCAGATGGAGATATTTTTCATTCAGAGATTTTGAGATTGAATATTGAGTTGGTGCGGCTTTGTAGAATTCATTGTAACTTAAACTTATTGGTATTTTGGATTGAAAAGTCTGGTATAAGCTATCTATCAACAAATTTCAAGTATGTGTTACGATTATGGTGTTTATGAAATATAACATCCCCGTTGAGAATCAACGGGAACTTCGGCTAGTATATCTATAAAAATGCCTGTATGTTTGTTTGTATGTATGTATGTATGTATATTCCAGATAATCTCGAAAACTAGATGTCGCACAATGTTTTAACTTTTAACATCATTAAAAGTTTTTCCGGCGATGATGCAGTGGTAATTTTTATTTGCCTAAAGTCCACGGTTCGAACCCAGACGAGTAAAACAGTTTGCATAAGAAATACACGTAAAGTTCATTTTTTTCGTTGCATGGTTTATTTAATTTGCAAAAATAAATTAGAAAGAAAAATCGTAGGAAGTCGAAATTAGCATCAAAAGAAGGGAATTAGAATAAAGATTCTTATTTTGGTCGTGGAATATCGTTTGCTATTCGAAATTGCGAGAATTTTGATAAAATATACGAAAATTTTGTCTAAATTTCCATGTAGTAAACAACTCATTCCCTTGACGATCAAGGCGATTGTTGATTCCGAGCTCAAGCGTAATTCCATAAGAAGACGGGGAAAATTTTTAAAATTTCGAATTTTGTTGACGAGTCTGTAGCAACCAAGTTTTATTTATAGCAACATAATTGTTTACCGTCTTTTTCGTAAATTAAATGAGTTTTATATTTGTGGTTTACCAAAAATTGATTTTTATCGATCGGGCTGCGTATAAACATCCTGGTAAGTTGCGGATGTATTGAATATATATTCTTCTGAATTAAGTATTAAATCTAATCTATTTGCAATAATGTATTTTTAGCGATTTACGGAAATGGAGTTAGCGAAGAACGTAAAGATTTCCCAGATTTGGTATTTTATTCTTTGAAGAGTTGAACGGCGAGTTGTAAAGTTGTAGCAAACCTCCAGCATCGTATGATAGACCAAAAAGGTAAAGAAATGTTACTTCTGTTATTGGTGTTTAATTTTTGTTCTTATTTTGATATTGCGATAACTTTTGTGTTATTTGTCTTCCGTGTATATGTTGCACGTATTAAGATTGAGAAGCAAGTCAGCTCCATAATACACTTACCTTCCGCAAAGTATATTCATCGGTGCTTATTAGAGCGATATATAATTTATTTCTGTCATTTAGGTTTGATTCATTAGTACCCCTGTACCTGTCTGAAAATTTCTCTTTAAAATTGGTACCTATTATCTTAAAGTGATATTACAATATATCTTTATATTGCCTCAGTTGGAGATATTTTTTATTCAGAGTATTTGAGATTAAATATTGAGTTGGAGCGGCTTTGTAGAATTCATTGTAACTTAAATTTATTGGTATTTTGGCTTGAAAAGTCTGGTATTTGCTATCAATCAAAAATTGTGAAGTATGTGTTACGATCATGATGTTTATGAAATGTAACATCCCGTTGAGAATCAACGGGCACTTCAGCTAGTATCTTATATATCTATAAAAATGCCTGTATGTTTGTTTGTATGTATGTATGTATATTCCAGATAATCTCGAAAACTAGGTGTCACACAATGTTTTAACTTTTAACATCATTAAAAGTTTTTCCAGCGATGATGCAGTGGTAATTTGTATTTGCCTAAAGTCCACGGTTCGAACCCAGACGAGTAAAACAGTTTGCATAAGAAATACACGTGAAGTTCATTTTTTTCGTTGCATGGTTTATTTAATTTGCAAAAATAAATTAGAAAGAACAATCGTAGGAAGTCGAAACTAGCATCAAAAGAAGGGAAATACAATAAAACGTCTTATTTTGTTCGAGAAATATCCTTTGCGATTCGAAATTGCGAGAATTTCGATAAAATATACGAAAATTTTGTCTAAATTTCCATGTAATAAACAACCCATTCCCTTGACGATATAAATTTTTTTAATTTGAATTTTGTTGACGAGTTGACGCAACCAAGTTTTATTTACATCAACTTAATTGTTTACCGTCTTTTTCGTAAAATGAAATTAGTTTTTTAACAGTGGTTTACTGAAAATGGATTTCTGTCCATCAATTCAACTATTGCGTATAAATATCCTGGTAAGTTGAGGATATTCAGAATATATTCTTCTGAATTAAGTATTAAATCTAATCTATTTGCTTTGATGTATATTTAGCAAATTACGGAAATGGATTTTGCGAAGAAGGAAAAGAATTCCCAGATTCGTAATTTGTAATCCTTGAAGAGTTGAACGGCGAGTTGTTTTGTTGTAGCAAACCTTCAGCAAGATATGATTTGATAGATCAAAAAGGTAAAGCTATTTTATTTTGTTAAATGCAGGATGAAAAAATTGATTTATTCCTTTTTTTAAGTGCTTCCACTCCATATTCATTTACTCTCCTTCTGTTATTGGTGGATTTTTGTTTCTATTTTGACATTGCGATTACTTTTGTGGTTCGTGTTTATGTTACACCTTTTAAGATTGAGATACGAATCAGCTCCGTACTACATTTACTTTCCGTATAGAATATTCATCGTTGGTTATTTGAGTGAAATGTAATTTATTTCTGTCATTTACGTTTAGTCGTAGGAAGTCGAAACTAGCATCAAAAGAAGGGAAATAGAATAAAAATTCTTATTTTGTCCGAGAAATATCGTTTGCGATTCGAAATTGCGAGAATTTTGATAAAATATACGAAAACTTTGTCTAAATTTCCGTGTAATAAACAACCCATTCCGTTGACGATCAAAGCCATTGTTGGTTCCGAACTCATGCATGATTCCATAATGGCGGATCAATGACCAGTTAAAATTAAATTTGAAAAAAAAAAAGAGTTGAAGGTTTATGAAGAAGAAAAAATTGAATGACATTTTAAGATTTGTTGTGACAAACAATATCCTGTGAAGAAACGCACGTTGAAAGGTACGAACATTTTTCCATTGATTTTTTCAATTTTCTTTAAGCGTCTGTGACAACCGAGTTTTGTTTATGGTAACGTGATTGTTAACTGAATATTTAGTGAAATTAAACGATTTTGAAATTGGAAGAATTTGCATTCTCGCTGTCAATTCCACTGATTTAAAATAGTAACGTGGTAAGTTGTGGACCTCTCTCATATTATTTTTGAGTTTAGACGGAAATTACCGACGTCCTTATTTCTTATATTTAATCGTTCTTTGTTTTCTTTAAGCTTTGAGCGACGAGTGGTCAGGAGCGAATAAGTAACATCTCAAAGCTGCCTAAAAAGGTAAAGCGATTTCAGATATCTGTAGACCGCATAAAATGTAAGATATTGTAGTAGAATGAGTAATCCCTTACTTCAGGGGTTTACAAACTACTGCCCGCGGGCCGCATCTGCTGTTTGATAGTTAATGCGGCCCTCGGGCTGAAGAGTTTGGAGACCCCTGCTCTACTTGAAACGCAATATATCGAGAATATCATACACACAAATATAATAGTTTTTGAAATTATTTATTAGTTTATTAATCACTACTGGATGAAGTCTATTCTACTTGCTATTTAGTATTGAAAATTCTTACTGCAACAGATGTAAAAACGTTTAAAAACTTATGTAACATTAATGGCTGGTATAGTAATATATATTTTGCATTGGTTATAACTGCAATCTTCACATAAATGGCTTTGTCTTTTCATTATATTGTTTACTAGCGGAGTGCCCGTTGATTCTCAACGGAAAAATTAATGTAAATCGAAAGAAGTAATGAAATTTAGATATGAAAAAACTTAGATATGAAAAGTCATAAATTCATGAAAAAAAAACAATAGTTCTCTTCAACCTATGTGACTTACGAAATCACAAAAACAGCTACACAAATGTAAATCACAGACTAAACTAATGCACCAGTCGCCACAACAAATAGAGGATACAACTAAGTACCAAATAAATCGAGACGAAATCCCAAAAATAGCCACACGAATCTTGTAAACCACAAACGAAAACGAATGAACAAGTCGCTTAGAACGTCCAATATGTCTGACAGACACCGAGCAAGTGAAATCATCGCAACTATCTAATAAACGAATAAACAAATAAACGCTGCAAACGAATTACAATGTTAAGTAGTTAATCTAATTAGAACTTGTCCTTTTATGAATTAACACCTATTTTATTCCTTAAGATGGCGTTGGCTGTACTTCAATTAAATTACTTAACACTTTATTCCTAAACCTCTGCTGTTAAATTAACTGTAAGAATTGTGAAGAAAATTATTATCCTATTGAGAATGTAAGCAGCGCATCTGTTTGATAAATACGCAATTATAATTTAACCATTATGTTGCAAAATCAGAGGGAACTCTTACCTCTTCTCTTGAATAGGATTTAATTTAATTTCGTTGTTTTCAGATCCCGTTGACGAAAAATATTGTCTTCCGATATTTTTATAAACGTGGAATGAGGAGGAGGTGGAATTTTCAAGTCCGTTTTTCCTTGGGAATTTTCCTGGGTGCACGCCCTTATGTGAAAAGTCACCTTAACCCTTTCCTTATTCAAAGATGATATTTTCATGTATAGAGTAATATATCTGAAAAAAGTTCCCGAGTTAAATATTGGACTGAAGGAAAACCATATACCAGCAATACTTCATTCTAGAGGGAATTTCTATAGTATATGTAACTGAAAATGAGAAGTAAATTAACGAAAAAGACTTCGAAAGTGAAATATCTTGTTAGAGGTCATACTTCGAAATGATTCTTATTCGACTAAATTCTTATTCAGTTTATCCAATTTGTCCTTGCCTAGACATAGAATCTATTAGTTACAGCAATGAAAATAATACAGGTATATTTTATCTCCTTCGATACTTGTCTAGAGTCCGTAAAATGAATACTACTTTGATTTTTTGGAATAATTAAACCCTGCAACATACAACATACATATTGAGGCGTATTTCTAATGATAATATTTGAGCAGCCAGCATAGAACCGAAGCATAAAAATAAAGGACAGCTGCCCATAATCTGAGAGAGGTGTTCCATATTTTATAGCCTAAAAAACTTACTAACGTATCGGCAATCGCTTAACACGAACATTTAAACATATTATTTAAGATATAATAAAATACCAATATGTATGATTATCACTATCAAGAAAAGATATAGGTGGATAGTACCTATACTTAAACACACCAATAGATGATCCACTAAAACATATCTTGGTTTAATTTCCAATTCTATATCTAAAATCACAAAATCCGTTTACCTTTCCAGTCCGGCATAAAAGGATTGAGATTCCTTGCTGCTTAAATTCCAATTCTTTACACTTCAAAGAAAGCAATCACTGAATTCATTGGTATTTCAACGATCTTGATTGATTCATCAAATGCAAGCGGGACGCTATATGAAACAATTAGTATTTAGATCGGAAATTAAGAATGAGAAAGTTATCAACTTACCAAGCTAAGAAGATATAATTACTTTATATGAGAAAAGAAGATTCATTTAATACGACGATAAACATTAATTTCACGTAAATAATCAATACGTATTGGCGTTGCTGTAAACAAAGCTTGATTGTTGCAGTCGCGCGTATGCTAACGAATTTGAATTCAAATTTAAAGATTACGAGTAGGTGGTCAGTAACTATACTTAAAAACACCAATAGATGATCCAATAAAACATTTCTTGGTTTAATTTCCCATTCTATTTCTAAAAGTACAAAATTCGTTTACCTTTCAAGTCAGCTATAAAAGGCTTGTCATTCCTTGCTGCTTATAAGCCCAATTATTGACACTTCAATGGAAGCAATCACTGAATTCAGGGATATTTCAAATATCTTGATTGATTTATTCTTCAGCGTTAAAGATTTAATTCACAGCGGAACGCTAAATAAAACGATTTTTATTTAGAGCGGAAAATAAGAATGAGAAAGTTATTAACTTACCAAGCTAAGAAGATATAATTACTTTATATGAGGAAAGAAGATTAATTTAAGTAGAAGTAGTAATTATGAAGGTGCCTCGACAGCTGAGGTCATTTCGCACCTTTTCCTTTTGATTCATTTAATACGACGATAAACATTCATTTCACGTAAAGAATCAACAAAAACTGGTGTTGCTATAAACAAAGCTTGGTTGTTGATGATGCGCTAATGCTAATGAATTTGAATTTAAAGATATCGAGATTGGCCTTGACGACGGGTTGTTTAGAATATCAGATTCTCATAAAATTTTCGTATTTAACTTGCTAATTCTCACAACTTCGAAGTGAAAGCAATATTCTACTACCATATTAAAAAACTTTATACTATTTCCTTTGTTTTGGTGTTAGTTTTAGTTTCAAAGGACCTTTATTTCTAATTTAATTTTGTTAAAGAAAAGTTTCGTGCAAATGATAAAAATGTCTTCCCATGTATTTCTTATGGAAACTATTCGACCCTCTGGAGTCGAACCGAGTACAGTTGGGTTAACAAAAATTAGCCTATCATTTGCGCTAGGGAGACTATTAATATTGTACAAATTTTGAAATTTTATAAATAATTAACTTTAGAGTTATAGCGTGAAATACATTTTTGACCCCAACTGGGGACGAACTGGGGACAGCTAGGTGGATAAAAGGTAGCCTATGTCACTCACCGGATGACAAATGACCATCATACCAAATTTCATCAAAATCGGTTGGATAGTTTTTGAGTGATGCTGTAACATCCAGACAGACAGACAGACAGACAGACAGACAGACATGAAAATTTCTAAAACCTGTTTCGCACTCGGGAACAACCCCAGTATCTAGCAATACAACTTTTTTTGAAATCGGATCAATGTACAGACACGACCCCCTCTACAGATTTATTATATACTAGCGGAGTGCCCGTTTATTCTCAACGGAAAAATGAATGTAAATCGGAAGTAATGAAATTTAGATATGAAAAATTTAGATATGAGAACACTTAAATTTATGAAAAAACAATACTACTCTTCATCCTAAGGGACTTACGAAATCACAAAAACAGCTACACAAATGTAAATCACAGAATAAACTAATGCACCAGTCGCTACAACAAATAGAGGAAACAACTGAGTACCAAATGAATGGAGACGAAATCACAAAAATAGCCACACAAATCTTGTAAACCACAAACGAAAACGAATGAACCAGTCGCTTAGCACGTCCAATATGTCCGTTAGACAGCGAGTCAGTGAAATCATCGAAACTATCAAATAAACGAATTAACAAATAAACGCCGCAAACGAATTACGATGTATAGCAGTTAATCTAATTAGAACTCGTCCTTTTATAAAATTAACACCTAATATCCTTAAGATGGCGTCGGCCGTTACCTTATTTTAATTACTTAACACTTAATAAATAACCCTCTGCCGTTTAATTAACTGTATGCATTGTGTAGAAAATGTTTATCCTATTGATAATGTAAGCGGCGCATCTGTTTAATTATATCGCAATAATAATTTGACCTTTATGTTGCAAAATCAGAGTGAACTCTCACCTCTTCTCTTGAATAGGATTTAATTTAATTTCAATGTTTTCAGATACCGTTGACGAAAAATATTGTCTTCCGATATTTTTATAAACGTGGAATGAGGAGGAGGTGGAATTTTCAAGTCCATTTTTCCTTGGGAATTTTCCTGGGTGCACGCCCTTATGTGAAAAGTCACCTTAATTCCTTTCCTTATTCAAAAATGATATTTTCATGTATAGAGTAACATATCTGAAAAAAGTTTCCGAGTTTAATATTGGACTGAAGGAAAACCATATACCAGCAATACTTCATTCTAGAGGGAATTTCTATAGTATATGTAACTGAAAATGAGAAGTAAATTAACGATAAAGACTTCGAAAGTGAAATATCTTGTTAGAGGTCATGCTTCGAAATTATGCTTATTCGACTAAATTCTTATTCAGTCTATCCTATTTGCCCTTGCCTAGACATAGAATCTATTAGTTACAGCAATGAAAATAATACATGTATATTTTATCTCCTTCGATACTTGTCTAGAGTCCGTAAAATGAATACTACTTTGATATTTTGGACTAATTAAACCCTGCAACATACAACATACATATTGAGGCGTATTTTTAATGATAACATTTGAGCAGCCAGCATCGAACCGAAGCATAAAAATAAAGGACAGTCGCCCATAATCTGAGAGAGATGTTCCATATTTTATAGTCTAAAAAACTAAATAACGTATCGGCAATCGCTTAACACGAACATTTAAACATATTATTTAAGATGTAACAAAATACCAATATGTATGATAATCACCATCAAGAAAAGATATAGGTGGATAGTACCTATACTTAAACACACCAATAGATGATCCACTAAAATATTTCTTGGTTTAATTTCCAATTCTATATCTAAAAACACAAAATCCGTTTACCTTTCCAGTCCGGCATAACAGGATTGAGATTCCTTGCTGCTTAAATTCCAATTCTTTACACTTCAAAGAAAGCAATCACTGAATTCAGGGGTATTTCAACGATCTTGATTGATTCATTAAATGCACGGCGGGACGCTATATGAAACAATTAGTATTTAGATCGGAAATTAAGAATGAGAAAGTTATCAACTTACCAAGCTAAGAAGATATAATTACTTTATATGAGAAAAGAAGATTCATTTAATACGACGATAAACATTAATTTCACGTAAATAATGAATAAATATTGGCGTTGCTATAAACAAAGCTTGACTGTTGCAGTCGCGCGTATGCTAACGAATTTGAATTCAAATTTAATGATATCGAGTAGGTGGATGTAGGTGGACAGTAACTATACTTAAACACACCAATAGATGATCCAATAAAACATTTCTTGGTTTAATTTCCCATTCTATATCTAAAAGTACACAATTCGTTTACCTTTCAAGTCAGCTATAAAAGGCTTGTCATTCCTTGCTGCTTATTAAGCCCAATTATTGACACTTCAATGAAAGCAATCACTGAATTCAGGGATATTTCAAATATCTTGATTGATTTATTCTTCAGCGTTAAAGATTAAATTCACAGCGGGACGCTAAATAAAACGATTATTATTTAGAGCGGAAAATAAGATTGAGAAAGTTATCAACTTACCAAGCTAAGAAGATATAATTACTTTATATGAGGAAAGAAGATTAATTTAAGTAGTAGTAGTAATTATGAAGGTGCCTCGACAGCTGAGGTCATTTCGCACCTTTTCCTTTTGATTCATTTAATACGACGATAAACATCAATTTCACGTAAAGAATCAACAAACACTGGTGTTGCTATAAACAAAGCTTGGTTGTTGATGATGCGCTAGTGCTAACGAATTTGAATTTAAAGATATCGAGATTGGCCTTGACGACGGGTTGTTTAGAATATCAGATTCTCATAAAATTTTCGTATTTAACTCACTAATTCTCACAACTTCGAAGTGAAAGCAATATTCTACGACCAAAATAAAAAACTTTATTCTATTTCCTTTGTTTTGGTGTTAGTTTTAGTTTCAAAGGACCTTTATTTCTAATTTAATTTTGTTAAAGAAAAGTTTCGTGCAAATAATAAAAATGTCTTCCCATGTATTTCTTATGGAAACTATTCGACCCTCTGGAGTTGAACCGAGTACAGTTGGGTCAACAAAAATTATCCTATCATTTGCGCTAGGGAGACTTTTAATATTGTACAAATTTTGAAATTTTATAAATAATTAACTTTAGAGTTATAGCGTGAAATAGATTTTTGACCCCAACTGGGGACGAACTGGGGACAGCTAGGTGGATAAAAGGTAGCCTATGTCACTCCCCGGATGACAAATGACCATCATACCAAATTTCATCAAAATCGGTTGGATAGTTTTTGAGTGATGCTGTAACAGACAGACAGACAGACAGACAGACAGACAGACAGACAGACATGAAAATTTCTAAAACCTGTTTCGGACTCGGGAACAACCCTTGTATCCAGCAATACAACTTTTTTTGAAATCGGATCAATGTACAGACACGACCACCTCTACAGATTTATTATATATATATAGATTAGTTTCAATATTATTAAATTCCATGATTTTATGTATCGTTAATTATTTTTGTTCTAGGGTACTAATTATTTAGTTTAGTTCTGTTTTGTTTGAAATCCGTGTAGAAATATCTAATACTGCTTAAATTAGAGCTGCAGTAGCAATATCAGTGTTCAAATATAATTAACAGCATCGTGATCCACTTACTAATTTATGCATTTCGTTATGAATATTTAATATGATTTACCTAGGTATTTACTGGACAGAGTGCCATGTCGAAATTAAACTCTGATTTTGAAAACAGCTAACCCAAATGTCAATATTTAGCATGCTGTACGCTGAAATTTATTAATTTTATCTCAGCCGAAGAATAGGTTATGATTCTTACACATCTTGAACATAAGTTTGTTTTCGGGATAAGAAACTATACAGATAACCACAAAATGTAAATTTACTTAGGCCACCATTCACCTTCTCAACGGAGGTAGGCGGTAACTTTATTTATAAATTACTGTGAAGATTCTACGCTGAATGTATTTAGGGGATCAAGGAAATAATTTATCTTATAAGTTATTCATTATTTACTGAAGAAGGAATTATTATATCAGACCATTTGCATTGCTGATATTTTCCCGTCATACGTCACTCGCGTAGTTGTACATAGATAAATCTAAAAATCTTAACCAAGTCCCGTACACAGACATATCGGCAAAGTGTTTACCGAGATCAAACTAGCATTTTTCGAAGCCTTATCACTTGGATCCAAAAGGAACTTCACATATTCCTGACATATTACTATGTGAGACTGTCAATGTTATTAATCGATCGAAAATATTTTCAGAAATAAAATAATTGCAAATATTAAACGTCTTTAACATCACGATCTATTTAGGTTTGTAATCAAATACTTTACTGCTCACTTAACCCAATACTAACACTTATAATATAATGAATTTCGACTTAAAAGCATAGTTCTACAGATTGATTTCGGTAAAGTTGTTACTCTATAGTCATGGCTTTTATCGTTCCGTCTAATATGGCGTTATATCTTGCACTTAATCATTCCCGAGATCTACGGCTACGTTCCTGGGCATTAATTAACATACCACTTCATTTTGTACGAATCGCGAATTCTCACTAACAACCTCATGTTATAAGTATAACCAAGATAAAACAATAAAACATACCTCTGGTTCCATGATGCACCATTTCTTATTTAATGACTATAGTCTTTTCTTCACGTAAGAAATACAACAATGACGTATTTGTCCATTCTCGGAATCACACTTATTCAGTTACTGAAGATATCCTCTCAATGAGGACCATTCGAAAGTTTGCGGCTTCAATCGGCGTAGAAAGAAGGAAAATGCTCCTTAAGGAGATAAAAGTCAGAGGGGAAGAAGCTATTACCTATGCCTCTTTTCATACGTAGATACATTTTGATACACTGTTACCGAAAAGTTCATTCAGATACTAGAACCTGCCTTCAGAAGATATAAGCCAAGAGAGAAGAAGCTGTATGTAAGCCTCACTTTCATATGTAGATACATTTTGACACATTGTCACGGAAAAGATCATCAACCTGCGTTAAATTAGGTGAAAGAAGTCTACATGAAACACATGTTTAGGGTATTTGCAACATGGAAGTGAAGGAGAAAAAGTCTGCCGTAGCCGGGGATCGAACCCGGGTCTCCCAATTGCCGGTCGGTTGCTCTAACCATTCCTCCTCCATCATAGCCCTCGGAAGTGAAGGGGAGATTGTTCTGCCGTGGTAGCTTAGTGGTTAGAGCAACCGACCGGCAATTGGGAGACCCGGGTTTGATCCCCGGCTACGGCAGACTTTTTCTCCTTCACTTCCATGTTGCAACCTGCGTTAAATTGAATATTGAGTTAGAGTGGATTTGTAGACTTAATTGTGACTTACATTTCTTGATATATTGGTTTGGAAAGTCTGGTATTCGCTATTTACCAACAATTATGGAGAATTTGTTACGATCAAGGTTATTACACTGATATTTATGAAATTAAATATCACCGTTGAGAATCAACGGGTACTTCTGCTAGTGTCAAATATAAAAAAGGAAGTTCGCTTTTATTGAGAATTATTGGTTAAACTATGGAGAGATGTAATATTTTTTCGGTTAATTAGAATTAACAGGCTACAAGGTTACGGTAACATTGACGCAGTTCCTTGTTTCCTAGGGCATTTTTTGAGAAAAATTTAACCGTGTTTATGAATATTGTCCACCACATACAGCTTTTGAGAATTTTGCACAAATATTAAGTGAGCGTAGTAATTTCTTCGTTAGATTTTATGTTTATATTTTTAGGTCGATAATACTCTAAATGTATATATAAACAGTTTATTAGTTCATTAATACACAATATTTGCATTCAATTTATATTCATTGGCCGAATGCGAAGAGGCGAGATGACAAGGACCCCAAAGGTGCCCGCTCATTGCTCAAACGTACCTACACTCATAATACAGCTCTTAAAAAGAACTTTATTTTAGTATGGTAAAGAGATTTATTTCATTACAATAATTCCTTGTCTATTTTTAGGCAAAGAACTTTTCTGTACCGCTCGCTTCCGCGAGATTTGCTCCAACCTCGGCCCGACAGACGGCCCTCGTATCCATCAACGGGTACCCATTTCCAGCTGTAAACATTCTTTCAGTATCATCTTACGTTCATGGTGAAAAGCGTGATTCCTAGTGTGGCGATTTTTACGATAATCCCGTGCATCTTCGGCCGCTCGCTCTTGGCTTGAGCATAAGAGCAAGCGGGACCATTCCACGAAAAGGTTTTGGGGTTCCTATCACCTTTTCACATGCACTGACGGAGGCACGATATTGTTGTTACAACTCGAAGGGGGATCTGGGGCTCGCCTCGGCCGACTGAATCAGACTGACGCGCCATCCCGGACGCCCGCATTATATACCTGGCCGCCATTTTGAATTGATGACCAGGCATATTAAAGCGGGACAGTCCGAGAAGGACGGTCAGCAGGATTCAATCGACCGGGGACGAACACCCAGGCCACGCCTTGTAGCAATTCCTTTATTAAACTTGTGTACATATTACATATATTATCATCGTTAAATAAAACGCCTCTCCCGTTTGAGAGTGCTGACACAGCAGCGGCGTTGTCACAATAGACAGTAACATTAACAAATTTATGTATAGCACCCTCTTGCAACAATTAGGTCCTAGTATAGCCATAAAGCCTTCAGCCTGGTAAATTGGCTGCTCCTCTTCGAACGTGTGCACCAACTCTCTTCCCCACTGTGGTATGACTATCGCACCTTGTCGCGGGGTTGCATCCGAATAGATTTCTAGAGTCCAGATGCTGCGTTGATCGAATTCCCTCGTTCTCTGAATAACTCCGTTGTCGTAGAGCTCCCATAGCCATTTGGTTCTGCGTTGGTAGGCGTCCCTGATGAGGAATCTGGGCAGATTCAGGATGTAAACCACCCAGCTGATAAATCCGGCGGCCTTGGGGATGTCATCAGCCCGTAGTCGGGGTAGGATACAGATGACGAGGTGGAATCTGGCAATGGTACCCGGGGTTAAGGCCAGGGTCATGCGGACAGTATTAATTCGCACGCCTAGGTATTCCAGGGTCACAGTCGGGGATAATATACACTTGTTTAATCGTAATGTGATTCCCAGGTCGTCCTGTAGGAAATCGATCACTGTTTGCACTTGGTTTTCGTTTAGGTCAGGGGCCACTAACAACCAGTCGTAGAGATACGGTATCTTTTGAACTTCGAAGAGCACATAGATTTCGTGAGCCACTGCTCGGGCAAACCTCTGCATAATAGCAGGCGCTAAGGCGTGTCCCATTGGGAGTCGTTGAAAACAATATTTCACATCGTTTAGGATAAAGCCATAGAATGCTTGGTGTTCTGGCCTGATTATTAGCTGGTAAAATGCGTCGCACAGGTCGAGCTTAGCTAGGCGCACTTCTGGGCCGAGCCGCACTAATGCCTTGGAAGCATCTAACAAACTGAACTTCGGACGCGCATATAACCTCGTCCAAGGGGAAAGGTCTAAGATTACTCTTGGTAGGCCCGATGCCTTTGGGATAACGGACACTCTAAAAGCACATAATAAGAGTCACAAATATACCTTAAGCTGTCAAAAAAACTGAGAAGAAGTCTCGACGTACGTTTCGCTACTACGTGTAGCATCTTCAGAAGAAAGAATATGACTAAAAATTAACCAGAAGACAGCGAGCAGAGAGGAGAAAACAAAAGGGAATCGCTAGGCGAGATCGATCAGACAGAACAAAGATCTGTCGAAATCAGTGTCGAAGTTCATTAAATGTTCCCGATTTTTTAAAATGAATAAATTTTCCCAAGAGTCCAAACCGGAATGTGAAATATGAACAAGGCTTAAATTGTCGACGGTAATATTATGTGAAAAATTAAACATATGTTTTGCAACAGCTGAATTAGAAAATCTCCCAGACCTGAAGTGAACTAAATGCTCTTTGAACGTAATGATTGCTCTTCTTCTTGTTTGGCCAATATATTTTAAATCGCAATCTGGACATAAAACAGTAGATGCCGGAGTTATGAAGCAATTCAACCTTGTCCTTGACTGTACCTAGCAAATTATTTAAGTTAATATCATTATAATAGCATACATTGAAATTATTGTGTTTGAAAATAGTGGAAAGACCTTTACTTAACGTTGGGAAATATGGTATTTTAATATATTTTGAGCGTGGAACATCGAGAGCTTGAGAAAAAGTAGAGCATTGACTAATCAAGCTCTTAAATTTATGCCTCTTAACTAAAACGTCAATTAAAAAGGAATCGTAACCCAGCATATCAGCAGTATTTTTAATGAAACTTAATTCCTTATTATAACCAGTATTATGTATAGGTAAGTTAACAAGTCTGTGAACAAGATGATTAAAAAGCTGCATGTCGATGAGATAAAGGATGGAAAGAGGA
The DNA here is from genome assembly GCA_947579665.1 of Sympetrum striolatum. Classification (NCBI taxonomy): domain Eukaryota; kingdom Metazoa; phylum Arthropoda; class Insecta; order Odonata; family Libellulidae; genus Sympetrum; species Sympetrum striolatum. The sequence goes on along the minus strand of OX388348.1, from coordinate 55,398,566 downwards.
ATTAGGGATAAAATTATTTGACGAAGTGGGTTTTCTATAAACATCGAAATGCAAGCGATTAGAGACTCTGGAAACCAGAACATCGAGAAACGGCAAGCAGTTGTTCTGTTCTACTTCAAATGTGAATTTAATTGGAGGAAACAAACTATTCAGTTTTCATAAAAAAGAATCTATGTGCATAATAGAGGTGTCAAAAACAGCAAAAACGTCATCAACGTATCTTAACCAAACATTAGGAAAATAATCAAAAATTTGTTTACATAAATTTTCGAAATAATTCATATATTGGCAAAGAAAGGAGAAAGGGGATTTCCCATAGCAGTACCAAAAGTTTGTGTATAATATTTGTTATTAAACTGAAAGCAATTCTGGTACATACAAATTCTTGTAAGTGCAAGATACTCTTCAATGACAACATCAGAAAAACCAAAATCAGTAAGGCACGTATGTAAAATATTCAAAGTATCTTCAACAGGAACACTGGGAAATAAACTACAAACATCAAAGGAAACTAAAAGATCAGAATCCTTTAATATAATTTTAGAAATCCTGTTGGTAAAATCAAAGCAATTCAATATTGAATGATTAAACAGATGAGGCAAACCATTAAATTGTGAAATAAGCCATTTCGCAATGTAGTAAGCGGGAGAGCTAAGAGCAGAGGCAATAGGTCTCATAGCTTCATTATTCTTGTGAATTTTAGGAAGACAATATAATCTGGGAATTACAAGGCTGGAAACTGATAATTTATATTTCAAAGAGGATGAGATTAAATTAGGGCATCTATTTAAAGTGTTTTTAACTTATAAAACATAACTATTTAAAGGGGATTTTGTCAAGACTGTATAAGGGCCACTATCCAGCAAAGATTGGGAGTTCTGAAAATATTGTTTTTTATCTAGAATTACAACCAAGTTACCTTTATCTGCTTTTAAATAAAAACTGTCTTTAGATCTTAAATCTTTTATAATATTGGAGGAGCTGGATAAATATGAGGAATTGAGATTATTGGATAGAGTTCTTTTACAAGATAATCTAATTAAAGTTTTGGTTATATTATCCTGATATTGAATACCACTTTCTCTACTAGCAACTATTTTGTCTAAAGGTGAGACTTTTGGTGGACCTATTATCTAAAAGCACACTTGATTTGATCGTTTTTACGCACAACACCTTGCTTCTCTAAATCATTCACAGCACTTTGGGTGTTATTGTTAACGCGGGATTTGAGGAACACGAACGGTGCATCTGCCGGCTTTGGAAGATCAGCACCTTTTATAACTAGCTGTAGCACATTAAAATCCTCATACGGATATTCGTGAACTGCACTGAGTCGTTGCACGACACGCACTTCTGGTATCACTAGGGTCGGTGCATCCTTGGTTGGAAATAAGAGGAGCGTACCTGATACATTATCCTCCGTGGCGATGTCCTCGTCGCCGGAGTCGTCGTCCTCCTTGTCCAAGCCGGAGTCGGAGGCGGAGTCTGGTAGTTCAGTGGTGTCGTTGGGCGGTCCGCTGTCTTGCCACTGGAGGAAGTCCAGTGTCGCCAAGTTGTCTTCCAGGTCCGGGCCAGGAGAACTGCTTTGTTCAGGGTTATCGTCTTCCTCGGGGAGCCCGACGCCCTCCTCGGGTTCCCGGGGCTCGATTGGGCTGGCTGCTCCATTGTGCATTTGAAGAACCGGATGGGATATGTATATTACTTATTATTAAGCCCAGGACACCCTTCTAAGGGTACCTAATATATTTAACTATGGCGGTGTAGAAGTGGTTAGGAGGAGCGCGAAATGAGAAGTGTAATAAGTAGCGGATAAAAAAAATCCGTACGTGTTTGGGCTTTTTCGAGTTCATCTCTGCAATCAGCGACCCGAAATTAGTTGAGAACAGTTATTACCATCCATGTTACCGGAGAAAAGTTAAAACTTGTCGGCCTGTGTTATTGTGAAAACTGCAGATCTCGATCCGATGAAAGCGGATTTCAAAAACTCACAGCGCAAAAATCTCCTTCGAAAAGGAAAGGCGAAAGAAATCGGAAAGAATTTAGTATCTCTGCCGCTGAAGAGACAAGGATCCGTCGCTAAATATTGAAACAGTGCTCGAACTGAAGAGAAAATATATAAATTTTTACCTACGCTTCTTCGAATGAGGAAACAAACGGAGAGAGATTAACTCCTACCTCCTTTACCGAAAGGGATTGATTTATAATTTATACGGGCCGGCTTAATTAATCTATCTATCAAATTAGCAGGTTGGATTTCCCACCAACCACGACATTCCAACGTCTTCATCACCCAGGGATCACAGATTTTTACTTTGAGATTATTTGCGCAATTTGCCTGCAATGATGTCTGGTTGTTTACTTTTATTTTTAAGTAAAAAAAGATGCAATATATTTATAATGATGCTTGTTCATTGTGCACCTCATACCACGAAAGCTTCTTTTGAATGAATAAGTTGAAAATAAAACAAATTTTCTAATTTTAATTTTTATAGTATGTGACAATTTCTTTAACATTATTTTATGTAAGATTTATATTTATTAAAAACGTAAATCAAACGTTTCTTTTTTACTTAAAAAAATTAATTCTTTAGCTCTGATTGTGAGCAGCGTTAATTTTGAACACTCAGATTCAGGTTATCGTTTAAGTTTATTGCTAGTCTAATACTTCCATAGATATTTAGATATTCATGCAGGGGGGTTGATAATTTTTTCTCTGGGGGGGTCGTCAATGAAGTATAAGAATATCTTTTAGTATAATTGAATGCTGTTGGATTGTTAAGAGTATTGTTGTCAATATAAACATTCTTTATCTTGAAACAATCGATCCTTAATCCCAATATGCCAATTTCAAGTACAAGTAGATACAGGTTTGAATCAAAAGGTGCTTTTTATTAAAATAGACAGCCAGAACAAAGAGAAAGTGCCATTCATGGAACTAACACTTATTAATAATACAAGGGAATTTGAAGTACAATCATTATAAATCTTCTTTTATAATGCCGTAATTATAATGCCATGTCCATGTCCCAGGTCACTGATCACCATCATCGCAACGGTGGGGTGATCCGCACAGAGCGATGACTTTTACGCCTAGACGACATGCAACACTCGTAATTTATTTTATAATTCGTACAATGTGTTTTTTTCTCGATAATTTCAGTCGTTTCCGAAGCTCGCTATTTCATAAGATACAAATTTTAATTTGTAAATTACCGGCTTCAGTAATTGGTTACTGCAGACGACATTTTTTTCCTTACATTTTGTACGGGAAGAACAGGCATTGTTGACAACAATCTGGAATTTAAATTATCGTATGATAGCGGATAGTAAAGATTTACAGACTTACTAGTTATCCACTGAAAATTCTTATTTTATATTAGTATTTCTTGTCTGGGAGGGGAGGGGAGGTTAAGACACCCTCGACCCCCCATATCTACGCCCCTGTATTCATGGGCTATTTGAGTTGCACAATTTTAAGGCATTCATATTCAGTTTTTTTACTAGAAGAAAGGAAGGTTTATTTCTATAGAAAAATGTACAATAATACCATATCATGATAGTCCTTATAAGTTAACAATTTTTACAATACACTAATGTTTTCTTGTACAAACAGTTTAAAGAGAGAAATTGAAGTAAACTTTCTTGCCATGCTAAGTCAAGGACTTATCAGCAGGTGCTGTATTACATACACAGATCTATCAACCAGAATCAAATAATACAGAATTAAATATGCATAACAAAAGAGAAATATATAAATAAGTTTCTCTATTTTCTAATTCAGAGAAATTACCAATAATTTGATCTATTTACAGTTCTCAGTAAATAATGTTTTAAATTTTATTTTGACATCTGAAGTGGTTTTTAAGTTCTTCATTTCCTTAGGTAATAGATTGAAAATTATAGGTACATACTACTATTTGCAGTACTAATATATTCGAATTCTTTTGCCGTTTAGATTATAGTAACGTGGTACATGGAACCAGGTATTATCCCTTCTAATAATATCAGTTGTAAAATTTTTATTGTTTTATATTTCGATATTTATAATATAATTTATGTGTGAGCATATGAGTCTCCGTTTGGAAAACTCTTTTATGAGTTATTATCATTCCTAGTAAAGATGTGTTCTTTTCATTTGTTGCCATGACGTTACGTACCGTGGAATGTGTGGATATGTATAGGCTATTACGCGATTCGAAACTCAAGTTACTTACAGCTCCCTCTGTCCTGAGGCTTTTGAGAGAAAAGCAAACGTTTGAAGAGGAAAGGTCCATGACTTGGGGGAGTATCCACGAAAAGATCTCCTTGGTTACATGAGACAGAAAATTGAAAATTCTCGAATTTTTGCCTTCGCTCGCTTTAAAGAAAGGAAATGGCACATTTAGCTTCGGATAGAATTAGTCTCGCAAGAGGAAGCGGCGAATTACGGCAGAAAGGAAAGGGATTGCCGGAGATGAAAAGGTCCTAAGGATTCGGAAGGATAAATCATGGCTCATCTGTTAAGGGTCTGCGAGGGTCAGGTCTTGCAAAATATATAGGAGAAAGGGTCCAAGAGGTATTCTTTGCATCCCTTCATATGAGATTTCACTGTGCCTCGGTGAACAAACTGTATGGGGGACCCTGGATGACCGGGAAGATCTAACGAAAGCATACATTGTTCAAAGGAGACGCTATTATCTCACTATTCCGAAATCCCATATTACTCATAGTTTGATACAGTAATGTGGCATCAAGCGAGGTAATGATCATAACCGATTCGAATGGTGAATTAAATTTTAGCAACATCTTAAGAATATCCATACGCGTGCAAATGAAACGGGAAAATCTTCAAAATACGGTTTCTCGTTTACGCAGGAGCAACGTAAATGAGAAATCTGGCCATTTTTTCGTTTTACAACTAACTTAGCACCAATAATCTCAGTATCCTCATGTGATTTTGGACTTTTTTGCGTCTTACATTCTAAAGTACTGTTTAATTGTATGGAAAGGTACAAGGCCATATTAAAAAAAACAAGTATTTTACGTTTTTCGTACAACTAATGTTTTCCGCAAAATATCATGTTAATAATGGTGAATAATTCTGACATAACATATAAAGATCATTTTTTGCTTCTACAATAATTTCGAATCGAATAGCTAACAAACATTCTTATCTCATGCTTCCGATTTTTATTTTCCGTAACCGTACCCTGTAACCGTGGAGAGGAAGGTCCCTTAAAATTTATCATCTGGAAAATATAAGGCTATACTTTTGAGTGAGAAGGATAATTAAAATAAAATTATAATTTGTGTAATTTTGTGCTCATAAACAATTCCCGAAAGACAACGGTGATTGTCAGCAAAACTCTCATATGAATAGGTAGGAAAGATAAGCTCATAAGAAATGGGGAAGAAGAGCCGACATTTTATGGCAATAAAACCATAAGTAAACTTTGGAAATTGAAATTCAGATATATAGTTTTACAAATAATATCTATAATGTAGAATTTTCCCCGCCAAAAATGACCGGGGAATTCACTTATATAAACACAATGGTTATAAAGTGTAAACGGTTTCTCCTTCCTCGTTCAATACTAAATCCTTTCGTTAGTAGTTATGGTAAGGAAAGCATATATATATTTGGAAAGGAGAGGATGGTCCCGTTATAAACGACAGCGCAATTTTAATTAATATGGATGGTTAAAAATTAACTGATCTGGATAGTGATATTTAAATCAACCGTATCTTTAATAAAATAAAATAAAAATTTCATGAAATATAATGTCATGCGAATTACAGAGGGAATATCCTAAATAGAGCTCTGAAACGTTTCGTGCCGTCCTTAAATAGGAGGTAATACGTAATGCTATTCTGTGAGTACTGTCATCTGTCAAAAATTAATACTTAACAATTCATGACTACATATATGAATGATAATCGTTTCATTAACTAGATAAAATGGGTTTTACCTATTTTTTTGGTAGAAATCAATGTGCCAGTTCCTAGAGAATTCTTTACTAAACATTTCTGATATCCCCTCCTTGACTTGTATCTGCCTTCTAATTAGCACAACGCAATCATCTTTGTAAAAAAACTTAAAAGCTAAGAAAAATTTCTGAATAAATTTCAAAGTCGTACATCCAGTTTTGCATAAATTCTTCTATTCGCTGATAAACCATAAGGTCCAGGATTTGTTTGGTCATATATTCTTTCTGCAAGCAGTCTGGTGACTCACTTCTATGTTTAATGATTAAATGTCTTCAAACTGCTTAAAACTGCCAATGCTTAAAAACTCCGTTCTGTAAAATTGATCGTTTACAATAGCTAAGGTTTAATAACAATTAGTTGGAAGAATAAATTAGTATCTACCTTTCTTGTCTTTGTAAGAACCCTGCAAGCCGCCTTTCGGCGTGTGACAGGGGGCGCAAGCACCCTGACTCTATTTTCCAAATTGATGGCTTTCGCGTATCGTTCGTGTAAAAACTGTATCCATGAGACGATTCGTTCCAGCATCTATTTCCCTCATCTTCCTCGCAGTATCAGAAGGTGCCTATATAACAAGGAGGTCTCATTGTATCAATTACATCATCTACTTACTCTGAACTTTTTTAGTAAATTTATCCTTTGTATAAATGTTCTATCTGCTAATGATTCCAATCCCGCGTCCTGAATCATCTGAGCAACGATCGCTGTTTTATCGTAGCCATTCTTTACAAATCGTATCGCATTTCGTTGTACCTTTTCTAAATCCCGAAAATGACATTTCTCAATTGGGTCCCATAGATTACATTTATACTCGAGATGAGGTCTAACTAACGCTAAATAACACCGTTCGAAAACTTTTTCTTCGCTCTTATCGACTATTTTCTTTGGGAAGCCTTGTTTCTTAAGTGCTTTTCCACGTATATTACGGAATTGGGTACTCCATGATAAATTATTCGTGAGAGTTACTCCAAGATACATCACCGATGCTACTGTCATTAAGTTTACCCAAAGGAGGCTGTTTCTGTTCGCTGCCTACGTTGTTACTTTGGTTAACTGCATTATTTTTAGCGAATAGCATATACTCCATAGGACAAGAGAAAAGCTATACAATTCTGCCACATAGACTACTACTATAAGTTAGAATTATATTTCTATGTAGGGAGAGAAGTCAGTGCTCATGAATTGTACTTGCTGCAGAAGAGGAATCATTGGATTATACTTAAGACCATTAAGTGCATGTATATACTGACCTGTCCTTCAGACAGTGGAATAATTTTAAGTTTCTTTCCTGTGATTAGGAAGGGCGAGAAAATAATGAAATTAATTAGTTATTGACAATTAGATGTAATTGAGTTAAACAGTGAAGATTTTGTTATGCTGAGCGCATGAGTAACCGTGTGGATTTGTATCCGTTTTCTATTTCTGTTTTAGAATCCCTTGGAAAAGTTCTTCCATTAGCTTGTCGTCAAATAATTTTCGGAGATTGCGATATATTAAGAATAAGATAAATAATCTCTAAGATAAATAGAGTACCGCGAACGTAATTTTTAATATAATTCCTAATCATCGGAGCATATTAAAATATATATTATTCAATTTTCACATCGCTATGGAATCAAGCAGTGAATGTTTGGGTGGTGATAACTTATCAACTTTTTGGAATTGCTGTACCATCTCGCAGAACTTTAAATTCGTTACTATTGACAATTCCCTTCGCAAGAAAAACATGCACAAGCTTTCGCCTATCCCAAGAATTAGCAGTTCTGTTATTGAACTCTCAAACTTTGTGGACTTCTTTTGTAATTCCCTGAATACTGTAAGGAGAAATATTTAATTTTTGCCTCTAACTCAGCAGTTTTATCCTATTATTTTGTCTTTTTCATTGCAGTTATTCCTGACTGTATTTTTACTACCTTTTTGTGTTTTTTGTTGTCCATTTTATTATGGCACATGTATTTGGGGTAACCTGTATGAGCTAATTGAGTTATTATTATTCTTATCGATAATTAGAAGATTTAGAGGTGTCCTTCAATATTTATGATTGAAAACTAATTTAGCTCTCTCAAAAGACTTTCAGGGAAAAGAAAATCATGCGCATAGAGCCAAAAAATAAGTTGCACGTTACATTCTATTAGGAACCATTCTAGGAATGACTGAACTGGCCCTTTTAAATTTTCATCTCTTCATAATCGATCGTAAAACACATTTTCAAATTGTTTGGCATATGGCTGGGAACGTGGGGTACCGACCTTCAATACATTTCCAATTCTATTCAACCTTGGGAGAGATAGCACGTTGCCTTCCAAAGCCTCTATTGCCCAACTTTTCAACCCAAGCAATTGCAGAAAATTTCAGTGAGCGCCGGTCGGTCATAGAAAAAGTATGTCACGGTAAACCGTTTTTTCTCTCTGTCGCGAACGATTCAACTTGAATTTGGAAATTAAAGCATTTATAGCTCTCTATTTAACATAAATTGTAGTGTTATCGGAATTAAGTAAACAGACGCATGTAAAAGAAACCAAGACATGCCAAGATGCAGATGAACTTTAAAGAGGCTAAACGTTTAATTACGTTCATTCGTGAATTGGATGAGGAAAAACGATTTCCTCACGGAATTAGGAATCCGAAATTACAGTAAAAGCATCCAGTTAAATTTCGCACCAAATACTAAGCGGCAGCTCATGAATCTCTAATTAATTATCGATTTTTGAACTTGTACACCTTCGCCCTCTGCAAGAAGACATTGCCCACACTTCGTGTCGAACCCGCGACTTCGTTTCTTCTGTGAACTACTCCATGTGGCAACACTGCAGAACAACGAGCATGACTCAACGGGACTTCGAGGGTTATTTTTCTTTAGAAAAGTGAGTATAACTCAATTTTTTCTCCATATAACTACGAACGAGGTACCTAACACTTCTTTGGTATGCGAAGTCTGCCACAGCGAAAAGCCGATTCAAGATTCGATAACGCGCTGTGTAGCGTCGGAATTGCTTACCTTTGTGTGTTCAGTTATCGATGCTGTAGTAACGATTAAGACAAAGGATATTTTACGCCTTGGCATGACTCGAGCTTTACTATTTATAGATAATACCCTCCTTAGTTTGAGTAAACCGAAATACGCTTTCTTCGCTCGCTCGAAATCACGAATGTTTTCCTAACAGCTAGTTCATTGTCTGATAAAATTTTAGTATGCATCGGTTACAGCAACCGTACCGAAAAAGTAACGCTAATTACTTTTACAATTACAATGGCGTAAATTGTGTTTTCTAATCGTACATTCACGAAAACAAATATGATGTTTTTGTCTTTCAAATTCTTCAATTGTTACAAACTTTGTCTACATCTATGAATTTATAAGGACCGTTCCAGCTGCCTTTCGGCTTGTGGCAAGTGGTGCATGCACCTCGACTCTATTTTCCTAATCGACTGCTTTCGCGTATCGTACGCGTAAAAAAATTAAATCTTTAGACGATTCGTTCTAGCATATATTTCCCTGATCTTCCTCGCAGTATCAGAACTGCATTTATAAAAGGGAGGCCGCAATATATCGGTTACATCCTCTGAGAACGTAATTTCTCTGAATGTGTTTATTAAATTCATGCTTTCTATTAATCTTCTATCTTCTAAAAAATCTCATCCCGTACCCTGTTTCATTTTATTAGTATTACATTAGTAACGATCGCTGCTTCATCGTAGCAATTCTTTACAAATCGTATCGCCTTTCGTTGCACCTTTTCTAATTTTCGAATACGATACGTTTGGGTAGGGTCCCATACATCACATGCGTACTCATTAGGTGAGGCCTAACTTTTGTTAAGTAATATCGCTCGATAACGTTTTCTTCGCTCCCATCGACTATTTTCTTAACGCGACACATTCCCCTCCCTGCTTAGTCTTGCAGCACTTTAAATTCTGCCAATTCATATGCTGTACGTTAATATCTCCTCATACGACGATGATTGGATCTTTCATTTTGCACTAATTATCAGAAACATCTCAGGTAAATAATCAATACTATCAGTTTCGCCATCGGGAGGACGTTATAGGGAGCAAAAGTAAATCTTTATTCCGTTTTGTCTTTGAATCGAGCACCAAATCATTTCGCTCGTGCTAATTTATACGCGCTGACTAATCAAATGAACCTATACTGCTATCAACACTCCACCGCTCAATCTACACAGTTATGTTTTCAGTATACCACAAAATCCGGAGGAAATATTTCGCTTAAGCATATCTTCGCTTAACAAACTCTCTTCCTAATATGATATCTTCCTCTTCAGATGCCCTCCGCAAGTGCTCCCCTTAATTTTAAGGAATTCCGCCTGATTATTTCGGAAGCTCCTGCAATTAACGACTGTTATTATTAGATATCCCAGTCCGCACATTAAATCTGAGTATCTTTATCGAATAAACTTCAAGTTATTTTAGAAGTGAATTTTACTTTTTTACAATTGCTATTTTCTCTATTTTCGGGGCTGAGCTCGTGCTTATCCTTACTTCCTTATGCTTGCCTATCACTTTCAAATTCACATTCACATGCCTCTGCACTTGTTCTTGCACTTGCATCTGTCCTTGAACTTGCACTTGCACTCGCAGTTTCACTTTCACTTTTACTTTCTCGTCCACGTCCAATTCTAACTACCCTTTCACATAACACAAATTCTGTAGAATGTAGGACACCAACCTTATAGAATGCTGTATGCAGTAAACTGCGATAAATGATGGCACGGACATTGGATTTTCTTTCAAATTGTCCTTTGCAGTTAAAATCGCCTACTTTGAGACATCGTAAAAGCATATCGACTGAATAAAAGGAAACCGTCCTCAAGCAACAAGGAGGTTATATGTGGTCCATAGGTATTAACAACTTCCTTCATGCCATGAAATAGGAAAGCCTGTAGAAGTTTCTCTCATTTTCATTATTATTATTACTTTCGCGAAATAACGTTCGGTTTGATCTAACATTTTCGGCAATCTTTCTGGGAGGATGGAACATAAAGATGTAAGAAAAGCTTTATGAATTCGTGATTTTATTAAGGCAACCAGCTCCGCAAAAATGACTGTGGTATGAAGTGTTTTAATCGAAGAGAAAAAATATGTTTGACGCTGCCTTCGGTTACGAGCGATTCTCTTTTAAAATTTTAGGATTCGTGGCACATAGACAAGGGACTAGTGACATCGTGTTAGTATACATAGTTTATTTTGACTGAGATATTTTTCAAAAGCACCTACTGCTCAAGAAACTCTTAAAACGCATTATGTTTGGGAGGGAATCGGTTCTCTTCTCTAGTGTATTGATTACGACAAACGTTACTAGGTGAACGGTGTTGATTACAACCAAACGATTTCTTGATGCAAAATATTAAGGCGAGAGAATAGAAAGCAGATAAATTATATGAAGTAGGGATGCGGATTATTTACTTTCTTGCGGAACTTTCATGCGGATTACAATAGATTCGATATTGTGATCGAATAAGAAACTATTTGGTTTGTAAGGAAAATATTCTTTGGCATTCTTGTTAGGAATGATGCACAATACTTGGAGTTGGAAAACGAAAATTATCGGATTGCGCTTTTTATCGATTGGAATAATTTATTGCAAACAATTTAAAATCTTCGTATATTCAATCGGCTGCATAGATGTATGTCATAGCTGAATCCTAAGGAACTTCCACAATTTATATTGCCAAATGAGATATTTTTGAGTGTATGATGTAGTTAGACGAATAGGATAAAATGCGTAATGGACGTTAAATTGATCGTGTATTATTGGCTAATGGAATGCCAGAAAATTGAAGAAGATGACAATTTTTAAAAACATTTGAGTGGAGCAAACAATTTTTTAACATTTACCTTTCATGCTGAGCATTTTAATCACCACGATACAATTTGGTTTGGACACTTTAATAAGAGAGGTAGAAGTAGAATGACTAAGATGGAGTATGAGAATAATGCGAAAGACACTAAAGAATGTAAAAATCAGAAGGATAATGTGGTTGAATGGGTAAAGGAGAAAAAGTATCATAATAAAGTTATGTAATAAAAGGGAACGTAGGAAAATATGTATTGGTACGTCTACAGGATCTGTCCCGAAAATAAGTTGAATAAATCTGGGAAAAAAATTTATTACAGACAAAAATACAAACGACTAAAAATCTTCAAATGTGCGTCGGAACACCAACGTTTCTGCCAGTCGCGGTATGCTTCCTGGAAGGCGTCAACGGGGACTTCCTTCCTTCAGACACCTCGTCACGGCTTCTTTGACAGCTTCCAGCGTCCCAAAATGATGGCCCTTTAAGCTCCTCTTTATTCTTGGGAACAAAAAGAAGTCCAGTGGTGCCATGCCAGGACTGTACGGCGACTGGGGCAGCGTTCCCACACCGTGCCTGGCCAGGAACTTGGTCATAATGAAGATAGTGTAAGAAGGCGCGTTGTCATGGTGCAGACGCCAGTTGCCAGCGATCTCCTTCCTGACGCGTAGCACTCTTTTTCGGAGCTTTTCGAGGACTTCCACATAAAATTTACTGTTAATTGTTTGTCCATGTGGCACAAACTCTGAGTGGACAATGCCTTTCGAATCGAAAAAGACGATGAGCATCGCCTTCACTCGGTTTTTGTTCATCCTTGCCTTTTTTGGCCGTGGGGAAGACTTCATCAGCATCCTCTTTGCCCTTCCGGAGCATCTTGTGCCTGCGGTAAATTGTATCACTCCCATAAGCTTGCTTAAGCATGGTAACGGTATCAGAACCCGATTTTCCAAGCTTGACGCAAAATTTTATCGAGTATCGCTATTCCATCAAACTTGGCATCTCGAAATTATGACGCGTCACCCGAACAGGGGCTCACACTAAAGGTGCGTTCACATGTTAGCGCAGGGACAGGTCAAGCGTCGCGCAGCGGCGCTTTGGGAATACAACTTGTTCATATAGCCGCGTTCTCGGATGCCGGTTTCGTCTGCTAGAGCGATATAAAAAGCGAATCATCTGCCAACCTTCCGAAAACTATATTAAAACCTCGTTGATTATTATTATGTTAATTTTATGTATATTATAATGCATTAATCCGACTTAGTTTTTAATCGATCAATACCCAGTATGGCATAAAAATTCCTTAATAATCGTTTACCGGATTGAGATAAAGCTACTCTATCATACATTATAATAGCTTATCAGGGTAATTAGATTTTCCGCTTGTGCAAATGTTTTTTTCTAATTCATAATTGGGGCTCAATGCAGTAAAAGTTGTCAAAATGACGAATCTGTTCTTACAGCCAAATGCACTGCAATTGGTCATATTGAAGGCAGAAACAAGCCCCTTCTTATTTACCTATAAAACCTTTAGAAACGCGAAAATAACAAAATTACTTCGTGTTACACATTGCTCAAACTACAATTTGTGAACCAAAACGATCGAATTACTCGATCAAACCTTGATAACTCTGTATCAAAGCCGCAAAATCACGAAAAAACAATGTATTAGGTAGGGGAGGTACGGAAAATTCTCACCAGCATGGCGAAATGCGCAATTTGCCGCTTTACCCCTGGCTTCACTTTTGGTCGCTAGAGGGAGATAGGATATGCTACCCCTGTGCGGTGGTGTAATAACGTCATAAGCTTGGAATGTAACTGGCGTAGGAGATCGAAAAATATAAAGAATTAAATAAGAGCGTTTATTTATCATTTAAAATTGTGTCAAGTAACTCGGAGTGGGTATTTTTGTTTCGTCGGCGTTCCAGGTGCATCCTCTGGAAAAACACGCCCTTCTTCAAAGCGAGAGAATGCTCGAAAAACAGAAAGAAACATCGGAGCCATGCTTCGAGCGAAGAAATGGAGTGGGGCAAAGCTGTTGAGGGCTTACCGGCGCTAAGGCACGTTCTAGCGCTCACTCCCCCGCAGCTGTTTGGAAGGCAACCTCTTTTAGGAGACGCGGGGTCAGCGGTTGTACCGACTCGCTTCACCAAAGCGAGTGCTCCTACTTTTTTTCCCATTCTTCGCGGCAATTTCGTCGGTGAAAAACTTTCTGGAGCAGAGAGTGAAGCATGGTCTTAGTATGCATCTCTTTAACCGACTTAGGGCCGAGGATGAGTGTTGTAAATGCTTTAGGACGCAAGATAAGAAGTTACTGCTTAGAAGATCCCAGATACAAAACAATTCCGCTATTAAATGTGAACTGCCCGTTTTCATTTCCAACGGAAAAGTAAATATTGATAGGTGCTGTACTAATGGAGACTCCCTCCAGGAAAGGAAATTATCCCATGTAGCAATTAAATCCCATGTACATTAAAATTTGCACGACATACTTTTACGATACTCAATATTAAGCGATAAACATTGGCACCTGCACTCCGTGCCACATGCAGAAAGACGACTCGAAGGGTACATAGTATATAAATGTATATTTGCTCAATCAGATGCATAATCTTGAAAAATCTTATTTTTTTGGAGATGGTGGATTATGGTATCGAACCGGATCGGAATTGAAGTAAACTGTAATTTCAATTGGTGTGAACACCGAACCTAAAACCGACTATTTATGCCTCTTCAATTTTCGGTACATAAATATAATAAAGAATTCTCGTCACTAAGAAAGTCATATTACGTTTTATAATCGTAAGCGGTGTTCCTATTCTATGCCACCGTCACCAGATTTTATACATCAAGTGATCCCTTTTTCTCAACTTTCATTACCTGTATTCCGACATCAAAACACACGCATAGCATACTATCAATCAGTCCACCATTGTTCCTTCTTTAGTATCATAAGTTTTGTTCCTACGATCTGTTTTATTTATGGATTGCTTTGGAAACAATTCGTTAAACCGCCTCGTGAGAACCCTGCGATCAGCTTATTTGTAAAAATCCAAACCACCTCATCACTACTACCACGTATGTGAACTACGTAAGTACATAAATTATAGGTGAAATTCCCTCTAATCTATGTATATAGTCAAGAATTTCATCAAATTCCGTTGGGTAGTTTTTGCGTGATGCAATAACAGACAGACTGAAACATTTTAAAATGACAATTTTGAACTCAGGGACACTAATGATGACAAATGAAACAATTAATTTTTGAAAATTGTATCAATGTACTGTCACGGCTTGATTACAAATTTATTATAAGTCTAGATAGACGCTATATTGATTCAACCCAATTATTCCGCACCCAAAAGGATGTGAACTCTCATGAAAGACAAGCCTAGCTACGAAACTGATCACGAAGTGGCCTCATAAATTAATTGGGAAGACAATAACACAGGAATTTGCTAAGTTTTATAATTATTCACAAATTACGTTCTATCTGCTTTGCTGTTAACAATGAAAATTGTAGGGGTCTTTTCATCAATCTGCTTAGAGCAGAAAATTAAAGTAATTAAGGCAGCCTCCCGGATAGAGGAAGATCCCGGGTTCGATTCCCGGCCCAGCCAGCCTTTTTTCAAGTCCGTTTTTCCTTGGGATATTTCCTGGGTGCACGCCCTTATGTGCAATTTACCCTTTCCTTTCCTTTTTAATTAAATTTACTCGCAACTGATGTAACTCAGGCCGTACATATATATGTTCTGTTCATGTCCCGGGCAAAAGAGGTTCTGCATTGAACTAAATTAACACTACTGCTTTCATATTTGTATAGCGCAAATAGATTAACTTTTATTTAGTTGTTTCTTTACTGTATAAGACGTCCAGAAAACGAAAGTAAAACGTTACGCGTTTAGCACAAAGAAATAGTCAATTAACAGCATACATTTATTTAAATACTTTTGGCCGTAAAGTAAAAAAAAAATCATATTTTCCTTCAAAACCGAATTGAAATAATTGATGGTGGAACGCCTTTTTGGGTCTGACGAAGTCATTGTGCCTAGCTATCTTTTCTAAGAATAACAGTGTACTAAGAACTAAAGAAGGGGAAAGAAAAGTATCAATAAACACCTGCCAGTTGTGCTTGCGAAAATTTTAATTATTTTCACAGCTTAAAGAGAGGATTTGATTGAAACGATAGAACTATGGGACCGGCAAATTGCATCTTCAAAGGGAAACGCAAGTAACGGAACAGGAGTTTATGATCTTAGAGATTTGTTTGACCTTTTCGAGTTAATAGGAAATACGAATATCCGCTTTAGGCATAATTCGGAAGTCAAAATTTGTGACTACTTAAAAAAACTTAAAGAACTACTAATGACATGTGGATAAAACGATGTCCATTTCATGACAGATAAAAGGACCAATTAAAATTGATAATATCCTTCATACTTTCATGTAATACATCTTTATCCAATCAACCTGTCGTCTTGGCAATTTAGTTTACTTTAATTTTTACCTTATTCTGAAAAACATTAGAACTTTAAAACAGACATTAAAGGCTCAAATCTTAAACCTGAAAATTTATTAAAGATCCGGTGAAAAATATACTGTCATAAACAATCGTATTCACAATTATCTCAAGCCTTTTTTCAGCAATTAATCATACTTTTGATTTAATCATGATTCGCGCGATAACTTTTTCTTACATAACATTAATGATTGTTGTAGAGATGGAAAGTCTTTCCCCTGTGTTTTGCTCTTGTTTGGATGGTTTCTCTCGTTCAAATTAGAGCAATTATAAAAGAAAAGTCGTCAAATGAAATTGGGATTCCGGGTAATAATTCTCCCTCGCCTTTTCTAAGCAGTAGCCCGGGGAATTCAAAATAATTGAAAACATTAGCAAAGCCGCGAATTCGATAAAAGGATTTATTCTGAAAAAATACTGAGTTTCGGTCGGGTGATAATTCTCTTTGAGCTTTCCAGAGCCACAGGTTCTGGAGAAAAAAGATTTGGTCCGCGCAATTCGTTAAAATATTCGGATTTCTTCGTATGGGCGTTAAACGAGTGTACCCATAAAGAGATTAGGGATAGCTAATGTTCAAAGACCTTTCGAAATCGTATATTATAACAAATAATTAACCTACTTTCTTGAATTTAAGATTTAAATCCTAATATGAACGACTTCAGATGCCGGAATTTCATACCACCCGTACGTTCTTATGAAAATGGAAGGCTTGTTAATTTTCCACATAAAATGTTCGGAAAATCATCTTTCATTTTTGTTAGGCCATTCCACAAAGTATCGTCACAAAAAGTATGGTCACACAAATTATCGCACAAAGTATTATTCCACAAAGTATCTAATATTACAATAATATAATAATTGGTGAATTTTCCTTTTTCAAAGTTGCGACTTCGGGACTAATGAATGGTTACCATTAGGAACACAAATGAATATCGAAGATTGACAGCATAAGTATTCTTTTAGTCTTTCACCCCCGCCTTGCAAGAGGACGCTATTCCCAGATACCGATGTTTTCTGTATTTATTTATTTCCTACCTTGTTTTGTGAGCACATCCAAGTTTCGCTGGAATTCGTTGGACAAATTAGTGTGTTTTAGCAATGCCGTTCCCTTCATATATCATCCTATGAATTATGTTCTCTCTTTGAATCGCTCATGTCCTACTTACATTGAATGCCTGTTTTCATAATGTTCACGACTTGTTACCCAGATATACTTCTATCAACGTAACGATTCCGAAGTCACATTTCAATCAGTTTTGCTTTGATTCCTCTTCTTTTAACTCTTTTGCCTTAATTTGCGTTTCAGAAACATACACTTTCGCTTTCTCATCTTATCTTAAATTTCTGTAGGTAAAAATGGAAAGTATTTCCATGCATATCATAAGATATCTGTAAGGTCAAACGCTAATTTGTTTTCCTTTGAGTTTACTTTGTCTGCAATGTAATTCTCAAAATAGAGGAAGTTGTTTCCTAAATATTTCCGTTAGAGATTTAATGGAGATCCAGCGACCTTGAATATTTTGCTCCTGTTTGAACTAATTAAGGAGGTCTTGTACTTTCCTTATCAAACAAAGAGGTTTAAATTAATTTTCCTGTTTCTCCTCCACCTCATATAGGCGAAAAAATACATATTTATGTTTGATATCGGTTCCAATATTGTAGTTGTATATTCTTGCAACATAAATAAATGTCATCAGTTAAATATATATATGTAAATTCTGACAGTTATGACTTGAAATAATGGTCCCTCCCATACACCTTCGCAAAGGCAAAAAATGAGTATTATTAACGTAAAAATATTACCAATTTTTCAGGAATTTCTCTTATTAACGCAATGCATATTTCAATATCCCGACGCTTAACTTCGAACCGCTTTCGCATAGTCATACTTTCAATAAATAATTTCTTATCCAACCAGAAATCTCTTTCTTTGTGAGGTGTTGCACGACAGACAATGAAAATATGTTGTTAAGTAAAGAAGTTTTCACATTCTCATTAGAACGATTATTCCTTAGAGAAGGAGAATAATATCACTAAATATGCCTCCGTATCTTTATGTGATATTTATTACAATATAACGTGTGACATATTTCGGTTTGTAATACTAGTGATGTATGATACCTTTCCGTATATTTTTTGTAATAATTTCTAATTTCATACATCACAGTAGACGGCTATTCGTTATTATCACTTTGATACATTTAAATTGATAAAACGGCAACAATATGATGCCATGAACTTATGATCTTTAATTTATCGGACAGCTTAAAGATAAAATTCAGCTTCGAAATCGGAACGAAAATAAAGGTAACTTAGTTATATCCTGAGTCACTTGTGAGACTTTTTAGCGTTTTGATACATTGTAAAATCCCAGAAATCATTCGCGTGCCTATATTGTGTTCCAGTTTAATGTATATGTAATTCTGTCTCTGAATTTTAGAAAAATCAATAGCGTTATACTTATTCAACAGAAATGAATTTTCCTCTCAGCGACAGCGATACAGGAACTCATTATCATACGAAATAAAGCCAAAGAAGCTAACAAAGTATGATGAAAGTATGTAAATCTTTAGTATATATTATTTAGTAGAATTACTATAATAAAAAATAATAAATCTTAGGCACTTCCTTGTCTCGGGAGATGCCTTTGTAAATGTTAATTACGAAAGAAGTTTTTCCGAAAAACTCAAATCAGATCAAATCATCACCTTTCATCAAACTAATGGGTCAGCGTAAACCACATGAAATTGAGTCACTTCTTAAAATAAAATAAAATAGTAACAAGGAAATGTTTTTCCGAAAAACTCAAATCAGATCAAATCATCACCTTTCATCAAACTAATGGGTCAGCGTAAACCACATGAAATTGAGTGTTTTTCTTAAAATCATTTCTCTCTCATAAATGAGAGGATATCAAACGCTCAAAGACTCACCTCGGTATAGCCGCTACATTAAGTTCTTATATTTAAAGATTGAATTATATTGAAATGAATTTAATTACCAACATGTAGATAGTTTTCTTTTACCGGTCGATGAATATAGATTATTATGATTATTTTTCCGACACAAAAAACGTTGTTGGCCTCATTGCACAATCCCAGGATCTTGTAAATAAAGTAAGATACTTCTCAGAATCAAGGAAGGTATTGTCGAAATTCATAATGGAATACATTTTAGGAAGATATATTTTCCCGCAATGTTTATTTGTTTACTAGTAGCAAAAAAAGACCAGGTGATGACAATAATTCGTCGAAACCGGTCGTCTGTTTGCTACTGTTAGACAAAAATGAAACTTAGAAAAAGTACAAATTCCTAAGATTCTACGATATTTCTGCTTGCAGAGGCATATCCTTAATTCCTAATTGTTAGAAATTTTTTATTAAAATTGACTTGTTACTTTCTCCATATACGAAGTATAGAGAAAGTATTGTTTTCATGAAAAAATTCGACTTCGAGATTTCAACGGAAATACATGTTTTGGGGTCACTAGAACACGTTTTGACCATTTTCGGAATGATGTCTGTGTGTATGTGTGCGTGCGTGCGTGCGTGTGTGTGTGTGTGTGTGTGTGTGTGTGTGTGTATGTATGTGTGTCTGTGCTTGTGGGCGCTCTAACGTAAAAACTATTAGTTGTATCAATACCTAAATTCATATATAGTACTGTGGTGTGTGCTGTCAGAGTTGATTAGTTTTTCAAGTAAATCGGTAAACCGGAAGTCGAGCTTCATTCATCAAAGCTCATTTCCAGTTTTCAAAATATCTCCATAAATATGATATATAGGTATATATACCTTATAAAAGTTTTAGATAATGTGTTTTACTATAACTTTTGTATTTAATATATTTTTGTATCACCGGTTGATTAGGAGTTATTCGTGAAATACCGATAAACCGGAAGTAGCTGATTATGTACTTTGTGGGCGCTCTAACATAAAAACATTTAGTTGTATCAATACCTAAATTCATATATAGTACTGTGGTGTGTGCAGTCAGAGTTGATTAGTGTTTCAAGTAAATCGGTAAACCGGAAGTCGAGCTTCATTCATCAAAGCTCATTTCCAGTTTTCAAAATATCTCCATAAATATGATATATAGGTATATATACCTTATAAAAGTTTTAGATAATGTGTTTTACTATAACTTTTGTATTTAATATATTTTTGTATCACCGGTTGATTAGGAGTTATTCGTGAAATACTGATAAACCGGAAGTAGCTGATTATGTACTTTGTGGGCGCTCTAACATAAAAACCATTAGTCGGATCGACACCAAATTTTATATATAGTATTTTGGTTTGTGTCGTTAGAGTTGATTAGTTTTTGGAGTAAATTGGTTGACCGGAAGTCGAGTTTCATTCTTCAAAGCTCATTTCCGGTTTTCAAAATAAACCACCATAAATATGATATTTAGGTATATTTTATTATATAAAAAGTTTTAGAAAATATAATTTACTATAACTTTTGTATGAAAGATATTTTTTATCACTGATTGTGTAGGAGTTATTTGTAAAATACTGATAAACCGGAAGTTGCTGATTATATACGTTTTGGTCGTTCTGGGCGATGGGGCGAAAGGCCATTTCATCGTTTTTCATCGAACATGTCCCGAAAACATTATTTATAATGTTTTTGACGTAAAAGATAATATGATATAAATTAATCTCTTATCTTCCAAGTTTAGATTGAATATAGAGTTCGATAATACTGCCGTGGATAAATATTTACATCTTATACATGGAGAAAGTCATGTGCTGGCCACATCAGATTGTTTTTAAAGGAAAATTATGTAGCTTTTGCGATCTACTTCGGTTTTTGTAAAGATGTAGTACAAGTATCAGGTATTACCAACATTGTTTTCCTTGGATATATGCTTATATCAACTTCCTTTATTCGTGAATAGAGTTCAAAATGTTTGGATTCACTTATCGTTAGAGAGTTACGGATAGTGTACACAAGTCTCAAGGGGCCATACTCCAAGGTCTAAGAGCAACGTGTGGCTCGGGAGCAGCCGTTTGCCGATCACTGGCTTAGACCAACTCTGAGGTTACCTGAATAGCTTTTATGAATTTACTAGCTTAAGGGGTTAACTCTGAATGGGGGAAAAAGAAGTAGATTAAATAAATTAGTCCAATTTGTGAAAAAAAGAGTCCTGCACAACTCGTCTTTGCTTATTTGGAGCACGTCATCGAAAACTAAATCTTCTATGAAGTTCCCCATATCAAACAACGCAACAGATATCTTACAAATTGGTTCTGATTTTCGTGAGTTGTGTGCGGTCAAACATTGACGTGGTTGATTTACTTCTATGGAATCAAGCATGAGAAACAGGAAATGATGTTCAATAAACCAAATATACATTTCAAAAGGTAACGTTTCTGATATGAAATAATATTAGTAGAGTTCTTAGAAGGGCTACTTACAGATGATTCATGGTGATTTATCGAAGATACCGTTATTTTACGTGTCTTATTACAAATTATCTTATTAGCAGTATGTTTTATTAAAATATCGGAGGACAAGTTAATTTTTAAGACTAATTGGACCAATCCGTCTTTCCAGTCTAAGGGCCGTACGCAATAGATTAGAGCTAAAACAGTGATTAGCTGATTAACGTTGAAAGAAGCAGATTTCGCCTTACCACCATAGGTCTTCCCTTCTACCTCAGGGACTACCCTAGGCCCACCCTACGACCTCAGGGCCTCCCGGTGGCCCGCCCTCCCACCCCAGGGCCTCCCGGTGGCCCGCCCTACCACCCCAGGGCCTCCCCAAGGCCCGCCCTACCACCCCAGGACCTCCTTGTAGCCCGCAATATCTCCAGGGCATTAGCGTAGTCCACCCTACCCCAAGGGTCTTCACGTGGCCCGCTGTCTCAACCCAGGGATTCACCGTGGGCTGCTGTCTCACCCCAGGGATTCCATATGGTACGCCATACCTCCAGGGCCTTCGCGTAGCCCACCCTATCCCCAGCGCCTTTGCGTGGACCGCCCTCCCATGCCATGACTTTCACGGTGCCCCTTGGTGCTAAGCGGTGCTAACACCCTTGGTCTTCCCAAACATCCTAGGGCTTTCGTGGGGCCCTTCATTTCACCCTTAGTCTTCCCAACCACCCGAGGGTTTTCCCGGGACTGTACTCCCTCTCCAGGCTTCACCCTTCCACCTCAGAGCCCCACGTAGACCGCCAAAAACCCCGGGGCAATTCTTCTACTCGCGAATTGACTTTTATTTATTTAGCCGGGGGTAGGTAAGGCCCTTTTCCTTGCCCCAAAGATCTCTTAACACTAGAAGGACGGAGGTGGTCATTTGACCACTTTTCAGAGTTTGACATCAAATTTTTTTTCGTAAAATACCTCAGATTTTTTTGAAACTTTTTGACTTTGTTTATTACCATCCCAAAATTTGTTTCAAGTATTAAAATATTTTTCTTCACTTTTAGGTTAAATTTTATATCAAAATATACCTAGAAGGACGGGAGGTGGTCATTTGACCACCTACTTTTAAAATTCGTAATTAAATACTTTTATGATTTTCAAAGACCTGAATTTTGCATAACTTCTAAGTTTGACCAATACACAAATGCTGATAAGGTGTTTACCCTCGTATTTTTTAAATGTTAATTAATTAAACAAAATGTTGACCGATGTCCTAAATCTGCAGAATCTCATATTCTAGAATATTTTATCTATTCATACTGGACCAATGAAACTCATATTTTCGGAATAAGTGGAAAAAAGTCCGAATTGTTGATAAAAGTCAGTCACGTCACGCCAAGATAGTTATGCCATCTGACGGAAACCATATAAAACCACTCGTTCGTGCCTCGGAAAAAACCTCCATCGCGTACTATGGCGGAAGAATTTTTCGATTTTCGTCGTGAAAATTTCCAATCTGTGGTTTTCGTCAATGCCAAATCGTTCTATAACATTCAAGAATTCACAAAAAAAATTTAGCAGGGTTGCCAAGATATTAGTTTAATCATAAAATGTTCTTCCAATGTTTTTCTCAGGTAAATCTCAAACTGATATCTCAAGTTTACATTCAATCACCTTTCTTGAACAATTAGAATTAATGTCAAGGGTACTAACTTTATAAATCAGGGCTACCAATCGTAAGAACGGATCTCTAAACAGAGAGTTATGCGTTCGCAGAATAAATAACGAAAGGGATATTTTGAGCACTGATTTGTTTCATGTGATTTGTCGAAACTCTTGGGGATCCCGAATAAGTTTATAAACTATAAAGAAGCAGGGTTACTAACATTTTCGGCAGTAAAGTGAAGGCAGCGATCAGACCTTCATGGAAATCACATATCCACTCTGGTGCTAGTTTTATTACGTCGATTTTTATTTTAGATTTACCTTAATACTTACATCATTCTTAAAATGTTATTTCCTTCCATCATTCGCTAGTT
The DNA here is from genome assembly GCA_947579665.1 of Sympetrum striolatum. Classification (NCBI taxonomy): domain Eukaryota; kingdom Metazoa; phylum Arthropoda; class Insecta; order Odonata; family Libellulidae; genus Sympetrum; species Sympetrum striolatum. The sequence goes on along the minus strand of OX388348.1, from coordinate 55,374,868 downwards.
TACGATAAATCCAAGTCATTATAGTAACACTTCATCATCTTCACAATGTCAGGTTTGAAATCATAATAAAGCTTCGCTATTGTTCTTACAAATTAATATTTATTCCTTATTAAGTAATAGATTAACATTTTTAAGATTTATGATAAGAGAGAATATCACTATATGTATTCAAGAGTACATAATATTTACCGCAGATTCTGCACATTGCCACTTTTACAGAGCATATTCCACTGTATATTTTCCTACATTTTAGGCACAAATTACCGGATTTGTTATAACATCAAGGTGAGATCTGACATTTTCTTCTTTTCTGCAGTCTTATTGGCGCACTTGCTTCCCCTGATGAAATTCCCGACATTGCAAAAGAACATGAGGGAGGTGGCTCTATTATTATTATTATTATTATTATTATTATTAGGGGTCTTTATTAGGCGAGATTGAGGATTGAGACTAAAAAGTCTCCTCTTTCATCTAACCTGTAAAGTAAAGCTATAATGGAATTCCAATAATTTCTAGTACAAGTCTTTGAATTTACTCCTTCCGGCTGAGTTTACACCCAGTGGTTTCTTTGAATAGAACCCAGCTATTTATTGAGGCCAGGTCCAATATGTTAAAAAATACATTCACTGGCCATCTCCTTGCAGCCGAATGAGTTGAATATTTCCGGCACCAGCTTTCCATTATATCTACTCCTACTTTGTTGTAGTTGTAAAACAAAACTGTATCCGGTTTCTTTTTCTGAGTGGACTGAGGCAGATGGGAGTGACAGGACGAACTCTGGGAGATTACAACCAGAGTTCTCCAAGGCTCACACACGAACTGGACAAGGTTTAATCAGATTTGTGCATATCGGGTCGAAGGCAGGGGGGTTACTTAGGGGTACAGGCTGGCATCTTGTATATTTTGGTTAATCTTTGTTTATGTATTAAAATCAAAGATAATAAAGATACATAACATACATACTAGTCCAGTTCGTGTGTGCCTTGGAGGACTCTGGTTGTAATTCCTCCTAGAGTTCGTCCTGTCAATCCCATATGCCTCAAGTCCTGTGCGGATGCACCACACCAATCACCTCTCCAGGAAAGGATGCAGGTGGTGAACTTCAGATTCCTCCCTCCTGGATGTCTGTTGCGCAGCCACTGCTGGACACCGGGATTATCTCAATAGTACGCGAGCTTCTCCCGGTGTCGCTGAGGCAGTGGCCGTGACGTACCAACCACCTGCACTGAATTTAAAAAAGTTAACATTAATTTTTTTTACCCGTCTTCCTAGGTAAAGTAGACTTTTGCTAAATATATTATAAGTATGATACTGAATTATATCTCCACTTATGGTATTGTTACAGTTTACTTATGGATATTTTTATTTTTCAGTTAAAAAAAGTTCACATTTTTCTGGAGATGCAACATTAATGTCAATGTTAAATAACGAAAGTACCAATTTTCCTCGAGAGATGGCATTAATGGCGAAGTTTATAAGCAAAAGTTTCAATTTTCCTCAAGAGATGGCAATAGTGGCGAAGTTAATAAACAAAGGTTCCAAATTTCCTCAAGAGATGGCAATAGTGGCGAAGTTTATAACAGAAGTTCAAATTTCCCTCAATAGATGGCATTACTGTCGAAGTTTATTACCAAAAGTTCTTATTTCCCTCAAGAGATGTTAGTGTCGAAGCTTATAAACAAAAGTTCGAATTTTCCTCGTAAGTTTTAAGCGTTAATGTAAAAGTTTGATTTAAAAAGTTCGATCAGTAAATAGACCTTTGCCATTTTCGACGTATTCATGGGAATCGAATCTTTTTCGAGACGTTTACTTCTAAAATATATCAATAATTATTACAATATCAATAAACAATATAACAATTAATTGATAAAAATAAATAATTAAATACAAATAACTTTTTTATTAAAAAAAAGGAAACGTGTGAATTATGTCGATGTTATCAAAGGCGTACTTCAGCGATGGAGAACTATATTAATTTTTTTCTTCCTAACTTTCCTACGTAGAAACATGGTTTTTAACACAGTTTGTAGTCAATTTTATGCACTAACTTCCTATTTATTTATTTCTACCAAGTCTTTTCAATTGCACTTGCAGCGATGCAAAACAAAAATTGAGTACGCAACCAGCAGAATGGCGACGTCACATTGTATTTAATCATCTAATTTATCCAATACATTGCAACTTGTGGCAATGATATTTACATCAAATTGTATCATAATCTACCCTTTATACATGAGTAATTTTTACCAGCAAAGCGCAATTTTTTTGATGATCATTTTTACATTTAATATATCGGCTTTATAATCCGGAAGTGGTGTGTAAAAAAGAACGCACCGACATCCCTCATTCCTGTTATCGTCTCTGATGCTCCCACTAAGTCATACGCCGTTGCCAGACAAGAAGCGATTATTAATATACTAGCTGAAGCGCCCGTTGATTCTCAACGGGGAATATAGAAGTAGATTAAATTCAAGTTGCCGGTAGTGCAATGCGTAAATTCCCTTTAGAATACAGTCTAAAATCCCAAGCTATTCTTACTATACAGGAAAATTCATGAGCTCAGCTCAACAATCTCATTGATTGTCAGGAGGATTGGCTGTTTACAACCTCAAAAATTTTGAAAATTTATTTATTTATTTATTCTTTATGGAAACCCATCTGAGCGATCTTGGTTCAAACCCAGCAAAATTATCGAATAAAATTGAGACCTTACGTCCTTCCTGGTCCCAGAAAACACGTACGCAAAGTTTGACGCGAATCTGGCAAACGGTTTGTTCTAAAATCGAAGACACGCAACATACAAACAAACGTACAAACCCACAGAATTTTTGCTTTATATCATACAAGACATCTAACTTCCCTCATTCATGAGCTGGTAATCTCCTGACTGTAATCACGTACCTGCAATTGCTGGTTTTCTTACAGAGAATTTATCGTTATCCATGTAATATATCGTCCTCCTCAATCATCAGCTTTATGAGCCTAAAGTCCACGAGTATTTTTATGGGATAAAACATGAGCTCGGATTCAACAATGGGATCGGTCGTCAGGGGGGTGAGTTTTTTATAGCCTCGAATTTTCACAAACGTTTTGTATATTTTACCAATATTCTCGCAAATTCTAATCGAAAGTAAGATTCCATGACCAAAATAAGAATAAAGGAGAAATAAAGCCTGCAACCGATAAAAGTGAAGCTTACGTGTATTCCTTATGAAAATCTATCTGAGCGATCTTGGTACGAACCCAGCAAAATTCTTGAATAAAAATGCGACAGTACTTTCTTCCTGATGTCAGAGGACACGTATGCAAGGTTTGAGACAAATCGGGCAAACGATGTGGACTCCAATCCAAGACAAATAAACCCACAAACACACAAACCCACAAACACACAAACAAACCCACAGAATTTCTGCTTTATATATATAGATAGATTATAATTATTATATCTCATCTTTCTATCGAAGGAATTTTTATATCTCTTTTCTCTCTTGACAAATCTCAAATAAAGTCAAATTGCCACGATCTCCGTGTATTGTCCATACCGATATCGATAGCCATAATTGAATTGACATTCGATACATTAAATGTAGTATATATTAAACTTCGACACTAATGCCATCTCTTGAGGGAAATAGGAACATTTGGTTATGAACTTCGCCAGTAGTGCCATCTACTGAGGGAAATTGGAACTTTGGCTTATAAACTTCGCCACTAGTGCCATCTCTTGAGGGAAATTAGAACTTTTGTTTATAAACTCCGCCACTAATGCCATCTCTTGAGGAAAATTGGAACTTTTGCTTATAAACTTCGCCACTAGTGTCATCTCTTGAAGAAAATTGGAACTCTTGTTTTAAACTTCGCCACTAGTACCATCTGTTGATGAAAATTGGTACTTTCGTTATTAAACATTGCCATTACTGCTGCATCTCCAGAAAAATGTGAACTTTTTTAACCAAATATCTTTTTATATTTATAATAATAAAAAAATGTTTCAACCTTTATGTAACAATATTGCATTAATTTTGATATTTTACAATTTATAAGTAACCCAAAAGTTTCAAACTTTTGGAGTATGTAAAAAGGGTTTATTATATTGATTTTAAATAACTAAGTCACTCTATGTTTCAAATTCCATAGGAAAAGAATGAAAATTAATTTCATACCTTTCGAAAAAAAGTCAAAATATAGCGCATAAATAATATTTCGATTGTTTTATGAAACTTCCAGTTTAGCAGTTTTCGGCTATGACATACGATAAGTAATAGTATATTTAATTGGTTTAAAATTTGTTACCAGTGAAGCTAATGACGCTGGCATGAAGCAATATGTGTTGAAAACTGTAATGGTGAAATTATTTTCGATTGACTTCGCGAATGAAATATACTTTTCCTCGGTGTTCGGAATCACATTAATTTTTTTATCATCATAGTCTAACTCCCGAACCAAGAAATGACCGTCATACGATGAAAGATTATGAATAAACACAGGTAGAAAATTTGGAATTTTGTACTGCAGGTTGCAAAATGAATGTGCGGGCCCTCGATACTTACCTGTCAAGTGATCGTGATCTCTAACGGCATCAGACTTCAACTCTTTACCACAAATATGACAAGACAACGCACTCTTAAAATTTGCCTCTTCTTCCGGGCTAAGCGATTCCATTGGCACAACGTTTTTATACAACTTGAATACTCTCTCTGCTTCCTCTTTCATTTTCTGCATAAAGACCTGTGTGGTATTGGGACCTCAGTAAAGCTGTGGTGTCCATTGGGCGTTATGAGAACATAGCAAAAGCTGAATGGTTTGTGTTTCTGAATAGCGTGCGTGTAGGATGCGATAGGTAAAGATTCACAAGTGCTGATACCTTGGAGAATACATTCAAAGTCTGCATATATTACATACGGAACTGGAAATGAATGCCCGAGTTTGGTATATTTTAATATCCTAACCCCCTTGATAGGAAGCTCATTTCTCGCGGGTTTTTTACTATTACAATTTGCTGTATGTGTCTCGAATTTTTTCGTCATGATAATGCATGAAGCATCGTTTGCAAATGCAAATTCTACGACATTTTTGTTATCTGAAGATGGATTATACTCTCAAAGTTTTTAATCCAGCAATAGTGAGCCGTGTTGTCATTTGTTATATATAATAGGTCACGATGATCTGCGAGCTCGGTATTTACAATTTTTATTGGATAGACATTGTTTTTTTCGTCTAGCCCGAAAACGTTAATAGAAATTTAATTTCTTCGCTCGAATTTAGGAATATCGGAGAGTCTGACTGGGTATTCAATACAATCTCAATTGTACCCAATGTCGAATTCATTCGTATTATATTTGTAGACTCGTTGAGGGTCTTTATGTACGTTCCTTCCCCAAACCGCGTATATAAAACAAAACTGATTGTCATTCCTAACATTTACAACGGATTTTCTGCTTGCGATCTTGGGTGGTAACTCAATAAAGTTGATGCGCGTAACGGAGTGTAACGATTAATTCGGAGTTCTAAACCCAAGATTTTACTCAGCGCCCACCCTGATCCCTTCACCTACATCTCGGATTTTTCCTTAAGTAATTTTCCAAATAAACTTTCTAAAATTTCCCCAACGTCATCGGCTAGCAAAACCCTAACGTTTCTCGTTTTGAATGCTCGTTCTATCGTCTCCTCACCCCTCTCAACGTTTGCCTTAACCACAATATTAATTTTAAGGGCAGAATTACTTAGCTCATCCCTTATCCTCGGAATTAAAAGATCGGAAGTATAATTTAGAAATGAAATAAGGTCTTTATGTGCTTCACTCACCACCCAGTAGGTTTTCAGTCGACCCTTTATGGCCCTGTCAATCTCAACGATCGAATGGTCACCGCCTACTTGAGGGTTAAACTGACTGTACTCCATCCTAAAATTTTAGAAAAATTTGTTAAAAAATAATACTAGGGAATAACTCAAAGGTATATTTTATCTGATACTTACTCAGATTTCCGTTTAAACTGTTAATACTTTACTGGATTTCTTCTTAGAGGAAATAATTCCAAACAGGAAGAATAACTCCAAAACCTTGAAACGGAAGATTGAAGAAAAGTCATACCAAGTCTTCAATGACAAAGCGTAGGAGTAAATGAGAAAGTTCCCCTCATTTAGTTCTATTTAAATTACTTACCCCCACTACCGCTTCATTACAAACGTTTCTTCCTATTCAAGCGTAATTTCAATGCGTTAGGGGGAGTATAAAAGCTACCCCTATTTCCTTACTCTAACTCATCCCCTAGGTAAATTTTCTCACCAACTCATTATAAGGTATTCTTTTACATAATTTTCATGAGATTTTGTTTCGAGGAGAGCATTTGATATCGTCTTTGGTCAGCAGAAGTTACATGTACTGCATCATCAGCGGATTCTAGGAGTGCGTGCGTGTTGAAAGATTATTTCAAAAGAGAATCCTTATTCCACTTAATCATTTCTATCGGTGAATAAGTTTATCTATAAGAGCCCGAGATCCATCGTCTTTGCACTTGCGTGAATTTTTAAAAATGAGTTAAATAATTCGGAAGAACTGTTCACAAATTATCAACATAAAATATGCGTACTATCTCTAGTAATTCAGAATTTTTTCTCGTTTTTCATAACCTTGCTGTTTGATAAAATGTAAAATTAGTTTCAAGTATTCTAAAATTCATTCCAATAAGTCCGCGTGCTCTTGTGAAAAAGCAAAAAATATTTTAAACAGAGTAGATAAATTGACATTTTTTGTGAATCTGAAAGTGGTGAGTTGGAGAATGCAAAAACTAGTATTGAAAATATTTTCAACTAAATAAAAAGTGTCCGTTAAGACCTATGTAAGCATTACTTGCTCCAGTAAATAATATTTTCAAGCTGCTAGGAATAAATGTTTGGAAAACTTTTGATGAAATTTTATAATAAGGAAAATTAAAGTTTACGACAAGGAAATAAAAAAGAATATTTTGGAAACATGCAATTCTTAAATAAGCAATTCTAGCATTTAAGTTAATCAATTGATAATTAATTTTACAAAGAAGTGTGAACATTTTTATAATTCTCTCTAAAAATGCGGCGGGGAAAGTACTAGCGGGCGGGGGTAAGCGGTGACGCGCGAGGGAATGAAACATTTACGGTTTGATCACAGAGAAACTCGGAGTCAAGCTCTGAGAGAAGAAAAATTTGCTTTGGTTCTGAGCCTTGGAATACATTTATAACTAACTCCCGAGCCTGCTACAACCATGACGAGAGTGTTATGGCCGATGAACAATTCTATCCTACGAAGTGCCGGTGTCCATTCATCCAATACATGCCAAATAAGCCATTATCAAGTACTGTGTATTAGCAGACGTGATGTCTAAATATTGCCTAAATGCATTTCCTTATTGTGGAAAAGATGATGCTAGGGGATCAAGGCAGTCTCTTGGAGAATATGTTGAGAGCCGTTCATAAACTCCGGTATCAACATAACTTGCAACAATTACTTCTCTTCAATCAGCCTCGCTGAAAAACTAAAAAAAAAACAAAATCTCACTGGTTGGAACAATAAAAAAAAATAGAAGAGAATTACCTCCTTCGGTTCATCACAGCGATGAAATGTACTCAACTAGAGTTTATAAAAATAGACTTGGCCATAGCTTGACAAATTACCAAGCAAAAAATATAAAAACTTGCTACAAATTCTACAAAATCTAATCGAATAAATAGTAAGCGAGTGTTTGCGAATCAAATAATTGCTACAGGAATTATAAGTGGGTTATAATGAAGTAAAATACATGAATATATAACCACCCAATTTTTTATGATGTATGCCTTCTTTGTAATCAAAATATTATTCTAATATTTCGCTGAAACAAAGATGAGGAGCCTTGGGTTTTAATTTTGTATGGCGTGGGTATAATTCAAATTATACTCATTGTTCTTTGTTTTCCATCCCTGCACCGAATATTTTCCCTTTATTAAACTACCGTCATCTTCGATGATTTCCCAATGCTCCTGTTTCTAAGAAAACATTAAAACATTATAAGAAAAAGTAGATTAAAAAAATGCTATGTAAATCTAAATAAAAAATTCTAGAATACAATTAGTAAAAATTATGATCAAGTTGGATTGAAATTATACTCATCGCTAATTGTTTTCCATCCGTGCATCGAATATTCTCCCTGAGAATCACTCTGACCCCCTCCGTGATTTGGCTATGTTCAGAGTGTGTCACAAAAAAAAACATCGTAAGAAGTAATGGATGAAAACAAAATATACTTTGTTAATCCAAATATCTAAAATCTTGATTAGAATTAGTATGCATTATTATCAAGTTAGATTCTAATTATACTTATGGTTCTTTGTTTCCCTTCCAAGCATCGAATAGTTTCCCTCAACAACAATCTGGTCCTCTACCGTGATTTCCCGGTGTTTAGAGCGTATTTTCCTAAAAAAACATTAAAACGTAATAAGAAATAGTAGATGAAAACATGAATTACTATGTTAGTCTAAATATATAAAATCTCAATTACAATAACTAGGCATTATGATCAAGTTAGATTGAAATTTTACTCATTGCTATTTGATTTCCATCCATGCCCCTAATATTTTGATTTGGCAAGGTAAGAGGATGTTTCTAAAAGAAAAACATAATAAGTAGTGAATGAAAACAAAAAAATACTATTTTAATCTAATTATATAAACTTATAATTACAATTAATAAGCATTATGATCAGGTTAGATTCAAATTACACTCATTGTTGTTTGATTTCTATCCGTGCCCCAAATAATTGCCTTCAGCAACACTCCCTTCCGCAACGTCCTCTACTGTGATTTCCCAATGATCAGAGAGTGTTGCTAAAAAAAAAGACATAAGAAGTAGTGGAAGAAAACATAAAAAACTATTTTCATCTAAATATATAAAATTTTGATTACTATTAGTAAGCATTTTGATCAGTTTAGATACATATTATACTTGTTGTTGTTTGATTTTCATAAAAATTATTGATAGCAAATAGTAATCAAAATGATCAGGTTAGATTCCAATTATACTCATTGTTGTTTGTTTTCCATCTTTGCACTGAATATTTACCTTCAGCTACATCGCGGTCCTCTTTCCAGATTTCCCAATGATCAGATAAAGTTCCTAAAAAAATAAAACATAAGAAGAAGTGGATGAAAACATAAAAACTATTTATACTAAATATATAAAATATCAATTACAATTAATAAGCATCATGATCAGATTAGATTCAAATTATACTCATAGTTGTTTATTTTCCATCGGTGCACCGAATATTTGCTTTCAGGAAGGGAGAGGTCCTCTGCCGTGATTTCCCAATGATCAAATAGTGTTCCTAAAATAAATTAAGTATTAGAAGTAGTGGATGAAAAAAATGCTATTTTAATGTAAATACATAAAAGTTTTATAACAATTAGTAAGCATTATGATCAGGTTAGATTCAAAATATACTAATTTTTCTTTGTTTTCCATCCGTTCACCGAATATTTTCCCACTAACAACACATCGGTCCTCTACCGTGATTTCGCTATGTTCTTATAGTGTTCCTAAAAAAATTAAAACATCAGAAGAAATAGTGGATGAAAACATAAAATAACCTGTTTATTTAAATACATATAATCTCGATTACAATTACAAGGCATTATGATCAGGTTAGATTCTAATTGTGTTCATTGTTGTTTTCTTTTCCATCCGTACACTGAATATTTTCCCTTGGCAACTCTTTGCTCCTTTGTCGTGATTAAGCAGTGTTCAGAGAATGAAGTATCATTAAAACATTTAAGATATAGTTGATGAAATAAAAAAATTCTATGATAATCCAAATATTAGAATTTTCTATCATAGCAAGGATTACAATTATGTTAGGTTCCAATTATACTCGTTGTTCTTTTGCATTCCATCCCCGCACTGAATAAGTTACCCAAGCAACTTTGCTTTGATTCTTTGCCGTGATTGAGCGATATTTAGAGACTGTTCCTAAAAAATTAATGTAAGATAAAATGAAGTAGCAGAGGAAAACAAAAACACTATTCAATGCAAATAGGAGCTCTATCGGCAACACTTAATAATGCATGGTAATAATAATAGAATTAAATTATAAATATTGTTTTCCGTATTTTATACCTGGACTGAACATATTTCCTCAGAAGCTTTGCGATCCTACCCTGTTATTCCTTGATGGAGTAATACTCCGAGGTTTATTCTAAAGAAGAAAATAAAATAACAATTTGTAAGTAATAAACAGAGTTACTCAAAAATACGCAAATACTTGGCGTGTTCGGAATGAAATAAAAGGCTTCGCTCATTTTTCTTAAACATGAAGCGTGATTTTGGAGTAAGGCGCTTTGAGAACAAGAAAGACGTAACAAACGTAGTTAAGCAGAGGTTATCTTAACTGGCGGCCTCTTTATTCGAAGAGGGGATACAAAAGTTTATTCTCTGCTATGGTAAATTCCTGAACAATGGTGACTACTATGTCGGAGAATAGTTTTAGGAATGCACTTTCATCTACAAATTGATGTTGTGGCAAAAAATATATTTTTCCAAACCGGTACTTATTTTCCTGACCAGCCTCGTAGGAATAGTAATATACTTTGATTTAAAGTATTCTCATTTTATTAAGTGTTCCATCTACCTTATATCTCTCCGCAGCATCGCTACGCTCCTTCTTTTATTTTTTATGATGGTGGAATTGTTTTTCAATATGTCAGAGGAATGAGGAATACAGAAAATATAATATTACTCATCATCGCAAGTAACATCACCCTTCATTGCAGTACCATTTTCGAGAAAGAGTTATCTATCGGGCATCCGGAAGACATGATTTGTCTTGATTATTAAAGTTATCAAGGATTCTAATCCTTGGTTGAACGCCCTTTCGGTATCACACCGGAGACACCCGGAAGAATCATCCGAAATCCTTGATCGCACTTGATTCCTTGATCGCACTAATCGTACGATGCAATTGTAAGAGCGAGCAGATGTTTTATCGATGACCCACACTATGATTTCCTATGAGAGGTATTCGGACAAGGTCTGACACCAAATCAAAGGTGTTAGTCGAACTATCGCATCGGAATTCAATAGAACCAATTCATTGTATATCAAAAACAAGTTATGTTAACTGAAATATATCTAATAAAACACTATAGCCTGTTCATTTAATTCAAATTTAGAATTTTATTTTGGATCCAATTAAAATGTCCTAACTAAAAAATCAAATTAACCCTTAACCAGTGACGCGCGGTCTGAGAGACCGCAGCGGTTTTTTTATTGTGAATAAAAAAATTATTTAATTTTTAACAAATCTGTTATTTATGGTACCTTCTTAGATACCTTTACGTAGTATATAGAATTCTTCTAATTTCATTTATCTTACTTGTATTTCTATTAAGTTGCGATTTAATTTCATGCGCGGTCTGAGAGACCGCACGTCACTAATTCGGGAAAACTCAATTCGTAATATGGGTGAATATTATTACGGAGGCTTACAAAATTCAACTTTATTTATTACATTTGTTTATTATTTTCAAATTTCTTTGTTATTACTATTTGAAAAGCATAAATTAGGCAAAATATATGGATTTTATGATAGTAGGCTAATGTTGAGGTCGTCCTCAAGAATACTGATTGTTTTGGTTATTTTATAATATCAACTCCAACAATAAAAATCTTTTTAGAAAAATATTAAATCATACTTGCATTAAAACACCTTATGTGTATGGAACCGAATTTTTCGTCTTTATATTTCGCTGTGATTCTGATACTAGAATGTGACTTACTACGGATGCGACCGAAGTGGCGGCAAACTCAGAATAACCAAATCCTGCGAGAATTTCTCTTTGTTACTACTATATAGTTATTATAGTTATGGAATACTAGAGGGAAGATGAGAGTGAAGTGGAAAGTGAGATTGAGGAGGATAATATTATTGTTAGTGATCACAATACGGATTCCGACGTGAATGATGAAGACGATGACGAGGAAGTAAGTGTTTCAGTGAATTCGATTTCTAAGAAAGTTGGATATTATTTTGGAAAAAATCTCTATAAAAGGAGTTCTAAAGAGCCAAGAGAAACGTTTACACTCGTCTGCATAACATTGTCGCGGAAAAACCAGGTTTGAAGCAATCTGTTATACCTCTAGATAGGGAACTGCAACCTCTCCATTTTTGGTCGCTTATTTTTGACGACGATATAATAAATTTGATTTTGTGTTGGAAAAATGTTAAACTTCAGAAGTTATGAGAAAAGTATACCAGAGTAGGCCAGAAATCAAAGATTTAGATTATGTTGAATTAAGAGCTTTACTTGGGTTATTAATATATTCGGCAATATTTAAATCTAACGATGAAGATATTAGTAGTACTTTTGCTGCAGATGGCATGGGAAAGGAAATTTTTCGTTTAGTAATGTATGGACCACGATTTCCTGTTCTCCTTTTATGTCTTCGGTTTGATAACCATGAAGACCGAATCGTCCGGTACGAAAGTGACCCAGTTGCACCAATTTCTGATTTGTTAAATCATTTCGTAAAAAATTCTCATTGTTGCTATTCACTGGGCACAACAACTTGTATTGACGAAATGTTACTTGCCTTCAGGGGTCGGTACCGATTTAAAATGTACATCCTGAGTAAGCCAGCTAAGTATGGCCTCAAAATGATGTGTTTGACGGATACATCGAATAGCTATTTGTATAATGCCTATTTGTACGCCGGAAAAAGTACCAAAGGAAAAGGTCTATCAGAGGAAGACAAGAAGACTTCGAAACATACGCAATCAGTTCCGCGTCTCACTGAGCCAATATTTCATTCCAATCGAAATATTACAGCTGATAATTGGTTCACTTCAATTGAACTGGTTTAGAAGCTGAGGGTGAAAGGACTGACCTATGTCGGGACGATAAGAAAAAATTAAAGGGAAATATCCAATGAGTTCGGGCCTTCAAAAGAAGGCGCAAAAGGGTCCTCGTTGTATGGATATACGGCAACAATACTCTAGTTCCTCATGTGCCAAAGAGAAACAGGACTCTTTGGTTGGTGTCGTCAATGCACCACAGAGAGCATTGATGACGTGACAATGAAACCTGAAATTATAGCTTTCTATAATTCAATCAAGGGTGGAGTAGATACACTACATAAAATGTGCAGCAGCTACTCATCTAGTCGAAGAACAAGGAGATGGCCAATGGCAGTGTTTCTTAGGATTTTAGACATTTTATAGGTGAATTCTTTTGCGTTCCAGCAGTCTCTAAAAGAAAAGAAGTATCTGGGTAGGTACGATTTTATTAAATGCATTGCAGCGGAGTTAGTAAGGCCACAATTAAAGAGGATAATGCCAAACAGCAAAATTCCCACACAATTAAGAGCCAATATAGGCCGAGTTCTGAACCTAACAGTTGAAAAACCTCAAAATTTCGAAGATAAACTAGAGAAACGGAAGACTTGCCGACTTTGCCCTCCATGAAAAAAACGAAAAACCTCCTTCTGTTGGTCCAAATGTAGACAACCGGTTTTTTTTATAATGCCCAAAAAAAATTTGCAAGAGCTGTGCTTCTATGGAGGGGTAGGACATTTTTCACGAAAAATGTAATATCGAACGTTTGCAGAATCCATGAAAAACACAATAAATGAAATATTTTTCAAGAACGTTTTATCAATTATCATCCCAAAAATACATTAAAGGATTTGCTACAAAAATAGGCACCTGATTTTTAATATGCGACATTATTTTGATAGGATATGTTTTTTCATTCAAATTTTTGACTATCCTCGTAAAATGATTAATAATTGAAATTTTATTCATATTAACATAAAATTAAATTTGAATTCAAATTATTGAATAACTGATTAGTTTATTAAGGCTTTTAAACTTTGTTAAATGTGTCATTTGGTAACTTTAAAGATATTTAAAAAAATTGCGGTCTCCCAGACCGCACGTCACTGGTAGTGTGACAAAACTTGCACGTCACTGGTTAAGGGTTAAGAAGAATCTTTTTATTAACCTGAGATACGTTTAGTAGAAATTAGCTATGAAGATCAATATGCGCATGACCAAATAATTAACATTTCGGCAACAAATTACGGGATCGTAAGAATTAAAAAGTAATTTAAATTTCAATTTAATTCTTTAATTAAAAAAAAATTAAAGAATTCGTCAAATACAGTTGTATAATCGTCAAAACAGTTAAAAATCATCAAAAACAGCTAATCAATTTGTGAAAAACTGCAAAAAACGTCAAAACAGCTAAAAATAGTCAAAAACAACTACAAATTCGTCAAAAAAGCTAAATAATCGTCGAAACAGCTATAATTCGTCAAGAACAGCTAAAACATCTTCAAACATGCTGAAAATCACCAAAAATGGATTAAAATTCATGAAAAAATTTATGAATGCGCCAAAAAATAGCTAAAAATCGTCAAAACAGCTAATAAATCGTCAAGAACAGATGAAAAATTGTCAAAACAGTTAAAATATCGCAAATAAATGCTAAATATTGTCATAAACAGCTAAAAATTCGTTAAAAAATTTTACATCCTGTCAAAAACAGCTTAATATCGTCAAAAACAGCTGTATAATCGAGCAATACGGATTCAAAATCGTCAAAAACGCTTAAAATCGTCAAAACAGCTAAAACATATTACAAAAATGCCCAAAATCGTCAGAAAAATCTAAAAAGTTTTCGAAAACCGCTACAAAATATCGAAACAGAACAATATATACGTGATAAACATCTTAAAATGGTCAAAAAAGCTAAAAAACATCGTCAAAAACAACTAAAAAATCGTCAAAAAGGGTAAGAATTATGAAAACAATGCCCAAAATCGTCAGTAAAAGCAAAAAATTCGTCAAAAACCGCTAAAAAATGCGGCACAATAGCTAAAAAATCGACAAAAACAGCTATTGCTAACAGCAAAATTGCTAATTTTCGTCAAAAACTCAATCATCAAAAACAGCTAATCAATTTGAGAAAAAAAGCAAAAAAAAACGCCAAACCAGCTAAAACATATTCAATAACAACTACAAAATCGTTAAAAAAGCTAAATAATCGTCAAAACAGCTAGAATTCGTCCAGAACAGCTAAAAAATCTTCAAAAAATGCTACAAATCACCAAAAACAGATTAAAATTCGTCAAAAAAATTTATGGATTCGTCAAAAATAGCTAAAAATCTTCAAAAACAGATGAAAAATTGTAAAGAAATGCTAAATATTGTAAAAAAAGGTTAAATATCCGTCAAAAAATTTAGATCTAGTCAAAAACAGCTAAATATCGTAAAACAGCTGTATAATCTTCCAATACAGATTCAAAATCGTCAAGAACAGCTTAAAAATCGACAAAACAGCCAAAACATATTACAAAAATGCCCAAAATCGTCAGAAAAATCTAAAAAGTTTTCGAAAATCACTACAATATCGTCAAAACAGCTACAAAATCGTCAAAAACAGCTGAAAATTGTCAAAAAAGAAAAAAAAATCGAAATGAAATGCAAATTATTGTGAAAACAGCTAAAAATTCGTCAAAAAAATTTAAGATATCGTCAAAAACAGCTGTATAATCGTCAAAAATAGCTACAAAATCGTGATTTATAGCTAAAAATCGACAAAAAAGCTAAACAATTTGTCAAAAACAATTACAAAATCGTCAAAAAAAGCTAAAAAATTGTCGAAACAGCAACAAAATAAAAAAAAAATTCCCAAAATTGTCAGAAAAAGCAAAAAATTCGTCAAAAAATAGTCAAAAAAACAACAAAATCGTAAAAAACTAAATAATGGTCAACATTGCTAGATATCGTAAAAACAGATGAAATATTGTCAAAACAAATAAAAAAAATCTTCATGAAATGCTAAATATTGTCAAAAACAGCTAAAATTTCGTCAAAAAATTTAAGAATTAGTCAAAAACAGCATAAAATCATAAAAAAAACTGATTAATCGTCAAAAACAGCTACAAAATCGTTATAAACACCTAAAAATCGACAAAAGTGATAAAAAAATCGTCAAAAACAGCTATAAAATATTAAAATAATGCCCAAAAAATCGTCTGAACAGATAAAAAATAGTTAAAAAAACAACAAAATCGTCAAAAACAGGTAAATAACAGCTATCAATCGTTAAAACAGCTAACAATTGTCCAAAACATGCTAAAAATTACCAAACATCGCCTAAAATTCGTCAAAAAAATTTATTAATTCGTCAAAAATAGTTAAAAATCGTCAAAAACAGCTAAAAATTAGTCAATAGCAGCTAAAATATTTTCTAAACAGCTGAAAAATTATCAAAACAGCTAAAACATCGTAAAGAAATGCTAAATAATATCAAAAACAGCTATACATTTGTCAAAAAATTCTAAAATATTTTCAAAACAGCATGAACATCGTAAAGAAAAGCAAAATAATGTCAAAACAGCTAAAAATTCGTCAAAAAAATTAAAGAATTCGTCAGAAACAGCAAAAAATTGTCAGAAACAGCAAAAAATTGTCAGAAACAGCAAAAAATTGTCAGAAACAGCTGTGTGATCGTCAAAAATAGCTACATATTTGTGATAAACAGGAAAAGATCGTCAAAAAAGCTTTAAAAAATCATCAAAAACAGCTACAAAATCGTCAAAAAAGATAAAAATATTAAAACAATGCCCAAAATCGTCAGAGTATCTAAATTTATTTCAAGAAACGCTAAAAAATTGTCAGAAACAACTAAAAAATCGTCAAAAACAACTAAAAAATCTTCAAAACAGATAAGAAATATTAAAACGATGCCCAAAATCGTCTTTAAAAGCAAGAAATTCGTCAAAAACCGCTAAATAATCGTCAAAACAGCTAGAATTCGTAAGGAACAGCTAAAAAATCTTCAACAAATGCTACAAATAACCAAAAACGGATTAAAATCCGTCAAAAAACTATTGAAATCGTCAAAAATAGCTAAAAATAGTCAAAAACAGCCAAAAATTCGTCAAAACAGCTAATAAATCGTAAAGAAATGCTAAATATTGTAAAAAAGGTTAAAATTCTTCAAAAAAATTTTAGATCTAGTCAAAAACAGCTAAATATCGTCAAATACAGATTTAAAATCGTCAAAATACCCAAAAATAATCGTTAAAAACAGCTAAAATATCGTCAAAACAGCTAGAAAATAAACAAAACAACTCTAAAATCGTCACAAAAAGCTAAAGAATCTTCAAAGCATGCTAAATATTAGAAAAAACGGTTAAATTTCGTCAAAAAATGTATGAATTCGTCAATAATAGCTAAAAATATGCTCAAAAAAGCTGAAAAAAATCATCAAAAACAGCTGAAATATCTTCTAAACAGGTAAATATCGTACAGAAATACTAAATATTGTCAGAAACAGCTGGAAATTCGTCAAAAACAGCAAAAATATTGTCAAGAAAGCTAAAAAATATTCAAAAACATCTGAAAAATCTTCTAAATAGCTACATATCGTAAAGAAATACTAAATATTGTCAAAAACAGCTAAAATTTCGTCACAAAATTTAAGAATTAGTCAAAAACAGCATAAAATCATAATAAAAATGCTGATTAATCGTCAAAAACAGCTACAAAATCGTTATAAACAGCTAAAAATCGACGAAAATGATAAAAAAATTGTCAAAAACAGCTATAAAATATTAAAACAATGCCCAAAAAATCGTCAAAAAAATTTAAATAATGGTCCAAACAGCTACCAATCGTTAAAACAGCTAACAATTGTCCAAAACATGCTAAAAATTACCAAACATCGCTTAAATTTCGTCAAAATAATTTATTAATTCGTCAAAAATAGTTAAAAATCGTCAAAAACAGCTAAAAATTCGTCAATAGCAGCTAAAATATTTTCTAAACAGCTGAAAAATTATCAAAACAGCTAAAACATCGCAAAGAAATGCAAAATAATAACAAAAACTGCTAAAAATTCGCCAAAAAATTAAGGAATTCGACAGAAACAGCAAAAAATTGTCAGATACAGCTGTATGATCGTGTAAAATAGCTACAAATTTGTGATAAACAGCAAAAGATCGTCAAAAAAGCTTTAAAAAATCATCAAAAACAGCTACAAAATCGTCAAAAAAGATAAAACTATTAAAACAATGCGAAAAATCTTCAGAGTAATCTAAATTGTTTCAAAAAACGCAAAAAAATTGTCAAAAACAACTAAAATATCGTCAAAAACAACTAAGAAATCGTCAAAACAGATAAGAAATATTAAAACAATGCCCAAAATCGTCTTTAAAAGCATGGAATTCGTCAAAAACCGCTAAATAATCGTCAAAACGAATTTTTGGCTGTTTTTGACTATTAGTGGCTATTTTTGACGATTTCATAATTTTTTTGACGGATTTTAATCCATTTTTGGTGATTTGTAGCATATTTTGTAGATTTGTTTAGCTGTTTATCACGATTTTGTAGCTATTTTTTACGACTATACAGCTGTTTTTGACGATATCTTAAACTTTTTAGACGAATTTTTAGCTGTTTTTCACAATATTTTGCATTTCACTTCGATGTTTTTTGTTATTTGACAATTTTCAGCTGTTTTTGACGATTTTGTAGCTGTTTTGACGATATTGTAGCGGTTTTCGAAAAATTTTTAGATTTTTCAGACGATTTTGGGCATTTTTGTAATATGTTTTAGCTGTTTTGTCGATTTTTAAGCTGTTCTTGACGATTTTGAATCTGTATGGGAAGATTATACAGCTGTTTTTACGATATTTAGCTATTTTAGACTAAATCTAATTTTTCTTGACGAATATTTTGCCTTTTTTTTTTAAAATATTTAGCATTTCTTTACGATTTTTTAGATGTTTAGACAATTTTTCATCTGTTTTTGACGATTTTTAGCTATTTTTGACAAATTCATAAATTTTTTTGACGAATTTTAATCCGTTTTTGGTGATTTGTAGCATTTTTTGAAGATTTTTTAGCTGTTCTGGACGAATTCTAGCTGTTTTTACGATTATTTAGCTTTCTTGACGATTTTGTAGTTGTTATTGAATATATTTTAGCTGTTTTGGTGTTTTTTTGCTGTTTTTCTCAAATTGATTAGCTGTTTTTGATGATTTTTAACTATTTTGACGAATTTGGAGCAGTTTTTGACGGTAATTAGCAATTTTGACGACTTTATAGCTGTTATTGACGTATGAGCTGGTATTGATTTTTTTTAGCTATTCTGACGCATTTTTTAGCGGTTTTTGACGAATTTTTTGCTTTTACTGACGATTTTGGGCAATTTATCAGCTCTTTTGAATTTATTTTAGCTGTTTTTGACATTATTTGGAATTTCTTTCCAATTTTTAAGCTGTTTTGATAAATTTTCAGCTGTTTTGAAAATATTTTAGCTGTTTGACGAATTTTTAGCTGTTTTTGACGATTTTGTAACTATTTTTGACGAATTCGTAAATATTTTTTAAGAATTTTAAGCGGTGTTTGGTGTTTTTTAGCATGTTTTGAAGAATTGTTAGCTGTTTTTACGATTTCCAGCTGTTTTGACCATTATTTAGTTTTTTTGACGATTTTATTGTTATTTCTTTTTGACTATTATTTAGCTGTTTAGACAATTTTTTTGGGCATTGTTGTAATATTTTTAAGCTGTTTTTGACGATTTTTAAAATAATTTTTGACGATTTTTAGCTGTTTATTACGGTTTTGTATCTGTTTTTGACGATTATTCAGCATTTTTGAAGATTTTATGCTGTATTTGACTAGATTTTAAATTTTTTGACGAAATTTCAGATGTTTTTGACAATATTTAGTATTTCATTACGATATTTCGATGTTTATAAGATTTTTCAGCTGTTTTCGACGATTTTATAGCTTTTTTGACAATATATTAGCAGTTTTTGACGAATTTTCAGCTGTTTCTGACGAATTGTAACTATTTTTGTCGAAATCATAAATTGTTTTGAATAATTTTAATCTTTTTTTGGTGGTTTCTAGCATGTTTTGAAGATTCTTTAGCTGTTTTGGACGATTTCTAATTGTTTTGAAGATTATTTAGCTTTTTTTGACGATTTTGTGGTTGTTTTGTTTATTATTTTAGCTACATTGACGAATTTTAAGCTGTTTTCAACCATTTTTTTTACTATTTTGTCGATTTTTTTGCCGTTTTGACGAATTTTTTGCTTTTTCTGACGGTTTTTGGAATTGTTTTTATATTTTGTTGCTGTTTTGAGGATTTTCTTGCTTTTTTTTACGATTGCGTAGTTATTTTTGACAAATTGTTTAGCTTTTTTGACGAATTTTTAGCTGTTTTTCACAATATTTTGCATTTCATTACGATGTTTTTCTTTTTTGACAATTTTTCAGCTGGTTTTGACGATTTTGTAGCTGTTTTGACGATTGTGTAGTTGTTTTTGACAAATTTTTAGCTTTTTTGTCAATTTTTAGCTGTTTATCACGATTTTGTAGCTATTTTTGACGATTATACAGCTGTTTTTGACGATATCTTAAATTTTTTTTGACAATTTTTTAGCTGTTTTTACAATTTTGTAGCTGTTTTTAACGATACTTAGCTTTTTTTACGATTTTGTAGCGCTTTTCGAAATTTTTTTAGATTTTTCTGGCGATTTTGGGCATTTTTGTAAAACGATTTAGAAATTTTGACGATTTTTATGCTGTTTTTGCCGATTTTAAGTCTGTATTGGACGATATTTACCTTTTTTTGACTAGATCTAAAATTTTATGACGAATGTTTGCCGATTTTTTACAATATTTAGCATTTCTTTACGATCTATTCGCTGTTTTCACAATTTTTCATCAGTGTTTAACGATTTTTTTGCTGTTTTTACGATATCTTAGCTGTTTTTGACGAATTTTTAGCTGTTTTTAACGATTTTTAGCTTTTTTTACGATTTTGTTTCGGTTTTCTAAAACGTTTTAGATTTTTCCGACGATTTTGGGCATTTTTGTAATATGTTTTAGCTGTTTTGACGATTTTTATGCTGTTTATTATGATTTTGAATCTGTATTGGACGATTATACAGTTGTTTCTGACGATATTTAGCTGTAATTGAATAGATCTAAAATTGTTTTGACGAATATTTAGCCTTTTTATTACAATATTTAGCATTTCTTAACGATTTTTAGCTGTTTTGTCAATTTTGCATCTTTTTTTGACGATTTATTAGCTGTTTTGACGATTTTCTAGCTATTTTTGACGAATTTCGTGCTTTTTTTACGATTTTGGGAAGACTTTTTATATTATGTTGTCGTTTCGACTATTTTCAGTGGTTTTTGATGATATTTTAGTTGTTTTTGACAAATGTTTTAGCTTTTTTGTCGATTTTTAGCTGTTTATCACGATTGTGTAGCTATTTTTGACGATTATACAGCTGTTTTTGGAGATATCTTAATTTTCATGACGAAATTTGAGCTGCTTTTCACAACATTTTGCATTTCATTACTATGTTTTTCTTTTTTGACAATTTTTCAGCTGTTTTTGACGATTTTGTAGCTGTATTGACGATGGTGTAGTTGTTTTTGACAAATAATTAGCTTTTTTGTCAATTTTTAGCTGTTTATCACGATTTTGTAGCAATTTTTGACGATTATGCAGCTGTGTTTGACGATATCTTAAATTTTTTTGACGAATTTTTAGCTGTTTTTCACAATATTTTGCAGTTCATTACGATATTTCTCCTTTTTTGACAATTTTTTAGCTGTTTTTACGATTTTGTAGCTATTTTTAACGATATTTAGCTTTTTTACGATTTTGTAGCGGTTTTCGAAATATTTTTAGATTTTTCGGACGATTTTGGGCATTTTTGTAATATGTTTTAGAAATTTTGACGATTTTTATGCTGTTTTTGACGATTTTAAATCTGTATTAGACGATATTTACCTTTTTTTGACTAGATCTAAATTTTTTTGACGAATGTTTAGCCTTTTTTTTACAATATTTAGCATTTCTTTACGATCTATTCGCTGTTTTCACAGATTTTCATCTGTTTTTAAAGATTTTTTAGCTTTTTTGACGATATCTTAGCTGTTTTTGACGAATTTTCAGCTGTTTTTAAAGATTTTTAGCTTTTTTTACGATTTTGTTTCGGTTTTCTAAAACGTTTTAGATTTTTCCGACAATTTTGGGTATTTTTGAAATATGTTTTAGCTGTTCTGCCGATTTTTATGCTGTATATTATGATTTTGAATCTGTATTGGACGATTATACAGTTGTTTCTGACGATATTTAGCTGTTATTGAATAGATCTAAAATTGTTTTGACGAATATTTAGCCTTTTTTTTTACAATATTTAGCATTTCTCAACGATTTTTTAGCTGTTTTGACAATTTTGTATCTTTTTTCGACGATTTATTAGCTGTTTTGACGATTTTCTAGCTATTTTTGACGAATTTCTTGCAGTTTGTGACGATTTTTAGTAATTTTTGAAGAATTCATTAATTTTGTTTTTATGAATTTCAATTTTTGTTGGCGATTTGTAGCATTTTTTGACGATTTCTTAGCTGTTATTGACGAATTCTAGCTGTTAAGACGATTATATCTCTTTTTTACGATTTTGTTGCTATTTTGAATATTTTTTAGCTATTTTGACGCAATATTTATCGATTTTTGACGAATGTTTTTCATTTAGTGTCGATTTTGGGCATTTTTTAATACTTATTAGCTGTTTTTGACTATTTTTTAGTTGTTTTTGAAGATTTTTTTAGCTATTTTGACTTTTTCTAGCTGTTTATCACGATTTTCAGCTATTTTTACGATTATACAGCTGTTTCGGACGAATTTTAGCTATTTTTAACGATTTCTTTAATTTTCCTGACGAATTTCTAGCTATTTAAACATTATTTTGCATTTCTTTACGATGTTTTAGCTGTTTTGAAAATATATTACATTATTCTGACGAATTTATGGCTGTTTTTGACGATTTTTAACTATTTTAGACGAATTTTCAACGATTTTGAAGAATTCATTAATTTTGTTTTTAAGAATTTCAATTTTTGTTGGTGATTTGTAGTATTTTTTGAAGATTTTTTAGCTGTTTATGTAAATTATAGCTGTTTTGACTGTTATAAAGGTTTTTTTGATGATTTTATTGTTATTATTGAATATTTTTTAGCTATTTTGACGCATTATTTATCGGTTTTTGACGAATTTTTTTCATTTACTGTCGATTTTGGGCATTTTTTAATACTTATTAGCTGTTTTTGACTATTTTTTGGTTGTTTTTGAAGATTTGTTTAGCTATTTTGACTTTTTCTAGCTGCTTATCACGATTTTCAGCTATTTTTACGATTATACAGCTGTTTCGGACGAATTTTTAACGATTTCTTTAATTTTTTTGACGAATTTCTAGCTATTTAAACATTATTTTGCATTTCTTTACGATGTTTTAGCTGTTTTGAAAATATATTAGATTATTCTGACGAATTTATGGCTGTTTTTAACGATTTTTAACTATTTTAGACGAATTTTCAACGATTTTTGGTAATTTTTAGCATGGTTTGGGAATTTTTAGCTGTTTTTGACGACTTTTTAGCTGCTTTCAACGAATGTTTTAGCTATTTTGACGATTTTTTTGCTGTTTTTGACGAATTTCTTGCATTTTCTGACGATTTTGGGAAGAGTTCTTATATTATGTTTGCTTTTTTGACGATTTTCAGCGGTTTTTGACAATTTTGTAGTTGTTTTTGACAAATTGTTGAGCTTTTTTGTCGATATTTAGCTGTTTATCACAATTTTGTAGCTATTTATGACGATTGTACAGCTGTTTTTGACGATATCTTAAATTTTTTTGACGATTTTTTAGCTGTTTTTCACAATAGTTTGCCGTTCATTACGATATTTTTTCTTTTTTGACAATTTTTTAGCTGTTTTTACAATTTTGTAGCTGTTTTTAACGATATTTATCTTTTATTACGATTTTGTAGCGGTTTTCGAAATATTTTTAGATTTTTCTGACGATTGTGGGCATTTTTGTAATATGTTTTAGAAATTTTGACGATTTTTAAGCCGTTTTTGACGATTTTAAATCTGTATTGGACGATATTTACCTTTTTTTCACTAGATCCAAAATTTTTTTGACGAATTTTTTGCCTTTTTTTTACAATATTTAGCATTTCCTTACGATCTATTCGCTGTTTTCACAATTTTTCATCTGTTTCTGACGATTTATTGGCTGTTTTCACGATATTTTAGCTGTTTTAGACGAATTTTTAGCTGTTTTTAACGATTTTTTGCTTTTTTTACGATTTTGTTACGGTTTTCTAAAACGTTTTAGATTTTTCCGACGATTTTGGGCATTTTTGTAATATGTTTTAGCTGTTTTGACGATTTTTATGCTGTTAATTATGATTTTGAATCTGTATTGGACGATTATACAGTTGTTTCTGACGATAATTAGCTGTTATTGAATAGATCTAAAATTGTTTTGACGAACATTTAGCCTTTTTATTACAATATTTAGCATTTCTTAACGATGTTTTAGCTGTTTTGACAATTTCGCATCTGTTTTTGACGATTTATTAGCTGTTTTGACGATTTTCTAGCTATTTTTGACGACTTTCTTGCTTTTTTTGACGATTTTGGGAAGACTTTTTATATTATGTTGTCGTTTCGACTATTTTCAGTGGTTTTTGATGATTTTTTAGTTGTTTTTAACAAATTGTTTAGCTTTTTTGTCGATTTTTAGCTGTTTATCACGATTGTGTAGCTATTTTTTGCGATTATACAGCTGTTTTTGACGATATCTTAATTTTCATGACGAAATTTTAGCTGTTTTTCACAACATTTTGCATTTCATTACGATGTTTTTCTTTTTTGACAATTTTTTAGCTGTTTTTGACGATTTTGTGGCTGTATTGACGATGGTGTAGTTGTTTTTGACAAATAATTAGCTTTTTTGTCAATTTTTAGCTGTTTATCACGATTGTGTAGCTATTTTTGACGATTATACAGCTGTTTTTGACGATATCTTAATTTTCATGACGAAATTTTAGCTGTTTTTCACAACATTTTGCATTTCATTACGATGTTTTTCTTTCTTGACAATTTTTTAGCTGTTTTTGACGATTTTGTGGCTGTATTGACGATGGTGTAGTTGTTTTTGACAAATAATTAGCTTTTTTGTCAATTTTTAGCTGGTTATCACGATTGTGTGGCTATTTTTGACGATTATACAGCTGTTTTTGACGATATCTTAATTTTCATGACGAAATTTTAGCTGTTTTTCACAACATTTTGCATTTCATTACGATGTTTTTCTTTTTTGACAATTTTTTAGCTGTTTTTGACGATTTTGTGGCTGTATTGACGATGGTGTAGTTGTTTTTGACAAATAATTAGCTTTTTTGTCAATTTCTAGCTGGTTATCACGATTGTGTAGCTATTTTTGACGATTATACAGCTGTTTTTGACGATATCTTAATTTTCATGACGAAATTTTAGCTGTTTTTCACAACATTTTGCATTTCATTACGATGTTTTTCTTTCTTGACAATTTTTTGCTTTTTTTACGATTTTGTTACGGTTTTCTAAAACGTTTTAGATTTTTCCGACGATTTTGGGCATTTTTGTAATATGTTTTAGCTGTTTTGACGATTTTTATGCTGTTAATTATGATTTTGAATCTGTATTGGACGATTATACAGTTGTTTCTGACGATAATTAGCTGTTATTGAATAGATCTAAAATTGTTTTGACGAATATTTAGCCTTTTTATTACAATATTTAGCATTTCTTAACGATGTTTTAGCTGTTTTGACAATTTCGCATCTGTTTTTGACGATTTATTAGCTGTTTTGACGATTTTCTAGCTATTTTTGACGACTTTCTTGCTTTTTTTGACGATTTTGGGAAGACTTTTTATATTATGTTGTCGTTTCGACTATTTTCAGTGGTTTTTGATGATTTTTTAGTTGTTTTTAACAAATTGTTTAGCTTTTTTGTCGATTTTTAGCTGTTTATCACGATTGTGTAGCTATTTTTTGCGATTATACAGCTGTTTTTGACGATATCTTAATTTTCATGACGAAATTTTAGCTGTTTTTCACAACATTTTGCATTTCATTACGATGTTTTTCTTTTTTGACAATTTTTTAGCTGTTTTTGACGATTTTGTGGCTGTATTGACGATGGTGTAGTTGTTTTTGACAAATAATTAGCTTTTTTGTCAATTTTTAGCTGTTTATCACGATTGTGTAGCTATTTTTGACGATTATACTGCTGTTTTTGACGATATCTTAATTTTCATGACGAAATTTTAGCTGTTTTTCACAACATTTTGCATTTCATTACGATGTTTTTCTTTCTTGACAATTTTTTAGCTGTTTTTGACGATTTTGTGGCTGTATTGACGATGGTGTAGTTGTTTTTGACAAATAATTAGCTTTTTTGTCAATTTTTAGCTGGTTATCACGATTGTGTAGCTATTTTTGACGATTATACAGCTGTTTTTGACGATATCTTAATTTTCATGACGAAATTTTAGCTGTTTTTCACAACTTTTTGCATTTCATTACGATGTTTTTCTTTTTTGACAATTTTTTAGCTGTTTTTGACGATTTTGTGGCTGTATTGACGATGGTGTAGTTGTTTTTGACAAATAATTAGCTTTTTTGTCAATTTTTAGCTGGTTATCACGATTGTGTAGCTATTTTTGACGATTATACAGCTGTTTTTGACGATATCTTAATTTTCATGACGAAATTTTAGCTGTTTTTCACAATATTTTGCCGTTCATTACGATGTTTCTCCTTTTTTGAAATTTTTTAGCTGTTTCTACGATTTTGTTGCTGTTTTTAACGATATTTATCTTTTATTACGATTTTGTAGCGGTTTTCGAAATATTTTTAGATTTCTCTGACGATTTTGGGCATTTTTGTAATATGTTTTGGAAATTTTGACGATTTTTAAGCCGTTTTTGACGATTTTAAATCTGTATTGGACGATATTTACCCTTTTTTCACTTGATCCAAAATTTTTTTGACGAATTTTAAGCCTTTTTTTTTTACAATATTTAGCATTTCTTTACGATCTATTCGCTGTTTTCACAATTTTTCATCTGTTTCTGACGATTTATTGGCTGTTTTCACGATATTTTAGCTGTTTTAGACGATTATTAAGGTTTTTTTGATAATTTTATTGTTATTATTGAATATTTTTTAGCTATTTTGACGCATTATTTAGCGGTTTTTGACGAATGTTTTTCATTTACTGTCGATTTTGGGCATTTTTTAATACTTATTAGCTGTTTTTGACTATTTTTTAGTTGTTTTTGAAGATTTTTTTAGCTATTTTGACTTTTTCTAGCTGTTTATCACGATTTTCAGCTATTTTATACGATTATACAGCTGTTTCGGACGAAGTTTAGCTATTTTTAACGATTTCTTTAATTTTTTTGACGAATTTCTAGCTATTTAAACATTATTTTGCATATCTTTACGATGTTTTAGCTGTTTTGAAAATAATTTAGATTATTCTGACGAATTTATAGCTGTTTTTGACGATTTTTAACTATTTTAGACGATTTTTCAGCGATTTTCGGTAATTTTTAGCATGTTATGGGAATTTTTAGCTGTTTTTGACGACTTTTTAGCTGCTTTTAACGAATGTTTTAGCTATTTTGACGATTGTTTTGCTGTTTTTGACGAATTTCTTGCTTTTTCTGACGATTTTGGGAAGAAATTTTATATTATGTTGCTGTTTCGATTATTTTCAGCGGTTTTTGACGATTTTTTAGCTGTTTTTGACAAATTGTTTAAATTTTTTGTCGATTTTTAGCTGTTTATCACGATTTTGTAGCTATTTTTGACGATTATACAGCTGTTTTTGAGGATATCTTAATTTTTTTGACGAATTTTTGGCTGTTTTTCACAATATTTTGCAGTTCGTTACGATGTTTTTTCTTTTTTGTCAATTTTAAGCTTTTTTTACGATTTTGTAGCTGTTTCTAAGGATATTTAGCTTTTTTACGATCTTGTAGCGGTTTTCCAAAGTTTCTTAGATTATTCTGGCTATTTTAGGCATTTTTGTAATATCTTTTAGCATTTTTGACGGTTTTTAAGCTGTTTTTGACGTTTTTAAATCTGTATTAGACGGTATTTACCTTTTTTTGACTAGATCTAAAATTTTTTTTGACGAATGTTTAGCCTTTTTTTACAATATTTAGCATTTTTTTACGATCTATTCGCTGTTTTCACAATTTTTCATCTGTGTTTAACGGATTTTAAGCTGTTTTGACGATATCCTAGCTGTTTTTGACGAATTTTTAGCTGTTTTTAACGATTTGTAGCTTTTTTTACGATTTTGTTTCTGTTTTATGAAACTGTTTACATTTTTCCGACGATTTTGGGCATTTTTGTAATATGTTTTAGCTGTTTCGACGATTTTTATAATGTTTATTATGCTTTTGAATCTGTATTGGACGATTATACAGTTGTTTCTGACGATATTTAGCTGTTATTGAATAGATCTAAAATTGTTTTGACGAATATTTAGCCTTTTTTTACAATATTTAGCATTTCTTAACGATTTTTTAGCTGTTTTGACAATTTTGCATCTTTTTTTGACGATATATTAGCTGTTCTGACGATTTTCAAGCTACTTTTGACGAATTTCTTGCTGTTCTTGACGATTTTTAGTAATTTTTGAAGAATTCATTAATTTTGTTTTTAAGAACTTCAATTTTTGTTGGTGATTTGTAGCATTTTTTGAAGATTTCTTAGCTGTTCATGACGAATTATAGCTGTTTTGACGATTATAAAGGATTTTTTGATGATTTAGTTGTTAGTATTGAATATTTTTTAGCTATTTTGACGCATTATTTATCGCTTTTTGACGAATTTTTTTCATTTAGTGTCGATTTTGGGCATTTTTTATTACTTATTAGCTGTTTTTGACTATTTTTTAGTTGTTTTTGAAGATTTGTTTAGCTATTTTGACTTTTTCTAGCTGTTTATCACGATTTTCAGCTATTTTTGACGATTATACAGCTGTTTCGGACGAATTTTAGCTATTTTTAACGATTTCTTTAATTTTTTTGACGAATTTCTAGGTTTTTTTAAAAATTATTTTGCATTTCTTTACGATGTTTTAGCTGTTTTGAAAATATTTTAGAGTATTCTGACGAATCTATAGCTGTTTTTGACGATTTTAAACTAGTATAGACGAATTTTCAGCGATTTTTGGTAATTTTTAGCATGTTTTGGGAATTTTTAGCTGTTTTTGACGACTTTTAGCTGCTTTTAACAAATGTTTTAGCAATATTGACGATTTTTTTGCTGTTTTTGACGAATTCCTTGCTTTTTTTGACGATTGTGGGAAGAGTTTTTATATCATGTTGCTGTTTCGACTATTTTCAGCGGTTTTTGACGATTTTGTAGTTGTTTTTGACAAATTGTTTAGCTTTTTTGTCGATTTTTAGCTGTTTATCACGATTGTGTAGCTATTTTTGACGATTATACAGCTGTTTTTGACGATATCTTAATTTTCATGACGAAATTTTAGCTGTTTTTCACAACATTCTGCATTTCATTACGATGTTTTTCTTTTTTGACAATTTTTTAGCTGTTTTTGACGATTTTGTGGCTGTATTGACGATGGTGTAGTTGTTTTTGACAAATAATTAGCTTTTTTGTCAATTTTTAGCTGTTTATCACGATTGTGTAGCTATTTTTGACGATTATACAGCTGTTTTTGACGATATCTTAATTTTCATGACGAAATTTTAGCTGTTTTTCACAATATTTTGCCGTTCATTACGATGTTTCTCCTTTTTTGAAATTTTTTAGCTGTTTCTACGATTTTGTTGCTGTTTTTAACGATATTTATCTTTTATTACGATTTTGTAGCGGTTTTCGAAATATTTTTAGATTTTTCTGACGATTGTGGGCATTTTTGTAATATGTTTTAGAAATTTTGACGATTTTTAAGCCGTTTTTGACGATTTTAAATCTGTATTGGACGATATTTACCTTTTTTTCACTAGATCCAAAATTTTTTTGACGAATTTTTAGCCTTTTTTTTACAATATTTAGCATTTCTTTACGATCTATTCGCTGTTTTCACAATTTTTCATCTGTTTCTGACGATTTATTGGCTGTTTTCACGATATTTTAGCTGTTTTAGACGAATTTTTAGCTGTTTTTAACGATTTTTTGCTTTTTTTACGATTTTGTTACGGTTTTCTAAAACGTTTTAGATTTTTCCGACGATTTTGGGCATTTTTGTAATATGTTTTAGCTGTTTTGACGATTTTTATGCTGTTAATTATGATTTTGAATCTGTATTGGACGATTATACAGTTGTTATTGACGATAATTAGCTGTTATTGAATAGATCTAAAATTGTTTTGACGAATATTTAGCCTTTTTATTACAATATTTAGCATTTCTTAACGATGTTTTACCTGTTTTGACAATTTCGCATCTGTTTTTGACGATTTATTACCTGTTTTGACGATTTTCTAGCTATTTTTGACGACTTTCTTGCTTTTTTTGACGATTTTGGGAAGACTTTTTATATTATGTTGTCGTTTCGACTATTTTCAGTGGTTTTTGATGATTTTTTAGTTGTTTTTAACAAATTGTTTAGCTTTTTTGTCGATTTTTAGCTGTTTATCACGATTGTGTAGCTATTTTTTGCGATTATACAGCTGTTTTTGACGATATCTTAATTTTCATGACGAAATTTTAGCTGTTTTTCACAACATTTTGCATTTCATTACGATGTTTTTCTTTTTTGACAATTTTTTAGCTGTTTTTGACGATTTTGTGGCTGTATTGACGATGGTGTAGTTGTTTTTGACAAATAATTAGCTTTTTTGTCAATTTTTAGCTGTTTATCACGATTGTGTAGCTATTTTTGACGATTATACAGCTGTTTTTGACGATATCTTAATTTTCATGACGAAATTTTAGCTGTTTTTCACAACATTTTGCATTTCATTACGATGTTTTTCTTTCTTGACAATTTTTTAGCTGTTTTCGACGATTTTGTGGCTGTATTGACGATGGTGTAGTTGTTTTTGACAAATAATTAGCTTTTTTGTCAATTTTTAGCTGGTTATCACGATTGTGTAGCTATTTTTGACGATTATACAGCTGTTTTTGACGATATCTTAATTTTCATGACGAAATTTTAGCTGTTTTTCACAACATTTTGCATTTCATTACGATGTTTTTCTTTTTTGACAATTTTTTAGCTGTTTCTACGATTTTGTTGCTGTTTTTAACGATATTTATCTTTTATTACGATTTTGTAGCGGTTTTCGAAATATTTTTAGATTTCTCTGACGATTTTGGGCATTTTTGTAATATGTTTTGGAAATTTTGACGATTTTTAAGCCGTTTTTGACGATTTTAAATCTGTATAGGACGATATTTACCCTTTTTTCACTTGATCCAAAATTTTTTTGACGAATTTTAAGCCTTTTTTTTTTACAATATTTAGCATTTCTTTACGATCTATTCGCTGTTTTCACAATTTTTCATCTGTTTCTGACGATTTATTGGCTGTTTTCACGATATTTTAGCTGTTTTAGACGATTATAAAGGTTTTTTTGATAATTTTATCGTTATTATTGAATATGTTTTAGCTATTTTGACGCATTATTTAGCGGTTTTTGACGAATGTTTTTCATTTACTGTCGATTTTGGGCATTTTTTAATACTTATTAGCTGTTTTTGACTATTTTTTAGTTGTTTTTGAAGATTTTTTTAGCTATTTTGACTTTTTCTAGCTGTTTATCACGATTTTCAGCTATTTTATACGATTATACAGCTGTTTCGGACGAATTTTAGCTATTTTTAACGATTTCTTTAATTTTTTTGACGAATTTCTAGCTATTTAAACATTATTTTGCATTTTTTTACGATGTTTTAGCTGTTTTGAAAATATTTTAGATTATTCTGACGAATTTATGGCTGTTTTTAACGATTTTTAACTATTTTAGACGAATTTTCAGCGATTTTTGGTAATTTTTAGCATGTTTTGGGAATTTTTAGCTGTTTTTGACGACTTTTTAGCTGCTTTTAACGAATGTTTTAGCTATTTTGACGATTGTTTTGCTGTTTTTGACGAATTTCTTGCTTTTTCTGACGATTTTGGGAAGAGATTTTATATTATGTTGCTGTTTCGATTATTTTCAGCGGTTTTTGACGATTTTTTAGCTGTTTTTGACAAATTGTTTAAATTTTTTGTCGATTTTTAGCTGTTTATCACGATTTTGTAGCTATGTTTGACGATTATACAGCTGTTTTTGAGGATATCTTAATTTTTTTGACGAATTTTTGGCTGTTTTTCACAATATTTTGCAGTTCGTTACGATGTTTTTTCTTTTTTGACAATTTTAAGCTTTTTTTACGATTTTGTAGCTGTTTCTAAGGATATTTAGCTTTTTTACGATTTTGTAGCGGTTTTCCAAAGTTTCTTAGATTATTCTGGCTATTTTAGGCATTTTTGTAATATCTTTTAGCATTTTTGACGGTTTTTAAGCTGTTTTTGACGTTTTTAAATCTGTATTAGACGGTATTTACCTTTTTTTGACTAGATCTAAAATTTTTTTTGACGAATGTTTAGCCTTTTTTTACAATATTTAGCATTTCTTTACGATCTATTCGCTGTTTTCACAATTTTTCATCTGTGTTTAACGAATTTTAAGCTGTTTTGACGATATCTTAGCTGTTTTTGACGAATTTTTAGCTGTTTTTAACGATTTGTAGCTTTTTTTACGATTTTGTTTCTGTTTTCTGAAACTGTTTACATTTTTCCGACGATTTTGGGCATTTTTGTAATATGTTTTAGCTGTTTCGACGATTTTTATAATGTTTATTATGCTTTTGAATCTGTATTGGACGATTATACAGTTGTTTCTGACGATATTTAGCTGTTATTGAATAGATCTAAAATTGTTTTGACGAATATTTAGCCTTTTTTTACAATATTTAGCATTTCTTAACGATTTTTTAGCTGTTTTGACAATTTTGCATCTTTTTTTGACGATATATTAGCTGTTCTGACGATTTTCAAGCTACTTTTGACGAATTTCTTGCTGTTCTTGACGATTTTTAGTAATTTTTGAAGAATTCATTAATTTTGTTTTTAAGAACTTCAATTTTTGTTGGTGATTTGTAGCATTTTTTGAAGATTTTTTAGCTGTTCATGACGAATTATAGCTGTTTTGACGATTATAAAGGATTTTTTGATGATTTAGTTGTTAGTATTGAATATTTTTTAGCTATTTTGACGCATTATTTATCGCTTTTTGACGAATTTTTTTCATTTAGTGTCGATTTTGGGCATTTTTTATTACTTATTAGCTGTTTTTGACTATTTTTTAGTTGTTTTTGAAGATTTGTTTAGCTATTTTGACTTTTTCTAGCTGTTTATCACGATTTTCAGCTATTTTTGACGATTATACAGCTGTTTCGGACGAATTTTAGCTATTTTTAACGATTTCTTTAATTTTTTTGACGAATTTCTAGGTTTTTTTAAAAATTATTTTGCATTTCTTTACGATGTTTTACCTGTTTTGAAAATATTTTAGAGTATTCTGACGAATCTATAGCTGTCTTTGACGATTTTAAACTATTATAGACGAATTTTCAGCGATTTTTGGTAATTTTTAGCATGTTTTGGGAATTTTTAGCTGTTTTTGACGACTTTTAGCTGCTTTTAACAAATGTTTAAGCAATATTGACGATTTTTTTGCTGTTTTTGACGAATTTCTTGCTTTTTTTGACGATTGTGGGAAGAGTTTTTATATCATGTTGCTGTTTCGACTATTTTCAGCGGTTTTTGACGATTTTGTAGTTGTTTTTGACAAATTGTTTAGCTTTTTTGTCGATTTTTAGCTGTTTATCACGATTGTGTAGCTATTTTTGACGATTATACAGCTGTTTTTTACGATATCTTAATTTTCATGACGAAATTTTAGCTGTTTTTCACAACATTCTGCATTTCATTACGATGTTTTTCTTTTTTGACAATTTTTTAGCTGTTTTTGACGATTTTGTGGCTGTATTGACGATGGTGTAGTTGTTTTTGACAAATAATTAGCTTTTTTGTCAATTTTTAGCTGTTTATCACGATTGTGTAGCTATTTTTGACGATTATACAGCTGTTTTTGACGATATCATAATTTTCATGACGAAATTTTAGCTGTTTTTCACAATATTTTGCCGTTCATTACGATGTTTCTCCTTTTTTGAAATTTTTTAGCTGTTTCTACGATTTTGTTGCTGTTTTTAACGATATTTATCTTTTATTACGATTTTGTAGCGGTTTTCGAAATATTTTTAGATTTTTCTTACGATTGTGGGCATTTTTGTAATATGTTTTAGAAATTTTGACGATTTTTAAGCCGTTTTTGACGATTTTAAATCGGTATTGGACGATATTTACCTTTTTTTCACTAGATCCAAAATTTTTTTGACGAATTTTTAGCCTTTTTTTTACAATATTTAGCATTTCTTTACGATCTATTCGCTGTTTTCACAATTTTTCATCTGTTTCTGACGATTTATTGGCTGTTTTCACGATATTTTAGCTGTTTTAGACGAATTTTTAGCTGTTTTTAACGATTTTTTTGCTTTTTTTACGATTTTGTTACGGTTTTCTAAAACGTTTTAGATTTTTCCGACGATTTTGGGCATTTTTGTAATATGTTTTAGCTGTTTTGACGATTTTTATGCTGTTAATTATGATTTTGAATCTGTATTGGACGATTATACAGTTGTTTCTGACGATAATTAGCTGTTATTGAATAGATCTAAAATTGTTTTGACGAATATTTAGCCTTTTTATTACAATATTTAGCATTTCTTAACGATGTTTTACCTGTTTTGACAATTTCGCATCTGTTTTTTGACGATTTATTACCTGTTTTGACGATTTTCTAGCTATTTTTGACGACTTTCTTGCTTTTTTTGACGATTTTGGGAAGACTTTTTATATTATGTTGTCGTTTCGACTATTTTCAGTGGTTTTTGATGATTTTTTAGTTGTTTTTAACAAATTGTTTAGCTTTTTTGTCGATTTTTAGCTGTTTATCACGATTGTGTAGCTATTTTTTGCGATTATACAGCTGTTTTTGACGATATCTTAATTTTCATGACGAAATTTTAGCTGTTTTTCACAACATTTTGCATTTCATTACGATGTTTTTCTTTTTTGACAATTTTTTAGCTGTTTTTGACGATTTTGTGGCTGTATTGACGATGGTGTAGTTGTTTTTGACAAATAATTAGCTTTTTTGTCAATTTTTAGCTGTTTATCACGATTGTGTAGCTATTTTTGACGATTATACAGCTGTTTTTGACGATATCTTAATTTTCATGACGAAATTTTAGCTGTTTTTCACAACATTTTGCATTTCATTACGATGTTTTTCTTTCTTGACAATTTTTTAGCTGTTTTTGACGATTTTGTGGCTGTATTGACGATGGTGTAGTTGTTTTTGACAAATAATTAGCTTTTTTGTCAATTTTTAGCTGGTTATCACGATTGTGTAGCTATTTTTGACGATTATACAGCTGTTTTTGACGATATCTTAATTTTCATGACGAAATTTTAGCTGTTTTTCACAACATTTTGCATTTCATTACGATGTTTTTCTTTTTTGACAATTTTTTAGCTGTTTTTGACGATTTTGTGGCTGTATTGACGATGGTGTAGTTGTTTTTGACAAATAATTAGCTTTTTTGTCAATTTCTAGCTGGTTATCACGATTGTGTAGCTATTTTTGACGATTATACAGCTGTTTATGACGATATCTTAATTTTAATGACGAAAATTTAGCTGTTTTTCACAACATTTTGCATTTCATTACGATGTTTTTCTTTCTTGACAATTTTTTGCTTTTTTTACGATTTTGTTACGGTTTTCTAAAACGTTTTAGATTTTTCCGACGATTTTGGGCATTTTTGTAATATGTTTTAGCTGCTTTGACGATTTTTATGCTGTTAATTATGATTTTGAATCTGTATTGGACGATTATACAGTTGCTTCTGACGATAATTAGCTGTTATTGAATAGATCTAAAATTGTTTTGACGAATATTTAGCCTTTTTATTACAATATTTAGCATTTCTTAACGATGTTTTAGCTGTTTTGACAATTTCGCATCTGTTTTTGACGATTTATTAGCTGTTTTGACGACTTTCTTGCTTTTTTTGACGATTTTGGGAAGACTTTTTATATTATGTTGTCGTTTCGACTATTTTCAGTGGTTTTTGATGATTTTTTAGTTGTTTTTAACAAATTGTTTAGCTTTTTTGTCGATTTTTAGCTGTTTATCACGATTGTGTAGCTATTTTTTGGGATTATACAGCTGTTTTTGACGATATCTTAATTTTCATGACGAAATTTTAGCTGTTTTTCACAACATTTTGCATTTCATTACGATGTTTTTCTTTTTTGACAATTTTTTAGCTGTTTTTGACGATTTTGGGGCTGTATTGACGATGGTGTAGTTGTTTTTGACAAATAATTAGCTTTTTTGTCAATTTTTAGCTGTTTATCACGATTGTGTAGCTATTTTTGACGATTATACAGCTGTTTTTGACGATATCTTAATTTTCATGACGAAATTTTAGCTGTTTTTCACAACATTTTGCATTTCATTACGATGTTTTTCTTTCTTGACAATTTTTTAGCTGTTTTTGACGATTTTGTGGCTGTATTGACGATGGTGTAGTTGTTTTTGACAAATAATTAGCTTTTTTTCAATTTTTAGCTGGTTATCACGATTGTGTAGCTATTTTTGACGATTATACAGCTGTTTTTGACGATATCTTAATTTTCATGACGAAATTTTAGCTGTTTTTCACAACTTTTTGCATTTCATTACGATGTTTTTCTTTTTTGACAATTTTTTAGCTGTTTTTGACGATTTTGTGGCTGTATTGACGATGGTGTAGTTGTTTTTGACAAATAATTAGCTTTTTTGTCAATTTTTAGCTGGTTATCACGATTGTGTAGCTATTTTTGACGATTATACAGCTGTTTTTGACGATATCTTAATTTTCATGACGAAATTTTAGCTGTTTTTCACAATATTTTGCCGTTCATTACGATGTTTCTCCTTTTTTGAAATTTTTTAGCTGTTTCTACGATTTTGTTGCTGTTTTTAACGATATTTATCTTTTATTACGATTTTGTAGCGGTTTTCGAAATATTTTTAGATTTCTCTGACGATTTTGGGCATTTTTGTAATATGTTTTGGAAATTTTGACGATTTTTAAGCCGTTTTTGACGATTTTAAATCT
The DNA here is from genome assembly GCA_947579665.1 of Sympetrum striolatum. Classification (NCBI taxonomy): domain Eukaryota; kingdom Metazoa; phylum Arthropoda; class Insecta; order Odonata; family Libellulidae; genus Sympetrum; species Sympetrum striolatum. Next base: position 55,337,654 of record OX388348.1, on the reverse strand, counting down.
GTATTGGACGATATTTACCCTTTTTTCACTTGATCCAAAATTTTTTTGACGAATTTTAAGCCTTTTTTTTTTTACAATATTTAGCATTTCTTTACGATCTATTCGCTGTTTTCACAATTTTTCATCTGTTTCTGACGATTTATTGGCTGTTTTCACGATATTTTAGCTGTTTTAGACGATTATAAAGGTTTTTTTGATAATTTTATTGTTATTATTGAATATTTTTTAGCTATTTTGACGCATTATTTAGCGGTTTTTGACGAATGTTTTTCATTTACTGTCGATTTTGGGCATTTTTTAATACTTATTAGCTGTTTTTGACTATTTTTTAGTTGTTTTTGAAGATTTTTTTAGCTATTTTGACTTTTTCTAGCTGTTTATCACGATTTTCAGCTATTTTATACGATTATACAGCTGTTTCGGACGAAGTTTAGCTATTTTTAACGATTTCTTTAATTTTTTTGACGAATTTCTAGCTATTTAAACATTATTTTGCATATCTTTACGATGTTTTAGCTGTTTTGAAAATAATTTAGATTATTCTGACGAATTTATAGCTGTTTTTGACGATTTTTAACTATTTTAGACGATTTTTCAGCGATTTTCGGTAATTTTTAGCATGTTATGGGAATTTTTAGCTGTTTTTGACGACTTTTTAGCTGCTTTTAACGAATGTTTTAGCTATTTTGACGATTGTTTTGCTGTTTTTGACGAATTTCTTGCTTTTTCTGACGATTTTGGGAAGAGTTTTTATATTATGTTGCTGTTTCGATTATTTTCAGCGGTTTTTGACGATTTTTTAGCTGTTTTTGACAAATTGTTTAAATTTTTTGTCGATTTTTAGCTGTTTATCACGATTTTGTAGCTATTTTTGACGATTATACAGCTGTTTTTGAGGATATCTTAATTTTTTTGACGAATTTTTGGCTGTTTTTCACAATATTTTGCAGTTCGTTACGATGTTTTTTCTTTTTTGTCAATTTTAAGCTTTTTTTACGATTTTGTAGCTGTTTCTAAGGATATTTAGCTTTTTTACGATTTTGTAGCGGTTTTCCAAAGTTTCTTAGATTATTCTGGCTATTTTAGGCATTTTTGTAATATCTTTTAGCATTTTTGACGGTTTTTAAGCTGTTTTTGACGTTTTTAAATCTGTATTAGACGGTATTTACCTTTTTTTGACTAGATCTAAAATTTTTTTTGACGAATGTTTAGCCTTTTTTTACAATATTTAGCATTTCTTTACGATCTATTCGCTGTTTTCACAATTTTTCATCTGTGTTTAACGGATTTTAAGCTGTTTTGACGATATCCTAGCTGTTTTTGACGAATTTTTAGCTGTTTTTAACGATTTGTAGCTTTTTTTACGATTTTGTTTCTGTTTTCTGAAACTGTTTACATTTTTCCGACGATTTTGGGCATTTTTGTAATATGTTTTAGCTGTTTCGACGATTTTTATAATGTTTATTATGCTTTTGAATCTGTATTGGACGATTATACAGTTGTTTCTGACGATATTTAGCTGTTATTGAATAGATCTAAAATTGTTTTGACGAATATTTAGCCTTTTTTTACAATATTTAGCATTTCTTAACGATTTTTTAGCTGTTTTGACAATTTTGCATCTTTTTTTGACGATATATTAGCTGTTCTGACGATTTTCAAGCTACTTTTGACGAATTTCTTGCTGTTCTTGACGATTTTTAGTAATTTTTGAAGAATTCATTAATTTTGTTTTTAAGAACTTCAATTTTTGTTGGTGATTTGTAGCATTTTTTGAAGATTTTTTAGCTGTTCATGACGAATTATAGCTGTTTTGACGATTATAAAGGATTTTTTGATGATTTAGTTGTTAGTATTGAATATTTTTTAGCTATTTTGACGCATTATTTATCGCTTTTTGACGAATTTTTTTCATTTAGTGTCGATTTTGGGCATTTTTTATTACTTATTAGCTGTTTTTGACTATTTTTTAGTTGTTTTTGAAGATTTGTTTAGCTATTTTGACTTTTTCTAGCTGTTTATCACGATTTTCAGCTATTTTTGACGATTATACAGCTGTTTCGGACGAATTTTAGCTATTTTTAACGATTTCTTTAATTTTTTTGACGAATTTCTAGGTTTTTTTTAAAATTATTTTGCATTTCTTTACGATGTTTTACCTGTTTTGAAAATATTTTAGAGTATTCTGACGAATCTATAGCTGTTTTTGACGATTTTAAACTATTATAGGCGAATTTTCAGCGATTTTTGGTAATTTTTAGCATGTTTTGGGAATTTTTAGCTGTTTTTGACGACTTTTAGCTGCTTTTAACAAATGTTTAAGCAATATTGACGATTTTTTTGCTGTTTTTGACGAATTTCTTGCTTTTTTTGACGATTGTGGGAAGAGTTTTTATATCATGTTGCTGTTTCGACTATTTTCAGCTGTTTTTGACGATTTTGTAGTTGTTTTTGACAAATTGTTTAGCTTTTTTGTCGATTTTTAGCTGTTTATCACGATTGTGTAGCTATTTTTGACGATTATACAGCTGTTTTTTACGATATCTTAATTTTCATGACGAAATTTTAGCTGTTTTTCACAACATTCTGCATTTCATTACGATGTTTTTCTTTTTTGACAATTTTTTAGCTGTTTTTGACGATTTTGTCGCTGTATTGACGATGGTGTAGTTGTTTTTGACAAATAATTAGCTTTTTTGTCAATTTTTAGCTGTTTATCACGATTGTGTAGCTATTTTTGACGATTATACAGCTGTTTTTGACGATATCTTAATTTTCATGACGAAATTTTAGCTGTTTTTCACAATATTTTGCCGTTCATTACGATGTTTCTCCTTTTTTGAAATTTTTTAGCTGTTTCTACGATTTTGTTGCTGTTTTTAACGATATTTATCTTTTATTACGATTTTGTAGCGGTTTTCGAAATATTTTTAGATTTTTCTTACGATTGTGGGCATTTTTGTAATATGTTTTAGAAATTTTGACGATTTTTAAGCCGTTTTTGACGATTTTAAATCTGTATTGGACGATATTTACCTTTTTTTCACTAGATCCAAAATTTTTTTGACGAATTTTTAGCCTTTTTTTTACAATATTTAGCATTTCTTTACGATCTATTCGCTGTTTTCACAATTTTTCATCTGTTTCTGACGATTTATTGGCTGTTTTCACGATATTTTAGCTGTTTTAGACGAATTTTTAGCTGTTTTTAACGATTTTTTTGCTTTTTTTACGATTTTGTTACGGTTTTCTAAAACGTTTTAGATTTTTCCGACGATTTTGGGCATTTTTGTAATATGTTTTAGCTGTTTTGACGATTTTTTTGCTGTTAATTATGATTTTGAATCTGTATTGGACGATTATACAGTTGTTTCTGACGATAATTAGCTGTTATTGAATAGATCTAAAATTGTTTTGACGAATATTTAGCCTTTTTATTACAATATTTAGCATTTCTTAACGATTTTTTAGCTGTATTGACAATTTCGCATCTGTTTTTGACGATTTATTAGCTGTTTTGACGATTTTCTAGCTATTTTTGACGACTTTCTTGCTTTTTTTGACGATTTTGGGAAGACTTTTTATATTATGTTGTCGTTTCGACTATTTTCAGTGGTTTTTGATGATTTTTTAGTTGTTTTTAACAAATTGTTTAGCTTTTTTGTCGATTTTTAGCTGTTTATCACGATTGTGTAACTATTTTTTGCGATTATACAGCTGTTTTTGACGATATCTTAATTTTCATGACGAAATTTTAGCTGTTTTTCACAACATTTTGCATTTCATTACGATGTTTTTCTTTTTTGACAATTTTTTAGCTGTTTTTGACGATTTTGTGGCTGTATTGACGATGGTGTAGTTGTTTTTGACAAATAATTAGCTTTTTTGTCAATTTTTAGCTGGTTATCACGATTGTGTAGCTATTTTTGACGATTATACAGCTGTTTTAGACGATATCTTAATTTTCATGACGAAATTTTAGCTGTTTTTCACAACATTTTGCATTTCATTACGATGTTTTTCTTTTTTGACAATTTTTTAGCTGTTTTTGACGATTTTGTGGCTGTATTGACGATGGTGTAGTTGTTTTTGACAAATAATTAGCTTTTTTGTCAATTTTTAGCTGTTTATCACGATTGTGTAGCTATTTTTGACGATTATACAGCTGTTTTTGACGATATCTTAATTTTCATGACGAAATTTTAGCTGTTTTTCACAACATATTGCATTTCATTACGATGTTTTTCTTTCTTGACAATTTTTTAGCTGTTTTTGACGATTTTGTGGCTGTATTGACGATGGTGTAGTTGTTTTTGACAAATAATTAGCTTTTTTGTCAATTTTTAGCTGGTTATCACGATTGTGTAGCTATTTTTGACGATTATACAGCTGTTTTTGACGATATCTTAATTTTCATGACGAAATTTTAGCTGTTTTTCACAATATTTTGCCGTTCATTACGATGTTTCTCCTTTTTGAAATTTTTTAGCTGTTTCTACGATTTTGTTGCTGTTTTCAACGATATTTATCTTTTATTACGATTTTGTAGCGGTTTTCGAAATATTTTTAGATTTTTCTGACGATTTTGGTCATTTTTGTAATATGTTTTAGAAATTTTGACGATTTTTAAGCCGTTTTTGACGATTTTAAATCTGTATTGGACGATATTTACCTCTTTTTTACTAGATTCAAAAGTTTTTTGACGAATTTTAAGCCTTTTTTTTTTTACAATATTTAGCATTTCTTTACGATCTATTCGCTGTTTTCACAATTTTTCATCTGTTTCTGACGATTTATTGGCTGTTTTCACGATATTTTAGCTGTTTTAGACGATTATAAATGTTTTTTTGATAATTTTATTGTTATTATTGAATATTTTTTAGCTATTTTGACGCATTATTTAGCGGTTTTTGACGAATGTTTTTCATTTACTGTCGATTTTGGGCATTTTTTAATACTTATTAGCTGTTTTTGACTATTTTTTAGTTGTTTTTGAAGATTTTTTTAGCTATTTTGACTTTTTCAGGCTGTTTAGCACGATTTTCAGCTATATTATACGATTATACAGCTGTTTCGGACGAATTTTAGCTATTTTTAACGATTTCTTTAATTTTTTTGACGAATTTCTAGCTATTTAAACATTAATTTGCATTTCTTTACGATGTTTTAGCTGTTTTGAAAATATTTTAGATTATTCTGACGAATTTATGGCTGTTTTTGACGATTTTTAACTATTTTAGACGAATTTTCAGCGATTTTTGGTAATTTTTAGCATGTTTTGGGAATTTTTAGCTGTTTTTGACGACTTTTTAGCTGCTTTTAACGAATGTTTTAGCTATTTTGACGATTGTTTTGCTGTTTTTGACGAATTTCTTGCTTTTTCTGACGATTTTGGGAAGAGTTTTTATATTATGTTGCTGTTTCGATTATTTTCAGCGGTTTTTGACGATTTTTTAGCTGTTTTTGACAAATTGTTTAAATTTTTTGTCGATTTTTAGCTGTTTATCACGATTTTGTAGCTATTTTTGACGATTATACAGCTGTTTTTGAGGATATCTTAATTTTTTTGACGAATTTTTGGCTGTTTTTCACAATATTTTGCAGTTCGTTACGATGTTTTTTCTTTTTTGACAATTTTAAGCTTTTTTTACGATTTTGTAGCTGTTTCTAAGGATATTTAGCTTTTTTACGATTTTGTAGCGGTTTTCCAAAGTTTCTTCGATTATTCTGGCTATTTTAGGCATTTTTGTAATATCTTTTAGCATTTTTGACGGTTTTTAAGCTGTTTTTGACGTTTTTAAATCTGTATTAGACGGTATTTACCTTTTTTTGACTAGATCTAAAATTTTTTTTGACGAATGTTTAGCCTTTTTTTACAATATTTAGCATTTCTTTACGATCTATTCGCTGTTTTCACAATTTTTCATCTGTGTTTAACGAATTTTAAGCTGTTTTGACGATATCTTAGCTGTTTTTGACGAATTTTTAGCTGTTTTTAACGATTTGTAGCTTTTTTTACGATTTTGTTTCGGTTTTCTGAAACTGTTTACATTTTTCCGACGATTTTGGGCATTTTTGTAATATGTTTTAGCTGTTTCGACGATTTTTATAATGTTTATTATGCTTTTGAATCTGTATTGGACGATTATACAGTTGTTTCTGACGATATTTAGCTGTTATTGAATAGATCTAAAATTGTTTTGACGAATATTTAGCCTTTTTTTACAATATTTAGCATTTCTTAACGATTTTTTAGCTGTTTTGACAATTTTGCATCTTTTTTTGACGATATATTAGCTGTTCTGACGATTTTCAAGCTACTTTTGACGAATTTCTTGCTGTTCTTGACGATTTTTAGTAATTTTTGAAGAATTCATTAATTTTGTTTTTAAGAACTTCAATTTTTGTTGGTGATTTGTAGCATTTTTTGAAGATTTTTTAGCTGTTCATGACGAATTATAGCTGTTTTGACGATTATAAAGGTTTTTTTTTATGATTTAGTTGTTATTATTGAATATTTTTTAGCTATTTTGACGCATTATTTATCGGTTTTTGACGACTTTTTTTCATTTAGTGTCGATTTTGGGCATTTTTTATTACTTATTAGCTGTTTTTGACTATTTTTTAGTTGTTTTTGAAGATTTGTTTAGCTATTTCGACTTTTTCTAGCTGTTTATCACGATTTTCAGCTATTTTTGACGATTAGACAGCTTTTTTTGACGATATCTTAATTTTTTTTCACGAATTTTTAACTGTTTTCACAATATTTTGTATTTCATTACGATGTTTTTTCTATTTTGACAATTTTTCAGCTGTTTTTGACGATTTTGTAGCTGTTTTGACGATTGTGTAGTTGTTTTTGACAAATGTTTACTTTTGGTAAATTTTTAGCTGTTTATCACGGTTTTGTAGCTATGTTTGACGTTTATACAGCTGTTTTTGACGATATCTTAAATTTTTTTGACGATTTTTTAGCTGTTTTCACAATATTTTGCAGTTCATTACGATGTTTTTTCTTTTTTGACAAATTTTTAGCTGTTTTTACGATTTAGCATCTGTTTTTGACGATTTATTAGCTGTTTTGACGATTTTCTGGCTATATTTGACGAATTTCTTGCTGTTTTTGACGATTTTTAGTAATTTTTTAAGAATTCATTAATTTTTTTTTTAAGAATTTCAATTTTTTTTGGTGATCGGTAGCATTTTGTGAAGATTTTTTAGCTGTCCTTACGAATTATAGCTGTTTTGACGATTATAAAGGTTTTTTTGATAATTTTATTGTTATTATTGAATATTTTTTAGCTATTTTGACGCATTATTTAGCGGTTTTTGACGAATGTTTTTCATTTACTGTCGATTTTGGGCTTTTTTTATTACTTATTAGCTGTTTTTGACTATTTTTTAGTTGTTTTTGAAGATTTTTTTAGCTATTTTGACTTTTTCTAGCTGTTTATCACGATTTTCAGCTATTTTATACGTTTATACAGCTGTTTCGGACGAATTTTAGCTATTTTTAACGAATTCTTTAATTTTTTTGATTCATTTCTAGGTTTTTTTGACATTATTTTGCATTTCTTTACGATGTTTTAGCTGTTTTGAAAATATTTTAGATTATTCTGACGAATTTATGGCTGTTTTTGACGATTTTTAACTATTTTAGACGAATTTTCAGCGATTTTTGGTAATTTTTAGCATGTTTTGGGAATTTTAGCTGTTTTTGACGACTTTTTAGCTGCTTTTAACGAATGTTTTAGCTATTTTGACGATTTTTTTGCTGTTTTTGACGAATTTCTTGCTTTTTCTGACGATTTTGGGAAGAGTTTTGATATTATGTTGCTGTTTCGATTATTTTCAGCGGTTTTTGACGATGTTTTAGCTGTTTTTGACGAATTGTTTAGCTTTTTTGTCGATTTTTAGCTGTTTATCACGATTTTGTAGCTATTTTTGACGATTATACAGCTGTTTTTGACGATATCTTATTTTTTTTTGACGAATTTTTAGCTGTTTTTCACAATATTTTGCAGTTCGTTACGATGTTTTTTCTTTTTTGACAATTTTTTAGCTTTTTTTACGATTTTGTAGCTGTTTCTAAGGATATTTAGCTTTTTTTACGATTTTGTAGCGGTTTTCCAAAGTTTCTTAGATTATTCTGGCTATTTTAGGCATTTTTGTAATATCTTTTAGCATTTTTGACGGTTTTTAAGCTGTTTTTGACGTTTTTAAATCTGTATTAGACGGTATTTACCTTTTTTTGACTAGATCTAAAATTTTTTTTGACGAATGTTTAGCCTTTTTTTACAATATTTAGCATTTCTTTACGATCTATTCGCTGTTTTCACAATTTTTCATCTGTGTTTAACGAATTTTAAGCTGTTTTGACGATATCTTAGCTGTTTTTGACGAATTTTTAGCTGTTTTTAACGATTTGTAGCTTTTTTTACGATTTTGTTTCGGTTTTCTGAAACTGTTTACATTTTTCCGACGATTTTGGGCATTTTTGTAATATGTTTTAGCTGTTTCGACGATTTTTATAATGTTTATTATGCTTTTGAATCTGTATTGGACGATTATACAGTTGTTTCTGACGATATTTAGCTGTTATTGAATAGATCTAAAATTGTTTTGACGAATATTTAGCCTTTTTTTACAATATTTAGCATTTCTTAACGATTTTTTAGCTGTTTTGACAATTTTGCATCTTTTTTTGACGATATATTAGCTGTTCTGACGATTTTCAAGCTACTTTTGACGAATTTCTTGCTGTTCTTGACGATTTTTAGTAATTTTTGAAGAATTCATTAATTTTGTTTTTAAGAACTTCAATTTTTGTTGGTGATTTGTAGCATTTTTTGAAGATTTTTTAGCTGTTCATGACGAATTATAGCTGTTTTGACGATTATAAAGGTTTTTTTTTATGATTTAGTTGTTATTATTGAATATTTTTTAGCTATTTTGACGCATTATTTATCGGTTTTTGACGACTTTTTTTCATTTAGTGTCGATTTTGGGCATTTTTTATTACTTATTAGCTGTTTTTGACTATTTTTTAGTTGTTTTTGAAGATTTGTTTAGCTATTTTGACTTTTTCTAGCTGTTTATCACGATTTTCAGCTATTTTTGACGATTAGACAGCTTTTTTTGACGATATCTTAATTTTTTTTCACGAATTTTTAACTGTTTTCACAATATTTTGTATTTCATTACGATGTTTTTTCTATTTTGACAATTTTTCAGCTGTTTTTGACGATTTTGTAGCTGTTTTGACGATTGTGTAGTTGTTTTTGACAAATGTTTACTTTTGGTAAATTTTTAGCTGTTTATCACGGTTTTGTAGCTATGTTTGACGTTTATACAGCTGTTTTTGACGATATCTTAAATTTTTTTGACGATTTTTTAGCTGTTTTTCACAATATTTTGCAGTTCATTACGATGTTTTTTCTTTTTTGACAAATTTTTAGCTGTTTTTACGATTTAGCATCTGTTTTTGACGATTTATTAGCTGTTTTGACGATTTTCTGGCTATATTTGACGAATTTCTTGCTGTTTTTTGACGATTTTTAGTAATTTTTTTAAGAATTCATTAATTTTTTTTTTAAGAATTTCAATTTTTTTTGGTGATCGGTAGCATTTTGTGAAGATTTTTTAGCTGTCCTTACGAATTATAGCTGTTTTGACGATTATAAAGGTTTTCTTGATAATTTTATTGTTATTATTGAATATTTTTAGCTATTTTGACGCATTATTTAGCGGTTTTTGACGAATGTTTTTCATTTACTGTCGATTTTGGGCTTTTTTTATTACTTATTAGCTGTTTTTGACTATTTTTTAGTTGTTTTTGAAGATTTTTTTAGCTATTTTGACTTTTTCTAGCTGTTTTATCACGATTTTCAGCTATTTTATACGTTTATACAGCTGTTTCGGACGAATTTTAGCTATTTTTAACGAATTCTTTAATTTTTTTGATTCATTTCTAGGTTTTTTTGACATTATTTTGCATTTCTTTACGATGTTTTAGCTGTTTTGAAAATATTTTAGATTATTCTGACGAATTTATGGCTGTTTTTGACGATTTTTAACTATTTTAGACGAATTTTCAGCGATTTTTGGTAATTTTTTAGCATGTTTTGGGAATTTTAGCTGTTTTTGACGACTTTTTTAGCTGCTTTTAACGAATGTTTTAGCTATTTTGACGATTTTTTTGCTGTTTTTGACGAATTTCTTGCTTTTTTCTGACGATTTTGGGAAGAGTTTTGATATTATGTTGCTGTTTCGATTATTTTCAGCGGTTTTTGACGATGTTTTAGCTGTTTTTGACGAATTGTTTAGCTTTTTTGTCGATTTTTAGCTGTTTATCACGATTTTGTAGCTATTTTTGACGATTATACAGCTGTTTTTGACGATATCTTATTTTTTTTTTGACGAATTTTTAGCTGTTTTTCACAATATTTTGCAGTTCGTTACGATGTTTTTTCTTTTTTGACAATTTTTTAGCTTTTTTTTACGATTTTGTAGCTGTTTCTCTAAGGATATTTAGCTTTTTTTTACGATTTTGTAGCGGTTTTCCAAAGTTTCTTAGATTATTCTGGCTATTTTAGGCATTTTGTAATATCTTTTAGCATTTTTGACGGTTTTTAAGCTGTTTTTGACGTTTTTTAAATCTGTATTAGACGGTATTTACCTTTTTTTTGACTAGATCTAAAATTTTTTTTGACGAATGTTTAGCCTTTTTTTACAATATTTAGCATTTCTTTACGATCTATTCGCTGTTTCCTCCACAATTTTTCATCTGTGTTTAACGAATTTTAAGCTGTTTTGACGATATCTTAGCTGTTTTTTGACGAATTTTTAGCTGTTTTTAACGATTTGTAGCTTTTTTTTACGATTTTGTTTCGGTTTTCTGAAACTGTTTACATTTTTCCGACGATTTTGGGCATTTTTGTAATATGTTTTAGCTGTTTCGACGATTTTTATAATGTTTATTATGCTTTTGAATCTGTATTGGACGATTATACAGTTGTTTCTGACGATATTTAGCTGTTATTGAATAGATCTAAAATTGTTTTTGACGAATATTTAGCCTTTTTTTTACAATATTTAGCATTTCTTAACGATTTTTTTAGCTGTTTTGACAATTTTGCATCTTTTTTTTGACGATATATTAGCTGTTCTGACGATTTTCAAGCTACTTTTGACGAATTTCTTGCTGTTCTTGACGATTTTTAGTAATTTTTGAAGAATTCATTAATTTTGTTTTTAAGAACTTCAATTTTTGTTGGTGATTTGTAGCATTTTTTGAAGATTTTTTAGCTGTTCATGACGAATTATAGCTGTTTTGACGATTATAAAGGTTTTTTTTTATGATTTAGTTGTTATTATTGAATATTTTTTAGCTATTTTGACGCATTATTTATCGGTTTTTGACGACTTTTTTTCATTTAGTGTCGATTTTGGGCATTTTTTATTACTTATTAGCTGTTTTTTGACTATTTTTTAGTTGTTTTTGAAGATTTGTTTAGCTATTTTGACTTTTTCTAGCTGTTTTATCACGATTTTCAGCTATTTTTGACGATTAGACAGCTTTTTTTGACGATATCTTAATTTTTTTTTCACGAATTTTTAACTGTTTTCACAATATTTTGTATTTCATTACGATGTTTTTTCTATTTTGACAATTTTTCAGCTGTTTTTGACGATTTTGTAGCTGTTTTGACGATTGTGTAGTTGTTTTTGACAAATGTTTACTTTTGGTAAATTTTTAGCTGTTTATCACGGTTTTGTAGCTATGTTTGACGTTTATACAGCTGTTTTTGACGATATCTTAAATTTTTTTGACGATTTTTTAGCTGTTTTTCACAATATTTTGCAGTTCATTACGATGTTTTTTCTTTTTTGACAAATTTTTAGCTGTTTTTTTACGATTTAGCATCTGTTTTTGACGATTTATTAGCTGTTTTGACGATTTTCTGGCTATATTTGACGAATTTCTTGCTGTTTTTGACGATTTTTAGTAATTTTTTAAGAATTCATTAATTTTTTTTTTAAGAATTTCAATTTTTTTTGGTGATCGGTAGCATTTTGTGAAGATTTTTTAGCTGTCCTTACGAATTATAGCTGTTTTGACGATTATAAAGGTTTTTTTTTATTGAATATTTTTTAGCTATTTTGACGCATTATTTAGCGGTTTTTGACGAATGTTTTTCATTTACTGTCGATTTTGGGCTTTTTTTATTACTTATTAGCTGTTTTTGACTATTTTTTAGTTGTTTTTGAAGATTTTTTTAGCTATTTTGACTTTTTCTAGCTGTTTATCACGATTTTCAGCTATTTTATACGTTTATACAGCTGTTTCGGACGAATTTTAGCTATTTTTAACGAATTCTTTAATTTTTTTGATTCATTTCTAGGTTTTTTTGACATTATTTTGCATTTCTTTACGATGTTTTAGCTGTTTTGAAAATATTTTAGATTATTCTGACGAATTTATGGCTGTTTTTGACGATTTTTAACTATTTTAGACGAATTTTCAGCGATTTTTGGTAATTTTTAGCATGTTTTGGGAATTTTAGCTGTTTTTGACGACTTTTTAGCTGCTTTTAACGAATGTTTTAGCTATTTTGACGATTTTTTTGCTGTTTTTGACGAATTTCTTGCTTTTTCTGACGATTTTGGGAAGAGTTTTGATATTATGTTGCTGTTTCGATTATTTTCAGCGGTTTTTGACGATGTTTTAGCTGTTTTTGACGAATTGTTTAGCTTTTTTGTCGATTTTTAGCTGTTTATCACGATTTTGTAGCTATTTTTGACGATTATACAGCTGTTTTTGACGATATCTTATTTTTTTTTGACGAATTTTTAGCTGTTTTTCACAATATTTTGCAGTTCGTTACGATGTTTTTTCTTTTTTGACAATTTTTTAGCTTTTTTTACGATTTTGTAGCTGTTTCTAAGGATATTTAGCTTTTTTTACGATTTTGTAGCGGTTTTCCAAAGTTTCTTAGATTATTCTGGCTATTTTAGGCATTTTTGTAATATCTTTTAGCATTTTTGACGGTTTTTAAGCTGTTTTTGACGTTTTTAAATCTGTATTAGACGGTATTTACCTTTTTTTGACTAGATCTAAAATTTTTTTTGACGAATGTTTAGCCTTTTTTTACAATATTTAGCATTTCTTTACGATCTATTCGCTGTTTTCACAATTTTTCATCTGTGTTTAACGAATTTTAAGCTGTTTTGACGATATCTTAGCTGTTTTTGACGAATTTTTAGCTGTTTTTAACGATTTGTAGCTTTTTTTACGATTTTGTTTCGGTTTTCTGAAACTGTTTACATTTTTCCGACGATTTTGGGCATTTTTGTAATATGTTTTAGCTGTTTCGACGATTTTTATAATGTTTATTATGCTTTTGAATCTGTATTGGACGATTATACAGTTGTTTCTGACGATATTTAGCTGTTATTGAATAGATCTAAAATTGTTTTGACGAATATTTAGCCTTTTTTTACAATATTTAGCATTTCTTAACGATTTTTTAGCTGTTTTGACAATTTTGCATCTTTTTTTGACGATATATTAGCTGTTCTGACGATTTTCAAGCTACTTTTGACGAATTTCTTGCTGTTCTTGACGATTTTTAGTAATTTTTGAAGAATTCATTAATTTTGTTTTTAAGAACTTCAATTTTTGTTGGTGATTTGTAGCATTTTTTGAAGATTTTTTAGCTGTTCATGACGAATTATAGCTGTTTTGACGATTATAAAGGTTTTTTTTTATGATTTAGTTGTTATTATTGAATATTTTTTAGCTATTTTGACGCATTATTTATCGGTTTTTGACGACTTTTTTTCATTTAGTGTCGATTTTGGGCATTTTTTATTACTTATTAGCTGTTTTTGACTATTTTTTAGTTGTTTTTGAAGATTTGTTTAGCTATTTCGACTTTTTCTAGCTGTTTATCACGATTTTCAGCTATTTTTGACGATTAGACAGCTTTTTTTGACGATATCTTAATTTTTTTTCACGAATTTTTAACTGTTTTCACAATATTTTGTATTTCATTACGATGTTTTTTCTATTTTGACAATTTTTCAGCTGTTTTTGACGATTTTGTAGCTGTTTTGACGATTGTGTAGTTGTTTTTGACAAATGTTTACTTTTGGTAAATTTTTAGCTGTTTATCACGGTTTTGTAGCTATGTTTGACGTTTATACAGCTGTTTTTGACGATATCTTAAATTTTTTTGACGATTTTTTAGCTTTTTTTCACAATATTTTGCAGTTCATTACGATGTTTTTTCTTTTTTGACAAATTTTTAGCTGTTTTTACGATTTAGCATCTGTTTTTGACGATTTATTAGCTGTTTTGACGATTTTCTGGCTATATTTGACGAATTTCTTGCTGTTTTTGACGATTTTTAGTAATTTTTTAAGAATTCATTAATTTTTTTTTTAAGAATTTCAATTTTTTTTGGTGATCGGTAGCATTTTGTGAAGATTTTTTAGCTGTCCTTACGAATTATAGCTGTTTTGACGATTATAAAGGTTTTTTTGATAATTTTATTGTTATTATTGAATATTTTTTAGCTATTTTGACGCATTATTTAGCGGTTTTTGACGAATGTTTTTCATTTACTGTCGATTTTGGGCTTTTTTTATTACTTATTAGCTGTTTTTGACTATTTTTTAGTTGTTTTTGAAGATTTTTTTAGCTATTTTGACTTTTTCTAGCTGTTTATCACGATTTTCAGCTATTTTATACGTTTATACAGCTGTTTCGGACGAATTTTAGCTATTTTTAACGAATTCTTTAATTTTTTTGATTCATTTCTAGGTTTTTTTGACATTATTTTGCATTTCTTTACGATGTTTTAGCTGTTTTGAAAATATTTTAGATTATTCTGACGAATTTATGGCTGTTTTTAACGATTTTTAACTATTTTAGACGAATTTTCAGCGATTTTTGGTAATTTTTAGCATGTTTTGGGAATTTTAGCTGTTTTTGACGACTTTTTAGCTGCTTTTAACGAATGTTTTAGCTATTTTGACGATTTTTTTGCTGTTTTTGACGAATTTCTTGCTTTTTCTGACGATTTTGGGAAGAGTTTTGATATTATGTTGCTGTTTCGATTATTTTCAGCGGTTTTTGACGATGTTTTAGCTGTTTTTGACGAATTGTTTAGCTTTTTTGTCGATTTTTAGCTGTTTATCACGATTTTGTAGCTATTTTTGACGATTATACAGCTGTTTTTGACGATATCTTATTTTTTTTTGACGAATTTTTAGCTGTTTTTCACAATATTTTGCAGTTCGTTACGATGTTTTTTCTTTTTTGACAATTTTTTAGCTTTTTTTACGATTTTGTAGCTGTTTCTAAGGATATTTAGCTTTTTTTACGATTTTGTAGCGGTTTTCCAAAGTTTCTTAGATTATTCTGGCTATTTTAGGCATTTTTGTAATATCTTTTAGCATTTTTGACGGTTTTTAAGCTGTTTTTGACGTTTTTAAATCTGTATTAGACGGTATTTACCTTTTTTTGACTAGATCTAAAATTTTTTTTGACGAATGTTTAGCCTTTTTTTACAATATTTAGCATTTCTTTACGATCTATTCGCTGTTTTCACAATTTTTCATCTGTGTTTAACGAATTTTAAGCTGTTTTGACGATATCTTAGCTGTTTTTGACGAATTTTTAGCTGTTTTTAACGATTTGTAGCTTTTTTTACGATTTTGTTTCGGTTTTCTGAAACTGTTTACATTTTTCCGACGATTTTGGGCATTTTTGTAATATGTTTTAGCTGTTTCGACGATTTTTATAATGTTTATTATGCTTTTGAATCTGTATTGGACGATTATACAGTTGTTTCTGACGATATTTAGCTGTTATTGAATAGATCTAAAATTGTTTTGACGAATATTTAGCCTTTTTTTACAATATTTAGCATTTCTTAACGATTTTTTAGCTGTTTTGACAATTTTGCATCTTTTTTTGACGATATATTAGCTGTTCTGACGATTTTCAAGCTACTTTTGACGAATTTCTTGCTGTTCTTGACGATTTTTAGTAATTTTTGAAGAATTCATTAATTTTGTTTTTAAGAACTTCAATTTTTGTTGGTGATTTGTAGCATTTTTTGAAGATTTTTTAGCTGTTCATGACGAATTATAGCTGTTTTGACGATTATAAAGGTTTTTTTTTATGATTTAGTTGTTATTATTGAATATTTTTTAGCTATTTTGACGCATTATTTATCGGTTTTTGACGACTTTTTTTCATTTAGTGTCGATTTTGGGCATTTTTTATTACTTATTAGCTGTTTTTGACTATTTTTTAGTTGTTTTTGAAGATTTGTTTAGCTATTTTGACTTTTTCTAGCTGTTTATCACGATTTTCAGCTATTTTTGACGATTAGACAGCTTTTTTTGACGATATCTTAATTTTTTTTCACGAATTTTTAACTGTTTTCACAATATTTTGTATTTCATTACGATGTTTTTTCTATTTTGACAATTTTTCAGCTGTTTTTGACGATTTTGTAGCTGTTTTGACGATTGTGTAGTTGTTTTTGACAAATGTTTACTTTTGGTAAATTTTTAGCTGTTTATCACGGTTTTGTAGCTATGTTTGACGTTTATACAGCTGTTTTTGACGATATCTTAAATTTTTTTGACGATTTTTTAGCTGTTTTTCACAATATTTTGCAGTTCATTACGATGTTTTTTCTTTTTTGACAAATTTTTAGCTGTTTTTACGATTTAGCATCTGTTTTTGACGATTTATTAGCTGTTTTGACGATTTTCTGGCTATATTTGACGAATTTCTTGCTGTTTTTGACGATTTTTAGTAATTTTTTAAGAATTCATTAATTTTTTTTTTAAGAATTTCAATTTTTTTTGGTGATCGGTAGCATTTTGTGAAGATTTTTTAGCTGTCCTTACGAATTATAGCTGTTTTGACGATTATAAAGGTTTTTTTGATAATTTTATTGTTATTATTGAATATTTTTTAGCTATTTTGACGCATTATTTAGCGGTTTTTGACGAATGTTTTTCATTTACTGTCGATTTTGGGATTTTTTTATTACTTATTAGCTGTTTTTGACTATTTTTTAGTTGTTTTCGAAGATTTTTTTAGCTATTTTGACTTTTTCTAGCTGTTTTTCACGATTTTCAGCTATTTTATACGTTTATACAGCTGTTTCGGACGAATTTTAGCTATTTTTAACGAATTCTTTAATTTTTTTTGATTCATTTCTAGGTTTTTTTGACATTATTTTGCATTTCTTTACGATGTTTTAGCTGTTTTGAAAATATTTTAGATTATTCTGACGAATTTATGGCTGTTTTTGACGATTTTTAACTATTTTAGACGAATTTTCAGCGATTTTTGGTAATTTTTAGCATGTTTTGGGAATTTTAGCTGTTTTTGACGACTTTTTAGCTGCTTTTAACGAATGTTTTAGCTATTTTGACGATTTTTTTGCTGTTTTTGACGAATTTCTTGCTTTTTCTGACGATTTTGGGAAGAGTTTTGATATTATGTTGCTGTTTCGATTATTTTCAGCGGTTTTTGACGATGTTTTAGCTGTTTTTGACGAATTGTTTAGCTTTTTTGTCGATTTTTAGCTGTTTATCACGATTTTGTAGCTATTTTTGACGATTATACAGCTGTTTTTGACGATATCTTATTTTTTTTTTACGAATTTTTAGCTGTTTTTCACAATATTTTGCAGTTCGTTACGATGTTTTTTCTTTTTTGACAATTTTTTAGCTTTTTTTACGATTTTGTAGCTGTTTCTAAGGATATTTAGCTTTTTTTACGATTTTGTAGCGGTTTTCCAAAGTTTCTTAGATTATTCTGGCTATTTTAGGCATTTTTGTAATATCTTTTAGCATTTTTGACGGTTTTTAAGCTGTTTTTGACGTTTTTAAATCTGTATTAGACGGTATTTACCTTTTTTTGACTAGATCTAAAATTTTTTTTGACGAATGTTTAGCCTTTTTTTTACAATATTTAGCATTTCTTTACGATCTATTCGCTGTTTTCACAATTTTTCATCTGTGTTTAACGAATTTTAAGCTGTTTTGACGATATCTTAGCTGTTTTTGACGAATTTTTAGCTGTTTTTAACGATTTGTAGCTTTTTTTACGATTTTGTTTCGGTTTTCTGAAACTGTTTACATTTTCCGACGATTTTGGGCATTTTTGTAATATGTTTTAGCTGTTTCGACGATTTTTATAATGTTTATTATGCTTTTGAATCTGTATTGGACGATTATACAGTTGTTTCTGACGATATTTAGCTGTTATTGAATAGATCTAAAATTGTTTTGACGAATATTTAGCCTTTTTTTACAATATTTAGCATTTCTTAACGATTTTTTAGCTGTTTTGACAATTTTGCATCTTTTTTTGACGATATATTAGCTGTTCTGACGATTTTCAAGCTACTTTTGACGAATTTCTTGCTGTTCTTGACGATTTTTAGTAATTTTTGAAGAATTCATTAATTTTGTTTTTAAGAACTTCAATTTTTGTTGGTGATTTGTAGCATTTTTTGAAGATTTTTTAGCTGTTCATGACGAATTATAGCTGTTTTGACGATTATAAAGGTTTTTTTTTATGATTTAGTTGTTATTATTGAATATTTTTTAGCTATTTTGACGCATTATTTATCGGTTTTTGACGACTTTTTTTCATTTAGTGTCGATTTTGGGCATTTTTTATTACTTATTAGCTGTTTTTGACTATTTTTTAGTTGTTTTTGAAGATTTGTTTAGCTATTTTGACTTTTTCTAGCTGTTTATCACGATTTTCAGCTATTTTTGACGATTAGACAGCTTTTTTTGACGATATCTTAATTTTTTTTCACGAATTTTTAACTGTTTTCACAATATTTTGTATTTCATTACGATGTTTTTTCTATTTTGACAATTTTTCAGCTGTTTTTGACGATTTTGTAGCTGTTTTGACGATTGTGTAGTTGTTTTTGACAAATGTTTACTTTTGGTAAATTTTTAGCTGTTTATCACGGTTTTGTAGCTATGTTTGACGTTTATACAGCTGTTTTTGACGATATCTTAAATTTTTTAGCTGTTTTTCACAATATTTTGCAGTTCATTACGATGTTTTTTCTTTTTTGACAAATTTTTAGCTGTTTTTACGATTTAGCATCTGTTTTTGACGATTTATTAGCTGTTTTGACGATTTTCTGGCTATATTTGACGAATTTCTTGCTGTTTTTGACGATTTTTAGTAATTTTTTAAGAATTCATTAATTTTTTTTTAAGAATTTCAATTTTTTTTGGTGATCGGTAGCATTTTGTGAAGATTTTTTAGCTGTCCTTACGAATTATAGCTGTTTTGACGATTATAAAGGTTTTTTTGATAATTTTATTGTTATTATTGAATATTTTTTAGCTATTTTGACGCATTATTTAGCGGTTTTTGACGAATGTTTTTCATTTACTGTCGATTTTGGGCTTTTTTTATTACTAATTAGCTGTTTTTGACTATTTTTTAGTTGTTTTTGAAGATTTTTTTTAGCTATTTTGACTTTTTCTAGCTGTTTATCACGATTTTCAGCTATTTTATACGTTTATACAGCTGTTTCCGACGAATTTTAGCTATTTTTATCGAATTCTTTAATTTTTTTGATTCATTTCTAGGTTTTTTTGACATTATTTTGCATTTCTTTACGATGTTTTAGCTGTTTTGAAAATATTTTAGATTATTCTGACGAATTTATGGCTGTTTTTGACGATTTTTAACTATTTTAGACGAATTTTCAGCGATTTTTGGTAATTTTTAGCATGTTTTGGGAATTTTAGCTGTTTTTGACGACTTTTTAGCTGCTTTTCACGAATGTTTTAGCTATTTTGACGAATGTTTTGCTGTTTTTGACGAATTTCTTGCTTTTTCTGACGATTTTGGGAAGAGATTTTATATTATGTTGCTGTTTCGATTATTTTCAGCGGTTTTTGACGATTTTTTAGCTGTTTTTGACAAATTGTTTAAATTTTTTGTCGATTTTTAGCTGTTTATCACGATTTTGTAGCTATTTTTGACGATTATACAGCTGTTTTTGAGGATATCTTAATTTTTTTGACGAATTTTTGGCTGTTTTTCACAATATTTTGCAGTTCGTTACGATGTTTTTTTTTTTTTGACAATTTTAAGCTTTTTTTACGATTTTGTAGCTGTTTCTAAGGATATTTAGCTTTTTTACGATTTTGTAGCGGTTTTCCAAAGTTTCTTAGATTATTCTGGCTATTTTAGGCATTTTTGTAATATCTTTTAGCATTTTTGACGGTTTTTAAGCTGTTTTTGACGTTTTTAAATCTGTATTAGACGGTATTTACCTTTTTTTGACTAGATCTAAAATTTTTTTTGACGAATGTTTAGCCTTTTTTTACAATATTTAGCATTTCTTTACGATCTATTCGCTGTTTTCACAATTTTTCATCTGTGTTTAACGAATTTTAAGCTGTTTTGACGATATCTTAGCTGTTTTTGACGAATTTTTAGCTGTTTTTAACGATTTGTAGCTTTTTTTACGATTTTGTTTCTGTTTTCTGAAACTGTTTACATTTTTCCGACGATTTTGGGCATTTTTGTAATATGTTTTAGCTGTTTCGACGATTTTTATAATGTTTATTATGCTTTTGAATCTGTATTGGACGATTATACAGTTGTTTCTGACGATATTTAGCTGTTATTGAATAGATCTAAAATTGTTTTGACGAATATTTAGCCTTTTTTTACAATATTTAGCATTTCTTAACGATTTTTTAGCTGTTTTGACAATTTTGCATCTTTTTTTGACGATATATTAGCTGTTCTGACGATTTTCAAGCTACTTTTGACGAATTTCTTGCTGTTCTTGACGATTTTTAGTAATTTTTGAAGAATTCATTAATTTTGTTTTAATGAACTTCAATTTTTGTTGGTGATTTGTAGCATTTTTTGAAGATTTTTTAGCTGTTCATGACGAATTATAGCTGTTTTGACGATTATAAAGTTTTTTTTTTATGATTTAGTTGTTATTATTGAATATTTTTTAGCTATTTTGACGCATTATTTATCGGTTTTTGACGACTTTTTTTCATTTAGTGTCGATTTTGGGCATTTTTTATTACTTATTAGCTGTTTTTGACTATTTTTTAGTTGTTTTTGAAGATTTGTTTAGCTATTTTGACTTTTTCTAGCTGTTTATCACGATTTTCAGCTATTTTTGACGATTAGACAGCTTTTTTTGACGATATCTTAATTTTTTTTCACGAATTTTTAACTGTTTTCACAATATTTTGTATTTCATTACGATGTTTTTTCTATTTTGACAATTTTTCAGCTGTTTTTGACGATTTTGTAGCTGTTTTGACGATTGTGTAGTTGTTTTTGACAAATGTTTACTTTTGGTAAATTTTTAGCTGTTTATCACGGTTTTGTAGCTATGTATGTTATGTTTTTCTAGCTGTTTATCACGATTTTCAGCTATTTTATACGATTATACAGCTGTTTCGGACGAAGTTTAGCTATTTTTAACGATTTCTTTAATTTTTTTGACGAATTTCTAGCTATTTAAACATTATTTTGCATTTCTTTACGATGTTTTAGCTGATTTGAAAATATTTTAGATTATTCTGACGAATTTATGGCTGTTTTTGACGATTTTTAACTATTTTAGACGAATTTTCAGCGATTTTTGGTAATTTTTAGCATGTTTTGGGAATTTTTAGCTGTTTTTGACGACTTTTTAGCTGCTTTTAACGAATGTTTTAGCTATTTTGACGATTGTTTTGCTGTTTTTGACGAATTTCTTGCTTTTTCTGACGATTTTGGGAAGAGATTTTATATTATGTTGCTGTTTCGATTATTTTCAGCGGTTTTTGACGATTTTTTAGCTGTTTTGACAAATTGTTTAAATTTTTTGTCGATTTTTAGCTGTTTATCACGATTTTGTAGCTATTTTTGACGATTATACAGCTGTTTTTGAGGATATCTTAATTTTTTTGACGAATTTTTGGCTGTTTTTTACAATATTTTGCAGTTCGTTACGATGTTTTTTCTTTTTTGACAATTTTAAGCTTTTTTTACGATTTTGTAGCTGTTTCTAAGGATATTTAGCTTTTTTACGATTTTGTAGCGGTTTTCCAAAGTTTCTTAGATTATTCTGGCTATTTTAGGCATTTTTGTAATATCTTTTAGCATTTTTGACGGTTTTTAAGCTGTTTTTGACAATTTTAAATCTGTATTAGACGGTATTTACCTTTTTTTGACTAGATCTAAAATTTTTTTTGACGAATGTTTAGCCTTTTTTTACAATATTTAGCATTTCTTTACGATCTATTCGCTGTTTTCACAATTTTTCATCTGTGTTTAACGAATTTTAAGCTGTTTTGACGATATCTTAGCTGTTTTTGACGAATTTTTAGCTGTTTTTAACGATTTGTAGCTTTTTTTACGATTTTGTTTAAGTTTTCTGAAACTGTTTACATTTTTCCGACGATTTTGGGCATTTTTGTAATATGTTTTAGCTGTTTCGACGATTTTTATAATGTTTATTATGCTTTTGAATCTGTATTGGACGATTATACAGTTGTTTCTGACGATATTTAGCTGTTATTGAATAGATCTAAAATTGTTTTGACGAATATTTAGCCTTTTTTTACAATATTTAGCATTTCTTAACGATTTTTTAGCTGTTTTGACAATTTTGCATCTTTTTTTGACGATATATTAGCTGTTCTGACGATTTTCAAGCTACTTTTGACGAATTTCTTGCTGTTCTTGACGATTTTTAGTAATTTTTGAAGAATTCATTAATTTTGTTTTTAAGAACTTCAATTTTTGTTGGTGATTTGTAGCATTTTTTGAAGATTTCTTAGCTGTTCATGACGAATTATACCTGTTTTGACGATTATAAAGGTTTTTTTGATGATTTAGTTGTTAGTATTGAATATTTTTTAGCTATTTTGACGCATTATTTATCGGTTTTTGACGATTTTTTTTCATTTAGTGTCGATTTTGGGCATTTTTTGTTACTTATTAGCTGTTTTGGACTATTTTTTAGTTGTTTTTGAAGATTTGTTTAGCTATTTTGACTTTTTCTAGCTGTTTATCACGATTTTCAGCTATTTTTGACGATTATACAGCTGTTTCGGACGAATTTTAGCTATTTTTAACGATTTCTTTAATTTTTTTGACGAATTTCTAGGTTTTTTTAAAAATTATTTTGCATTTCTTTACGATGTTTTAGCTGTTTTGAAAATATTTTAGAGTATTCTGACGAATCTATAGCTGTTTTTGACGATTTTAAACTAGTATAGACGAATTTTCAGCGATTTTTGGTAATTTTTAGCATGTTTTGGGAATTTTTAGCTGTTTTTGACGACTTTTAGCTGCTTTTAACAAATGTTTTAGCAATATTGACGATTTTTTTGCTGTTTTTGACGAATTTCTTGCTTTTTTTGACGATTGTGGGAAGAGTTTTTATATCATGTTGCTGTTTCGACTATTTTCAGCGGTTTTTGACGATTTTGTAGTTGTTTTTGACAAATTGTTTAGCTTTTTTGTCGATTTTTAGCTGTTTATCACGATTGTGTAGCTATTTTTGACGATTATACAGCTGTTTTTGACGATATCTTAATTTTCATGACGAAATTTTAGCTGTTTTTCACAACATTTTGCATTTCATTACGATGTTTTTCTTTTTTGACAATTTTTTAGCTGTTTTTGACGATTTTGTGGCTGTATTGACGATGGTGTAGTTGTTTTTGACAAATAATTAGCTTTTTTGTCAATTTTTAGCTGTTTATCACGATTGTGTAGCTATTTTTGACGATTATACAGCTGTTTTTGACGATATCTTAAATTTCTTTGACGATTTTTTAGTTGTTTTTCACAATATTTTGCAGTTCATTACGATGTTTTTTCTTTTTTGACAAATTTTTAGCTGTTTTTACGATTTCGCATCTGTTATTGACGATTTATTAGCTGTTTTTGACAATTTTTAGCTATTTTTGACGAATTCATAAATTTTTTTGACGAATTTTAATCCGTTTTAGGTTATTTTCAGCATCTTTTGAAGACGGTTTTGCTGTTATCGAAAAATTATAGCTGTTTGGACATTTAATAAGCGTTTTTTGACGAATTTTTAGTTGTTTTTGACTATTTTTTTGCCGTTTAGACTGTTTTTTTTTATTTTGCAGTTTTTCTAAAATTGATTTGCTGTTTTTGATAATTTTTAACTGTTTTGACGATATTTTGCTGTATTTGACGAATTCTTTAATTTTTTTGACGCATTTCTAGCTATTTTTGACATTATTTATCATTTCTTTACGTTGTTTTAGCTGGTTGGATCATTTTTCAGCTCTTTTGAATATATTTTAGCTGTTTTTGACATTATTTAGAATTTCTTTCCGATGTTTATGTTGTTTTGATAAATTTTCAGCTGTTTTGAAAATATTTTAGCTGTTTTTGACGAATTTTTAGCTGTTTTTGACGATTTTATAACTATTTTTGACGAATTCGTAAATATTTTTGAAGAATTTTAAGCGGTTTCTGATGTTTTTTAGCATGTATTGGAGAATTGTTAGCTGTTTTTACGATTTCTAGCTGTTTTGTCCATTATTTAGTTTTTTTGACGATTTTATTGTTATTCCTTTTTGACTATTTTTTAGCTGTTTAAAAGTTTAGCCTTTTTTACGATTTTGTAGCGGTTTTCGAAAGTTTCTTAGATTATACTGGCTATTTTAGGCATTTTTGTAATATCTTTTAGCATTTTGCCGGTTTTTAAGCTGTTTTTGACGATTTTAAATCTGTATTGGACGATATTTAGCTGTTTTTGATTAGATCTAATTTTTTTTGACGAATTTTTAGCCTTTTTTTTTACAATATTTAGCATTTCTTTACGATATATTAGCTGTTTTGGCAATTATCATCTGTTTTACGATTTTTTAGCTGTTTTGACGATAATTAAGCTTTTTGACGAATTTTTGGCTGTTTTTGACTATTTTTAGCTATTTTTGACGAATTTATAAATTTTTTTACGAATTTTAATCTGTTTTTGGTGATTTGCAGCATTTTTTTGACGATTTTTTAGCTGTTTTGTCGATTATTTGAGTGGTTTTTGACGAATTTCATGCTTTAACTGACGATTTTGGGCATTGTTTTAATACTTCTTATCTCTTTAGACGATTTTTGAGCGGTTTTTGAAGAAAATTTAAATTTTTCTGACGATTTTGAACCAAGTTTTAATTTTTTTTACATGTTTTGAAGATTTTGTAGCATTTTTTGACGATTTTGTTAGCTTTTTTGATTTTTTTAAGCTGTAAATCAAATTTTGTTGCTATTTTTGACGATTATACAGCTGTTTCTTACGATTTTTTGCTGTATTTGTGGAATTCTTTATTTTTTTGACGAATTTTTAGCTGTTTTTGACATGAATTTGCATTTCTTTACGATGTTTTGCCTGTTTTGAAAATATTTTAGATGTTTTTGACGAATTTTTAGCTGTTTTTGACATTATTTAGCATTCTTTTACGATGTTTTAGCTGTTTTGATAATTTTTCAGCTTTTTCGAATATATTTTAGCTGATTTTGACGAATTTTAAGCTGTTTTGAAAATATTTTATCTGTTTTCGAGGAATTTTTAGCTGTTTTTGACGATTTTTAACTATATTTCACGAATTCGTAAATTTTTTTGACGAATTTTAATCGGTTAAGTGATTTTCAGCATGTTTTAAAGAATTGTTAGCTGTTTTTACGATTTCTAACTGTTTTGACCATAATTTTGTTTTTTTGACGATTTTGTTGTTTTTTTTGAACATTTTTTAGCTGTTTAAACTATATATTGGGGCATTTTTGTAATATTTTTTAGCTGTTTTGACCTTTTTTAATCACTTTTGACGATTTTTAGCTGTTTATCACAATTTTGTTGCTGTTTTTGACGAATATTCAGCATTGTTTGACGATTTAATACTGTTTTTGACTAATTCTTAAATTTTTTGACGAAATTTTAGCTGTTTTTGACAATATTTACATTTTCTGTACGATATTTAGCTGTTCAGACAATTTTAAGCTATTTTGATATTATTTTAGCTGTTTTTGACGAATTTTAATCCGTTTACGTTGATTTTTAGCATGTTTTGAAGATTCTTTAGCTGTTTCTGACAATTTCTAGCTGTTTTGAAGATTATTAACCTTTTTTTTGACGATTTTGTAGTTGTTTTGTTTATTTTTTAGCTGTTTTGACGACTTTTTAGCTGTTTTTAGCGAATGTTTTAGCTATTTAGACGATTTTTTTCCTGTTTTAGACGAATGTTTTGCTTTTTCTGACGATTTTGGGAATTGTTTTTATATTTTGTGTTTGTTTCGACCATTTTGTAGCTATTTTTGACGATTATACAGCTGTTTTTGATGATATCTTAAATTGTTTTGACGAATTTTATAGCTGATTTTCAGAAAATTTTGCATTTCGATAAATGTTTTTTCTTTTTTGACAATTTTTCAGCTGTTCTTGACGATTTTGTAGCTGTTTTGACGATATTTTAGCATTTTTTGACGAATTTTTTGCCTTTTTTTACGATTTTTAGCTTTTATTACGATTTTGTTTCAGTTTTCTAAAACGTTTTTGATTTTTCCGACAATTTTGGGCATTTTTGTAATATGTTTTAGCTGTTTTAAAGATTTTTAAGCTGTACTTGACGATTTTGAATCTGCATTGGACGATTATACAGGTGTTTCGGACGATAATTAGCTGTTTTTGAATAGATCTAAAATTTTTTTGACGAATATTTAGCCTTTTTTTACAATATTTAGCATTTCTTAACGATTTTTTAGCTGTTTTGAAAATTTTGCATCTTTTTTTGACGATTTATTAGCTGTTTTGACGATTTTCAAGCTACTTTTGACGAATTTATTGCTGTTTTTGACGATTTTTAGTAATTTTTGAAGAATTCATTAATTTTTTTTAAAGAATTTCAATTTTTTTTGGTGATTTGTAGCATTTTTTGAAGATTTTTTAGCTGTTCATGACGAATTATAGCTGTTTTGACGATTATATAGTTTTTTTTGACGATTTTGTTGTTATTTTGAATATTTTTTAGCTATTTTGACGCATTATTTATCGGTTTTTGACGAATTTTTTCATTTACTGTCGATTTTCGGCATTCTTTTAATACTCTTTAGCTGTTTTTGACTATTTTTTAATTGTTTTTGAAGATTTGTTTAGCTTTTTTGACTTTTTCTAGCTGTTTATCACGATTTTGCAGCAGTTTCTGACGATTATACAGCTGTTTCGGACGAATTTTAGCTATTTTTAACGAATTCTTTAATTTTTTTGACGAATTTCTAGCTGTTTTTGACATTATTTTGCATTTCTTTACGATGTTTTAGCTGTTTTGAAAATATATTAGATTATTCTGACGAATTTATAGCTGTATTTGAGGATTTTTTACCTAATTTTTACGAATTTCCACGATTTTTGTTAATTTTTAGCATGTTTTGGAGAATTTTTAGGTGTTTTTGACGACTTTTTAGCTGCTTTTAACGAATGTTTTAGCTATTTTGACGATTTCTTTGCTGTTTTTGACGAATTTCTTGCTTTTTTTGAGAATTTTGGGAAGATTTTTTATATTATGTTGCTGTTTTGACTATTTTCAGTGGTATTTGACGATTTTGTAGTTGTTTTTGACAAATTGTTTAGCTTTTTTGTAAATTTTTAGCTGTTTATCACGATTTTGTAGCTATTATTGACGTTTATACAGCTGTTTTTGACGATATCTTAAATTTTTTGACGAATTTTTAGCTGTTTTTCACAATATTTTGCAGTTCATTACGATATTTCTCCTTTTTTGACAATTTTTTTAACTGTTTTTACGATTTTGTAGCTATTTTTAACGATATTTTGCTTTTTTACGATTTTGTATCGGTTTTCGAAATATTTTTAGATTTTTCGTACGATTTTGGGCATTTTTGTAATATGTTTTAGAAATTTTGACGATTTTTATGCTGTTTTTGACGATTTTAAATCTGTATTAGACGATATTTACCTTTTTTTGACTAGATCTAAAATTTTTTTGACGAATGTTTAGCCTTTTTTTTACAATATTTAGCATTTCTTTACGATCTATTCGCTGTTTTCACAAATTTTCATCTGTTATTAACGATTTTTTAGCTGTTTTGACGATATCTTAGCTGTTTATGACGAATTTTTAGCTGTTTTTAAAGATTTTTAGCTTTTTTTACGATTTTGTTTCGGTTTTCTAAAACGTTTTAGATTTTTCCGACGATTTTGGGCATTTTTGTAATATGTTTTAGCTGTTTTGACGATTTTTATGCTGTTTATTATGATTTTGAATCTGTATTGGACGATTATACAGTTGTTTCTGACGATAATTAGCTGTTATTGAATAGATCTAAAATTGTTTTGACGAATATTTAGCCTTTTTATTACAATATTTAGCATTTCTTAACGATTTTTTAGCTGTTTTGACAATTTTGCATCTTTTTTTGACGATTTATTAGCTGTTTTGACGATTTTCTAGCTATTTTTGACGAATTTCTTGCTTTTTTTGACGATTTTGGGAAGACTTTTTATATTATGTTGTCGTTTCGACTATTTTCAGCGGTTTTTGACGATTTTGTAGTTGTTTTTGACAAATTGTTTTGCTTTTTTGTCGATTTGTAGCTGTTTATCACGATTGTGTAGCTATTTTTGACATTATACAGCTGTTTTTGACGATATCTTAATTTTCATGACGAAATTTTAGCTGTTTTTCATAACATTTTGCATTTCATTACGATGTTTTTCTTTTTTGACAATTTTTCAGCTGTTTTTGACGATTTTGTAGCTGTATTGACGATGGTGTAGTTGTTTTGGACAAATAATTAGCTTTTTTTACGATATTGTAGCGGTTTTCGAAATTTTTTTAGATTTTTCTGGCGTTTTGGGCATTTTTGTAAAACGTTTTAGAAATTTTGACGATTTTTATGCTGTTTTTGCCGATTTTAAATCTGTATTGGACGATATTTACCTTTTTTTGACTAGATCTAAAATTTTTTGACGAATGTTTAGCCTTTTTTTTACAATATTTAGCATTTCTTTACGATCTATTCGCTGTTTTCACAATTTATCATCAGTGTTTTACGATTTTTTAGCTGTTTTTACGATATCTTAGCTGTTTTTGACGAATTTTAAGCTATTTTTAACGATTTTTAGCTTTTTTTACGATTTTGTTTCGGTTTTCTAAAACTGTTTAGATTTTTCCGACGATTTGGGGCATTTTTGTAATATGTTTTAGCTGTTTCGACGATTTTTATGCTATTTATAATGATTTTGAATCTGTATTGGACGATTATACAGTTGTTTCTGACGATATTTAGCTGTTATTGAATTGATCTAAAATTGTTTTGACGAATATTTAGCCTTTTTGTTACAATATTTAGCATTTCTTAACGATATTTTAGCTGTTTTGACAATTTTTCATCTTTTTTTGACGATTTATTAGCTGTTTTGACGATTTTCAAGCTACTTTTGACGAATTTCTTGCTGTTTTTGACGATTTTTAGTAATTTTTGAAGAATTCATTAATTTTGTTTTTAAGAATCTCAATTTTTGTTGGTGATTTGTAGCATTTTTTGAAGATTTTTTAGCTGTTCATGACGAATTATAGCTGTTTTGACGATTATAAAGGTTTTTTGATGATTTTGTTGTTATTATTGAATATTTTTTAGCTATTTTGACGCATTATTTATCGGTTATTGACGAATTTTTTTCATTTAGTGTCGATTTTGGGAATTTTTTATTACTTATTAGCTGTTTTTGACTTTTTTTTAGTTGTTTTTGAAGATTTTTTTAGCTATTTTGACTTTTTCTAGCTGTTTTTCACGATTTTCAGCTATTTTTCACGATTATACAGCTGTTTCGGACGAATTTTAGCTATTTTTAACGATTTCTTTAATTTTTTTGACGAATATCTAGCTATTTAAACATTATTTTGCATTTCTTTACGATGTTTTAGCTGTTTTGAAAATATTTTAGATTATTCTGACGAATTTATGGCTGTTTTTGACGATTTTTAACTATTTTAGACGAATTTTCAGCGATTTTTGGTAATATTTTAGCATGTTTTGGGAATTTTTAGCTGTTTTTGACGACTTTCTAGCTGCTTTTAACGAATGTTTTCGCTATTTTGACGATTTTTTTGCTGTTTTTGACAAATTTCTTGCATTTTCTGACGATTTTGGGAAGAGTTTTTATATTATGTTGCTTTTTTGACAATTTTCAGCGGATTTTGACTATTTTGTAGTTATTTTTGACAAATTGTTGAGCTTCTTTGTCGATATTTAGCTGTTTATCACGATTTTGTAGCTATTTTTGACGATTATACAGCTGTTTTTGACGATACCTTAATTTTTTTGACGAATTTTTAGCTGTTTTTCACAATATTTTGCATTTCATTACGATGTTTTTCTGTTTTGACAATTTTTCAGCTGTTTTTGACGATTTTGTAGCTGTATTGACGATGGTGTAGTTGTTTTTGAAAAATTATTAGCTTTTTTGTCAATTTTTAGCTGTTTATCACGATTTTGTAGCTATTTTTGACGATTATAGAGCTGTTTCTGACGATATCTTAAATTTTTTTGACGAATTTTTAGCTGTTTTTCACAATATTTTGCAGTTCGTTACGATGTTTTTTCTTTTTTGACAATTTTTTAGCTGTGTTTTTGATTTTGTAGCTGTTTCTAAGGATATATAGCTTTTTTTACGATTTTATAGCGGTTTTCGAAAGATTCTTAGATTATTCTGGCTATTTTAGGCATTTTGTAATATCTTTTAGCATTTTTTACGGTTTTTAAGCTGTTTTTGACGATTTTTAATCTGTATTGGACGATATTTACCTTTTTTTGACTAGATCTAAAATTTTTTGACGAATGTTTAACCTTTTTTTTTACAATATTTAGCATTTCTTTAGGATCTATTCGCTGTTTTCACGATTTTTCATCAGTGTTTAACGAATTTTTAGCTGTTTTGACGATATCTTAGCTGTTTTTGACGAATTTTTAGCTGTTTTTAAAGATTTTTAGCTTTTTTTACGATTTTGTTTCGGTTTTCTAAAACGTTTTAGATTTTTCGACGATTTTGGGCATTTTTGTAATATGTTTTAGCTGTTTTGACGATTTTTATGCTGTTTATTATGATTTTGAATCTGTATTGGACGATTATACAGTTGTTTCTGACGATATTTAGCTGTAATTGAATAGATCTAAAATTGTTTTGACGAATATTTAGCCTTTTTATTACAACATTTAGCATTTCTTAACGATGTTTTAGCTGTTTTGACAATTTTGCATCTTTTTTTGACGATTTATTAGCTGTTTTGACGATTTTCTAGCTATTTTTGACGAATTTCTTGCTTTTTTTTGAGGATTTTGGGAAGACTTTTTATATTATGTTATCGTTTCGACTATTTTCAGCGGTTTTTGATGATTTTTTTGTTGTTTTTGACAAATTGTTTAGCTTTTTTGTCGATTTTAGCTGTTTATCACGATTGTGTAGCTATTTTTGACGATTATACAGCTGTTTTTTACGATATCTTAATTTTATTGACGAAATTTTAGCTGTTTTTCACAATATTTTGCAGTTCGTTACGATGTTTTTTCTTTTTTGACAATTTTTTAGCTGTTTTTACGATTTTGTAGCTGTTTCTAAGGATATTTAGCTTTTTTTACGATTTTGTAGCGGTTTTCCAAAGTTTCTTAGATTATTCTGGCTATTTTAGGCATTTTTGTAATATCTTTTAGCATTTTTGACGGTTTTTAAGCTGTTTTTGACGATTTTAAATCTGTATTGGTCGATATTTACCTTTTTTTGACTAGATCTAAAAACTTTTTGACGATTGTTTAGCCTTTTCTTGCAATATTTAGCATTTCTTTACGATCTATTCGCTGTTTTCACAATTTTTCAAATGTGTTTAACGAATTTTTATTTTTTTTTGACGATATCTTAGCTGTTTTTGACGAATTTTTAGCTGTTTATAACGATTTTTAGCTTTTTTTACGATTATGTTTCGGTTTTCTGAAACTTTTTAGATTTTTCCGACGATTTTGGGCATTTTTGTAATAGGTTTTTTCTGTTTCGACGATTTTTATGCTGTTTATTATGATTTTGAATCTGTATTGGACGATTATACAGTTGTTTCTGACGATATTTAGCTGTTATTGAATAGATCCAAAAATGTTTTGACGAATACTTAGCCTTTTTTTTACAATATTTAGCATTTCTTAACGATTTTTTAGCTGTTTTGACAATTTTGTATCTTTTTTCGACGATTTATTAGCTGTTTTGACGATTTTCAAGCTACTTTTGACGAATTTCTTGCTGTTTTTGACGATTTTTAGTAATTTTTGAAGAATTCATTAATTTTGTTTTTAAGAATTTCAATATTTGTATCTGATTTGTAGCATTTTTTGAAGATATTTTAGCTGTTCATGACGAATTATAGCTGTTTTGACGATTATAAAGGTTTTTTTGATGATTTAGTTGT
This sequence comes from Sympetrum striolatum, assembly GCA_947579665.1. Lineage (NCBI taxonomy): Eukaryota > Metazoa > Arthropoda > Insecta > Odonata > Libellulidae > Sympetrum > Sympetrum striolatum. The sequence continues at coordinate 55,305,110 of OX388348.1, read as the reverse complement.
TATTATTGAATATTTTTTAGCTATTTTGACGCATTATTTATCAGTTTTTGACGAATTTTTTTCATTTAGTGTCGATTATGGGCATTTTTTATTACTTATTAGCTGTTTTTGACTATTTTTTAGTTGTTTTTGAAGATTTGTTTAGCTATTTTGACTTTTTCTAGCTGTTTATCACGATTTTCAGCTATTTTTGACGATTATACAGCTGTTACGGACGAATTTTAGCTATTTTTAACGATTTCTTTAATTTTTTTGACGAATTTCTAGCTATTTAAACATTATTTTGCATTTCTTTACGATGTTTTAGCTGTTTTGAAAATATTTTAGATTATTCTGACGAATTTATAGCTGTTTTTGACGATTTTTAACTATTTTAGACGAATTTTCAGCGATTTTTGGTAATTTTTAGCATGTTTTGGGAATTTTTCGCTGTTTTTGACGACTTTTAGCTGCTTTTAACGAATGTTTTAGCAATATTGACAATTTTTCAGCTGTTTTTGACGATTTTGTAGCTGTATTGACGATGGTGTAGTTGTTTTTGAAAAATTATTAGCTTTTTTGTAAATTTTTAGCTGTTTATCACGATTTTGTAGCTATTTTTGACGATTATAGAGCTGTTTCTGACGATATCTTAAATTTTTTGACGAATTTTTAGCTGTTTTTCACAATATTTTGCAGTTCGTTACGATGTTTTTTTCTTTTTTGACAATTTTTTAGCTGTGTTTTCGATTTTGTAGCTGTTTCTAAGGATATATAGCTTTTTTTACGATTTTATAGCGGTTTTCGAAATATTCTTAGATTATTCTGGCTATTTTAGGCATTTTGTAATATCTTTAAGCATTTTTTACGGTTTTTAAGCTGTTTTTGACGATTTTTAATTTGTATTGGACGATATTTACCTTTTTTTGACTAGATCTAAAATTTTTTGACGAATGTTTAACCTTTTTTTTACAATATTTAGCATTTCTTTAGGATCTATTCGCTGTTTTCACGATTTTTCATCAGTGTTTAACGAATTTTTAGCTGTTTTGACGATATCTTAGCTGTTTATGACGAATTTTTAGCTGTTTTTAAAGATTTTTAGCTTTTTTTACGATTTTGTTTCGGTTTTTTAAAACGTTTTAGATTTTTCCGACGATTTTGGGCATTTTTGTAATATGTTTTAGCTGTTTTGACGATTTTTATGCTGTTTATTATGATTTTGAATCTGTATTGGACGATTATACAGTTGTTTCTGACGATATTTAGCTGTAATTGAATAGATCTAAAATTGTTTTGACGAATATTTAGCCTTTTTATTACAATATTTAGCATTTCTTAACGATGTTTTAGCTGTTTTGACAATTTTGCATCTTTTTTTGACGTTTTATTAGCTGTTTTGACGATTTTCTAGCTATTTTTGACGAATTTCTTGCTTTTTTTGACGATTTTGGGAAGACTTTTTATATTATGTTATCGTTTCGACTATTTTCAGCGGTTTTTGATGATTTTTTAGTTGTTTTTGACAAATTGTTTAGCTTTTTTGTCGAATTTTAGCTGTTTATCACGATTGTGTAGCTATTTTTGACGATTATACAGCTGTTTTTGACGATATCTTAATTTTCTTGACGAAATTTCAGCTGTTTTTCACAATATTTTGCAGTTCGTTACGATGTTTTTCTTTTTTGACAATTTTTTAGCTGTTTTTACGATTTTGTAGCTGTTTCTAAGGATATTTAGCTTTTTTACGATTTTGTAGCGGTTTTCCAAAGTTTCTCAGATTATTCTGGCTATTTTAGGCATTTTGTAATATCTTTTAGCATTTTTGACGGTTTTTAAGCTGTTTTTGACGATTTTAAATATGTATTGGACGATATTTACCTTTTTTTGACTAGATCTAAACATTTTTTGACGATTGTTTAGCCTTTTTTTGCAATATTTAGCATTTCTTTACGATCTATTCGCTGTTTTCACAATTTTTCAAATGTGTTTAACGAATTTTTATTTTTTTTTTACGATATCTTAGCTGTTTTTGACGAATTTTTAGCTTTTTATAACGATTTTTAGCTTTTTTTACGATTTTTTTCGGTTTTCTGAAACTGTTTAGATTTTTCCGACGATTTTGGGCATTTTTGTAATAGGTTTTTTCTGTTTCGACGATTTTTATGCTGTTTATTATGATTTTTAATCTGTATTGGACGATTATACAGTTGTTTCTGACGATATTTAGCTGTTATTGAATAGATCTAAAATTGTTTTGACGAATACTTAGCCTTTTTTTTACAATATTTAGCATTTCTTAACGATTTTTTAGCTGTTTTGACAATTTTGTATCTTTTTTCGACGATTTATTAGCTGTTTTGACGATTTTCAAGCTACTTTTGACGAATTTCTTGCTGTTTTTGACGATTTTTAGTAATTTTTGAAGAATTCATTAATTTTGTTTTTAAGAATTTCAATATTTGTATCTGATTTGTAGCATTTTTTGAAGATATTTTAGCTGTTCATGACGAATTATAGCTGTTTTGACGATTATAAAGGTTTTTTTGATGATTTAGTTGTTATTATTGAATATTTTTTAGCTATTTTGACGCATTATTTATCAGTTTTTGACGAATTTTTTTCATTTAGTGTCGATTATGGGCATTTTTTATTACTTATTAGCTGTTTTTGACTATTTTTTAGTTGTTTTTGAAGATTTGTTTAGCTATTTTGACTTTTTCTAGCTGTTTATCACGATTTTCAGCTATTTTTGACGATTATACAGCTGTTACGGACGAATTTTAGCTATTTTTAACGATTTCTTTAATTTTTTTGACGAATTTCTAGCTATTTAAACATTATTTTGCATTTCTTTACGATGTTTTAGCTGTTTTGAAAATATTTTAGATTATTCTGACGAATTTATAGCTGTTTTTGACGATTTTTAACTATTTTAGACGAATTTTCAGCGATTTTTGGTAATTTTTAGCATGTTTTGGGAATTTTTCGCTGTTTTTGACGACTTTTAGCTGCTTTTAACGAATGTTTTAGCAATATTGACAATTTTTCAGCTGTTTTTGACGATTTTGTAGCTGTATTGACGATGGTGTAGTTGTTTTTGAAAAATTATTAGCTTTTTTGTCAATTTTTAGCTGTTTATCACGATTTTGTAGCTATTTTTGACGATTATAGAGCTGTTTCTGACGATATCTTAAATTTTTTGACGAATTTTTAGCTGTTTTTCACAATATTTTGCAGTTCGTTACGATGTTTTTTTCTTTTTTGACAATTTTTTAGCTGTGTTTTCGATTTTGTAGCTGTTTCTAAGGATATATAGCTTTTTTTACGATTTTATAGCGGTTTTCGAAATATTCTTAGATTATTCTGGCTATTTTAGGCATTTTGTAATATCTTTAAGCATTTTTTACGGTTTTTAAGCTGTTTTTGACGATTTTTAATTTGTATTGGACGATATTTACCTTTTTTTGACTAGATCTAAAATTTTTTGACGAATGTTTAACCTTTTTTTTACAATATTTAGCATTTCTTTAGGATCTATTCGCTGTTTTCACGATTTTTCATCAGTGTTTAACGAATTTTTAGCTGTTTTGACGATATCTTAGCTGTTTATGACGAATTTTTAGCTGTTTTTAAAGATTTTTAGCTTTTTTTACGATTTTGTTTCGGTTTTTTAAAACGTTTTAGATTTTTCCGACGATTTTGGGCATTTTTGTAATATGTTTTAGCTGTTTTGACGATTTTTATGCTGTTTATTATGATTTTGAATCTGTATTGGACGATTATACAGTTGTTTCTGACGATATTTAGCTGTAATTGAATAGATCTAAAATTGTTTTGACGAATATTTAGCCTTTTTATTACAATATTTAGCATTTCTTAACGATGTTTTAGCTGTTTTGACAATTTTGCATCTTTTTTTGACGTTTTATTAGCTGTTTTGACGATTTTCTAGCTATTTTTGACGAATTTCTTGCTTTTTTTGACGATTTTGGGAAGACTTTTTATATTATGTTATCGTTTCGACTATTTTCAGCGGTTTTTGATGATTTTTTAGTTGTTTTTGACAAATTGTTTAGCTTTTTTGTCGAATTTTAGCTGTTTATCACGATTGTGTAGCTATTTTTGACGATTATACAGCTGTTTTTGACGATATCTTAATTTTCTTGACGAAATTTCAGCTGTTTTTCACAATATTTTGCAGTTCGTTACGATGTTTTTCTTTTTTGACAATTTTTTAGCTGTTTTTACGATTTTGTAGCTGTTTCTAAGGATATTTAGCTTTTTTACGATTTTGTAGCGGTTTTCCAAAGTTTCTCAGATTATTCTGGCTATTTTAGGCATTTTGTAATATCTTTTAGCATTTTTGACGGTTTTTAAGCTGTTTTTGACGATTTTAAATATGTATTGGACGATATTTACCTTTTTTTGACTAGATCTAAACATTTTTTGACGATTGTTTAGCCTTTTTTTGCAATATTTAGCATTTCTTTACGATCTATTCGCTGTTTTCACAATTTTTCAAATGTGTTTAACGAATTTTTATTTTTTTTTTACGATATCTTAGCTGTTTTTGACGAATTTTTAGCTTTTTATAACGATTTTTAGCTTTTTTTACGATTTTTTTCGGTTTTCTGAAACTGTTTAGATTTTTCCGACGATTTTGGGCATTTTTGTAATAGGTTTTTTCTGTTTCGACGATTTTTATGCTGTTTATTATGATTTTTAATCTGTATTGGACGATTATACAGTTGTTTCTGACGATATTTAGCTGTTATTGAATAGATCTAAAATTGTTTTGACGAATACTTAGCCTTTTTTTTACAATATTTAGCATTTCTTAACGATTTTTTAGCTGTTTTGACAATTTTGTATCTTTTTTCGACGATTTATTAGCTGTTTTGACGATTTTCAAGCTACTTTTGACGAATTTCTTGCTGTTTTTGACGATTTTTAGTAATTTTTGAAGAATTCATTAATTTTGTTTTTAAGAATTTCAATATTTGTATCTGATTTGTAGCATTTTTTGAAGATATTTTAGCTGTTCATGACGAATTATAGCTGTTTTGACGATTATAAAGGTTTTTTTGATGATTTAGTTGTTATTATTGAATATTTTTTAGCTATTTTGACGCATTATTTATCAGTTTTTGACGAATTTTTTTCATTTAGTGTCGATTATGGGCATTTTTTATTACTTATTAGCTGTTTTTGACTATTTTTTAGTTGTTTTTGAAGATTTGTTTAGCTATTTTGACTTTTTCTAGCTGTTTATCACGATTTTCAGCTATTTTTGACGATTATACAGCTGTTACGGACGAATTTTAGCTATTTTTAACGATTTCTTTAATTTTTTTGACGAATTTCTAGCTATTTAAACATTATTTTGCATTTCTTTACGATGTTTTAGCTGTTTTGAAAATATTTTAGATTATTCTGACGAATTTATAGCTGTTTTTGACGATTTTTAACTATTTTAGACGAATTTTCAGCGATTTTTGGTAATTTTTAGCATGTTTTGGGAATTTTTCGCTGTTTTTGACGACTTTTAGCTGCTTTTAACGAATGTTTTAGCAATATTGACAATTTTTCAGCTGTTTTTGACGATTTTGTAGCTGTATTGACGATGGTGTAGTTGTTTTTGAAAAATTATTAGCTTTTTTGTCAATTTTTAGCTGTTTATCACGATTTTGTAGCTATTTTTGACGATTATAGAGCTGTTTCTGACGATATTTAGCTGTAATTGAATAGATCTAAAATTGTTTTGACGAATATTTAGCCTTTTTATTACAATATTTAGCATTTCTTAACGATGTTTTAGCTGTTTTGACAATTTTGCATCTTTTTTTGACGATTTATTAGCTGTTTTGACGATTTTCTAGCTATTTTTGACGAATTTCTTGCTTTTTTTGACGAAGGTTTTTTTTTTCATTTAGTGTCGATTATGGGCATTTCTTATTACTTATTAGCTGTTTTTGACTATTTTTTAGTTGTTTTTGAAGATTTGTTTAGCTATTTTGACTTTTTCTAGCTGTTTATCACGATTTTCAGCTATTTTTGTTGATTATACAGCTGTTTCGGACGAATTTTAGCTATTTTTAACGATTTCTTTAATTTTTTTGACGAATTTCTAGCTATTTAAACATTATTTTGCAATTCTTTACGATGTTTAAGCTGTTTTGAAAATATTTTAGATTATTCTGACAAATTTATAGCTGTTTTTGACGATTTTAAACAATTTTAGACGAATTTTCAGCGATTTTCGGTAATTTTTAGCATGTTTTGGGAATTTTTAGCTGTTTTTGACGACTTTTTAGCTGCTTTTAACGAATGTTTTAGCTATTTTGACGATTTTTTTGCTGTTTTTTAACGAATTTCTTGCATTTTCTGACGATTTTGGGAAGAGTTTTTATATTATGTTGCTTTTTTGACGATTTTCAGCGGTTTTTGACAATTTTGTAGCTGTTTTTGACAAATTGTTGAGCTTTTTTGTCGATTTTTAGCTGTTTATCACGATTTTGTAGCTATTTTTGACGATTATACAGCGTGTTTGACGATATGTTAATTTTTTGTGACGAATTTTTAGCTGTTTTTCACAATATTTTGCATTTCATTACGATGTTTTTCTTTTTTGACAATTTTTCAGCTGTTTTTGACGATTTTGTAGCTGTTTTGACGATGGTGTAGTTGTTTTTGACAAATTATTAGCTTTTTTGTTAATTTTTAGCTGTTTATCACGATATTGTAGCTATTTTTGACGATTATACAGCTGTTTTTGACGATATCTTAAATTTTTTTGACGATTTTTTAGCTGTTTTTCTCAATATTTTGCAGTTCGTTACGATGTTTTTTCTTTTTTGACAATTTTTTAGCTTTTTTTACGATTTTGTAGCTGTTTCTAAGGATATTTAGCTTTTTTTACGATTTTGTAGCGGTTTTCCAAAGTTTCATAGATTATTCTGGCTATTTTAGGCATTTTTGTAATATCTTTTAGCATTTTTGACGGTTTTTAAGCTGTTTTTGACGATTTTAAATCTTTATTGGCCGATATTTACCTTTTTTTGACTAGATCTAAAATTTTTTTGACGAATGTTTAGCCTTTTTTTACAATATTTAGCATTTCTTTACGATCTATTCACTGTGTTTACAATTTATAATCTGTGTTTACTGAAGTTTTAGCTGTTTTGACGATATCTTAGCTGTTTTTGACGAATTTTTAGCTGTTTTTAACGATTTTTAGCTTTTTTTACGATTTTGTTTCGGTTTTCTTAAACATTTTAGATTTTTCCGACGATTTTGGGCATTTTTGTAATATGTTTTAGCTGTTTTGACGATTTTTATGCTGTTTATTATGATTTTGAATCTGTATTGGACGATTATACAGTTGTTTCTGACGATATTTAGCTGTTATTGAATAGATCTAAAATTGTTTTGACGAATATTTAGCCTTTTTATTACAATATTTAGCATTTCTTAACGATTTTTTTGCTTTTTTGACAATTTTGCATCTTTTTTTGACGATTTATTAGCTGTTTTGAAGATTATTTAGCTTATTTGACGATTATGTTATATTTTTGTTTATATTTTAGCTGTTTTGACGATTTTGTAGCTGTTCTTATTAATTATTTTTGGCTATTTTGACGATTTTTTTGACGATTTTGTAGTGGTTATTGAATATTTTTTAGCTGTTTTGACGTTTTTTTGCTGTTTTTTACAATTTGAGTAGCTGTTTTTGATTATTTTCTAACTGTTATGACGATTTTGCAGCATTTGTTTACGATATTAACAATTTTGACGACTTTTTAGTTGTTTTTAACGAATGATTAAGCAAAATTGACGATTTTTCTAACGTTTTCGACGTATTTTTTCTTTTTCTGACTATTTATGAAATTGTTTTTATATTTTGTGTTTGTTTCGACGATTATGTAGCTATTTTTCACAATTAAACAGCTGTTTTTGACGATATCTTAAATTTTTTTGACGAATTTTTAGCTGATTTTCACAATATTTTGCATTTCATTACGATGTTTTTTCTTTTTTGACAATTGTTCAGCTGTTCTTGACGATTTCGTAGCTGTTTTGACGATATTGTAGCATTTTTTGACGAATTTTTAGCTGTTTTTAACGAATTTTAGCTTTTTTTATGATTTATTTTCGGTTTTATAAAATTTTTTAGATTTTACCGACGATTTTGGGCATTTTTGTAACATGTTATAGATTTTTTGACGATTTTTAAACTGTTTTTGACGATTTTGAATCTGTATTGGACGATTATACAGCTGTTTCTTACGATATTTAGCTGTTTTTGAATAGATCTAAAATTTTTTGACCAATATTTAGCCTTTTTTTACAATATTTAGCATTTCTTAACGATTTTTTTTAGCTGTTTTGACAATTTTGCATCTTTGTTTGACGATTTATTTGCTGTTTTTGACGAATTTCTTGCTGTTTTGACGATTTATAGTAATTTTTGACGATTTCATAAATTTTTTGAAGAATTTAAATATTTTTATGGTGATTTGTAGCATTTTTTGTAGATTTTTTAGCTGTTCTTGACGAATTCTAGCTGTTTTGGGGATTATTTAGCTTTTTTTGACGATTTTGTAGCTATTATTGAATATTTTTTAACTGTTTTGACGTTTTTTATGTCTTTTTTCACAAATTGATTAGCTGTTTTGGATGATTCATAACTGTTTTGACGATTTTGTAGCAGTATATGACGGTAATTAGCAATTTTGACGACTTTATAGCTTTTTTTGACGATTTTTTTTACCTATTTTGACGCATTATTTGGCGGTTTTTGACGAATTTTTTGCTTTTACTGTCAATTTTGGGCATCGTTTTAATACTTATTAGCTGTTTTGACTATTTTTTATTTGTTTTTGAAGATTATTTTAGCTTTTTTGACTTTTTTTAGCTGTTTTTCACGATTTTGTCGCTATTTTTGACGATTATACAGCTGTTTCTGACGAATTTTAGCTATTTTTGACGAATTCTTTAATTTTTTGGACGAATTTCTTGCTGTTTTTGACATTATTTTGCATTTCTTTACTATGTTTTAGATGTTTTGAAAATATTTTAGATGGTTTTGACGAATTTTAAGCGGTTTTTGATAATTCTTAGCATGTTTTGAAGAATGTTTTGCTTTTTTACGATTTATAACTGTCTTGACCATTATTTAGCTTTTTTTGACGATTTTGTAGTTGTAATTGAATATTTTGTAGCTGTTTTGACGTTTTTTTGCTATTTTTCACAAATTTTTTAGCTGTTTTTGATTATTTTTAACTGTTTTGAAGATTTTGTAGCAGTGTTTGACGATATTAACAATTTTGACGACTTAATAGCTGTTTTTGACAATGTTGTTTAGCTATTTTGACGTTTTTTAGCGGTTTTTGACGAATGTTTTGCTTTTACTGACGATTTTGGGCATCGTATTAATACTTCCTAGCTTTTCTGAAGATATTTTAGCTGTTTTTGATGATTTTGTAGCTATTTTTAACGATTATACAGCTGTTATAGACGATTCTTTGCTGTTTTTGACGAATTCTTTCATTTTTTTAACGAATTTTTAGCTGTTTTTGACATTATTTAGCATTTCTTTACGATGCTTTAGCTGTTTTGTAAATTTTTCAGCTGTTTTGAAAATATTTTAGCTGTTTTTGACGAATCTTTAGCTGTTTTTGTCGATTTTAAACTATTTTTGGCGAGTTCATTAATTTTTTTACGAATTTTAAGTTTTTTTTGGTAATTGTTAGCATGTTTTGAAGAATTTTTAGCTGTTTTTACACTTGCTTGCTCTTTTGACCATTTTTTAGCTGTTTTTGATGATTTTTTCATCACTTATGACGATTTTTACCTTTTTATCGCGAATTTGTAGCTGTTTTTGACGATTATTTAGAATTTTTCTACGATTTAATGCCTTTTTTGACTAATTCTTAAATGTTTTTACGAAATTTTAGCTGTTTTTGACAATATTTAGTTTTTCTTTACGATATTTAACTGCTATAAGATTTTTCAGCAGTTTTATGACGACTTTTTAGCTGTTTTGACAATATATTTGCTGTTTTTGACGAATTTTCAGCTGTTTCTGACGACTTTAAGCTATATTTGACGAATTCATACATATTTTTGACGAATTTTAATCCGTTTTTGGTGATTTTTAGCATGTCTTGAAGATTCTTTTGCTGTTTTTTGACGATTTCTAGCTGTTTTGAAGATTAATTAGCTTATTTGACGATTTTGTTGTATTTTTGTTTATATTTTAGCTATTTTGACGGTTTTGTTGCCGTTTTTTACCATTATTTTAGGCTATTTTGACGTTTTTTTATCTTTTTTTGACGATTTTGTAGTCGTTATTGAATATTTTTTAGCTGTTTTTACGTTTTTTTGCTGTATTTCACAAATTGATTAGCTTTTTTTGATGATTTTTAACTGTTTTGACGATTTTGCAGCAGTGTTTGACGATATTAACAATTTTGACGACTTTATAGCTGTTTTTGAAGATTTTGTTTAACTATTTTGACGATGTTTTAGCGGTTTTTGACGAATGTTTTGCTTTTACTGACAATTTTGGGCATTATTTTAATACTTCTTAGCTGTTGTGACGATTTTTTAGTTGTTTTTGATGATATTTTTAGCTTTTTTGACGATTTTTAGCTGTTTATCACGATTTTGTAGGTATTTTTGAGGATTATACATCTGTTATAGACGATTTTTTGCTGTTTTTGACGAATTCTTTAATTGTTTTGACGAATTAAAAGCGGTTTTTGGTGATTTTTAGCATGCCTTGAAGAATGTTTAGCTTTATTTTTAGATTTATAGCTGTCTTGACCATTAGTTACCTTTTTTTTGAAGATTTTTTAGTATTTTTTGACAATTTTTAATCTTTTTTGGGCATTGTTGTAATATTTTTTTGCTGTTTTTGACGATTCTTCAGCATTTTCTGACGATTTTATGCTGTTATTGACTAATTCTTAAATTTTTTGACGAAATTTCAGCTGTTTTTGACAATATTTAGTAATTCTTTACGATATTTTGCTGTTTAGATGATTTGTTTAGCCGTTTTAGATAATTTTTTGGCTTTTTTTACAATATTTTAGCTGTTTTTTACGAATTTTTAGCTGTTTCTGACGTTTTTAGCAATTTTTAAGAATTCATAAATTTTTTTGACGAACTTTAATCAGTTTTTGGTAATTTTTAGCAGGTTTTGAAGATTCTTTAGCTGTTTTTGTCGAATTCTAGCTGTTTTGGAGATTATTTAGCTTTTTTTGACGATTTTGTAGTTTTTTTGTTTATTATTTGCTGTTTTTACGACTTTTTAGCTGTTTTTAACGAATGTTTTAGATATTTTGACGATTTTTTTGCTGTTTTTGACAAATTATTTGCTTTTTCTGACGATTTTGGGAATTGTTTTTATATTTTGTTGCTGTTTCGACGATTTTTTAGCATTTTTTTGACGATTTTGTAATTGTCTTTGACAAATTGTTTAGCTTTTTTGTCGATTTTTAGCTGTTTATATCGTTGTTATAGCTATTTTTAACGATTATACAGCTGTTTTAGACGATATCGTAAATTTTTTTGACGAATTTTTAGCTGTTTTTCACAATATTTTGCATTTTGCATATTTTTGTAGCTTTTTCTACGATAATGCAGCATTTTTTGAGGATTTTATGCTATTTTTGACTAATTCTTAAATTTTTTGACGAAATTTTAGCTGTTTTTGACATTATTTAGTTTTTCTTTACGATATTTTGCTGTTATAAGATTTTTCAGCTGTTTTTGACGATTTATTAGCTTTTTTGAAAGTATATTTGCTGTTTTTGACGATTTTTTAGCTGTTTTTGACGATTTTCGGCTATTTTTGACGAATTCATAAATTTTTTTGACGCATTTTAATCCGTTTTTGGTGATTTTCAGCATGTTTTGAAGATGTTTTAGCTGTTCTTGACAGATTCTAAATGTTTTGAAAGTTATTTAGCTTTTATTGACGCTTTTGTAGTTGTTTTTAAGCATTATTTATCTGTTTTTCCCATTTTGATTAGCTGTTTTTGATGATTTTTAACTGTTTTGACGATTCTACAGATGGTTTTGACGAAGTTTTAGCTATATTTGACATTATTAAGCATTTCCTTACGATGTTTTATCTTTTTTGATAATTTTTCAGCTTTTTTGAAAATATTTTAGCTGTGTTTCACGAAGTTTTAGCTGTTCTTGACGATTTTTAACTATTTTTGACGAATTCGTAAATTTTTTTGACGAATTTTAATCTGTTTACGGTGATTTTTAGCATGTTTTGAAGTTTCTCTAGCTGTTTTTCACGATATCTAGCTGTTTTGAAGATTATTTAGCTTTTTTTGACGATTTTGTAGTTGTTTTGTTTATTTTTTAGCTGTTTTGATGACTTTTTAGCTGTTTTTAACGAATGTTTTAGCTATTTTGACGATTTTTTGCTGTTTTTGACGAATGTTTTGCTTTTTCAGACGATTCTGGGAATTTTATATTTTGCGTTTGTTTCGACGATTTTGTAGCTATTTTTGACGATTATACAGCTGTTTTTGACGATATCTTAAATTTTTTTGACGAATTTTTAGCTGATTTTCTCAATATTTTGCATTTCATTACGATGTTTTAGCTGTTTTGACAATTTTTCAGCTGTTTTTGACGATTTTGTAGCTGTTTTGACGATTTTGTAGCAGTGTTTGACGATAATTAGCAATTTTGACGACTTTATAGCTGTTTTTGAGGATTTTTTTTAAGCTAATTTTCAGCATTATTTAGCGGTTTTTGACGAATGTTTTGCATTAACTGTCGATTTTGGGCATTGTTTTAATACTTATTAGCTGTTTTGACTATTTTTATTTGTTTTTGAAGATTTTTTTTAGCTTTTTTGTCGATTTAATGCTGTTTTTGACTAATTCTTAAATTTTTTGACGAAATTTTAGCTTTTTTTGACAATTTTTAGTTTTTTATTACGATATTTAGTTGTGATAAAATTTTTCAGCTGTTTTTGACAATTTTTCAGCTTTTTTGACAATTTATTTGGTTTTTTTGACGAATTTTAAGCTGTTTCTTACGATTTTTGCTATTTTTAACGAATTCATACATTGTTTTGAATAATTTTAATCCGTTTTTGGTGATTGTTAGCATGTTTTGAAGATTCTTTAGCTATGTTTGACGATTTCTAACTGTTTTGAAGATTATTTAGAAAAATCGTGAGAAACAGCTGAAAATTCGTCAAAAACAGGTAAAATATTTTCAAAAAAGCTAAAAAATCGTCGAAAACAGCTGAAAATCTTCTAAAAAGCTAAATATCGTAAAGAAATACTATATATTGTCAAAAACAGCTGAAATTTCGTCAAAAAAATTAAGAATTAGTCAAAAACTGCATAAGATCGTCAAAAAATGCTGAATAATCGTCAAAAACAACAAAAAAATATTGCAATAATTCCCAAAAAATCGTTTAAAAAGATTAAAAATATTCAATAATAACAACAAAATCGTCAAAAAAAGCTACAGAATCTTCAAAACAGCTGAAAAATCTTCTAAACAGCTAAATATCGTAAAGAAATATTTGAATTAGGCAAAAGCAGCATAAAATCGTAAAAAATGCTGATTAATCGTCAAAAACAGCTACAAAGTCGTTATAAACAGCTAAAAATCGTCTAACGTGATGGAAAAATCGCCAAAAACAGCTATAAAATATTAAAACAATGCCCAAAAAATCGTCTAAACAGGTAAAAAAATAGTCAAAAATAATACAAAATCGTAAAAAAAGCTCAATAATGGTCAAAACAGCTAGCAATCGTAAAAACAGCTAACAGTTCTCCAAAACATGCTAAAAATTACCAAGAATCGCTTAAAATTCGTCAATTAAATTCGTCAAGAACATCGTAAAGAAATGCAAAATAATGTCAAAAACAGCTAAAAATTCGTCAAAAAAATTTAAGACATCGTCAAAAACAGCTGTATAATCGTATAAAATAGATACAAAATCGTAATAAACAACTAAAAATCAACATAAAAGCTAAACAATTTGTCAAAAACAGCTAAAAAATCGTCGAAACAGCAACATAATATAAAAACTCTTCCCAAAATCGTCAGAAAAAGCAAGAAATTAGTCTGAAACAGCAAAACAATCGACAAAATAGCTAAAACATTCGTTAAAAACAGCTAAAAAGTCGTCAAAACAGCTAAAAAATAATAAAAAAGATCCTAAATCGTCAAAAAAAGCTTAATATTCTTCGAAACAGCTGAAAAATCTTCTAAACAGCTAAATATCCTAAAGAAATACTAAATATCGTCAAAAAATTTAAGAATTAGTCAAAAACAGCATAAAATCGTAAAAGAAATGCTTATTAATCGTCAAAAGTGATAAAAAATCGTCAAAAACAGCTATAAAAAATTAAAACAATGCAAAAAATCGACTAAAAAGATAAAAAATAGTGAAAAAAAAAATAAAAATCGTCAAAAAAAGCTAAATAAAGGTCAAAACAGCTAGCAATCGTAAAACAGCTAACAATTCTCCAAAACATGCTAAAAATTACCAAAAATCGCTTAAAATTCGTCAAAAAAATTTATGAATCCGTCAAAAATAGTTAAAAAACGTCAAAAACAGCTAAAAATTCTTCAATAGAAGCTAAAATATTTTCAAAACAGCTGAAAAATTATCAAAACAGCCCAAATATCGTAAAGAAATGCTAAATAATATCAAAAACAGCTAAACATTCGTCAACAAATTCTAAAGTATTTTCAAAACAGCATGAACATCGTAAAAAAATGCAAAATAATGTCTAAAACAGCTAAAAATTCGTCAAAAAAATTAAAGAATTCGTCAGAAACAGCAAAAAATCGTCAAAAACAGCTGTATGATCGTCAAAAATAGCTAACAAATTGCCATAAAAAGCTAAAAATCGTCAAAAAGGTTTAAAAAATCGTCAAAAACAGCTAAAAAATCGTCAAAAAAGATAAAAAATATTGAAACAATGCCAAAAATCCTCCGAGAAATCTAAATTTTTTTCAAAAAAACGCTAAACAAGTTCAAAAAATCCTAAAAAATCGTCAAAAAGTACTAAAAAATCGTCAAAACAGATAAGAAGTTTTAAAACAATGCCAAAAACCGTCAGTAAAAGCATGAAATTCGTCAAAAACCACTAAATCCTCGTAAAACCGCTAGAATTCGTCAAAAACAGTTAAAAATAGTCAAAAACAGCTTAAATATCGTCAAAACAGCTAATAAATCGTCAAAAACAGATGAAAAATTGTGAAAACAGCGAATAGATCGTAACGAAATGCTAAATATTGTAAAAATAAGGCTAAAAAATCGTCAAAATAATTTTAGATCTAGTCAAAAAAAGGTAAATATCGTCCAATACAGATTTAAAATCGTCAAAAACAGCTTAAAAACCGTCAAAATTTCTAAAACATAATACAGAAATGCCCAAAATCGTCAGAAAAATCTTAAAAATTTTCGAAAACCGCTACAAAATCGTAAAAAAAGCTAAATATCGTTAAAAACAGCTACAAAATCGTAAAAACAGCTAAAAAATTGTCAAAAAAGAAAAAATATCGTAATGAACTGCAAAATATTGTGAAAAACAGCTAAAAATTCCTCAAAAAAATTTAAGAGATCGTCAAAAACAGCTGTATAATCGTCAAAAATAGCTACAAAATCGTGATAAACAGCTAAATATCAACAAAATAGCTAAACAATTAGTCAAAAACAACTACAAAATCGTCAAAAACCGCTGAAAATAGTCGAAACAGCAACATAATATAAAAACTCTTCCCAAAATCGTCAAAAAAAGCAAGAAATTCGTCAAAAACATCAAAATATCGTCAAAATAGCTAAAACATTCGTTACAAGCAGATAAAAAGTCGTCATAAACAGCTAAAAATTCTCCTAAACATGCTAAAAATTATCAAAAACCGCTTAAAATTCGTCACAAATAGTTAAAAATCGTCAAATACGTCAATCGTAAAAATTCGTCAGAATAATGTAAAATATTTTCAAAACAGCTAAAGCATCGTAAAGAAATGCAAAATAATGTCAAAAACAGCTATAAATTCGTCAAAAAAATTAAAGACTTCGTCAAAAATAGCTAAAATTCGTCAGAAACAGCTGAATAATCATCAAACATAGCGACAAAATCGTGATAAACAGCTAAAAAAAGTCTAAAAAGCAAAAATAATCGTCAAAAACAAATAAAAAATAGTCAAAACAGCTAATAAGTATTAAAACGATGCCCAAAATCGACAGTAAATGCAAAAAATTCGTCAAAAACCGCTAAATAATGCGTCAAAATAGATATAAAATATCGTCAAAAACAGCTATAAAGTCGTCCAAATTGCTAATTACCGTCAAATACTGCTACAAAATTGTCAAAACAGTTATGAATCATCCAAAACAGCTAATCAATTTGTGAAAAACGGCGGAAAAAACGTCAAAACAGCTAAAAAATATTCAATAATAACTACAAAATCGTCAAAAAAGCTAAATAATCGTCATAACAGCTAGAATTCGTCAAGAAAAGCTAAAAAATCTACAAAAAATGCTACAAATCACCATAAAAATATTTAAATTCTTCAAATAATTTATGAATTCTGCAAAAATTACTATAAATCGTCAAAACAGCAAGAAATTCGTCAAAAACAGCTAATAAATCGTCAAAAAAAGATGAAAAATTGTCAAAACAGCTAAAAAACATCGTTAAGAAATACAAAAAATTGTAAAAAAAGGACAAATATTGGTCAAAAAAATTTTAGATCTATTCAAAAGCAGCTAAATATCGTCAGGAACAGCTAAATATCGTCAGAAACAGCTGACTATCGTCAGAAACAGCTGTATAATCGTCCAATACAGATTGAAAATCGTTAAAAAAAGCCCAAAATCGTCGGGAAAATCTAAAAAGTTTTAGAAAACAGAAACAAAATCGTAAAAAAAGCTAAAAATCGTTAAAAACAGCTACAAATTCGTCAAAACCTGCTACAATATCGTCTAACAGCTGCAAAATCGTCAAGAACAGCTGAACAATTGAAAAAAAATAAAAAACATTGTAATGAAATGCAAAATATTATGAAAATCAGCTAAAAATTCGTCAAAAAAATTTAAGATGTCGTCAAAAACAGCTGTTTAATCGTCAAAAATAGCTACAAAATCGTAGAAAAAACACAAAATATAAAAACAATTTCCAAAATAGTCAGAAAAAGCAAAACATTCGTCAAAAACATCAGAAAAATCGTCAATATTGCTAAAACATTCGTTAAAAACAGCTAAAAAGTCGTCAAAATTGTTCATATCGTCAAAAATGCTGCAAAATCACCAAAACAGTTAATTATCATCAAAAACAGCTAATCAATTTGTGAAAAACAGCAAAAAAACGTCAAAACAGCTAAAAAATATTCAATAACGACTACAAAATCGTCAAAAAAATCTAAAAAATCGTCAAAATAGCCAAAAATAATCAATAAAAACAGCTAAAAAGTCGTCAAAACGGCAAAAAAATAAACAAAAAAACTACAAAATCGTCATAAACAGCTAACGAATCTTCAAAACATGCTAAAAATCACAAAGACACTGATTATGATTCGTCAAAAAAATTTATGAATTCGTAATTATAGCTAAAAATCATCGGAAATAGCTGAAAAAACGTCAGAAAAGCTAGGATGTATTAATACGATGCCCAAAATCGTCAGTAAAAGCAAAACATTCGTCAAAAACCGCTAAAAAACGTCAAAATAGCTAAACAACATCGTCAAAAACAGCTATTAAGTCGTCAAAATTGTTAATATCGTCAAACACTGCTGCAAAATATTCAAATCAGTTAAAAATAATCAAAAACAGCTAAAAAATTTGTGAAAAAAAGCAAAAAAACGTCAAAAAAGCTACAAAATATTCAATAACAACTACAAAATCGTCAAAAAAAGCTAAATAATGGTCAAGACAGTTATAAATTGTAAAAACAGCTAAACATTCTTCAAAACATGCTAAGAATTATCAAAAACCGCTTAAAATTCGTCACAAATAGTTAAAAATCGTCAAAAACAGCTAAAAATTCGTCAAAAACATCTAAAATATTTTCAAAACATCTTAAACATCGTAAAGAAATGCAAAATAATGTCAAAAACAGCTATAAATTCGTCAAAAAAATTAAAGACTTCGTCAAAAATAGCTAAAATTCGTCAGAAACAGCTGAATAATCATCAAACATAGCGACAAAATCGTGATAAACAGCTAAAAAAAGTCTAAAAAGCAAAAATAATCGTCAAAAACAAATAAAAAATAGTCAAAACAGCTAATAAGTATTAAAACGATGCCCAAAATCGACAGTAAATGCAAAAAATTCGTCAAAAACCGCTAAATAATGCGTCAAAATAGATATAAAATATCGTCAAAAACAGCTATAAAGACGTCCAAATTGCTAATTACCGTCAAATACTGCTACAAAATCGTCAAAACAGTTATGAATCATCCAAAACAGCTAATCAATTTGTGAAAAACGGCGGAAAAAACGTCAAAACAGCTAAAAAATATTCAATAATAACTACAAAATCGTCAAAAAAGCTAAATAATCGTCATAACAGCTAGAATTCGTCAAGAAAAGCTAAAAAATCTACAAAAAATGCTACAAATCACCATAAAAATATTTAAATTCTTCAAATAATTTATGAATTCTGCAAAAATTACTATAAATCGTCTTAACAGCAAGAAATTCGTCAAAAACAGCTAATAAATCGTCAAAAAAAGATGAAAAATTGTCAAAACAGCTAAAAAACATCGTTAAGAAATACAAAAAATTGTAAAAAAAGGAAAATATTGGTCAAAAAAATTTTAGATCTATTCAAAAGCAGCTAAATATCGTCAGGAACAGCTAAATATCGTCAGAAACAGCTGACTATCGTCAGAAACAGCTGTATAATCGTCCAATACAGATTGAAAATCGTTAAAAAAAGCCCAAAATCGTCGGGAAAATCTAAAAAGTTTTAGAAAACAGAAACAAAATCGTAAAAAAAGCTAAAAATCGTTAAAAACAGCTACAAATTCGTCAAAATCTGCTACAATATCGTCTAACAGCTGCAAAATCGTCAAGAACAGCTGAACAATTGAAAAAAAATAAAAAACATTGTAATGAAATGCAAAATATTGTGAAAATCAGCTAAAAATTCGTCAAAAAAATTTAAGATGTCGTCAAAAACAGCTGTTTAATCGTCAAAAATAGCTACAAAATCGTCGAAACAAACACAAAATATAAAAACAATTTCCAAAATAGTCAGAAAAAGCAAAACATTCGTCAGAAACATCAGAAAAATCGCCAATATTGCTAAAAAATTCGTTAAAAACAGCTAAAAAGTCGTCAAAATTGTTAATATCGTCAAAAAATGCTGCAAAATCGTCATAACAGTTAAAAATCAACAAAAGCAGCTAATCAAATTGTGAAAAACAGCAATAAAACGTCAAAACAGCTAAAAAACATTCAATAACGACTACAAAATCGTCAAAAAAATCTAAAAAATCGTCAAAATAGCCAAATATAATCAATAAAAACAGCTAAAAAATCGTCAAAACCGCTAAAATATAAACAAACATACAACAAAATCGTCAAATAAGCTAAATAATCTTCAAAACAGCAAGAAATCGTCAAAAATAGCTGTATGATCGTCCAATACTGATTCAAAATCGCTATAAAATGTTACAAAAAAGCCCAAAATCGTCGGAAAAATCTGAAACATTTCAGAAACCGAAACAAAATCGTTTAAAATAGCTACAAATTCGTCAAAAAATGCTAAAATGTCGTCAAAACAGCTACATAATCGTCAAGAACAGCTGAAAAATTGTCAAAAAAGAAAAAACATCGTAATGAAATGCAAAATATTGTGAAAATCAGCTAAAAATTCGTCAAAAAAATTTAAGATATCGTCAAAATAAGCTGTATAATCGTCAAAAATAGCTACAAAATCGTCAAAACAAACACAATATATAAAAACAATTCCCAAAATCGTCAGAAAAAGCAATAAATTCGTCAAAAACAGCAAAAAAATCGTCAATATTGCTAAAACATTCGTTAAAAACAGCTAAAAAGACGTCAAAATTGTTCATATCGTCAAACACTGCTGCAAAATCGCCAAAACAGTTAAAAATAATCAATAACAGCTAAAAAAATTGTGAAAAATAGCAAAAAACGTCAAAACACCTACAAAATATTCAATAACAACTACAAAATCGTCAAAAAAAGCTAAATAATGGTCAAGACAGTTATAAATCGTAAAAACAGCTAAACATTCTTCAAAACATGCTATGAATTATCAAAAACCGCTTAAAATTCGTCACAAATAGTTAAAAATCGTCAAAAACAGCTAAAAATTCGTCAAAAACATCTAAAATTTTTTCGAAACATCTAACACATCGTAAAGAAATGCAAAATAATGTCAAAAACAGCTATAAATTCGTCAAAAAAATTAAAGACTTCGTCAAAAATAGCTAGAATTCGTCAGAAACAGCTGTATAATCGTCAAAAATAGCGACAAAATCGTGATAAACAGCTAAAAAAAGTCGAAAAAGCAAAAATAATCGTCAAAAACAAATAAAAAATAGTCAAAACAGCTAATAAGTATTAAAACGATGCCCAAAATCAAAAGTAAATGCAAAAAATTCGTCAAAAACCGCTAAATAATGCGTCAAAATAGATATAAAAAATCGTCAAAAACAGCTATAAAGTCGTCCAAATTCCTAATTACCGTCAAATACTGCTACAAAATCGTCAAAACAGTTATGAATCATCCAAAACAGCTAATCAATTTGTGAAAAACGGCGGAAAAAACGTCAAAACAGCTAAAAAATATTCAATAATAACTACAAAATCGTCAAAAAAGCTAAATAATCGTCATAACAGCTAGAATTCGTCAAGAAAAGCTAAAAAATATACAAAAAGTGCTACAAATCACCATAAAAATATTTAAATTCTTCAAAACATTTATGAATTCGTCAAAAATTACTATAAATCGTCAAAACAGCAAGAAATTCGTCAAAAACAGCTAATAAATCGTCAAAAAAAGATGAAAATTTGTCAAAACAGCTAAAAAACATCGTTAAGAAATACAAAAAATTGTAAAAAAGGACAAATATTGGTCAAAAAAATTTTAGATCTATTCAAAAGCAGCTAAATATCGTCAGGAACAGCTAAATATCGTCAGAAACAGCTGAATATCGTCAGAAACAGCTGTATAATCGTCCAATACAGATTGAAAATCGTTAAAAAAAGCCCAAAATCGTCGGGAAAATCTAAAAAGTTTTAGAAAACAGAAACAAAATCGTAAAAAAAGCTAAAAATCGTTAAAAACAGCTACAAATTCGTCAAAACCTGCTACAATATCGTCAAAACAGCTGCAAAATCGTCAAGAACAGCTGAACAATTGAAAAAAAATAAAAAACATTGTAATGAAATGCAAAATATTATGAAAATCAGCTAAACATTCTTCAAAACATGCTAAGAATTATCAAAAACCGCTTAAAATTCGTCACAAATAGTTAAAAATTCGTCAAAAACATCTAAAATATTTTCAAAACATCTTAAACATCGTAAAGAAATGCAAAATAATGTCAAAAACAGCTATAAATTCGTCAAAAAAATTAAAGACTTCGTCAAAAATAGCTAAAAATTCGTCAGAAACAGCTGAATAATCATCAAACATAGCGACAAAATCGTGATAAACAGCTAAAAAAAGTCTAAAAAGCAAAAATAATCGTCAAAAACAAATAAAAAATAGTCAAAACAGCTAATAAGTATTAAAACGATGCCCAAAATCGACAGTAAATGCAAAAAATTCGTCAAAAACCGCTAAATAATGCGTCAAAATAGATATAAAATATCGTCAAAAACAGCTATAAAGTCGTCCAAATTGCTAATTACCGTCAAATACTGCTACAAAATCGTCAAAACAGTTATGAATCATCCAAAACAGCTAATCAATTTGTGAAAAACGGCGGAAAAAACGTCAAAACAGCTAAAAAATATTCAATAATAACTACAAAATCGTCAAAAAAGCTAAATAATCGTCATAACAGCTAGAATTCGTCAAGAAAAGCTAAAAAATTTACAAAAAATGCTACAAATCACCATAAAAATATTTAAATTCTTCAAAACATTTATGAATTCGTCAAAAATTACTATAAATCGTCAAAACAGCAAGAAATTCGTCAAAAACAGCTAATAAATCGTCAAAAAAAGATGAAAAATTGTCAAAAAAGCTAAAAAACATCATTAAGAAATGCAAAAAATTGTAAAAAAAGGCTAAATATTGGTCAAAAAATTTTAGATCTATTCAAAAGCAGCTAAATATCGTCAGAAACAGCTAAATATCGTCAGAAACAGCTAAATATCGTCAGAAACAGCTGTATAATCGTCCAATGCAGATTGAAAATCGTTAAAAAAGCCCAAAATCGTCGGGAAAATCTAAAAAGTTTTAGAAAACAGAAACAAAATCGTAAAAAAAGCTAAAAATCGTTAAAAACAGCTACAAATTCGTCAAAACATGCTACAATATCGTCAAAACAGCTGCAAATTCGTCAAGAACAGCTGAACAATTGAAAAAAAATAAAAAACATTGTAATGAAATGCAAAATATTATGAAAATCAGCTAAAAATTCGTCAAAAAAATTTAAGATATCGTCAAAAACAGCTGTTTAATCGTCAAAAATAGCTACAAAATCGTCGAAACAAACACAAAATATAAAAACAATTTCCAAAATAGTCAGAAAAAGCAAAACATTCGTCAGAAACATCAGAAAAATCGTCAATATTGATAAAAAATTCGTTAAAAACAGCTAAAAAGTCGTCAAAATTGTTCATATCGTCAAACACTGCTGCAAAATCGCCAAAACAGTTAAAAATCATCAAAAACAGATAATCAATTTGTGAAAAACAGCAAAAAAACTTCAAAACATCTAAAAAATATTCAATAACGACTACAAAATCGTCAAAAAAAGCTAAATAATGGTCAAGACAGTTATAAATCGTAAACACAGCTAAACATTCTTCAAAACATGCTATGAATTATCAAAAACCGCTTAAAATTCGTCACAAATAGTTAAAAATCGTCAAAAACAGCTAAAAATTCGTCAAAAACATCTAAAATTTTTTCGAAACATCTAAAACATCGTAAAGAAATGCAAAATAATGTCAAAAACAGCTATAAATTCGTCAAAAAAATTAAAGACTTCGTCAAAAATAGCTAAAATTCGTCAGAAACAGCTGTATAATCGTCAAAAATAGCGACAAAATCGTGATAAACAGCTAAAAAAAGTCTAAAAAGCAAAAATAATCGTCAAAAACAAATAAAAAATAGTCAAAACAGCTAATAAGTATTAAAACGGAACCCAAAATCGAAAGTAAATGCAAAAAAATCGTCAAAAACCGCTAAATAATGCGTCAAAATAGATATAAAAAATCTTCAAAAACAGCTATAAAGTCGTCCAAATTCCTAATTACCGTCAAATACTGCTACAAAATCGTCAAAACAGTTATGAATCATCCAAAACAGCTAATCAATTTGTGAAAAACGGCGGAAAAAACGTCAAAAAGGCTAAAAAATATTCAATAATAACTACAAAATCGTCAAAAAAGCTAAATAATCGTCATAACAGCTAGAATTCGTCAAGAAAAGCTAAAAAATCTACAAAAAGTGCTACAAATCACCATAAAAATATTTAAATTCTTCAAAACATTTATGAATTCGTCAAAAATTACTATAAATCGTCAAAACAGCAAGAAATTCGTCAAAAACAGCTAATAAATCGTCAAAAAAAGATGAAAATTTGTCAAAACAGCTAAAAAACATCGTTAAGAAATACAAAAAATTGTAAAAAAAGGACAAATATTGGTCAAAAAATTTTAGATCTATTCAAAAGCAGCTAAATATCGTCAGAAACAGCTGAATATCGTCAGAAACAGCTGTATAATCGTCCAATACAGATTGAAAATCGTTAAAAAAGCCCAAAATCGTCGGGAAAATCTAAAAAGTTTTAGAAAACAGAAACAAAATCGTAAAAAGAGCTAAAAATCGTTAAAAACAGCTACAAATTCGTCAAAACATGCTACAATATCGTCAAAACAGCTGCAAAATCGTCAAGAACAGCTGAACAATTGAAAAAAAATAAAAAACATTGTAATGAAATGCAAAATATTGTGAAAATCAGCTAAAAATTCGTCAAAAAAATTTTAGATATCGTCAAAAACAGCTGTTTAATCGTCAAAAATAGCTACAAAATCGTCGAAACAAACACAAAATATAAAAAAAAATTCCAAAATAGTAAGAGAAAGCAAAAAATTCGTCAAAAACATCAGAAAAATCGTCAATATTGCTAGTACATTCGTTAAAAACAGCTAAAAAGTCGTCTAAATTGTTCATATCGTCAAAAATGATGCAAAATCACCAAAACAGTTAATTATCATCAAAAACAGCTAATCAATTTGTGAAAAACAGCAAAAAAACGTCAAAACAGCTAAAAAATATTCAATAACGACTACAAAATCGTCAAAAAAATCTAAAAAATCGTCAAAATAGCCAAAAATAATCAATAAAAACAGCTAAAAAGTCGTCAAAACGGCAAAAAAATAAACAAAAAAACTACAAAATCGTCATTAACAGCTAACGAATCTTCAAAACATGCTAAAAATCACAAAGAAACTGATTATGATTCGTCAAAAAAATTTATGAATTCGTAAAAATAGCTAAAAATCATCGGAAATAGCTGAAAAAACGTCAGAAAAGCTAGGATGTATTAATACGATGCCCAAAATCGTCAGTAAAAGAAAAACATTTGTCAAAAACCGCTAAAAAACGTCAAAAAAGCTAAACAACATCGGAAAAAACAGCTATTAAGTCGTCAAAATTGTTAATATCGTCAAACACTGCTGCAAAATCTTCAAAACAGTTAAAAATAATCAAGAACAGCTAAAAAATTTGTGAAAAATGGCAAGAAAACGTCAAAAAACTACAAAATATTCAATAACAACTACAATATCGTCAAAAAAAGCTAAATAATGGTCAAGACAGTTATAAATCGTAAAAACAGCTAAACATTCTTCAAAACATGCTAAGAATTATCAAAAACCGCTTAAAATTCGTCACAAATAGTTAAAAATCGTCAAAAACAGCTAAAAATTCGTCAAAAACATCTAAAATATTTTCAAAACATCTTAAACATCGTATAGAAATGCAAAATAATGTCAAAAACAGCTATAAATTCGTCAAAAAAATTAAAGACTTCGTCAAAAATAGCTAAAATTCGTCGGAAACAGCTGTATAATCGTCAAACATAGCGAAAAAATCGTGATAAACAGCTAAAAAAAGTCGAAAAAGCTAAAATAATCGTCAAAAACAAATAAAAAATAGTCAAAAAAGCTAATAAGTATTAAAACGATGCCCAAAATCGACAGTAAATGCAAAAAATTCGTCAAAAACCACTAAATAATTCGTCAAAATAGATATAAATAATCGTCAAAAACAGCTATAAAGTCGTCCAAATTGCTAGTTACCGTCAAATACTGCTACAAAATCGTCAAAACAGTTATGAATCATCCAAAACAGCTAATCAATTTGTGAAAAACGGCAGAAAAAACGTCAAAACAGCTAAAAAATATTCAATAATAACTACAAAATCGTCAAAAAAGCTAAATAATCGTCATAACAGCTAAAATTCGTCCAGAAAAGCTAAAAAATCTACAAAAAATGCTACAAATCACCATAAAAATATTTAAATTCTTCAAAACATTTATGAATTCGTCAAAAATTACTATAAATCGTCAAAACAGCAAGAAATTCGTCAAAAACAGCTAATAAATCGTCAAAAAAAGATGAAAAATTGTCAAAACAGCTAAAAAACATCGTTAAGAAATACAAAAAATTGTAAAAAAGGACAAATATTGGTCAAAAAAATTTTAGATCTATTCAAAAGCAGCTAAATATCGTCAGGAACAGCTAAATATCGTCAGAAACAGCTGAATATCGTCAGAAACAGCTGTATAATCGTCCAATACAGATTGAAAATCGTTAAAAAAAGCCCAAAATCGTCGGGAAAATCTAAAAAGTTTTAGAAAACAGAAACAAAATCGTAAAAAAAGCTAAAAATCGTTAAAAACAGCTACAAATTCGTCAAAACCTGCTACAATATCGTCAAAACAGCTGCAAAATCGTCAAGAACAGCTGAACAATTGAAAAAAAATAAAAAACATTGTAATGAAATGCAAAATATTATGAAAATCAGCTAAACATTCTTCAAAACATGCTAAGAATTATCAAAAACCGCTTAAAATTCGTCACAAATAGATAAAAATTCGTCAAAAACATCTAAAATATTTTCAAAACATCTTAAACATCGTAAAGAAATGCAAAATAATGTCAAAAACAGCTATAAATTCGTCAAAAAAATTAAAGACTTCGTCAAAAATAGCTAAAAATTCGTCAGAAACAGCTGAATAATCATCAAACATAGCGACAAAATCGTGATAAACAGCTAAAAAAAGTCTAAAAAGCAAAAATAATCGTCAAAAACAAATAAAAAATAGTCAAAACAGCTAATAAGTATTAAAACGATGCCCAAAATCGACAGTAAATGCAAAAAATTCGTCAAAAACCGCTAAATAATGCGTCAAAATAGATATAAAATATCGTCAAAAACAGCTATAAAGTCGTCCAAATTGCTAATTACCGTCAAATACTGCTACAAAATCGTCAAAACAGTTATGAATCATCCAAAACAGCTAATCAATTTGTGAAAAACGGCGGAAAAAACGTCAAAACAGCTAAAAAATATTCAATAATAACTACAAAATCGTCAAAAAAGCTAAATAATCGTCATAACAGCTAGAATTCGTCAAGAAAAGCTAAAAAATTTACAAAAAATGCTACAAATCACCATAAAAATATTTAAATTCTTCAAAACATTTATGAATTCGTCAAAAATTACTATAAATCGTCAAAACAGCAAGAAATTCGTCAAAAACAGCTAATAAATCGTCAAAAAAAGATGAAAAATTGTCAAAAAAGCTAAAAAACATCATTAAGAAATGCAAAAAATTGTAAAAAAAGGCTAAATATTGGTCAAAAAATTTTAGATCTATTCAAAAGCAGCTAAATATCGTCAGAAACAGCTAAATATCGTCAGAAACAGCTAAATATCGTCAGAAACAGCTGTATAATCGTCCAATGCAGATTGAAAATCGTTAAAAAAGCCCAAAATCGTCGGGAAAATCTAAAAAGTTTTAGAAAACAGAAACAAAATCGTAAAAAGAGCTAAAAATCGTTAAAAACAGCTACAAATTCGTCAAAACATGCTACAATATCGTCAAAACAGCTGCAAAATCGTCAAGAACAGCTGAACAATTGAAAAAAAATAAAAAACATTGTAATGAAATGCAAAATATTGTGAAAATAAGCTAAAAATTCGTCAAAAAAATTTTAGATATCGTCAAAAACAGCTGTTTAATCGTCAAAAATAGCTACAAAATCGTCGAAACAAACACAAAATATAAAAAAAAATTCCAAAATAGTAAGAGAAAGCAAAAAATTCGTCAAAAACATCAGAAAAATCGTCAATATTGCTAGTACATTCGTTAAAAACAGCTAAAAAGTCGTCTAAATTGTTCATATCGTCAAAAATGATGCAAAATCACCAAAACAGTTAATTATCATCAAAAACAGCTAATCAATTTGTGAAAAACAGCAAAAAAACGTCAAAACAGCTAAAAAATATTCAATAACGACTACAAAATCGTCAAAAAAATCTAAAAAATCGTCAAAATAGCCAAAAATAATCAATAAAAACAGCTAAAAAGTCGTCAAAACGGCAAAAAAATAAACAAAAAAACTACAAAATCGTCATTAACAGCTAACGAATCTTCAAAACATGCTTAAAATCACAAAGAAACTGATTATGATTCGTCAAAAAAATTTATGAATTCGTAAAAATAGCTAAAAATCATCGGAAATAGCTGAAAAAACGTCAGAAAAGCTAGGATGTATTAATACGATGCCCAAAATCGTCAGTAAAAGAAAAACATTTGTCAAAAACCGCTAAAAAACGTCAAAAAAGCTAAACAACATCGGAAAAAACAGCTATTAAGTCGTCAAAATTGTTAATATCGTCAAACACTGCTGCAAAATCTTCAAAACAGTTAAAAATAATCAAGAACAGCTAAAAAATTTGTGAAAAATGGCAAGAAAACGTCAAAAAACTACAAAATATTCAATAACAACTACAATATCGTCAAAAAAAGCTAAATAATGGTCAAGACAGTTATAAATCGTAAAAACAGCTAAACATTCTTCAAAACATGCTAAGAATTATCAAAAACCGCTTAAAATTCGTCACAAATAGTTAAAAATCGTCAAAAACAGCTAAAAATTCGTCAAAAACATCTAAAATATTTTCAAAACATCTTAAACATCGTATAGAAATGCAAAATAATGTCAAAAACAGCTATAAATTCGTCAAAAAAATTAAAGACTTCGTCAAAAATAGCTAAAATTCGTCGGAAACAGCTGTATAATCGTCAAACATAGCGAAAAAATCGTGATAAACAGCTAAAAAAAGTCGAAAAAGCTAAAATAATCGTCAAAAACAAATAAAAAATAGTCAAAACAGCTAATAAGTATTAAAACGATGCCCAAAATCGACAGTAAATGCAAAAAATTCGTCAAAAACCACTAAATAATTCGTCAAAATAGATATAAATAATCGTCGAAAACAGCTATAAAGTCGTCCAAATTGCTAGTTACCGTCAAATACTGCTACAAAATCGTCAAAACAGTTATGAATCATCCAAAACAGCTAATCAATTTGTGAAAAACGGCAGAAAAAACGTCAAAACAGCTAAAAAATATTCAATAATAACTACAAAATCGTCAAAAAAGCTAAATAATCGTCATAACAGCTAAAATTCGTCCAGAAAAGCTAAAAAATCTACAAAAAATGCTACAAATCACCATAAAAATATTTAAATTCTTCAAAACATTTATGAATTCGTCAAAAATTACTATAAATCGTCAAAACAGCAATAAATTCGTCAAAAACAGCTAATAAATCGTCAAAAAAAGATGAAAAATTGTCAAAAAGCTAAAAAACATCATTAAGAAATGCAAAAAATTGTAAAAAAAGGCTAAATATTGGTCAAAAAATTTTAGATCTATTCAAAAGCAGCTAAATATCGTCAGAAACAGCTAAATATCGTCAGAAACAGCTAAATATCGTCAGAAACAGCTGTATAATCGTCCAATACAGATTCAAAATCGTTAAAAAAAGCCCAAAATCGTCGGGAAAATCTCAAAAGTTTTAGAAAACCGAAACAAAATCGTAAAAAAAGCTAAAAATCGTTAAAAACAGCTAAAAATTCGTCAAAACATGCTAAAATATCGTCAAAACAACTACAAAATCTTCAAGAACAGCTAAACAATTGTCAAAAAAGAAAAAACATCGTAATGAAATGCAAAATATTATGAAAATCAGCTAAAAATTCGTCAAAAAAATTTAAGATATCGTCAAAAACAGCTGTTTAATCGTCAAAAATAGCTACAAAATCGTCGAAACAAACACAAAATATAATAACAATTTCCAAAATAGTCAGAAAAAGCAAAACATTCGTTAAAAACAGCTAAAAAGTCGTCAAAATTGTTCATATCGTCAAACACTGCTGCAAAATCCCCAAAACTGTTAAAAATCATCAAAAACAGGTAATCAATTTGTGAAAAACAGCAAAAAAACATCAAAACATCTAAAAAATATTCAATAACGACTACAAAATCGTCAAAAAAATCTAAAAATTCGTCAAAATAGCCAAAAATAATCAATAAAAACAGCTACAAAATCGTCAAAACAGCTAAAATATAAACAAACATACAACGAAATCGTCAAATAAGCTAAATAATCTTCAAAACAGCTAGAAATCGTCAAAAATAGCTGTATAATCGTCCAATACTGATTCAAAATTGCTATAAAATGTTACAAAAAAGCCCAAATCGTCGAAAAAATCTGAAACGTTTTAGAAACCGAAACAAAATCGTTAAAAATAGCTACAAATTCGTCAAAAAATGCTAAAATGTCGTCAAAACAGCTACATAATCGTCAAGAACAGCTGAACAATTGTCAAAAAAGAAAAAACACCGTAATGAAATGCAATATATTGTGAAAATCAGCTAAAAATTCGTCAAAAAAATTTAAGATATCGTCAAAAACAGCTGTATAATCGTCAAAAATAGCTACAAAATCGTCGAAACAAACACAAAATATAAAAACAATTCCCAAATTTGTCAGAAAAAGCAATAAATTCGTCAAAAACAGCAAAAAAATAGTCAATATTGCTAAAAAATTAGATAAAAAAAGCTAAATAGTCGTCAAAATTGTTAATATCGTCAAAAATGCTGCAAAATCACCAAAACAGTTAATTATCATCAAAAACAGCTAATCAATTTGTGAAAAACAGCAAAAAAACGTCAAAACAGCTAAAAAATATTCAATAACGACTACAAAATCGTCAAAAAAATCTAAAAAATCTTCAAAATAGCCAAAAATAATCAATAAAAACAGCTAAAAAGTCGTCAAAACGGCAAAAAAATAAACAAAAAAACTACAAAATCGTCAGAAACAGCTAAAGAATCTTCAAAACATGCTAAAAATCACAAAAAAACTGATTAAGATTCGTCAAAAAAATTTATGAATTCGTAAAAATAGCCAAAAATCATCAGAAATAGCTGAAAATTCGTCAAAAACAGCTAACAAAATCTTCAAAAACACCTAAAATATCGTCAGAAAAGCTAGGAAGTATTAATACGATGCCCAAAATCGTCAGTAAACAGTAAACAATAAGACAGTTATAAATCGTAAAAAAGCAAAACATTCTTCAAAACATGCTAAGAATTATCAAAAACCGCTTAAAATTCGTCACAAATAGTTAAAAGTCGTCAAAAACAGCTAAAAATTCGTCAAAAACATCTAAAATATTTTCAAAACATCTAAAACATAGTAAAGAAATGCAAAATAATGTCAAAAACAGCTATAAATTCGTCAAAAAAATTAAAGAATTCGTCAAAAATAGCTAAAATTCGTCAGAAATAGCGACAAAATCGTGATAAACAGCTAATAAAATCGACAGTAAATGCAAAAAATTCGTCAAAAACCGCTTAATAATGCGTCAAAAGAGATAAAAAAAATCGTCAAAAACAGCTATAAGGTCGTCCAAATTGCTAATTACCGTAAATACTGCTACAAAATCGTCAAAACAGTTATGAATCATCCAAAACAGCTAATCAATTTGTGAAAAACGGCAGAAAAAAGTCAAAACAGCTAAAAAATATTCAATAATAACTACAAAATCGTCAAAAAAGCTAAATAATCGTCAAAACAGCTAGAATTCGTCAAGAACAGCTAAAAAATCTACAAAAAATGCTACAAATCACCATAAAAATATTTATATTCTTCAAAAAATTTATGAATTCGTCAAAAATTACTATAAATCGTCAAAACAGCAAGAAATTCGTCAAAAACAGCTAATAAATCGTCAAAAAAAGATGCAAAATTGTCTAAACAGCTTAAAAAAATCGTTAAGAAATGCTAAATATTGTAAAAAAAGGCTAAATATTGGTCAGAAAAATTTTAGATCTATTCAAAAACAGCTAAATATCGTCAGAAACAGCTAAATATCGTCAGAAACAGCTGAATATCGTCAGAAACAGCTGTATAATCGTCCAATACAGATTCAAAATCGTCAAAAACAGCTTAAAAATCGTCAAAACAGCTATAATCTATATCTATATCTATATATATATATAAAAATGAATGTGTGTCTGTCTGTTGTCTGTCTGTCTGTACTCGATAGATTCAAAAACCATACATCCAATCGTCGTGAAAATTTGGGAAATTATTACGTATATCCCCGGGAAGGTTTTTGTAAATTTTTATTTTAATCGGAGTACTCAGTTCGACTCCAGAAGGAAAAACAGTTTACATAAGAAATACATGTAAACTTCGATTTTATCACTTGCATGCTTCCTTTCTTTCGCAAAATTAAATTAGAATTAACCAACGTATGGATTTAGAAGTACCACCAAAAGAAGGGAAATTGAATAAAGTTTCTTATTTTGGTCATGAAATATAGTTTACGATCGGAAATTATGAGACTTAGAGATAATTAGATGATAATTTTGATGAATTTTGAGGCTATAAACAAACTATTTCTCAGTTACAACGAATGCGATTGTTGAATTTTCTCATAAGAACACATTGAGAATTTACTCCCGTATTCAAATGATGTTTGTTTATAGCAACGTAAATATTTACGTATATTATCGTGGAGTAAACGGTTTTTGATATTTAATGAAAATTATATTTTGATAAATTCAAGAGATTGTATGTACTGGACAACTTGGTGAGTTGATGACGTTACCGACTTTGATTACAAATATCATCTATTTTCAACATTTCAATTTATTTTATGTCTTTGACGAGACTGAATTTAATTTTTAGGTCTTCTTCAGTTGAATATGTGTTCTATTTGAGATTTGCTAGATGCGAAGTGTAGAGTAGCACATAATTTAGCATATCTTACTCCGAACTGATAAGGTACTGTGATAATATATTTTCTTATATACTGAATGAAAGTAATGTAGATAGTATGTATGATTTCATTATAATAGCCTTGCAAGGCGAATAGCTGCCTGCCATACAAATTGCGAATGGATTTTCTACGGGAAAAATAGAAGTACGATACATAAATTGATCCCATTTGGGTAGAATTTATATTTTTTCAATTATTGTTTAAATATTACTAATTATATTAAAATTTAAAATATTTTAAATACATAAATTGTATTTCTTATAAGATTTCAAAAAATTAATTTAAATTACAAAAAAGAACATTAATGCATTTGACGTTCGATTTTTCGCCAGCAAATTCTAATAAATACAAAAATGCAGTCAAAAACTTTTGCAATTATTAATACGAGAATAAATTATTAATACGCGAATAAATAAAAGTATTATTAATTTCCAGCTGAAGAAAATAATTGAAAATACGTTTTATTTAACCCTACAATTATGCCGCCAACGCGAAGTGCTATTGGTCTATCTACAAATCAAGCAAAAAGGAGAAGAGAAGAACGATCATTAGAAACGAGTGAACAGAGGCAAGCAAGGCAAGAAGGAGATCACACTTCTCTAAACACAACAACGTGTGAACGGGTACAGCTAGTATGTTATAAAAATGCCCAAAATCGTCGGAAAAATCTAAAAAGTTTTAGAAAACCGAAACAAAATCGTAAAAAAAGCTAAAAATCGTTAAAAACAGCTAAAAATTCGTCAAAAAATGCTAAAATATCGTCAAAATAGCCAAAAATAATCAATAAAAACAGCTGCAAAATCTTCAAAACAGCTAAAATATAAACAAAAATGCAACAAAATCGTCAAATAAGCTAAATAATCTTCAGAACAGCTAGAAATCGTCAAAAACAGCTGTATAATCATCCAATACTGATTAAAAATCGCTATAAAATGTTTAAAAAAAGCCCAAATTCGTCGGAAAAATCTAAAACGTTCTAGAAAACCGAAACAATATCGTAAAAAAAGCTAAAAATCGTTAAAAACAGCTACAAATTCGTCAAATAATGCTAACATATCGTCAGAACAGTTACAAAATCGTCAAGAACAGCTGAACAATTGTCTAAAAAGAAAAAACATCGTAATGAAATGCAAAATATTATGAAAATCAGCTAAAAATTCGTCAAAAAAATTTAAGATATCGTCAAAAACAGATGTTTAATCGTCAAAAATAGCTACAAAATCGTCGAAAAAACACAAAATATATGAATTTATAAAAATTTATGAATTTGTAAAAATAGCTAAAAATCGTCAGAAACAGCTGAAAATTCGTCAGAAACAGCTAAAAAACGTCAAAATAGCTAAACAACATCGTCAAAAACAGCTATTAATTCATCAAAATTGTTAATATCGTCAAAAACTGCTGCAAAATCTTCAAAACAGTTAAAAATAATCAAAAACAGCTAAAAAATTTGTGTAAATAGCAAAAAAAACGTCAAAACAGCTACAAAATATTCAATAACAACTACGAAATCGTCAAAAAAAGCTAAATAATAGTCAAGACAGTTATAAATCGTAAAAAAGCAAAACATACTTCAAAACATGCTAAGAATTATCAAAAACCGCTTAAAATTCGTCACAAATAGTTAAACATCGTCAAAAACAGCTAAAAATTCGTCAAAAAAATTAAAGAATTCGTCAAAAATAGCTAAAATTCGTCAGAAACAGCTGTATAATCGTCAAAAATATCGACAAAATCGTGATAAACAGCTAAAAAAAGTTAAAATAATCGTCAAAAACAAATAAAAATAGTCAAAACAGCTAATAAGTATTAAAACGATGCCCAAAATCGACAGTAAATGCAAAAAATTCGTCAAAAACCGCTAAATAAATCGTCAAAATAGATAAAAAAAATCGTCAAAAACAGCTATAAAGTCGTCCAAATTGCTAATTACCGTCAAATACTGCTACAAAATCGTCAAAACCGCTATTAAGTCGTCAAAATTGTTAATATCGTCATACACTGCTGCAAAATCTTCAAAACAGTTAAAAATAATCAAAAACAGCTAAAACATTTGTGAAAAATAGCAAAAAAACGTCAAAACAGCTACAAAATATTTAATAACAACTACCAAATCGTCAAAAAAAGTTAAATAATGGTCAAGACAGCTTTAAGTCGTAAAAAAGCTAAACATTCTTCAAAACATGATAAAAATTATCAAAAACCGCTTAAAATTCGTTAAAAATAATAAATAATCGTCAAAAACAGCTAAAAATTCGTCAAAAACATCTAAAATATTTTCAAAACAGGTCAAACATCGTAATGAAATGCAAAATAATGTCAAAAACAGCTAGAAATACGTCAAAAAATTTAAATAATTCATCAAAAATAGCTAAAATTCGTCTATAACAGATGTATAATAGTCAAAACTAGCTACAAAATCGTGATAAACAGCTAAAAATCGTCAAAAATGCTAAAAATATCTTCAAAAACAACTTAAAAATCGTCACAACAGCTAAGAAGTATTAAAATATTGCCCAAAATTGTCAGTAAAAGAAAATCATTCGTCAAAAACCGCTAAATAATCGTCAAAATAGCTAAACAAATCGTCAAAATCCGCTATAAAGTCGTCAATATTGTTAATATCGTCAAACACTGCTGCAAAATCGTCAAAACAGTTAAAAATCATCAAAAACAGCTAATCAATTCGTGAAAAACAGCAGAAAAACGTCAAAACAGCTAAAAAATATTCAATAACGACTACAAAATCGTCAAAAAAATCTAAAAAATCGTCAAAATAGCCAAAAATAATCAATAAAAACAGTTACAAAATCGTCAAAACAGCAAAAATATATAACCAAAAATACAACAAAATCGTCAAATAAGCTAAATAATGTTCAAAACCGCTAGAAATCGTTAAAAACAGCTAAAGAATCTTTAAGAAAAAACGGATAAAAATTCGTCAAAAACAAGTATGAATTCGTCAAAAGTAGCTAAAAATCGTCAGAAACAGCTGAAAAATCTTCTAGCAGCTAAATATCGTAAAAAAAACTATATATTGTAAAAATAGATAAAATTTCGTTAAAAATTAAAGAATTTGTCAAAAACAGCATAAAATCGTCAAAACAGCTAAAAAATTTCAATAACGACTACAAAATCGACAAAAAAAGCTAAAAAATCGTCAAATAGCCAAAAATAATCGTTGAAAACAGCTACAAAATCGTCAAAACAGCTAATAAGTATTAAAACGATGCCCAAAATCGACAGTAAATGCAAAAAATTCGTCAAAAACCGCTAAATAATGCGTCAAAATAGATAAAAAAATCGTCAAAAACAGCTATAAAGTCGTCCAAATTGCTAATTACCGTCAAATACTGCTACAAAATCGTCAAAACAGTTATGAATCATCCAAAACAGCTAATCAATTTGTGAAAAAGGGCAGAAAAAACGTCAAAACAGCTAAAAAATATTCAATAATAACTACAAAATCGTCAAAAAAAGCTAAACAATCGTCAAAACAGCTAGAATTCGTCAGAAACAGTTAAAAAATCTACAAAAAATGCTACAAATCACCATAAAAATATTTAAATTCTTCAAAAAAATTATGAATTCGTCAAAAATTACTATAAATCGTCAAAACAGCAAGAAATTCGTCAGAAACAGCTAATAAATCGACAAAAAAAGATGCAAAATTGTCAAAAAAGCTAAAAAATCGTTAAAAAATGCTAAATATTGTAAAAAAGGCTAAATATTGGTGGAAAAAATTTTAGATCAATTCAGAAACAGCTAAATATCGTCAGAAACAGCTGTATAATCGTCCAATACAGATTCAAAATCGTCAAAACAGTTATAACATGATACAAAAATGCCCAAAATCGTCGGAAAAATCTAAAAAGTTTTAGAAAACGGAAACAAAATCCTAAAAAAAGCTAAAAATCGTTAAAAACAGCTAAAAATTCGTCAAAAAATGCTAAAATATCGTCAAAACAGCTACAAAATCAAGAACAGCTGAACAATTGTCAAAAAAGAAAAAACATCGTAATGAAATGGAAAATATTGTGAAAATCAGATAAAAATTCGTCAAAAGATTTTAAGATATCGTCAAAAACAGCTGTTTAATCGTCTAAAATAGCTACAAAATCGTCGAAACAAACAAAAAATATAAAAACAATTTCCTAAATAGTCAGAGAAAGCAAAAAATTCGTCCAAAGCATCAGAAAAATCGTCAATATTGCTAAAACATTCGATAAAAAAAGCTAAATAGTCGTCAAAATTGTTAATATCGTCAAAAAATGCTGCAAAATTGCCAAAACAGTTAAAAATCATCAAAAACAGCTATTCAATTTGTGAAAAACAGCAAAAAAACGTCACAACAGCTAAAAAATATTCAATAACGACTACAAAATCGTCAAAAAAATCTAAAAAATCGTCAAAATAGCCAAAAATAAACAATAAAAACAGCTACAAAATCTTCAAAACAGCTAAAATATAAACAAAAATACAACATAATCGTCAAATAAGCTAAATAATCTTCAAAACAGCTAGAAATCGTCAAAAACAGCTAAATAATCTTCAAGAAAAAACGGATAAAAATTCGTCAAAAACAAGTATGAATTCGTCAAAAGTAGCTAAAAATCGTCAGAAACAGCTGAAAATTCGTCAAAAACAGCAAATATATTGTCAAAACAGCTAAAGAATCTTAAAAAACAGCTGAAAAATCTTCTTGCAGCTAAATATCGTAAAAAAACTAAATATTGTCAAATATAGATAAAATTTCGTTAAAAATTAAAGAATTGGTCAAAAACAGCATTAAATCGTCAAAACATTCTAAATAATAGTAAAGCACAGCTACAAGATTGTGATAAACAGCTAAAAATCGTCAAAGTGATGAAAAAATCGTCAAAAACAGCTAAAAAATATTAAAACAATGCCCAAAAAATCGTCTAAACAGATAAAAAATAGGAATTAAAGCGACGAAATCGTCCAAAAAGCTAAATAATGGTCAAAACAGCTAGAAATCGTCAAAAACAGCTAAAGAATCTTCAAAACATGCTAAAAATCACCAAAAACTAATTAAGATAAGTCAAAAAAATTTATGAATTCGTAAAAATAGCTAAGAATCGTCAGAAACAGCTGAAAATTCGTCAAAAACAGCTAAAAAAATCTTCAAAAACACCTAAAAATCGTCAGAAAAGCTAGGAAGTATTAATACGATGCCCAAAATCGTCCGTAAAAGCAAATTATTCGTCAAAAACCGCTAATAAACGTCAAAATAGTTAAACAACATCGTCAAAAACAGCTATTAAGTCGTCAAAATTGTTAATATCGTCATACACTGCTGCAAAATCTTCAAAACAGTTAAAAATAATCAAAAACAGCTAAAAAATTTGTGAAAAATAGCAAAAAAACGTCAAAACAGCTACAAAATATTCAATAACAACTACCAAATCGTCAAAAAAAGCTAAATAATGTTCAAGACAGCTATAAGTCGTAATAAAATCTAAACATTCTTCAAAACATGATAAAAATTATCGAAAACCGCTTAAAATTCGTTAAAAATAGTTAATAATCGTCAAAAACAGCTAAAAATTCGTCAAAAACATCTAAAATATTTTCAAAACAGGTCAAACATCGTAAAGAAATGCAAAATAATGTCAAAAACAGCTAGAAATACGTCAAAAAAGTTAAAGAATTCATCAAAAATAGCTAAAATTCGTCTATAACAGATGTATAATCGTCAAAAATAGCTACAAAATCGTGATAAACAGCTAAAAATCGTCAAAAATGCTAAAAATATCTTCAAAAACAACTTAAAAATCGTCACAACAGCTAAGAAGTATTAAAATAATGCCCAAAATTGTCAGTAAAAGAAAAACATTCGTCAAAAACCGCTAAATAATCGTCAAAATAACTAAAAAAAATCGTCAAAATCAGCTATAAAGTCGTCAAAATTGTTAATACCGTCAAACACTGCTACAAAATCGTCAAAACAGTTATGAATCATCCAAAACAGCTATTCAATTTGTGAAAAACAGCAAAAAAACGTCACAACAGCTAAAAAATATTCAATAACGACTACAAAATCGTCAAAAAAATCTAAAAAATCGTCAAAATAGCCAAAAATAATCAATAAAAACAGTTACAAAATCGTCAAAACAGCTGAAATATGATCAAAAATACAACAAAATCGTCAAATAAGCTAAATAATCTTCAAAACCTCTAGAAATCGTTAAAAACAGCTAAAGAATCTTCAAGAAAAAACGGATAAAAATTCGTCAAAAACAAGTATGAATTCGTCAAAAGTAGCTAAAAATCGTCAGAAAC
Source organism: Sympetrum striolatum (assembly GCA_947579665.1). Lineage (NCBI taxonomy): Eukaryota > Metazoa > Arthropoda > Insecta > Odonata > Libellulidae > Sympetrum > Sympetrum striolatum. Next base: position 55,266,228 of record OX388348.1, on the reverse strand, counting down.
AGCTGAAAATTCGTCAGAAACAGCTGAAAATTCGTCAAAAACAGCAAATATATTGTCAAATCAGCTAAACAATCGTCAAAATCAGCTGAAAAATCTTCTAGCAGCTAAATATCGTATAAAAACTATATATTGTCAAAAATAGATAAAATTTCGTTAAAAATTGAAGAATTTGTCAAAAACAGCATAAAATCGTCAAAACAGCCAAAAATAATCGTTGAAAACAGCTACAAAATCGTCAAAACAGCTAAAATATAAACAAAAATTCAACAAAATCGTCAAATAAGCTAAATGATCTTCAAAACATGCTAAAAATCACCAAAAACGGATTAAAATTCGTCAAAACAGCTGAAAACCAGTCAAAAACAACAAATATATTTTCAAAACAGCTAAAAAATCGTCAAAAACAGCTAAAAAATCTTATAACAGCTAAATATCGTAAAGAAAAACTAAATATAGTCAAAAACAGCTAAAATTTCGTCAAAACATTTAAGATATCGTCAAAAACAGCTGTATAATCGTCAAAAATAGCTAAAATCATGATAAAGAGCTAAAAATCGACAAAAAAGCTAAACAATTTGTCAAAAACAAGTACACAATCGTCAAAAACAGCTAACAAATCGCCGAAACTGCAACAAAATATAAAAACAATTCCCAAAATCGTCAGAAATAGCAAAACATTCGTCAAAAAGAGCAAAAAATTCGTCAAATAGCTAAAACATTCGTTAAAAACAGCTTAATAGTCGTAAAAAAAAAACTACAAAATCGTCAAAAAAGCTAAATAATCTTCATAACAGCTAGAAATCACCAAAAACGGATTTAAATTGGTCAATTAAATTTATGAATTCGTCAAAAATAACTAAAACTCGTCAGAAAAAGGTGAAAATTCACAAAAACAGCTAAAATACTGTCAAAAAATCTAAAAAATCGTCGAAAACAGCTGGAAATCTTCTAAACAGCTAAATATCGTAATGAAAAACTAAATATCGTCAAAAACAGCTAAAATTTCGTCAAAAAAATTTAAGAATTAGTCAAAAACAGTATAAAATCGTCAAAAAATGCTTAATAATCGTCAAAAACAGCTACAAAATCGTGATAAACAGCTAGAAATCGTCATATGTGAAATAAATCGTCAAAAACAGCTAAAAAAATATTACAACAATGCCCAAAAAATCGTCTAAACAGATAAAAAATAGTCAAAAAAACTACAAAATTGTCAAAAAAAGCTTAATAATGGTCAAGACAGCTATAAATAGTAAAAACAGCTAAATATTCTTCCAAACATACTAAAAATCACCAAAAACCGCTTTAAATTCGTCAAAATAATTTATGAATTCGTCAAAAATAGTAAAAAATCGTAAGAAACAGCTAAAAATTCGTCGAAAACAGCTAAAGTATTTTCAAAAAAGCTGAAAAATTTTCAAAACAGCTAAAACATCGTAAAGAAATACTAAATAATGTCAAAAACAGCTAATAATTCGTCAAAAACATCTAAAATATTTTCAAAACAGCTAAAACATTGTAAAGAAATGCAAAATAATGTAAAAAACATCTAAAAATTCGTCAAAAAAATTAAAGAATTCGTCAAAAACAGCAAAAAATCGTAATAAACAGCTGTATAATCGTCAAAAATAGCTACAAAATCGTGATAAACAGCTAATAATCGTCAAAAAAACTAACAAAATCGTCAAAAAATGCTACAAAATCGTCAAAACAGATAAAAAAATATTAAAACTATGCCCATAATCGTCAGATAAATGTAAATTTTGTTTCAGAGTTGATTTGTTTTTGAAGTAAATCGGTTAACCGGAAGTCGTGCTTAATTCATCAAAGCCCATTTCCGGTTTTCAAAATATCTCCATAAATATGATATATTGGTATATTGTATACCGTATAAAAGTTTTAGATAATGTGAATTACTATAACTTTTGTATTGAACATATTTTTGTATCACTGGTTGACTAGGAGTTATTCCTAAAATACTGATAAACCGGAAGTAGTTGATTATGTACTTTGTGGGCGCTCTAACATCAAAACTTTTTGTTGTATCAACACCAAATTTCAAATATAGTATTTTGGTTTGTGTCGTTAGAGTTGATTAGTTTTTGGAGTAAATTGGTTAACCGGAAGTCGAGCTTCATTCTTCAAAGCTCATTTCCAGTTTTCAAAATATCTCCATAAATATGATATTTAGGTATATACTGTTATTTACAAACGTTTTAGAAAATAAAATTTACTATAACTTTTGTACATAACATATTTTGTATCTCTGATTGTTTAGGAGTTATTTGTGAAATACTGATAAACCTGAAGTTGCTGATTATGTACGTTGTGGGCGCTCTGGGCGCTGTGGAGAAAGCCCATTACATCGTTTTTCATCGAACATGTCCCGAAAAACATTATTTATAATGTTTGTGACGTAAAAAAATAATATGAAAGAAATTATTCACTTATATTCCAAGTTTAGATTGAATATAGAGTTCGAACATACTGTTGTAGATAAATATTTACATCTTATATATGGAGAAAGTCATGTGCTTGCCACATCAGATTTTTGCTGTTTGTAACGATTTTCAGCTTTTTTGACGATATTTTAGCTGTTTGTTACGAATTTTTATCTTTTTTTGTCGATTTTTAGCATTTTTGACAATTTTGTTGTGATTTTTTACCATTCTTTAGCTGTTTTTGGACGATTCTTATCACTTTTAACTATTTGTTAGCTTGTTTGAGGAAACTTTAGCTATTTTGACGATTGTTAAGCATTGTTTAGACGGTTTTTAGTTTTTTCTAAGCTGTTTTTGTCGAATCTTTAGCCATTTTTGACGTTTTTTTTGCATTTTTTACGATTTTTGGCTTTTTTGACCATTTTATACCTTTTTTTGGCAAATTTTTCAATATTCTTGACAAATGTTAGCTTTTTATGACGATTTTTAGCTGTTTTATTTTTTAAGCTGTTTTTGAGGAATTCTTAGCGTATTTGACGATTTTTAGAATTTTTATGATTTTTTAGCAGTTTTTGACGATTGTTGGCTGTTTGTGACGATTTTTAGTTTTTTTTGACGATATTTTAGATGTTTGTGACGAATTTTTATCTGTTTTAGTCGATTTCTAGCTTTTTTTACGATTTTATAGCGGTTTTTTACAGTTTGCTTTAGCTGTTTTGACGATTTTTAAGATGTTTGAGACGATTTTTAGCTGTTTTGACGTTTTTTTTAGCTAAAAATCGTCAGAAACAGCTAAAAATCTTCAAAAATAGCTAAAAATCCGTCAAAAAAAGTTAAAAATTCGACAAAAAACTAAATAATCTTCAAAACATTTAAAAGTCCTCCAAACGTGCTATACACTTCTGAAAAACAGCTAAAGGATCGTCAAAACAGCTTAAAACCGTCAAAAATGCAAAAATCGTCAAAAACAACTAAAAATTCGTCAAAAACATCTAAATGGTCGTCAGAAACAGCTAATAATCGTCAGAACAGCTAACAATTGTCTAATACAGCTAAAACAAATCGTCAAAACAGCAAAAAAATCTTCAAAAATAGCTAAAAATCCGTCAAAAAAACTAAATAATCTTCAAAACATTTAAATGTCCTCCGAACGTGCTATACACTTCTGAAAAACAGCTAAAGGATCATCAAAAACTACTAAAAATTCGTCAAAAACATATAAATAATCGTCAGAAACAGCTAAAACAAATCGTCAAAACAGCAAAATAATCGAAAAAATGCTAAAAAAACGTCAAAAACAGTTTAAAATTCGTCAAAAAATGATAAATATCGTCAAAATCAGTTGAGTTATCGTCAAGAACAGCTAGAACATCTTCAGAGTAGCTATGAATATTCAAAAACAGCTAAAAAAATTGTCAAAACAGCAAACAAATCATAAACAAATGCAAAAATCGTTAAAAACAGCTATAAAATCGTCAAAACTGCTAAAAAATTGTAAACAAATTCCTAAAAATCATTTTTAGAAGATTTTTAGTATTTTTTTACTGTTTTCAGAAGTTTTTCATAATTTCTAGCTGTTTTTGACGATTTATTAGTGGTATTTTACAATTTTTTGCTTATTTGACGATTATTAAGATGTTTGAGACGATTTTGTAGCCGTTTTGACGATTTTTTTTTAGCTGTTGTGACGATTATTTAACTGTTTTTGACGGATTTGTAGCTTTTCTTTGACAATTTTTAGCTGTTTTTGACGATATTTAGCATTTGTTTTCGATTTTTTAGCTGTTTTTTTAGCTCTTTTATTTAGCTGTTTTAGCTAAAAATCGTCAGAATCAGATACAAGATTGTAAAAACAGCTAAAAAAATTGTAAAAAATTTCAAAAATTGTCAAAAACGGCTAATAATATTCAAAAAAAGCTAAAAATCCGTCACGAAAAGTTTACAATTCCACAAAAACAGCTAAATTATCTTCAAAACAGCTAAAAATTCGTCAAAAACATCTAAATAATCGTCAAAAACAGCTAAGTAAATCGTCAATACAGCAAAAAAATCATAAAAAATGCTAAAAGTCGTCAAAAACAGTTTAAAATTCATCAAAAATAGCTAAATATCGTAAAAAACAGCTAATGGATCGTCATAAGCAGCTAAAAATGGTCAAAAACAGCTAAGTAAATCGTCAATACAGCAAAACAATCATAAAAAATGTTACGAATCGTCAAAAACAGTTTAAAATTTGTCAAAAAAGCTAAATATCGTCAAGAAAGCTAAATTATCGTCTGAAACAGCTAGAACATCGTCAGAGCAGCTAAGAATTGTCAAAACAGCAAACAAATCATAACAAATGCTAAAAATCGTTAAAAACAGCTATAAATTTGTCAAAAACAGCTAGTGAGATAGTATGTGGTTGGACCAATGTCTCGGAAATAAAATTTTGGTGCGTCCTATTGAGAAATAGAGATAGAAAAACGTATTTCACTTACACTTCTCCGAATATGAATTTTTCTTTGGTATTCTTAATATTTTTACTCATTATCCCGTGGAAATACACTCTTTTCACCCAACGAGGGGTTGCAAGGGCGCTTGCAGGTGCTTGACTTGGCCATTCAAATCTCTAGTCACATTTTCAAAAGAATATCGTAGGAGGAACCAATTCCTCGACTTAGCTTCTCCTCTCTTTCCTCCTCCAAATAGGGGATTCTTAGAAACGATACAAATAAAAAACCGAACCATAGGACTTAAAAAAGAACAAAAATGTTTCAATTATTTAAGTCCATAAATCTATTTACGAGAATCGATAAAAGTGTGAAAATTAAAAGTATTTCAAAGAATACAGTTCAGTGTGTTACGTTCCCTAAAGTTTGCTCCGTACTAAAGCTTACTCAAGGGCAAGAAATCTTTTAAATGTTTAATTTTCTTGATTTGTCTATTCGTAATATTTATTTCATTAGAAAAAATAAATTACATGTATATTAATATTTGTTTTTATGCTGAAGGGATACGTGGAGGGTAGATGGATGTGATTGATCAATTAATCGTCTTTATCTTAACATTTCTAGGCTTAAAGATAAGTTATAACCTTTAGGATGCAAAACAGCATCCCAATCTGAAATGGCACAGGAATTAATAAGTAAATAATCACCTGATCTCTTGGAAAATTCAAATCAACTTGCGAGCATTTTAAAGTTGGGTCAACACGTCGATTCGATGGAGGAATCAACACTTTATACTTTCTGCTAATATCCATCGACTAACAACAACTTCCCATTCCTATGTCACCGTTGTGTCTTTTATGCTGGTGAGACAGTTTGTGCATACTTTCCCCCTTCATTGTTTCTCTGACATAGTGTCTAAGCCCTGTGTCCCTTCCACTATGCACTGCACGTACCTAAAAGTCAAATAACTCCAATTTTTGGTCAAATGTAATGAGTAGAATGAAGTCAACTGTAGAGTAAAGTCAACTTTGGGAGTGGATAGGTTATTTGAAGGGAAAATTAATCTCTTTTAAAGGGGGGGTGAATTTAAGTTTCTGGGATATTTCTATACTTAAAATTTTTTAGCACAGTCTTTGGAGGAGTGTGGTGATAATAACCACATTTGTATGTGAAATAGTATCGTGAGTTAAGGGGGAAACTATATAGGAACCTCTAAATTAAGCTGGCCTTACTTCCGATAAACGATAACACTATTAGAAATTAGATGAATGTGAAGTGAAAGAAGACTTGTGAAGAGAAACAAAGTGACAGTGAAAAGTAGTGAGAGTGAACCTATTTTTTATGAAAGTGTTTTTGACTATTGACTTTTCTGAATTGTCTTTGTAAAACGTTTTTGTGCTGAAGATTGTGAAGTGAACAAAATGTCTAGTGAAACAATAGATGGAATGGAAACTAGGAACAAGTGAAATAAGAGTTCAAGATATGGACTTCAATTTTAATAACTTGTACTGCAAGAATTGCAACATTTTATTTTTCATATTTTATCTACTGATTTGAATGTGCTGAGATTTTATTTCCTAATTTCTTTGCTTATGGCAAAAAAAATCAGATTGAAAATAAATACTTAACCCAATTTTCTTTTAATACAAGCATTCCATTGGAAAACTTTCAATATTTATCATTTTCTACATGTAATTGACTATTTTCAGAATTTTAACTACAGTAATTTTTTTCTTAATTCATTTTCAAATTTTTGCAAGGATTAATTATAGTTTTCAATTTCTATTTATTTAGATATCTTGTCAACCTTAATTTTCTTTACTTTTTGGCTTGACAATTTTATTTTCAAGAATCTTAATACTGGCAACTGCTTTTAATAATTATATGTAACTCTCAAATTTAAAAAAATTCCTTTTAGTATTTTCTATTTTCTTCGTACATCCTAAGCTTGAACTCTTGATTTTTTTAAATTTAAATCAATTTAGTAAAAGTTTCATTAAATGAATACTTTTGATATTTTTTACTGCTTATTTTCATTTTTGATAAATGTATCTTAATATTTCCTATTGAACTTTTCATGTGACTGTGTTTTAGGATAAGTTTAATATGATGTTAATTGCTCTTCTAAACAAGTTTGAAATTTAATTCAGTGTATTTTAATTAATTAATTCAGCTTGTTGACAAATGTATATATATCACAATCTTGTAATGTTCTACTTTATTATATTAATTTTTGATTGTTTAATCTTTTGCATACATTTTATGTAACTTATTGTAAATTTCCATATTTTGAAAATAAAGCAAATTGAAATATATGTTTTGTATAATGATTTAGAAGGAGCAGTGGAATGCACCCTGAAAAATGGGTGTGTTCCACTGCTCCGTGGGATAAACGGGAATACAGGGCCAGGGGCCATCTCCAGAGATTCAGACTCTGTTCAAGGTCATATTTTTCAGGACTTAGAAAATTTCAACCAGGTACAGGTGTTGGTAACTGTAACTATAACTGTAACGGTAACTGCAGTGGAGCTATTCAGAGTCCAGAGCTGTGGAATATTTACAAAGTCCAAATTGTAAACATTGGAAAATAATCAAAGTCAAGAAACTTATTGTGTTTCTTAACTTTGATTATTTTCCAATTTTTACAATTTGGACTTTGAAAATATTCCACAGCTCTGGACTTTGGATATTTCCACCTGCAATGAAGAGAGATACATACAACTTTGAATATTTTATTGAACATTTCAATTGATTACACAATAAACTTCAATAAATCAAATTTTCCAATCAAACATTTTATGAAAACAAAAAATGTAATTCAATTTAAAAATTGTATTATTACAGGTTAATAAAATTCAAAGTTCTAACTAAAGCAATGAACTGAAGACATTAAAATTTTAGTTGATTTGAATTCAAACGGAATATTTTAAATTTAATGTTTGATTCAAATAATTACAAAACTGCAGTTTGAACTACTTGAATAAAATCTATTTATAAATAAATAACATAACAAAACACTGACTGAAACTTGTTTGACTAATTATGCTAGATTGCAACAAAATATACATCCTTTTCCATGGGAAATCATTTGCTATAAAGCACATGGTATTCATCATTCCTATGCATAAGAAAATAATATAGATGTTACATGCAACAACTTCCAAGTTTGTATCTAAACTGTAATGAAACCTTTTAAAGAACTTAAAAGCAGCAGCAAACAATTTCAGAATTAAGTTTTAACTTTGTCCTCAATTTGGATAGTTCAACACAACAAGAATTTCTTACAATCAGCAAGTTTCCTCAAAACAAATGAAAATACCAAATTTGTCATCAAAACTTTCATGACTCCATTTTATAAGTGCTTATACAAAGAATATGCTTCGATTACTACAAAATTTCTCATGCTGGTAATGGCAACTTTACTAGATGTATGCTGTTTTCCCTATCCTTACTCTATGGATTCAAAGCATAAAATAACAAGTCTATCAAAAATCGTTTTGCATCAATGCAAACTTAAAGCCCTAACTTATTCTCAAGACAATGACATCTCTAATTAAAAGTAATCATTTTTCAAGATACAGCACTAAACAATGGGAATGATCAACTCATGAAATTTTCTCAGAAATCTATTTCTTTCTGACAATGGTGAAAAATGCATTAAATTTACAAAAAAGACACTTGATGATTCAAATTCCAAGTAGCGTTACCCCCTAATCTTTGTTTTAAATTTTTAGCATTTACTTAAAACCAAATATTAATCAAAAAAATTCAAAAATCTTTGCTAACCAACTGAATTTATGAATAATTGTCTACATGCGTAAAATTTAGACTGAAATAATACCAATACTTGAAGTGAAAACCAATTAACAACAAAATAATGTTTGGATAGTAATCATGATGAAGAATCTTTCATCTTAACTACAGTAAACAAAATTAAATTTCAATAAAAAGTTGGGTCTGCGTCGGACCAGACGGTGGAAGTTATACTTCTTTGGCCATTCGCACACGCCCATCCACACACACACACACGCACACACACAGACGGACAGGATGTGTAAATGAAATATTAGACCTTTTCCTCTGTTATCCAATTTATTTCTCTTCAATATATTATTATGAGTGCCTTCATTATTATATTACAAACATCATCATTATCAATAATCTCTTCTACAATCATTCTTTCATCTTGACTATTTTCTGGTTCCTCATTAGAAATCGCACTGTATTCCAAGAAAGACACAATCGGTTTATGATAACTAAAGTAATTAACAAATATTCTAGATTCAAACCTTTCAAGATATCTACTAAATACAGCATCGATGGTCGTCCCGTATTTGGTCGTACTTTGTTTCTTATCATTCGACATTACCAAGTCTAGCTTTTCTTTTAGGAAATTTATCAATGGCTCTGTTTTGTCATCGGCAAAATTGATGTTGAAATCACCGCTCATTATCATTGGGATTTCATGAAAATTTTCCTTGAGCAGTTCGGAACCTTCTTTAGTATAAATTAATAAGTTTTGGTGTATAAACTTTATGATTTGGCTCACAGTTTTAACTACAAATTCTCGAACAGTTTGTGGAACGCATTTACTGACCCAAATTTCTCCAATAGCAGACTGTGCTAGAGCAAGAGATTCTGATGCCCTTGAATGAACATCCATGTGAGAAGTGACCATATTACTATGGTCATTTTGGTTGTGGTAAATTGCTACTCCTCCCAGGCTAACATTTTTTTTTCATCAATGGCTAGTTCAGAGTCGGATTCCGACAATGATTCTGTTAATTTTTGCAAGTCTTGTTTATCCATTATTGTCATTTTCTGAAAAAATAATAAAAAAATCAATATGTACTTCAGGACAAAAATTGAATAAATGGATGCTTGTCAGAAAAGTGTCATTTTAGGATACAAAATATCCCGAAAAAAATGTTCACATTGATAGTGGTTCAAATCGCTTGTCTTCAGCCCATTTTTCAAAAAATGCCTAGTATCCCAAACGAAATCAGATATAAGAATTCTCCCTAATTTTAACCAGTTTTTCATCCACGAAAATGACAAAACTTGATCTATTAATAATTATCAATTTCAAAATCCAGCCTTTGCATTTTGCAATCTCAGGTAATATTTTTTGCATATTAAAGCATAAACACGTTGGAGGGGGATTCCGCGTGGGGTTACAAGTCTCTCTGCAATGCATACATCAAGTGGCTCATTGGGTGAATTGTTAAGACGCTTGCCTACCACGCTAGAATCCCTGGTTCGATCCCCGGCTGAGAAATTATTTTTCAAAAAAATCTAACGCAAAAAATCTCACACGTTACGAGGTTTTTCGACCGACACCCCATCCTGTTACAATGAGGGCAAAGAAGTATAACTTCAAAAACTTTCATCCAGACTTTCAATTCGCTTTAAAACAACAAACTTTTATGAAGATAAATATGAATTGAATTTTTTAAAACTTTAAACATTACAAATTCAAACTGCTGAAATCTAACTAAAACTTTGAATTCAATTGATCAACTTATTGTTTACTATCTTATATATATTCAAAGCATAAATAACTATTTAATGTTTCCAATAATTTTGCAATTGATACAAGCTTAACAAAGTCCTCTTCTTAAGACATTTGAATATATAGCTTCAATAATTGAAAGTATACTTTTCCCAGGATACAACACCTAATAATGTGACTGATCAACTTGCTATTCTATCATTATGGCGAGCAATTACAACTCACTTATGAAAATATCTCTGAGAAAAATCTATTTCTTGAATAAATGATGCAAAAAATGCACACAAATCTAAAAAAAACAGCACTCGATGATTCAAATTCAAAGTACCATTGCTATAATCTTTGTTTATAATTAAGTAAATACTGAAAAATTCAATCTTCAATTGCAAGTAAGAAAAAGACTGAAGAGCATTCAAAGTTTTTTTTACAAGAAACGCATCTATGGTCAATTAATTATCAAACAACCTACTGGCTTTGAAAAATGTCAAAATAATCAATAATACTACCAAATCTTATTAATTAAGATCAAAATCTTTATAAATTGACTTATTTTATGAGGAAATGTCAAATTCTATAGAATGTTTGTTACAATACAATCCATCCACATTATTAAGTTAACTGCTACTCTTAAATATTCAATAAATAAAGCTTTATGTTGATGAACGTGAAAGGAAACCCTCATAATATTCTACTCAGGCCACCGTTGCAAAAAGCAATGATAATGGCAAGTATTCAATTTAAAGCTTCATTTGAAATTCAAGAACACAACTGACAAACCTGATACTCTATTCTACCATCGAGTGCAATGAAGAGTAATAATTTCAACCTCTTTTATGAAAACTTCAGTTAAAATCTATTTATCCTTTAACATTGCTGATGTTTAGAAATCTAAATATAAGCATTTGTCAATTGCAAATCAAAATTTTCTAAATAACAATAACAGAAGAAAAATCATAATCTAAAAGCTAAAAAATAGTCAATGTTCTAAAAGTCATTTGCATCTTTGGAGTTCAAATTCTCAGAAGATACCTACTTAATAAATCTACAGCACCCTCTCAAATATTTTCTTACATCCTCAATAATTAATATTAACATTTCTAAATGAAAATTCATGCAAAAGTCATTCGATAAATAATTAAAATCTTGAAAAACCTTTTCTCCCAAACAATTGTCCCATGTAAAAGGAATTCAAACTAATTCATAGATAATTTCTGTGAAATATTTTTGTACACCCAACAAAGTGAACTTTGAATGAATCAACACCTACCATTGTAAAATACTGACATTTATAAAGAAAGGGTCTTGAATTGTAAAATAAGAAGCAAATAGTAGATATTAGTCTGTTGTCAATATGAGAGTTTTCGATGTAAATAAAAAGTATTTTCTATTAGATCACAATGAACCTCTTGTTTGTTGAAAAACTTTTCCAAAATCTAAAAAATATATAGTGGAATGTAATGAAAATGTTGAGGAATTAAGAAAATTAAAATTAAATTTGAGAATAACAGCAGTTTATAACATGCGATGAAGATATTGTTTGAAGCGAGATGAATTCCATGATATTAATAAAGCTAGACAACTTGAAATTCAAAGAAAAATTTGAGTAACAATATAAGAATCTGAGAAACAATCAAGAATAAAAAGTACCTACTGCACTTAAACTGTGAAGCCAAATGATGGGAAATGCAAGAAAACCAAATAAAACCCAATCAAATAAAGAGGAAATTTGAAACCAATAAAAACATATTGAAGCACTGAAGAAGAGACTAAGGAAACATGTAAAGACAGCTCTCCAAAGGCAAAATCTTAAGAAGTGCAATTCACAGACATGAAAAGTGAAAGTCAAACACAAGAACTGTACACCAAAACCAGCAACTCTCTCAAGTCAACTCTGAATAACTTTAAAATATTGAACTCCATAAGTATTTGGAAAGTGACTGGCAAACTGAGGCTAATTTCAAGAAGATTAAATAATGTGGAAAAGAAACTATTTAAGACTTGTCAAAAGAAACAGATATATAACACCGTGTAATACATAACAAATATATTGCAGAACATGCATCAAGATATACTAATCAAACTTGACAAATTCCTTATGGTTACTTTCCTCGTGTCAGTTAGGTGTTAAAGATCATTCACTTCTTTGGAGAGTAAGTTCCCAAAGGTTAACTACTAAATGAATCACATTCATGAAAAATTTGGCACTACGAGCACTTCAAATTGTTCACAAAATGAACGATAATTTAATACTGAATTGTAGAAATGCAGATTATTACAGTCACTCAAAATTCAATCCCTAAGAAAGAAACTTTATACTCTCAAAGACTTATCCTATGTGAAAAGAGCTCAAAGTATTTTCTCAACATCAATGCAGTTAGGAACTGTTTTACCTACAATAAAGTGAACATTGAATGAATTAATGTCAAACCTTACAAAAGAAAATGACATTTCTACATGAAGACTCATGAATTTTAAAAGAATATTCCATTCCCAATTATGAAACAGAAAATCCTTTATAAAATTAATACCAATATCTTTTGGTTCTAAATGGACCTAGTGTTTCTAGAAAACCTCCTCAAAATCTAAGAAACATAGAATGGAATGTATGGAAACTGCTGACGAATATTGATGGAAATAAAAAAAAAAATCTGAGCATATTCAGTTAAAAAGCAAGTACAAAATTTTGAAAAATTATAGTTTGTAAGATGTAATGAAGATATTGTTTGAAGTGAGATGAATTCCATAATATTAATAAGGCTAAAACACAACTTGAAACCCAAAGAGCACTCAAAGAAACAATAAATCTATCTTCCTTCAGAAAAAATAAGTATATTATGCACCTAAACTGTAAAATCACACAACAGGAAATGCAAGACATTCAAGTAAAATCTAGGTAAAGAAAATTGAAAGAAACAAAATAATACTGAAATGATGAAGAAGTAGATACAAACATGTTAAAATTGCTTTCCAAAGACATGCAATTTAGGTTAATTCACACACACGTACTGTACAAGAAACCAGCATTTCCATAAGTTTCTATTTTTCTGAATCATTTTATTATGCTTTACTCCATAGGATTTTTAAAGAAGTGTAATGAAATTGGATAAAACATAACAAGCAAAAAAGAAAGAATGGAATGAGAGATATTATTTCTAAGCCTAAACTATCCAAGGTTCACAATGCTATTTATTTATTCAAAATTTGTGTGGATTGTGTGAATCTAGCTGCTTTAAAAATTTCAAGTACACAATGAAACTGTCATTGTCAATTTCAGATCAACACCGAGCACTTTGGCTTGAAATAGTGTAAAATATAAAATAAGTAAGAGATATCGTCTTAGAAACCACTGAAGCTGATATAATTAAGAATTGTTAAAAGGTAAAATATCATTTCCATAATAGGTTTTTGGTATATTAAGGAATGAAAGGTATTTGTGAAGAAATAAATTAAGTAATCTCTCCAACTTATCTAATCAAAAGAACAAAATTAATTATCTGGAGATACATAGTAATCCAACATTTCATATCCCTGTGTATTTAATCTTGAAATTAAAAATAAATCTTCACAAAAAAGAAAAACCTCAATAAATACCATATGCCTACACATTTTTCAAATGTCTTCAAGAGATTTCTTGAAAATTCAATGGGTATGTAAAATTGTGAAAAATTTCAACCAAAAATTAAAGTCCTACTTGATAAAACTCCAAGAAATATATGATAATGAGTAATTAATTGAAGAAAATGTTGTAATAAGAAAATAAATTATGGTGTGTGTATAGTCTGGAAGTTAAATATTCTAAGTCCTCAAGGTCATTTGCCTATTTGGAGCCTAAGTTACCAAAAGGTAATTACTTCCTGAATCTTTTGCACTCACTGAAAACTTTGCTCTTGGAGCACTTCAACTAATTTACAAAATATACTATACAATACTTAGTAATGTACAAGTAAATGCTTTAGAAATCTTAATTATCATAAAGCCACACAAAAGAACTCAATCCATAGAGGATCATCAAATCCTATGAAACCCTTTCTCTCAAACAGCTGTCCATGATTGAAGAAGTTCCAAGTTCTACTTCATAAATTAAAGTAATCAAGAAATGTTTAAGCCAGACCGATGTAAACTTCAAATGAATACTTCATGATAAAAATAATCAAAATTTTGCTTGATAAAGTTTAAGAGCTCCATGATAAGTATGAAAATGAGCACATAATATTAAATGATTTTATAAGTAGTATTTCACAGGTTAGATGGAAGAGGAGACTTTTTAGCCTCAATCTTGTCTTAAGAACCTAATAATAATAAGTAGTTTAGAAATGATGGTGTACCTATAGCTATCTGAAAGCTTAAATATTCAAAGTCTTATTAAATTAACTTATTTGGAGCTTAATTTCTCAAGAGAATACGTACAATTTTTGCACAAGGAGCACATAAAATTGTGAACAAAATGAACAATAATTAAACACTGTATTACAGAAATTCAAATTATTACTAAGCCATGCAAAATTCAATCCATGTACGGTCTCACTCATCATAAGAATTATTTTTCAAATACTTGTCCTATCTAAAAGAAGTTCAAACTATTTTCTCATGAATTCCCAGGTAATTAATGGTAATGGAGAGTGGAAGCGATATTTAGAGAAAGTTTCAGAAGAGAATTTGAGAATTGAGTACACAGGAGAATAGTATTAAAAACATGTGAGACTTAACCATCAAAGAACCACCATAATGAAGAAGAGGCTACGAGAAGATGCAAAGAATACTGAACAAAGATATTAAATTTGCAAGTGCAATTCACGGATGATCAATGAACTAGAATGAGAAAAGCCACACATAACAATTGTACACCAAACCATATGAGTTCAGTTAGAGGATGAAATTCTTTATTCTAGAAATGTAACTCTACAACTTTGAATCCCATGAAATAGATGAGATTGATTATATTAAACAGAAAAAAGGTATCTAAAGAATTAAAATGTTTAGTAAGTGTTGGTATCATTACCAATTAAAACATGAAATAATAAGTTGATATTAGCCTTCTATTTGAAAATGAACCACATGATTATGATGAGATGAATTTTCTGATAACCATGGCATTTATATAAGCAACTACCTAAATTGATGGAAAGAGAGAAGTGTATGGATTTATTAATCAATTATGCAAATCTATTACAGATATTTAAAACTGATGCTTACAGAGCAACTTCAGCTGGATTGGCAGGGTGAAAAGTAGCAAGACAAGGTGCTTGAAATGTAAGAAATAAAGAAAACGAAAAATGTGGCGATTCACTACTTAAAAGAATTACTCACTTAGCCACAGCAATCTGTGAATACTGATGAAGACAAAACAAACCACTGATTTATTAAATATTGTGAAATGATAATAGTAGGTAGACAATGCACTGAAATGATACTTTAGAAAATGCAACACAATGGAATACTTCAAAACAAACAGGAAAAATTTGAAGTGTGAGTATATATTACACTTGTATGATCTGCAAGAATCATTTATATATGTATTTTTTTAGAGTTTCAATGACATGAATTAAGTTGCGGAGAAAAATTACTTCTTCTCGGAGTAAACTGCCCTTTCAAAGATCGATATTGAGCCTTTATGCTTGAAAATGCACGAAATGAAAAATAACTTTGTAGTGTTAAACTCAATGAAACCTATTCCTTGAAACATAATCCACATGCGGAGGAATTGAAAGTATTTTAGGAGAAATGAATCAAGCTTGATGATTTGCTTAACTATAGTTAACCCTTCAATGAATCTTTTCTTAAATACTTTATAAAATTAAAAATATTGAAACAGGAAATATTAATAAAAAAATTCCTTAGCAGTCCTAAACGATAATTTAACCAGAAATTTTGTACTCTTCTTCTCGTAGGCGTTTTTCTACACATTTAAACTATAAATATTTTTTTAATTCAATCCATCACCAATTTAATATTATTAGTAAATTATAATCATAAATAATGTTTTATTTGATAATGAAAAGGAAAATATTAGTTGTGGATACAAAAAACGTAAGTGAATCTTAGGAAAATGTATCATTCACAGCATTAACACTGTCACAAATAAAGTAGATGTGAAAAACTAGTGCAAATCTACTGATAGAAATAACTGAAAGATGTAAAAACCTTTATCATAAATACATTGCATTCTAAGATGAATGACAATCTTCTATCTCCTACCCTTTGATTGGGAAAGTAGTGTATTCCACCGTTGATATGATACCTTCTTTAATTCTATTAGTTTATTTATCTACGTATTTTTATTGCACAAAGAATCAGCAGTTCAACGATTTATGCACAAAGAAGATATACATCTAAAGAAGCTGATAATTCACTTACATTTATAAAAAGAATATGCCCTCTTAAGAACCAAGAAGAAACTATATTACAAATATAAATCTTTATATCCATGAGAAACATTAATAGTACAAACTTTGGTAAAATAAATTTCTAAATCAAGACACGTCAATTCATATGTATGTAATGAATATCACTATTAATGTATTTAACAATGCCTGAACTCCTAATACCCTTGGGATCAACCATGTTGAGCCTATTTTGAAGTCCTGAAGCAAATGTTTTAGATGATAGACCAATTTCAATTTTAATCCTGTCTAGCTTAATTATTGCCTTTGAATATTAAACATATCCAAACACTTTAATGTCAATAAAAAGGATTGTTTTCAACTGGGACATACAACATGATTCAATCACCAAAAATCAGGTTACATATCAAAGTAAACCTTAAAAACATTTTAAGATGGTGTTCAGGTGGATGCTATACATAGAAAATCTAAGAAAGCTAATGATTCTATCAGCATTAATCACTTATTGGGTAAGCTACATTGATAGGGTATCCTGCCAAACTGAAAGAAAGCTTATCGCGTGAATTAGATATCTTAATTATGCCCCAGTAGCAGAGAAAGTTGTCACAACGTTGTATCAACGTTACAATGGAAAAAATGTAACGTTGTCTCAACGTTGACAAATGTTGTCACAACGTTACGTAATGTTGAAGCAACGTTGATACAACGTCAAAGTTCCCAGGAATCAACGTTGCCACAACATTACCACAATGTTGTCTTAACGTTGCTACAACGTTGTCACAATGTTAATGTTGATGTCACAAAGACAACGTTGTATCAACGTTACAATGAGAAAAACCAAATCTTGTCATAACCTTATCAAATGTTGTCACAAGGTTGCATAATGTTAATGCAACGTTGATACAACGTCAACGTTGCCACAACGTTACCACAATGTTGTCTTAATGTTGATACAATGTTGTCACAACGTTAACATTGATGTCACAAAGACAACGTTGTATCAATGTTGATACAACGTCAAAGTTCCCAGGAATCAATGTTGCAACAACAGTACCACAATGTTGTCTTAACGTTGCTACATTGTTGTCACAATGCTAACATTGATGTCACAAAGTTTATAATGTTAATATTTCTTTTCTTCTTTCTCTCATTTCTGAATTTACCATACTCTAGCCATTCCTGAATGTATGCTGTAATATTTGCTTGTGTTTCTTCCTCTCTCCATTTTGATATCCTTACTGTATAAAAAAGCAATATTTTAGATAAAGTTGTGGGCACATCATAAGTTTTGATTTGGCACAGTACATACAAGAACACACAAAATTCCTTGGTCAAATTCAAAGTAGCTGTCCAGATAGAAATTCCTTGTGGCTAGTGTGGAACATGGCCATATGGAACTTAAGTGGACAGCCACAAGACATTTGCCACAGTCCATGAGGACGATGTAGAACAATGTGGATGCTAACATGAAACCAATGTGGAACAAAAGGTCACCTCTGCCTATTTTCAACCTAGGCTCTTGCTATAGGTTATAACCTATTGGGAATCTTCAAATACCAAAGTGTCGTCCATAAAAACAAATTTATTTCAAGTATTTTTGAAATAACATATCTAAAAGAAGTAATAAATAAAAAAATCAATTAAAAGCATGCATAGCTTATGTGCTACTATTCATTTCTTGGGTCATATTATTATATCATACTCATTATTTGCGCTGTTAAGATTTCTTAGTAAGTGAAAGAAAAATAAAAATTATATTAATGAAATGTCATGGAAGGGGTACAAAAATGAGCCACTTAAGTTTTCAGCATTAAATTAGGTTAAGCCAATTACATCGTTTTAAATAATTGATAACGAATTTCCTATTTAATTTCCAGTGTCTTGAAGAAGGTAATAGAAAAAACCTCTTATCTCGTGAATCAAAATACGTCATCTGTAGCATTATTATTTGAACATAGAGAGAAATATAAATAGTTGGCAATATACATTAAAAAGTTAACCAGTATACAGATACTCATATGAGGTGCTTGCAATACAATAATCACAGAATTAAACAAGAAACCAAAATAAATTAAGCAATAAGAAAGTTGCGGCAAATCTGGATGCTCCTTAGTAATTAGGGACTGATATTTGATGGAACTTTCTGAAACATACTACTTTTGTAATGCCATATAAGTGTACAAAAGATAGGGAATGAGGTGCAATAGTTTATGCTACATCCATAACCTTTACTGAATTATAACATTTTTCACAAACCTTTTCGGGATTTAAGTTTTGATTAAACTATTTGGAATAACAAAATTATTTTTCGGAATTTCTATTACTTTTTAATTAACGGCTACATATTTCTAGCAAACTGTTAGGAGCCAAGTGAACTGTGATGTAAGAAAGATCAACCACTTTATATCGAAAGTAATTTCACATACCATATCCGATCTCTTCCTGTATTTCCTAGTCACATAATTCCGTTTCTTCGAGAAATATGGTTGAGTCTTTTAATTCTGGAATCACATTCTTCCATGCGAAATCCTTGGACACGAATAAAATCCTGGTACAATTGTTTTTAATTTCACTTTAGCTGTTAAAGTACTCAAATACTTCGCATTGGCAAGGTGTACTTAGTGGAATAAGGCGGTTCATAGGTAGTATCAGATTAATTTATTTAAGCAGGGTATGCGAATTGTACAATTTATATAAATAGTGCTTCACAATGAATATAAAGGCCGTCATACACCAAGAAATATTTCCCCGTGTATGACGGCCTTAAGATTAGAAAGTATTCAACAAAAATTCAAAGATTGCTTAGCAGTTGCTATTCAAACTGATAACTTTGATAGACATTATACTTGCCTAAACAGGATAACAATTTAGAGACACAGTAGTATCCATCATAATTTCGTACAACCATTTGCTCTGCTTACCAAGTAAGTGCAACAAAGAACAGCAATCACAGTCCGCTACCAACAACAGTTCTTAACACACCTTTACGAGACGAAAGAAACAACCACATAATTAGTTGGAAAGCAAAGTGTTTCAAAATGGCACAGTATTTAAGAACAATTCGAAGACTTCTTGAGAGGTTAATATACAAACAAAACATGGTGCAGTACTTTAGAGAGATTTAAAACACATCGGAGAAACTTTTTGTTTTACTTAAAAACGGGCTGCGATAAAGAACGGAAATAGTTGAACTTCAATGAAGTTGAAACGTGCTCGGAAGGCTGTATAAGATGTAAGAGTCTTCTCGATCTTAATATCTGCAACTAAATAACACCAATCTGGAGAGCAATCTATCTAACAATTCTATATCCCTTACATTGTTTACATTCTTAAACCGCCATGAAAGTATCTATCGATTATGACTTAAAGTCGACTTCGAAGTATCGATCCCGGAGTCTACCGTTTTTGAATGAGGGCGGCTGAAAAACCTTTCTATTTTTTCTTCTTCTTCAGTGTTCAAGATATCGATTGATTTTCAAGAACTCGCCGTTCTTCTCGTATGTTTGCCTTCCTCTTCATTTCCGCGTAGTTTTTACGATATCCTTGCTAAGGATGATGGAAGAATTCGCGCCCCTCCTTCAGACAACACAAATACTTCTGATTAAAACTTCATTGAGGTAATTAGGTAATTATTGAATATTTTCCTATACAATTATGAATTCTTTATGACTTAAATTAAGAGGCTGTGACATTTGTTATCCATCTATTAGATATTCCCTATAATAGCCAATATATAAAAGTTACTTATCTCAGTTGAAAAGTCCATGCTTTATCATTTTCATCTAAAAACAATGTTCCCGTATTTTTATCTTTCTAGTATCATTTAAGTGAGAGTAGGAGAGTGAGCATTAGAATAAGCAGCGCTTGGTTAGGGGGTGGTTCGTATAAAATAAAGGACCACGCACTGTCCTATGTCGGCTTTCAGTAGATCCATTCCGTCACTATATGTTTCACTGATGAAATTTCACTGTTAAGGGCTACTCCAAAATCCGCTACGAGGTTTTTAACTGTCGAAGAAATGAGGGATGAGGATGTGCAAACTTTAAACCGAAATTGAGGATGTCCTTGACGTATTTAGGAAGCACACCCAAGCAGCATTTTGATGTTGGCCCGATGTCAGGCCAACGTCGTTTTTTGCCAGCTTTACGTTGGCCCAACATCGGCTGCCGATGTTGGCTCAACGTTGGAATGATAACGTTTGCCGGTGGTAAAACGACATTGGCTTCCAATGTTGGCCCAACATCGGTACGATGTCGGCTAGAGTCGGCCCAGTGTCAGGTTGACGTCGGTTTGGTGTTGGCCTAGTGTCGGGTTGATGTTGGCCCAGTGTCGGCCCAGCATCGGAATGATAACGTTTGCCAGTGGTAAAACGACATTGGCTTCCAACTTTGGCCCAACATCGGTACGATGTCGGCTAGAGTCGGCCCAGTGTCGGGTTGACGTCGGTTTGGTGTTGGCCTAGTGTCAGCCCAACATCGGATGCCGATGTTGGCCCAGCATCGGAATGATAACGTTTGCCAGTGGTAAAACGACATAAGCTTACAATGTTGGCCACCGGTAAGATGTCGGCCTATTGTCGGGTTGATGTTGGCCCAGTGTCGGCCTGATGTCAGATTGACAATCTATGTCTATACAATACCCGAAGTTGCGGCCAGTTGCCATCCACACAATATCCAAGTCGGACATTCGCTGCAAAAAGGGTCCTTGTCAGCTCTTTCATATCTTTTTGCTATTAATCTACTTTTGTGATTACATTTCCTCTTTGAAGGTAAGTTACCAGTTTGAAAAAGTATTTCATTCTCTTGGAAAAGGAATTAATTGAATAAAAAACATTTATCTAAGTACAGCGTTTTGCATTGCAGTTTAAATTGCTAAAAGGTTGACACTGATTGATGATTTACTATAGTAGTCACCTAAAGTACTTTTAGTCACCAATGATCAGGTGGAATTAATCTTGGCAATTGACAAAAGTATTGTTAGATTAACTAAGCCTACATCATTTTTATTAACTGAAATTGAAAAGATTTTGAATGACAGTAAAATGAATACTGCAATTTCGATGTAAACATGCTATTTATTGAATAGTAGCAAAATACAATTATTTAATATTTAATTTTATTTGTTAATTTTCTTATGATGCCTAAATTTGGCATGGCGTAACCAATCCTTCACATGATTTTCCAATTCTTTTGAAGCAATACCTTCCCACTTGGAATGCTGAACAGCATCTACAAGAGGATAACAAAGCCCATTACATGCTATTGACAGCAAGTACATACACATTACCATTTAATTAATCTTTACCCTAGGAATAAGACAAGCTAAAATGAAGTATTTAAATAATATCAATGGTAAACTCATTGTGAAGAACAAATGAAGTGCTGTGACAATGGGACACAGAATGCCAATACTTCTATGAACAGTAAGTATAGTTTGATACAAATAAATAAAGATCACCCTGAAAATTACTGCAACAGTTTTCATAAATTAGTGATTTCTGAAATTTCATTAATATGTGGAGTATTTCATCTATACATTATATACAATCTAGCCTAATCCTAATAAATTTCTGCATGTATTCTTAGTACTATGAAAATGTACACATTTTCACACACACCATGGATGTCTAAATTCTTTTTTGCAAATCCCTACATTTGTAAACACTTAAAAATTTTAGACGGCTACTTGACAAACAGATCTCAAATTTTAAGAAATGTTTTGATTCCCCACTAAGAATACTACTTATGAATTTTAAAGCAATGCATACCAAAAATTGCAGTCTTCAAGCCAAGTTCAGAGAATACTTTTTTTCTTTTTATACCCAATCCAACTACAACTGGCATCCAGGTTGTCTGTCATGACATGCCGGTGAATATATAAAATCATGTCCTTTGCAGTGTTCTCTCCAATGAGGGACAACTCAGACACCTGCAATTAAATTGATAAAGTACACATTAATCAGACTTTTCCATTTGATTTATATATTATCTAGCTATATTTTATGAACATTCACCTTACCAATATCTTTCTAAATCCCACATCTTTCATTTTTTCCTCTGCTGTATCCAACTCCTCTTGGGTTCCCAGGGGAAATTCCTATCCACTATATTTTTCTTCCTCCTCATAGTTCTGGGGTCTGTTACCTTTTGCTATTGTAAATTTCTCTTCTATTGAGGCTAGCCTCTGTTCTATGTCTACAACAGCTCTCATCTTTAAGAGCATTGTACTTTATATTAATATTTCCTGCAATTCTGAAAGTGATAAATCAAACCTCACATAATTGTCAATCAATAGCTCCCTTGTTTTAGTAGCATCAAACTAGTGATATTCACTCACTCAACTCCGCCCTGTCCTCCTCTGTTCTTACATTGCTCCTTAGATTTCCCTAGGAAAAGAAGTCACCATTTCTCTTGTCCCAGCACCATGTTCATCTGAATCACTATCTGATGACAATGGGTAGACAGGAATGTGCCTTCTTTTCCCCTTTCCATTTTCAGGGTCAGAACTATGTCCGATATTTTCTCAGCTGTAGCTAGCTTCTGCCTACCATCCTTCATGGAGCCTAAAAATTAATGATAATAAGTTAGGTAAGGTTAGATAATAAATTAGCCAAAGAATGGTATACAGAATGTATAACTGAAAAAATAGCAACAAACAATGCAAATCACTTCACCTAAGTGTATGAAGAAGATGAACACTTACTGTAAGCCTTTTTACCAATTTGTTTTGCTGAGAAAGTATTCCACCCATCTTCAGGTAGCACTTCACTGAATAGCTTCCTGTTATTATTCATTCTGAGTGAATTCCATCCACAAATGTATGACAAAGCTATAAGCGAACCTGAAGAAAACGAGCGAAATATAATATTGGACAAGTTGTTAACATTGGATGTTTTTGTAAATGTCTACAATCAGTACGTTTACGAGTTTTACTCACCAAATTTGCATTCTAAGCATCACGATTACGAATCCAATTTCACTCGCAGCAGCACGATCCACACCACACGCACGTTGAACCGTTTGTATGTTTGTATATGCGATCGTGAAAATGGCTGCGCAAGGCTGCGCGCCCCCCGCATGTCTCCCCGCGAAATTTGAATTCGAATTTTGAGCAGTGGAGAGAATCTCCGTTTGGAATAGAAAGCCCGGAAAGCATTCCGATGGGATATCCGCCTCCGCTACACGATGTCTATATGACTTTGCAAATATAAACAATTTTACCATTTATTTTTAGAATTTAAAATTCGAAATAAAATTTCGCATGGAGACTTCTTTCGCCGGATGGAGTTTAGTGAACATATTCAATATTCATTCCAGAAGACATAGATAGTTTCACTAATATTATTATATTATTTAAAATGATATGGTCTAATATAATGGAATCCCATGGAAACCCATTATAATTGGCAGCATTTCTACCTTATAAGGGAACAAACCGAATAATTGGAATGTTAGACGATCTCGAAACGTGCTTAGAAACACATTTCCTTTGCTATTTTCTAACTCGCCACTCCGGAATCGATTATTAAAATATTAAGTCCAGAAACTGGCTTAGTGTCTTAAATACAATTGCTGTAGAAAGGTGTTCAATCGCCTCAGACGACTGCCAAACTCGTATGGAAAGTATATATTTCCTATGCTATTTTCTTTCTGGCCACTCCGGATTTAATTATTGAGATAAGGGCCGTGGACCGATATTTTGTCTCAAGTCCTTAAACCGGCTTAGTGTCTAAAGAAACACTTTCCATAGAAACGTGTTCAATCTCTTCAGACGAACACGAAACACATTCAGAAGGTATATTTTCCTATGGTTTTTTCACCCTTCAACATTATTGCAACTTTCTGTGGTTACTGTGTTAATATCCATGTATAATATCTATATAACATTAAATGTGGACGTAATGCTTTTTGGATATTGGTAAACCTTTATGGATATTGTATAAATATTACTTGCTACTAGGGGTACACATTTTTCTTACATACCATAATGTATGGAACTCTTAAATCTATGAAATACACTTAACAGTACTTATATTACTCAAAGTGGAGAAATTTATTGTACTCCAAAAAAAGACATCGGGCCAATGTCGGACCAATGTCGGCAAGTGATGTCGGCTATTCCACCCAATGCCAATGTTGGCCCAACGTCGGTTTCGAGTCGGCAAGTGATGTCGGCTATTCTACCCAAAGCCAATGTTGGCCCAATGTCGGTTCTGCGTCGGCTTAGGTCGGCCAACATTGCCGACACAAAACCAACATTGGGCCAACGTTGGCCCGATAAAGGATGCTGCCTGGGCAGTCACACAGTATAAAGCTGTTATACCAGGGAACGGAGTGGAGAAAATATTTTTGAACTGACCTCGAATACAAAAGAGATACAGCGAAGGAATACCGATTTGCTCCCATCTTGCAGCTCGTGATTCCTTAGTTTTAATTAGCCACGAATTTAACACATGACGACCAGGTCTAACCTCCAAGTCAGTCAGTCAGAATCTCCAATAACCTGGTTGCCCCTCTTCCTCACTTTTCCCTTTTTCGTAGAATGTATAAGCAATGAGCAGTTTGCACCTAAAAACAGAGTGCATGTGATTGTAGCCCTAGTCACGCGAAATTGTCTGCATCCATCGCCGGTTCTCTGCCGCCTTCGCTCTTTTGGCTTGCAGCTCTCTTTTTCCGCCGGTCGTCCTTAAAGGTAAATAAAGCTCTTTCGTTTTCAAAAACCTCTAATCTTTATTCGCAAGAGTAACTCTGAAAACCTGGCAAGAACTCCCTTCTAGGAGTGTGGTATAACAACTTTAACACTGGGAGTGACCACACAATTTTAAAATGCCAAATGATGTTTAATCCCCGAATGGAACTGAAGAAGTTCATTTCTTGTGGGAAGCAGGAAATAAACATCGATAAGCTTGCAAATAACTAGGAGTTTTAGCTGGAACATAGGAATATTCTTAGCCCTTCATGAGAAAGAACTCGGAGCCAAAGCAATGGAAGTCGTCAAAACCCAGCGAATGATGAAACGACAGAAGGAACTGAAGATTTGAGACATTCCAAGGGACAATACTGAATTTACCCAGAATTCAAGATTGAGAAGAAAGTTTGAAAAGGTGACAGTCTATCTCCCATCTTATTCCCAGCAGTTTTGGAAGAAGTTTTTATATCCATTAATTAATGGATGCAGGAACTCATTAAAAAATACATTTTTCATGGTACCCCTACTTAAATACCAACTCATATACATATATGCGTGCAAGTTGCAACGTTGTCACAAAGTTCCCACAACGTTGTCACAACGTTATAACAACTTTGTGACAACGTTGTGACAACTTTATGACAACGTTGTGATAACGTTGTCACAACGTTGTGACAACTAGCAAGTAACATTTTCCTTTTGGACGTTCATTACAGCGACTATGTTATAAAAATGTCAGTTAAAACCTCATGTAGCATCGTTGAATAAAATTTTTCTGTAACATGAAAAATTAATGTTGCAGTATAACGTTGATGCAACGTTGTCACAATGTTGACGTTGCAATTTAACATTTAGGTTGATGCAGCAACGTTGATACAACGTTGTGACAACATTCTCTGCTACTGGGGTGGTGAATCTATCTAGTTCTGTGTTTTTACAATTAGTACCATTCTCCACAAATATTTGCGACACATGGACCAAAATCTACATGGGATCAAATAAACATAATGAATCAAGCTCGTTTCCTCGCTTTCAAACATTCGGTAAATTTCCAGTAGAAATTTACCCATTCGGTAAATTTAGAATTTCGTATAAATATTGTATTATTCAAAACTTACTACTTCACATTTGTTACTACGTTATAGATAAAAGCTCAACTTATACTACTGTTGGTATACATGAAAATAATTTGTAGACTAATATATATGCGTAAACAACCGATCTTTTCCGTTCAAATCCAATTGTCTACTCAAACTGTTACACGGAGAGAAATAAATAGACTCGTTATAAGGTAATTACATAAGTTACAAAACACATTGACTTATTTTCTTAAGGTTTAATGCCTATATAATTACCGTATTACACATATCACGCATATCATTTGCATATTAAAGATAAATTGTAGAAATTTAATTGACTTCCATGCCTTATTTACTACTAGCAGCAGCCGAAAATTACATTTCTATTACGACTTCCGCTCACTTTTGTGCATGATTTGGCAACGCTGTTCCTAACAGATCTCACCGAAATGAAACGGAGCGATATTACGTTAAATCGTTCCGAGATCGCTTTTCCTCCAGTGACAAACGTTGCGTTCTCACTTCTTACTAAAATTACACACTCGCAGCCCAGATTAGATTGGTTTCCTTATTATATCAACAATTAAACTTTTCGAATGTTACCATCTGCCTTTTTTATGTTAGTCATAGGGAATCTGTCCATTTCATAAATATTATTATTATTTTGTGAAAATTCGGCTCGATTCTCGGACTCGGTATCGTAAACGAGCTCCAATAATCGAAAACGAGTCGAGAATAGAGTGACGAGTTATGACAGAGACTACTCGATTCCAACTCGTTTCGTTCCCGAGTAAACTTCGGGAGTTTCCGGACGAAGGAGTGAAGTTGCCGTCTCCAGCCAATAGAAATCGTCGATAGAAACCGCCAGCGCCGTTTCCGTCGAACCTCATATGTAAACATGGGGCAGATGACTTTTGTCTTTATAGGGAAGCTAACTTTTATTACGGCCTTTTGACATGGTAAATGAATATGTAGAACTTTATGTACGTCTCGTATAATATTTTAATTGCGTTAATTTACTCGTACTAGTTAATGAGTCTAGTGTATATGCCTTTATAATGCCATTTCATATGTTCGTTCTAGGACTCTGCCTCAAAGCGTTAATTATTATTTGAGTATTCATCAATTTATTATTATTCATACCCTTGAACAGATGTTTCCCTGGCAAATACAACTTTCTATTTTATAACCAGCATATACTATTAAAACTAGTACATATTTTTATTTAGTATTTTATATTTAGGCATCACATTAGCTCTTGAATGTAGTGCTATGATAAATGTATTCAATTAGTTATCATGTCAACCGAATAAGCATATTACCATAGATAGTATACAGGTTCGTTATTAGGTAGGAAGATATGATGATTATTTCTACATATTAGTTCAATTATGTTCATGAAATGTGTTTTCTCTACATTCCTTCCACATCTCCATGTGAGAATAGCCATTCTTTCACAGTTCTTAAGGATCCTAATTTCTTCACTTGCAAAAAGCATGTTTCCGAATATAGAGAGACACTATTAACAACCTTTGAATATATATTATATGAGTTAAAGTATTAACTGAGCAGCGAACATTTTCAAACGGAATGGGGACATCGTCCGAACTCCGTGTTACTTTGATTGATGAAAGGATTCCAATACCTACATTCAATTGGTGCATACTACAACCTTTAATATGTAGATTATTTAAAATACTACATCACATTAACTTTGTGGCGTTAACACTACATAATGAACAACATCTCGCTCCAAAAAGCTACTTCATTAAAAAAGCAATTAATTCTTACATTCTAACTTCACAAGCTACTCACACAATATTTGAAATTCACAAAAATGTATTATTGTATTACCTGTACAGTTTTATCATCCACGAACATTACAATAATATCAATCAATCCCAAAGTTATCGCGTCTCTCCAACACCAACAACGCTAATTCTTCGAAAAACAAATAATTCTAACTTCGTTAACTACTCAAACTACCTTTAATATTCACGAAAATGTATTACTGTATTACCTGTACAGTGTTATTATCCACGAATATTACAATAATAACAATCAAACCCAAAGTCATCGCGTCGCTCCAACACCAACAACGCTAATTCTACGAAAAACAAATAATTCTTACATTCTAACTTTGTTAATTACTCTAACTACCTTTAATATTCACGAAAATGTATTATTGTATTATAAAGTGTTATCATCCTCGAATATTACAAGAATAACAAATTCTAAAGTCATCGCGTCGTTCCAACACCAACAACGCTAATTCTTCGGAAAACAAATAATTCTTACATTCTAACTTCATTAGCTACTCTCACTACCTTTAATATTCACGAAAATGTATATGATATTACCTACACAGAGTTATTACCTTATACATTTTTTAGCCGACACATACATTGGACTGCAGGATGGCATTTATCAGAGGTTGCGTTCAACTTAAAAAATGTTTTGCAAAGTTTTGGTTTAATTAAACTAAATAGCATATTGTTTGTATTCGTGCTTATGATACAAAGAGCAACTGAGGGAAAAATCAAATTTTTATATTGGATAGGTAGATAGTATTAGCAGTTTTAAAAACGATCACCGGTGAAATACTCGGGACTTCTTATTAAAATTCTTAAAGTTTAAGTTTATATAATTCATAATATACAAGTATAAAACACAAAAACACACATATTCGAAGAGAGCAATTCTTCCTTAATGACAATATAATTATATTATGTAAAATTGTCAGAAAAATAGCGACTGTTCAAAGTGACAGCTTCACTCGACTCATAAAATCTGTGAAACGAGTGCTCAGACCCACTCGTTCCCAGACGGTCGGTACTCGACAGAGAAACGAGTCGAGTACCGAGCAAAAATATTTCATGATGACCCGGAAGACGCATTCTGTAGATTGTGACGTTTTTTCGGTCCAAGCAGCCATGTTTTTGTCGAGTTCTCGATACTCGACACTTTCGTGGTAACCCCCCTAGACGGCGTTGTGAAGGAATTTGAAGATATAGTTTCAGACTAATCCAATCCAAAACATATAGGACATATAGACTTTGGTTCTTTGGCATTTGTATCGAGTTGTATGCATCTTTAGTGTTGTGACCTACAAGCTATGATTAAACTACAAGTAATACAAGTATGGCTGCAATTAATGCCATGGAATATGACAAACGACAATATGAGGGTTTAAAACAATTGATTTCTTTAAGCAAGTTATGGTCAAAAAATTTAAAATTTACATCAAAATACTGAATTTTCGTAACTATTTCCATAAACTGATGATATAAATGAAAATGTTTTTCGATAAATGGATAGGTCTCGTCGAAAGTTTCCAAATGCATTTAAATTCGAATAAGTTTATTCAAATGTACGGCAGGTTAAATCCAAAAAACTTAAAATTTACACCAAAATAGATAGTTTTTCAATACTATTTCCGTAAACAACTCCAACATATCAAAATAATCGTTTTCTGTGTAAACTGCTAAAAAAAATGAAAACATTTTTCGATAAACGGATAGTTCTCGTCAATAGCTTCAAACGCATTCCAATTGGATTAGGTTTACTTAAATTTTAAACTAGTTAGCGCCAAATAACTGAAAGTTTACACAAAAAAGCTGAGTTTTTGGAACTTTTCACTAAACTGTTCAAAAAAATTAAATTTTTTTGTTTGTTTTCGTAAACTGCTAAAAAAATGAAAATGTTTTTTCAATAAACGGAACATTCTCGTCAAATATCGTTTGTCGTTTTCTACCCACGACCAAACGAAATTTAAAAATTTCATGTTGAAATCCTTTTTTGACTAATAGAAACCAATGTGAGGTATTGTTATTTTAGGAGACTGGCTATAAATAAGAGAAATATCTAAGGACTCCGGTAAGGAACCCGGTGTTACGCTTAGGATAGTTATTCAATGCTAGCCGGATGTGAACAAGGAACACAGTGGATCGTTTCTATGGAATGAGGAATAGGAGGTCTCCTGTGCTTTTACAGGGAATCATGCTTCCATCAAAAAAAGCTGGACCATAACAGTAGCTTGTGCGGTCTTGCACAATTTTGCCATGAGGAGGAAGGACAGAGAGCCTTCTAATGATCGAACGTTGGAGTATGTGGAGTTGGACAATGTGAAGGGAATGATGCTCAAACAAGGCATTTCAGAGAACAGTTCCTCGTTTACTTTAAACATCGACAGTGATTATGTTACATTAGTTATTCTACCGGCTTTAGTGGCATAGTCGAAAGCATTCTATCGAAGCTATCGCTTTTACCCCAAGGTCCCGAGTTCGAATCCCGGCCGATCGGACTTTTCCGATTAGAGAATGGTTGTGAGCGCTCGTAGTTGCTGCTGTACTAGTGAAGTACTTCCTGACAAGTTCAAAAGAGAGCTTAGGAGGACTTCACCGATAAAAGGTAACAGTAGCTAAGCCCAGAGATAAAATTATTAAAAAAAATTAAGTCTCGCTGTATGTTAATTAACCACTGAAATGGATTAATTGTCCTTCTCAAAATTGATTGCATTGAAGTGTATTAATATGAAAGCTGTGACATTAATGCAAGCCAATAATAAAACATATTCAAAACTTAGAAAGTACATTTTTTAAATAAGGTAATTTATTTTAAAATGTTAACATAATATCCGTCAATTCCTATAAAAATTACATTTAATACTGTTTTACATTTGAAATTTCTCTAATTCTTTACTTTTAGTCAGTACTTGTAATTTATCAATTTCCAGCTCCTTCTTCTCCATCTTTAACTCTTCTTCCTCTATCTTCATCCTCAAATAATGAGTTCCTTTATCCCATCGCTTTTCCTCATTATTTGAGTTTCCTCCATTTGAAGGTTTTGCTGGATTGCCACCAGAAACTTCACTGGAGCCAATTCCGCAAATGTTTTGGCGGCATCTTCCTTGGGTTCCACTGTACTTACCGATATTAGCTGCTTCCTCCTCATCTGTAGCTTTGGTCACCAATCCTACAGTAGACAAAAGATACGTAATTATCACACCAGTGTGATCACCATTATGTAAATTTTCTCTTTCGTTTGTATAAATAGTATACATTAGGTAAAATTAAAGAAGTAAGATAAATTCCAAAGTTATATCCATGGAAAATCTGTGCTTACCACAGTCAGTCTGCAGCAATGGATGCTTCCGCTTCCTCAATATTTGCGGAGAGTATGAGTTCCAAACTGAAATGAATGAATATAAATTAGGAGAATTCACATTTGCGTTTGAGTACGAACAGAATAATATAATGCAGTTACCTGTGGCTCCATCATTCTCCTCGTCGATGCTGACCATGAGCTGATGCTGACCATGAGGTTAGGTTGTTCGCTGATGATACTGTTGTGTATAGGGAGATCGTAACTGAAGATGACATTGGTAGTTTGCAGAACGATCTGAATATGATCTCGGGTTGGTGTAGTGATTGGCAGCTCGAGCTGAATGTAAAGAAGTGCGTTACCATGACTTTCACGCGGTCCACTAACGTTACCTGCGTACCGTACAGAATTTCAGGAAATCCCTTGGAGCTCGTGATGCATCATAAATATCTAGGAATTACGCTCAGCAGTAATATTTCCTTCAAAGAGCATATTCGAGGCGTAGTAGGGAAGGCGAATAGAATGCAAAGGTTAGCCAGCAGAATTCTTAGGGGATGTTCACCGAGAGTAAAAGAAATAGCGTACTTTTCCCTAATTCAACCTCTACTTGAGTATTGCTGTGCGGTTTGGGATCCTCACGAAGTAGGATTAATTTCCGATCTCGAGATGGTTCAACGTAGAGCAGCAAGGTTCGTCAAGGGAGATTTCAGATTCGACAGCAGTGTTTCGGCTATGATAGAATCCCTCGGTTGGAACTCTCTTAGTGATAGAAGACGTGAATATCGACGGAAGCTTTTTGATAAATTTATCTCTACCGATTTCGGGGAGGAGATAACAGATATTGTCATCCCAGTTATATTCTTACGTGACCTTCGAGAGAAAACAAAAAAGCGATACAGGGAAGTAGTTGCCAGGACAGATAGCTACTTTTGGTCATTTTTTCCGCGAAGTATTAGAGAGGCAAATAGCTCTCCAGATTAGATAGGTATTTTGGTGTCTTGCACCCCCTGCCACGCGCCACTGGCGGATTTCAGGGTGTAAATGTAAATGTAAATGAGCGTTTCGCCTTCCTTCGACTGACTACTGCCTCCAGCATTGACTGTTTCTGACCTCCTGATTGACATTACCGAGAAGGCGCATGTCCTCCAAGGAAAGTTGTACTCGACTTCGCGGACAGACCCGTTGCAAGGATTACTAACAATAACAACAATTCCAATTAACAACAACATTAACAACAATTTCCGATGCATCGTATTATCAAAGTCTCCTAAGAGCTCTGAGTAACCCGTATTTTGTGGGACAACATTTCTATGTTACTTAATTTTTCGGCCCCTGTTGTTCTAAGTCAATTATGAAAATTTAACCTTCAATATATCCTCGGATTACCTATTCAGAGTAAAAAATTACAAAATTCAATGGCCTCATTTCGATTTTCGCTCCTCTATTCAATTTCCTAGGAGTTGTATAAACGCCACAAGAATTAAAATCCAATAAATCAGTGGTCATTCACTTTTCATTTAAGAACGAGAAAATTATACCACATATTTACGAAGAATCTCCCACGTGATCTCTCAACCGCAGTATCCCGAAGTGTCCCGCGCCGAAATGGGCCCTCGCCGAAGTGGCCCTCGCCGAAGTGTCCCGCGCCGAGGTGTCCCGCGCCGAAGTGTCCCGCGCCGAAGTGTCCCGCGCCGAAATGTTCCATTCCCGTACCAAATAGAGAACACGTAGCTTTTCATCGCCTACGTAAAGGGGGTACCATCAAACGAAAAAGTAAATCTGATACTTTTTACGCGGGTAATTGACTCGTACGCAATTCTCCGAAAATCTTAGCGAAGCGACTCAATTGCCGAAATTACAGCGGTGAGAGAAAAAAATCCTCAGCCGTAAATTTACCGCTTTCCTCCATCAAAATCACTGCCTTTTATGGCCCAAATATATTAGAGAGGTGCGGGAGTTGGACACAGAAATGCACAGTCGTAAGTCAAACATCCAGGCGCAGTGGTCGGTGTGTTTCGGGAGAAAGCGAGAAACAAATGCCAGCGGCAGAGGCCCTCTTTGTTGTGCGAAGGGACTGTGATGTAGGAAAATGGAGGCATCGTAGCGGAGGTCGTAAAGGGAAAGGGAATACGTTGAAGGACAAGCAAGGGAGCCACAGGATGCCCTCTCGATGCGGAATATTTTTGTACTATGGACGCAAAGATATTTTTGTCAGAAAATATAGATTACTCATTTATAAATATTATTCATCCAAACAATATTTTACATCAATACATTGCTTATCTAACTATTTTATGCTAAGAAAAGATTATATATTTGATATACTGTTTATGTTGAAATTATGTTCAACGAGATAAAAACGTTAACGTAAATTAATTCTTTATCTTAAAGAAAATTTGAAAAAATGTTTATCTGGGAGTGAATGCTTGCAAAAAAATGGCTATCGAAAATTTTGTTTATCTAGAATATATTATCAAAAGTCGGGGCATTTTCGTTGCATCAAGTACTCTGTCATTCGTAAAACTATTATGACCTATTTTTTATACAGGAAGGTAGGATTACAACTTCTTTAGCTATACAAAGATATAAACCGATTTCGTTTAGGATCACTCCGTTAAGTTTACTTCCTTATGTGCTCACACCAGAGGCGATGAATTAAAGCGTAGTGTGGGTAATTAAACCAGGAAAAATTTCAAATTCCTACCAGAAATTTTAGGAATAGTTAAGGTGGAAATCGTGCTTAAAGTAAAAACTCGCTTTTATATAAATGTAAAACGAGTCATTCTATATGATTTCGAAACTTTTATGCTGGAAACTTGTGTAAATAAGGATTACTTAACCGCAGAGGAATTTTCAATTCTCAATGGCATCCTATATATTTACGTTTCTCACAAAAGAAATAAAGCTGTACCTTACTTTAAGAATTAATTCTTTCCAAACGGTAGTGCGTACAATGAGATAGGTGGAAGATTAAAAGCTATGTATTTCATAATGCTACTTTATAAGCTTACAATTAAAGTCTTTCTAAGAGTCAGAAATAAAAGAATACTAAAGAAATTCTTTTCTATAAAGAAACATATTTCTATTTCTATAATTTTGGTAGTGCAGTACCTCAGCCTACATTCTTGTCGAGCTACAGCCAAAAAGTCAGAGAAGAAATTCAAATATGAGGGATGTATTGGTCACCAAATTTGATCAGGGAATATTCTCATAATTAAATTACATGTACCGGTAAAACTTAATTTACAAATTCGAGATGATAAGCTGCAAATCAACGGATTTATCAATTCCTGGAGAGACGCATCCAAATCTGACAAAGTCCGGGAGAGAGCACTACCAGTGTATATCATTCTAGAATTCATGTTTTGGTTCTTCCGTTGAGGATTGAAGTCAGCAATGATTTTATAGCTTAGTTCTATAATAAAGGGGACCCCAAGTTTGTGGGAACGGATTCACACGAAACCTTCAGGGCACGTTCTTTATTTATAATAGTGGACAGGTGTCCGAACGTACAACTCAATGGGCCTTTATTAATGAAAAACTAGCAACTGAAAATTGAAGTTTTCCAAAAAACCGCCTTTTGGCAACAATAAGGGAGGCACAATTAGGTCCGCTTATTGGCAACCTTAAATGAGTCACAGTGAGGACCGCCTACTGAGAGAGCCTTGAAGAGAGTCACAGTCAGGTGACTGAAATCATGGTCGTCATTTAATATTAATTACTATAAAAAACATTTACTGCTCCAATCCTAATTATGGTATTAATTAGGATGCGATGATTCAGTAAATGGTTTTCAACGAAGAACTGTTAAGTATTGGAAAATCCGATTGTTCGTTTTTTCCGGATTTTCTGGAAAATATGAGGCTAATGAATAAAAAAAAACGTTCACAGATTTGAGATCTGCGTAAAATGTTTTATTAATATCAGGTATTTTACTTCCTTCAAAAGAAAAAAGTTTCATTTCGTGAACCAGTGTTATACTATTCCGACAAGGCCCAGACGAAAGGGATTTGAAAGGCTAATAACAAGATAAGCAAACTGACGTTGACGTCACGCCTTTGAAAGATTTTTAAGGGAGAAACAAGGTCAACAACATAGAGGGTGAAAAGACAAGGGCTGCGAAAAGGTTAAGCAGTAGGTAAAGAGGCAGCTAAAAGAGGGAAAGCGACGAAGAGGATGTGGAGCGAAATAAGGGGAAAAGAAGGAAGTGAAGATGGGAAAGGATGAATTTGTGACCGTGGAGAGAGTTAATGGAGGCATACGGCGAGGGTAGTTGTACACAAATTTCTTAAACATTGCTACTGTTCTAGTTCCACAAATCTACTGCAACACTCAGCCTCATTAATTTATGCATCTAAACGCTATTCATAACTCTTACAAGAATATAAATATATAAGACGTTAACTAGATTTTCCGTTCCGACTTTTCTTTTTCGTAAACTTCGATAAGTTTAGGTTTTCGGAAATGGGAAGGGTTACCTTAAGTGAGGGATTGTTTTCATAGAGATTCGTAATTTATCATCGAATGCTGTTGATTCTAAGTCACGATCAAATTTGATGAAACACATTGTTTTTTCGTGAAATTTAGGAAGAAAAATGACAGCGTTGCTAACGATAAAGTTTTGGTAACTACAACAGAAAAGCGACTCTGAAATTATTTAAGTAAAATTAACAACAACAGCGGTTACTCCAGAGATTACCCAGAACAGTAAGAAATATTCGAAAATTTTCGAAATATCTCGGATATAAGTTGTTTTTGGTCGCAGAATGTAAAAACCTTGCAAAAATTGCATAGCTCTGAATTTTAGCCGTATTATACACAAAATTAGAAGATGATTCAATTCAATTTATCTACTTAATGGAATGAAGGAATAATAATTGTACAGTCCTGGCCAAAATTAACGCAGCACCGGCCGTAAGGATCGCTAGGGAGGTGCTGCGTTAATTTTGGCCAGGAGTGTACCTTGCATTTTGAAAAAAATTGAAAAAGCACCTAATCTTATAGATATTTAAAATTGATTCCTAGGTTTGGACTGGATTCCTGGGTTGGATCTTTCCGAAAGTGATGGTAGTATTTTTTAATGGCATTTTGTCGGGTGAAAATTTAACTCATTTTAGTGAGATGAATTTACTGCTTATCTTTCCTTATTTCTTTAATTTTAAACAGCACTGGCAGATAGCTCAACATCTTTGAGTTTAATATTCTATGTGGCCTACAGCAAAAAGACTTAAAAAACGCTATAAAATGTATGAATTAAAAAATATTAATTACTAGAGACAGTAGAAAAGTATTGAAAGGTCAATTTAACATGGAATTTCTGGCTCGTCTCGAGACAAAATATTCATAAAAACTCAATGTCCCTAGACAACTTCTGGTTTCGAATGGCTTAGTATATAGAGTAAACCCAACCACAGGGTTAAAATGTTTCTTTTGAAAGCAGGAAACAATCATCCTTTTAAAGTTAAGGAGGCAAGGAGTTTTTACTCGAATAGGCCGAATTTGGTCATGTTAGCTGAAGGTCGTAACACGTTGAACGAAAAATAATGATATCATCTCCCAGAACTCCCTCTCAATTGAATTAGGCTCAAATAATGGGCTCCCAGTTCTTGAAATTTAAAGTTATTGCTTATACAGCTTCGTTTTCGTTGAATATATCCACGTAAACTATGAAAAATCTTAAAACAACGATAAGCAATTATGAGAGCTCTAACCTTCGTCACTGGAAATTGTACATATAAACATCATCATGAGCATTAAAATACCCTTTTATAGGGAAGTCATTCAAATAATAGAAATTCAACGCATTAAATAGAAACCACGGTTACCAAAATGTTGTGTCAATGACATTTCTTCCATATTAAAAATCAGGTTCTAGCTTTATCAGGGAAAGACGGAAAGAAGAAAACGCGAAAAAGGCTTAGGAAGAAAAGTGCAAATAAGAGGGGAAAGGGAAAAGAGGGTTTAAATGGGAACCGCCCATTAATTTGCCAACTCGCCACTCGCAGCGCTCTCTTCGTCAAACGGATCTCTTGAAACTTCCTCTCCCGCGCGCTTTCGTTGCATCTCCCCAAAGGTTAGTTCTTTCCCATTCATTTCCGTTGGCTGAAAATGAAAAGGGGTGAGTCGGGGTTGGAATTCGCCGCATCAAACAGAAGGGCTTTGGGAAAACTTTCTCGCGATCGGTCTCTTTCTGAAGGGGGCGCCGTTTTTATGGCAAAACTTCGCTGAGGAAGTCTGCATGCAATGCTCGGGAGAGAAATTGTAGAATCTCAAGGAGCGTTGTTGAGCGAATTTACGGATTTATTAATTTGTAAGTATGTATCGAAGGCAGTTTGGAGCTAAGCAATTAATGCAGACTCAATTGTCAGCTGAAAAATATGCAACACATAGATATTAACAGAGGATAGATTTCTCAAGGCTAGGCTCACCTTTTCAACGATCAACCCTCTTTTTGATGTATCTGATCGAATAAATCTGCATGATTAGTTAGCGATTCGAGCAATGCCTTACTGTAAATTTACAAACGTCATCAATACACTTTCAAGTTATCTCCTTATGGACTGACAATAAAAGCGTCACACGTAGAGTCATTGTGCTTCACTTGCATCGACAACTTCCTCTTATAGTATTCTGGCTCAGTGAGGAAAGCAATGGCAAACTACCTCACTCCTCATCCTGCCTAGTAAACCTCATTCATCTCTGCAAGCTCTTAGTGGCTTATGTCAGAGAAAGTGAGGTACCAACTGGCAATCGGGCTGACAGGAAATTACGCTCCAACTCATAATTCCTATTTTCAAAGCTTGCTTTCTCCTCTCTCACAATTAAACCCAGATTCCATGATATCCCGTTTTTTCTTAGCTACCAGTTCCGTCCTAAAAAACCCGCATAATTACCAAATTTCTCTCTAAAAGAGATATTTCCTACTCTAAGTTGTTCAACTGTATTTCTTACTGTAAGTTATAATTTTTGTTTTAAAAGAGGAAATTCCTTTCGCAAGATGATACTTTATAGATTTATTGAGAAAATCAATCCCATTAGTCTAACGATTTATCATCGTGATAGAGATGAAAATGTAAATAATACCACAATCTAACAGTCCCTTATTCTCAGAAGGGAGGTTCTACCCTCTGGTTCAAATTTTTCTGCAGCTTTATCAACGTAACCGCCCAGCAAGCTCCCTTTTGGAATAAAGAGGAGGGTTATCCGGTGTGCTTGGTGTTTATGTATACATTGTTACCAGCAAGTGGCATCTCGGTCTTTGCCATTCATTTGTTCCCAATACGAACAAAATGGTAGTATTATTATTTTTATTAACTAATTAAAACTAGACTATGACCTATCGGAATTAAACTCAAACCAATATATTTTCAGGTTTAACTTAAGAAATATATTGGTGATGCAACCATTTGCGCTCTATTTTTCCCCCTCCACTCAGGTTTCTTGTTGTATATATGTACATTTCTTTTATCTCTATTCTTTTTGCCATATCACTAATGTTCCTAATTCATAATACCTTTTGATTTCATGTAGTTGGATGAGTTTGTTTGTACTTGTGGCTGGTCTTATTGCGTTTTTGTAGAATGTTTCTAGTTTTTTATGTTAGTTTTGGTCGTATTAAAGGTCACTGGGAATGCGTAAAGTAGTATAGGTGTTATAAGCTTGTGTACGAGATGTAGTTTTGTGTTTGCTGTAAGGCTGCTTTTTTAGAAAAGAGGGGCATTAATTATTGTTTGGTTTGCTTTATGTAGTGCAGAGCAAATATGTTTAACCCAGGAGAGTTTGGGTGTTAATGTGACTCCTAGGAATTTGTGTGATATGGTTTTTGGAATTTCAGTAGGTATTGAGTATGATAGGAGAGAAGATGCACTACGACTCTAGTATAGTACCGCGTAGTAAGAAGCTTTTTACGGTACCAGTGTGGGGAGCGTCGGCAACCTACCCCACCTCCGAATACCTCCACATCTGAAGGGCTATTGGGGAGGCTTTCAAATCTTCGATATCGGGGGCCGGAGTGGAAAATACGTCACGACGACGGGGTTTTGCTTTAAGAGCGAATCGGGAGGCATTTTCGGGAGACGATGCTTTCTCCATCTGCGGGAGCGGACGTCGAGCGCCTCTGAGCCGTAGATTTCGACAACCGATGTGGCTGGGGCTTTGTTTTGTATCTACCTACCGAGATTTGTGTGTTCTCATTGGTTTATTACGCTGCATATGTGCTACAATAATCTTCTTATCTTAAGTGAAAGTAAACCACAGACTTTGTATTTTCCACAAATTTATTAAAACACGACCGGTTTCGGCCATACAGCCATCATCAGGTACATACCACAGAAAACAGACAGAATTTATAACATAACCCCTAGTCTTGAAGGTAGAGTGAGAAGGGGAGAGGGGTTGATGAAAGTAATGTCATTGGTTAGGGTCGC
Organism: Sympetrum striolatum; assembly: GCA_947579665.1. Lineage (NCBI taxonomy): Eukaryota > Metazoa > Arthropoda > Insecta > Odonata > Libellulidae > Sympetrum > Sympetrum striolatum. The sequence goes on along the minus strand of OX388348.1, from coordinate 55,226,206 downwards.
GGATGCCCCCACTATTTCCACGATCTCAAGACAATCCAACTTCTTCCCCTTCGACTGTCTATGAAGGAGCCGCGGCACAAAGGAGCTGGTGTGGTCGCTCTCCATGAGGTGGTTCGAGAAAGTGGACAAGGAATTCCCCGGTAACTCCTTTGGTGTTCTTGTGCCCTCTACTTAAGCGATCTCCCCGTCTGACCCAGGTATACGGCAGAACAATCATCACAGCTTAACTCATAGACCCCGGAATTCATGAATCACATGATCCGTATAACAACTTTTCCGAAATATTTTAAATTTTGGTTGGGAATTCACCATAGAAATCGAAAGGTCTAAGAAGTTCAAAACACCACCTTCATCTATTTCACTTTCATAGTTCCTCTTTTAATCATTTTTCGCTAACTCGCTGTATCGTCTCGCAATTTCCCGCAACGGCTATTCTTTTTGAATTGTGTTGAAACCATCTGGATCCCGGGCAGTATGGTGTTCCCCAAAACGATTAAGTTGCGTCTGACATAATAATATGAATATTACCGCAAGCAGGAAAACCCCAATCACATGCGATATAATATATAAAATAAATAAAACATACATACAAATAAATACATCACAAGAAATTTAAAATAAATAAAAAAATGAGTAAATTTTCCGCTTTAAAGACGGAAGCGAGTCATAAAATATATCAATATAAGGGGTTTTATTTAAGACCTCAATTGTCACTCTCATTATTCTGGCCATTGGTTCATATCGGCATACATCCAAAGGAGTCCCTAAACAGCACGGTATGCCTAGAGCGTCTCAGTAGTACATTGAGGCTCACCTGCGAAACAAGTTTACTAGAGTCGCCGGAACCTGTTACAATGTTTCGAAGGAACATAATATCCGCCACAGCACGTGATTTTAGGAGAGGAGCAAGACTATATTGCTTGCAAAAATTATTGTAGTCCTCTTTATGAAAGGTAGTACCAGAAATTTTAAAATTAACCCATTTCAGGAATCGCTCTTGAATCTTTTCAATTGCTTCATTTAGAGTGGTATGGTGTGGATTCCAAATCACAAAATTAAATTCTAATGTAAGTCTAACAAGGGCACAGTAAGTTTTAAATATGGTTTTTATTGAAAAGTTCTCTATAGTAATACGCTTCGAAAAGCCTATAAGACGAAAAGCCTTGGAACAGACAGTTATGACATGTAGTTTAAAATTTAGTTTTGTGTCAAAAGTAACACCTAGATCAGTATAAGAATATAGACGTTTTAAAGGGGTACTATCAATTCTGTAGTCAAATTTGTGAAACTTATTCTTTAATGTGAAGGAAATAGTCTTACATTTGGATATTTGGGATATAGACTCCATTTCTGACACCAGCGAAGGAAAGAATCCAGGTCGTTCTGGAAAATTCGGCAATCATCAAGGGAAGCTATTCTATTTGATATTTTAAGATCATCTGCATAGAGAAGGCAATCACTTTGGAAACTCCGAGGCAAGTCGTTAGTATAAATATCGAAGAGTTATGGACCTAAAATTATTGGATTGACATGATTGTAATTGTAATGATAGGCCAAGTCAGAACAGAGTATACGAGGAATTTTAATGTCAATATAGAGAGAGGCCCCGGACAGCTAATTGGGTATCGCGTTCGCGGTCGATTCCCGATGGGACAATACGTGCGAAATGACCCCCGCTGTCGAATCACTCACAAAACTACTACAGATAAAAGTGAGAAATACTGAACTTTGAATAATCGATACGCCTTGCGTGATTGCGATTTTCTTCAGATAATCGCAGCGCAAATATTTTACTACATTATTTTATTCATTGAAATATTGTTTGAGCAAATTCGCAACCTTCATGCATTTTAAAATAAAACGTAATCTTTTAACTGCTACGAACGACGGTTTAAAAATGATGGTTTCCTACAAAATGAACCTTTATTACTTTTAAATTATGACTAATTTAACATAATTTATACTTCTATTTGACCATAAATGTTAATTTATGTGTTTTATCCGTCAATATTGAGAGGAGCCGGAAATTATGAGAAGTGGAAAATGTTGGGTCTCCTCGTAACGAGTAAAGAGGAAGCTATCTCTAACTTACTCCCGCTGCCCTTTTCAAAATATAATACCTTACGTACAAAACGCAGCGCCCTTTTTTGTATGCTTGCAGTTGGATTCATTTTAATGCCATGTCCGTTTTTCATATTCTGAAATAATTTCCGGGATTCTCGCGCTGATGAAAAATGTAAAATATGTTTGCAAACATATCATACATATGCTCAGAACTGGCCCAAAAATTTTTAAAATTTAGTCTATATTGGATTAATTTTAAAGCTTTTCGTTTTTTTTTAATTTGAAAGAATTCTTGTAATTTCAGGGTGATTTAACGGAAAAAATATTTGAAAATTTAATAATGCAATCTTTCAACTTCGGTATCACTTTATCTTGCACATAACTCAGGATACAAATTACTGCATCTATGTAATTAATCTTCAATTAGATGCAAAATACACGATAGACTTAAGATCCCCTTCACGGGTTATTAAATTCATTAACTTATAATAACAAAGCAAGTCGAATTCCATTTGGAAATTTCCAGAATAAATCTTTGTTTTCAAGTATGATTGTTTCCAACTCCCATAGGTTTGGCTATTCGCTTCGAATAAATCCTCTTTAAAAATAACTTTTTCGAACGTCATTGTACTCCGAAATTTTTCCGGAGGTACTCGAATGGCTGATCAGCGATTGATTTTCTTTGCCACTTTCATTACAACCAAACGAACTCTCGTTCCGTTCTTCAGGGCGAGGTGAATCAATCTGAATTAATGGAAGCGACGCATTAAATCGTTTACGGAGCAATTTCAAGGCATTCCATTACCGGATGTTAAAATGAAGGGTCGATCGGTCAAATGAACAAATTCAATCGCGAGAATGTATGCTTAAAAAGTGTAGTATAAGTGGAGTAAAATGTGCCAGATTAATATCTATGGATAAAGTTGACACAGGATTAGAGAAGCGAGAAATTAATGAAAGTGAGAATAGAAAAAGAAGAGCAAAATTTATATAAACTCACCAAAAATAATGATAAAGCATATTTGGCGTTATGGTACTATTTTCTTTCTTATTGCGGAACCTAGACCCACTTTGACTCTCCAAGTGCGGTTGTTAATTTTTTTCTCTTGAGTGCGGTTGTCGACTATAGTCCACGGCCTGTAATAAACCTTTTACTATAAGGATCTTTGTGAAAATACTTTCATTGCTTTCATAGAACAATCTTCTACTTTCGTTTTAGAGTTTTAGAAAATTTTCTGTATTTTCAGACAATTTTTTTAGACAATTTTTTACTTTCGTTTTCACCCCTAAAAAAGAAAATTTCTAGATGACCAAAATAGATCCTTGATCCTTTTTATTAATACTGCGCTAGATTTTGTGAATGAAATAAAATATCTAGGAATATTTATAGACTCCCATTTGAAATTCAAGAGTTACGTAGATTATATTGTAAAAATATAGGCAACAAATTGGGTATTTATCAAGAATAAGTAGATACATAAGCCCATGGACAAAGAGTCTCATATACAAAACAATCATTTCTCCCCACTTTGAGTATTGTTCTTCAGTTCTGTATGGAAATCATAAAAATAATATGAAACAAATACAGAAGCTACAAAATAGGGCAATGAGAGTGGAAAATACACTTCAATTCAAACAATGCTGAATGCCATTCAGTGGATGAAAATTGAAGGATGAAGAAGGATGTCAAACAGTAGGTGGGCAGAGGAAGATGGAGAATCTGAGATGAGTCGACGATAAATGGATATTAAATAATTGATCAATGTAAGTTATTTAAACTGGATTGGAAACAAATTAGATAGTGCGTGATGGAAGTGTTAGAGTGAAGAGTAAAAAGAGGAAGAAGAAGAGTTATGAAGATCAATAATTTAAAGAGGGGCAAAAACTTTACAGAAAAGAAGAGATGGGCAAAGTATAAAAATGATTGGAGAGATTACACTTGGGACATATGAAGACATAATTTTTATTTATTTAATCACTGCAATTGGGAATGAGTACCAGGTGGTAGCGGTGAAGATAATCCTGCAATAACAGGAATAATCTCAGTACGCATGGGTCTTCTATATGAAGTGAAGCTGCCTCCCGATACAGGACATTTTCTTTTGTACTTGGAGTTATCATATTTTCAGTATTTACTCAAATAATCAGTACATCTCTGATGTTTAAAGGTCGCTAAGTCAACATTGGCATCTCCGTGATTAGTATTCCTCCGTTACAGATAGAGAAAATTAATCAAGTTCTTCTGGTGACTCAAACCCAGTCAAAGTTTTATTAATTTTGACTTGATGAATTGAAAACCCAAGAAAAACTACCTTTTTTATGAATGGTTAATTTGGGAAGGGTGTTAAAGTCAGAAATAAAATTTGTTTCAATGAAGCACCTTCGTAAAGATAAAAGATTAGTGCCCGCATAAAGATAAACGGAATACAATTTAAGAGTTTCAAATTGTCGAAAATACTAATTTCGATAATATCATCGATTTTGCATTTACTAAGTCATTATTCGTCTCCTCTACCAGATGTTCATTAATGAGTATACGTAAATTATAAGTATAGTTTCGCAAACTTCTGCAGGAATAACATACTTTTACCCGAAATATTTTCTGTGAGAACTATTGTTTTGGAGACATTGATATAACATGAAATTGTGATTATGTCGATTTATAACTTGGGCGTACTTAGTCCGTCTTCAATCTATTGTGTATTCTGGTGGAATGTATTTCCTAGAGTTTGGATTTGTGATGGATTTGTATTATTATTCGTAAGTATCGTTCGATAAGGATTTCCGAATAATATCAACAAACGTACAAAGGAGAATTTCGCTCGATTGACGAGGCATTTCATAGAATTTCGGGTTCTTCCCCATCGAAATCGAGGGAACTTTTCCGGAATCCTTTAAAACTCCCGAGAAGAAGTTCGGTGGTGAAAGTTGGTGATGACCCATCTGGAGGAACTCCAAAGGACATTTCGTCTGAAGTGACAATTTGCAGTGTCATTACAATGAATGCGTCGACCGCATCATCGCCTTGGAAAGGAAAGTATTCTTGCGGAAAGGATGTCATTGAGAGCCATTGGAGAATAAAGAGAAGTAAACGAAATGAACATCTTCAGGCATTGGTTACGATAAGCAAAAGAGATGCAGCGTTTCGCGAAATGACTGAATCCTTTCCGTTTGCTGCCTCTTTCATCTTTCATTTGCCCAAATTTGGCACGCTTCCTTTGACTCGACGTTCAATCTGTTTTCGCACATACAGCATCGTACGCGGTGACAAATGTAGCAACTAAGAGGAGAAATACGAGAATATTCTAAAGTTTAGATAAAAACTGTTTAATAGTATACATAAAGGGGACATCAATCTAAATTCAACTTTATTAAATTTAAATTATTTACGATGCATGTATTTTAAGTTATCAATATAGAATGATTGTATTCATGAGTAGATCTATACTCAAAGTAGTAAAAATGAATATGCAATGCAATCATATAACTATTAAAAGTGAAGAGCAGCTGCTCTTAACTCTGTTATCAAATTTCAGAGCTATTTTTCATTGAAGCAATTTTTCAAAAGTACGATGATTAGCAAATACGGGTTAGCTTCAAGAAATTCTTTCTCCTTACTCAAGGCCAATGTTTGTTGAAATATCTGTTATATCTGAATAATCTTAATACTATACCTTTATGAATGATCCGAATGAAAGGGAAAAACGTGTTCGTCAGAAAGACATACTAGATGGGTTAAACTATTTAATATAATGGTGAATTTTTTTCTTTCGGTGGGCGAAAAATAACTTCACAAGATCGTGACTGAAATAGATTCAGCATAGTGCAAACGCTGTACTTTCTTTTTAGTTTGGTATTTTTGTCAGTACGTGAGCATGCAAGAATCTTTTTGGTGATAGATAAATTCAATGAAGCCACAATACAAATTGGAAATTTTCTAGTTACTTTATGATACCATTTCCTTTTAACTACATACCTAAAATATTCATTCTTCTCTATATGGATGAATAAGGAAAGTGTTAGTTAAATTTTGTATGTATTTCATATCACATAATAATCTTAAGTGTTAATAAGATAAAACACACATTAACCAAATGCGTGTTTCATATAAATGTTTCGTTATGAAAAATAAGCGTGGAAAAGAATGTATCATAGTTATTTATTCTCATAATTAGCTTTTGGTACTTCTCAACCCAATTTGTTGAAAGCATTCAAACGAGACAGCGACAAAGTTTGATCCCAAAAGAAGCAGAAAATACAGGAAAGTTATATCAAAAAGGGCAAAACGTCATGAAACGACTTCCAAAGATTGAAAGACATGTGGAATGAAGGAAAAATCAACGTCACCATTTTCCTTTCGCGTGATAAAAGGGAACTAAACGGATTTGGTCCTTAATCCATTCGTCTGACGTGAAGGAAAGTCTAGCAGCAAATTGGTTCGGTGAAGATTAAAAAAGGAGAAATTCTTGCAGAAGGCGGTCGTCTCGGAATTACTTGGCGATGCGAAACTGCGACAGGAGATTGAATGTTGGCCCTCGTTTCCTGTGGGCGTTTTGCAGAGGGAAATCGAACAAACATTTCTTCCCTTTTTAATGAAGTGTCGAAGAGGAATATTATTGCAAGGGTTGACATCTCATAGGTTTCTTTAGATCTATATGAATCCGCATTGAGATATACAGCGTTATGGTCATCCCGTAAAATACAGAGAATCACTGTTTTTATATGTTACTACTGAGAAATGGACCGTCTCTGTTTGATATTTTATCGCCCAAATGGTAGAGTGATATTTAGCAGTTATGGTATGGTTTGACTGGAAGTGTATAAAATACTATGAATATAAAGAATCAGGCCATAGAAATTTTGGAATTCAGCCGTTTCTTGATGCTTTGTAGTAATTTTTACCAAAGAACCCTCGTTTTTTTATCCTTCCCAAAAATCAAAGGAAATTTTTGTATGTGGTGATTAAAATGTTTTTGTACTTGAACTTACAGTTAACGTGATGCTAAAGGAATGACGAATTTTATGAAGGATACACGGCTTGTCCTTGGGAGCACAACTTAGAATAACTTGCATTGATACCGTTCTCGTAAACTTAAATTACTTGAAAAACATCTGTATATAGTGAATTTTAACGCTGAATATTATCTAAGGTGTTATATTTTTTAAAGAATCCGTATCAAATAACAGTAAAGTCTTACCAGTCCGATATGAGTTCAAGGTGTAATTCGAAGTCATGTGGAAAGATCTGGGAAAATTCCATAGGATATTACGGTTCAGATATTCAAAAAATTTAGTATAAAATCGAAGTAAAATCCAGACTCAATATCATATCTTTCAATTAGAATATCCCAAACATACCGTGTACTTACGGGAGTTTCATCGCTTTTATATTCATTTAGCTTCTAATCTCGATCCACATTTTAGATGCAGTTATTTACTTATACCCTAGACTCAAGCTAGCAAAAAAATCCTTTTTAATGAAAATAAGCAATTCAAATTCCAGCTATTCAAAGCAAGGAGAAAAAAATACAAAAGCATCAGAAAAGGTTTTACTACCTCCACACAATAGACAAAAATAATAAGTTAAAGGGTAGAATGGGGCCTGCAGAGAGATAGTTGAAAAATTCAGACGCATATTGAGAAAATGAAATTTACCGTTCAAGTACACAAGAAGAAGGAGTGAGTCAAAGGGCCACTCAAGAGACTTGTTACATGTTACATATATTTATTATAATATTTAAATACTCGATAAAACATCCAAGTCCGATTCTCAGTAGGCCTAAAATTACATCATAATTTGACGGATTGTCATCAGAAATTAAAGACGAGGAATTACGATATTTAATATAACAACAAAATAAAATGGTATTTTTATCAGTTTATAATATGGCGATTCCTTATTCATTCTTCTAATTGCAAGATGATATCTGAAAGTGTATCGTTAGAATTTGTTCTAGGTGTACAAAAATGACTTTCAAGATAGGCGATGAGAGTTCGTCCCCTCTTGTATGGAATTTTTAAGGAGGGGATTCAAATTTCTGGAATATCAATATTGAGGAAAACCAAAGCTAGATAGAGGTTCACGCTGACTTTCTAAGAAAGAGAACCATTAATACCATGCATAAATGGAGGTTGCAGAGGGCCTTTATGATCAAAATATATCTCTATATATCAAAAAGGTTTCACGATACGGTTCTCAAAGTTAGATGTTTAAGAGGAATCATTCGAGTGATTGATTTTTACTTTCTCCCTATACGTAGTATAGAGAAAGTATTGTATTCGCAAAAAAATTCGACCTCCAGATTTCGACGGAAATAGATGTTTTGGGGCCCATAGAGCATGTTTTAGCTATTTTCCCGAACATGTCTGTCTGTGTGTCTGTCTGTGTGTCTGTCTGTCTGTCTGTCTGTCTGTCTGTCTGTGTGTCTGTTTGTCTGTCTGTGTGCCTGTCTGTCTGTGGTTAAAAAGTTTGTGGGCGCTCTAACTTAAAAAGTGATTATCCGATCATTTTCGAAATTCATATTTAGAATTTTCCTAACAATGCCAAGAGTTGATTAGTTTTTGGAGAATATCGCTCAACCGGAAGTTACTGTTTATCCGGAACAAAATTTTGTTTCTTAAATATCTCTGTAAAAATGCAATATAGGTATATACATTTACACACAAAAGTTGTAGATAATGTACTTTACTACAACTTTTGTGTGAAACATTTTTTCGTAACACTGATTTTGTAGGAGTTATTCCCCAATAATGGTTAACCGGAAGTTGTTGTTTACCCAGAAGTTGAAGTTTTTCATACTTATCTCTGTCAGAATGCAATGTAGGTATATACAATTGTGGACCAAAGTTGTAGATAATGCTCTTTACTACAAATCTTGTATGAAACATTTTCCTGTAACACTCATTGTTTTGGAGTTATTTATATATTACCGGCATAGGCTTATGTTTTCAATAATTACGGAGAAAGTCATGTGTTGGCCACATCAGATTTTTTTATGCAGTGTTTCAGTAGAGACAAGCTAAAAAGTGGAATGAGTCATTATCACATGTCCTATATTCGGACGATGTAATATGAAATCCTATATCAGTGGAAGGATTTTCCTTTAAACAAAAGCACTTCTCAACCATAAAATTAGTGCCATAGTTTTACAGGGAGTGGGTTACAATGCTCGAGCTAAGAAGTGGTTTGCAGAGGGGGTAGAGAGGGTAAGTAGTCGAACCTTTCAAATCCAGAGGAAAAAACGGAAGGCTGACAATTAGTTTTCCAAAATGAAGCGATGAAACAGTAGAATCCAACAGAAATTAAGACGTTAATCGAAGTAGTTCGAGCAAACTGTTCATTAGTGAGCTAAGTAAGAAAGTAAGGATGGAGCAGATGCAATTTAACTGCTCTTCAAACAAAACATTTGGGAGAGAGAGAGAGAGAAGTATGAAGCAAAGGGGTGATCGATGTTTAGATTGACATACAATGAAATAGTCAAGCTCCCGCGAGAGCTTATGGAACATTGCCAGTGAGCGAATTCTGGATTAAACAAGAGACCACCACTTCCTAAATGATGTATTTTGGAAGCGTTATCTTTTGCATGTCTTTCTCTTCTAAAATCGCTATCTTTCTCTTACAGTGCCGCAGTTTCCGTGATACCTAAGGACAATGAAATGCATGTGGAAGTTATGATGAAAGAAAGTAATATTATTGATTTAAACATAAAAGTAATCACTATCTTGTAAATATTTATTTATTCAATATCAGTATTTTGCGTAAGATATACAAGTATCGAATCCGAATTCGTTCGATGTCTGCTTAAAAACCTTTCAAGTAACACTGTAGAGAAACTCCGGCCCTAACCTCATTTATATTTTGCATTGATAGAAAAGGATTAGAAGATATTCTTAACAAGTGCATGTTATTAGACCTATTGATTTTCTGGCTAATTAAAAATATTTCACAGAAATGATTTTTACAGAGATTAAAGGGTTCAGATTTACGTCATCGGTGGTACTTTTTGAAAGTTTACAATTTAATTTCCTTAATATTTCCTTTTTAATTCTTTATAGGGAAAAGATTTAAAAATTTTATGAGGTATTTGGACCACCCAAAACTTTTAATTGGTCTGGAAAGTGTATAAGATGGTAAAAAAATTCTGCTTATCTATAGAAGCGTCAATAGTTAAGACTCAAGAAACAAGCAAGGCAGTTTTTCAAATTTTTAAAAGCCTTGGTTAGGTTATTCTTCCTTAAAATCGTAAAAACTACAATATATTACTGTTATTATTAATTTATTTCTCTCTGGAATCGGGTACATCAAAATGATCTTCTCCTTCATTTTATAATAGGTTATTTCAAATTGTAGAGAAAGCTATCATCATAAAAGAAAGATTCGCTGAAAAGAATGAATAGCAAATGAAAGGGAAAATACCCACCTTGGGGGAACAACCCCTTATGGATTACCCTTGTAAGGATAGAGATATATTTTAATTATCTATCAATATGAGATATAGTAATAACTATTGCATGTCATAATTATTAAGAGAAAAACACAGTATGTTTGGCCACCTGTACTGTTTATTTTATTCGTAACAATTCGTTTAGCTTCTATTTACGAAATATTAACAGCATAACGACCGGTTTCTAAATTTCACGGAAGTTCTACCAGTGATACCTGTAATAGATATTTTGTTATTTGTGTGGAATACGTACGCAAAGACCCTTCGTTCGATGAGGAATTCTTCCTATAACAATACCTTACGGTTTTAGAATAAATTTTTGCGTTGAAAAAATAATAATGACCTTTAAATATGAAATATTCTCTGTTTATTAAATAGTTATTTATGCTGTTCTTTATAGAACGGCGCAGTTCTCACACGTTGGACGGTTTCTGGAACCTGGTAAATTGAAACTTTTTCAAAGGAAAACTTTGGCCATCAGCATAATTTTCAGACCGCATTTTTTGTACTAAATTTAACCTATAGTTAGATAACAGAGACTTCTCAAAGAGACTTACCTTATTTTCGCTGCGAGCCTTTGGCAGTGGATTACGGAGGGCTTGCTCTTGATGTTGTGTGGGATACGAGGCTATGGTTTGCCAGTTTCGAGCGCATGTTTGCCAAAGCATGTAAAGGAGTTTGAGACCCGTTAGAATCCATGCATTAATAAATTCCACGCTCGCTCTAGGGAAGATTTCTAGGAGGTTGCTTTACATAGTGGAGTGAGGTTGTACATGCAAGGGCGTTCCACCCTCGAACAGGGTGCAATGATAATGCTGCTGCAGACGGCCACCGCCTAGGGAAGGATCGTATCGGTTAGAGAATGATATTTCTTTATTCCCGAGCGAGTAATAACTCGCCGCGATTACTATCTCGCAATCCATAAATGGACTTCCATTTGTCTAAGAAGATTGGGATCTTTACAAAGGATTTCGACTGAATTCGCTTGGGTGGAGGGAAACTTACATCGAAGATTTAGCACAAGGTTTACTGATGAATCACTTTCGTGAAATCATCACTTATGTTTTGATGTTCAATCCCAAATCTAATAGCATACAGAGAAAGCATGATTTATTCGAGATGGTTTATATGATAGGCTTTTGAAAGTTCTTCACATCAGTTGAGTTACACTTAAATCATGACTGGATGCTAAAGATACATGAACTTAGGGAGTGGAGAAAAATATACTATCAATTTAAGCTGAAGTTCGTATGATGATTGGGACCATATTTAAATTTTAAACTTTTGGTGAACTCGATTTATTATAACGCATCGGAACAAGTACATTCAGAGGCATTTTCAGTAATGAATCAGTGTATAAACCTTACAAAAGTCCCTTTATAACTTTCGACCGCTTTGTTATGATAATTCAGATTAAATTTTAGCGCTAATAATTCTGAAGTATGTAGCCGAATAATTAGTTTATCACTTACTCTGTGTATCATTTTTCCATGTTAGTCCATACTTGTAGAAAATTAACTTCAGATTAGACTTGACAAAGTATATAATCAGATTTAAATTTGTCAGCACTTGGACTTAGGAGTAGAATTTTGCAGTTGCACCAAAGAAACGAATTTGGAGAATCTCAGGTTTAAAATTTAGTCGCACATAATTCAGCTGTCTTTCTCGGATATCACGAAGGATTGGATAGAAAACAATTTTACCTTTAATTTGATAAAATGATCCTTTATAAGCTCGTAGATATCACATAAATTTACAAATTCGTGGGACTTTAAATTTCCAATCTGATTGTTTACTTTAAATTAGATAGTATTTACTTTCATAATTGTCGACAAGTATAGCAAACGATTCATACGATGAATGTTTTAGCTTCCGATTAATGGTTGTATAATTTATTATTTACACATATTCCGGAGAAATGACCAGTGTTACGTTTTTTTGCTCTGAATATAGGGTAAGATTGAAAAACCTGATACCAATCCCTCTTTTCGAAAATAAACCAATTAAATGGGTCGAAAGTCGGATTCGGCGAAAAATAAATATCAAGGGGAATGCCATTAGGATTTTATTTAAGTTACACTACATCATATTTTACATCTTTGGTTTAATTTTTTCTCCCAAAAAGACTCTCGATCATTGGAATTTTCAAAACCTCTTTGTTTTCTGCGTTCTTCTTCGGGAAACATGGAGGGTGATAATGTTCCGATTATGTCTCTCTCTCTATCTTTCTTTCGTTCCTCACTTCACCTCTTTCTTCACATTCCCTCGACGTACTTTTCCACACGATTTTTCTCGCTGATATGCTTAGAGAAAGCTTTGTTTCCTTTTAGAACCCTCTTCATTCGACGAAAATAATCAACCATTGGACAAACAGATTTTACCAAAAATAACACACATGTTCACATACAATATATATTTTGTAGAAAGTGCGCGGAGCAACCGCTTCCTAGCGCTCCACACGCCATTCCAACACTCAAACGGGATTGCACCAAGAATAGAGAGGTTTGCTGTTCTTTTTTCGTCCATTGCTTCACGTAAATGCTGGCTCAATTTTATTTACACCGTGTCACATGGGTAAAGGAGACGGGTGATGGATAACTCATAACATTCGAACTTGTTTCGCAATTTTCCGAACGTAACTTCAAAATATATGTTACCGGCAGATGTAAATTAATAATAATTTAAATAAAACATAATTTTAAGGTGATTTTTCTTCTTGACGGATGGTTTTGTGATTGTTTTGATCTTGATAAACGGAAATATAAAATAAAATTCCTACAAAAAATATATATTTATGGGTAGATCTTACTTCAATTATTAAAATATAACCACACATGTCCAATTAAACAATAAAAAACACTCGTACAATTCCACAAAAAAGCAAATTAAGAATGAAATCCCAACAAATAACGCTGAGGAATATTCAATCAATAATTTTGTTGTGGAGGTAAGAAATATCTCCAGCATTACATAATTTTCGAAAATTCTTATCTGGAAAATGCAACTGAAACGTTCAGTTTCAAATTAGTCTTCCGAGGAATCAAAAACTATTCGAAATTACGGAAACACTCTTAGTGAATAGATTTGAAATTAAAAAATTTAAAATCAATTAATAATTGCGGAAACATACGGGACAATCCTTTAGCTGATGGATGTAATTTTGTAATCAACGACCCCTTTGGGCGAAACCTTTCTTCCTCGGATATTTATACTACTGCCATGAAGACGCGTATTATTTTCGGAAAATTACGGTATGCGGGAGCAAGAGGGGGGAGACGGTTAAGAAGAACGCCTTTTGTCCACAGTACCAGTGGAAAATAAAAAAAACAGATGAGCGAAGCGTGCAAAAAGAGGAAAGTGCCTCACCTGAGTTCGCGAAAGATTTTTCCCTATAACGGCCCCGAGTAGTTTCTCAAAAGCCCGGTAGAGGGAACACAAAAACACCTTTTAGGCATCTTAGGTAAAAAACCCTTTTCTTTCTGATCAAACATGAACGCGAAGAAAACATAACCAGCGGAGTTTTGTTTCCGTCCATCGGTCGCGTGAAAACAGCCTCAAAGAATTCGATGGCCGTGTATCGGAGAGATGAAGGAGAAGACCGTCGGAATGAAAAATGAAGATAAAATAAAGGGATGGGGAGAATTCATTTTAATCACAAATTAAAGCCCTCTTCCGAGAGTTAAGCAAGCGCCGCGGATAGAAAAATATACGAAACTTTCTCAATAAAAAAATCTCCCAAGAGCGAAACGACTTCCTTAACGAGAGAAAACGACACAGCTTCCACATTCACACTGTCACTCAACAACAAAAGGGAATTCCTTTCTAACACACGAAATAACCAGGGGATCGTGCGTTTATGATCTCTTTGGCAGAGAGAAGCTCAGTACTGAAAGAATGGGAACGGAAAATGGAGAACCAGTCGAACACAAGCGAAACCGTTTTTGGAGTAGTGCAAAAACGCTTGGAAAAACGATTCGAGGTATAAAAAGAGATAATTTATGTTTTTTCGACGCTTCGCGAGGCGTCGTCAATGAAAAACTGGAGGCCCTTGGTCAACTACTTGCAAATGCACATCCTACGAAGTTTTTAACATTACGTCAATAAACCTTCGTTAGTATGTTTTCGAACAGTAAGAAAAAACTTTCTCTCCCATTAAAACGAGTGCCCACCAAAGAATCACATAGAAACGTTGCGTACAAGAAATGCATGGCCAAGGAATGGAATGTACATCAAATGCGTAGATTAAAAAATAAAATAAAGTGTAGGCTTTTACAGCACGACCTCGTTTGGAACGTAAAATTTTCATTTGCGATAAAACAATCACACGAATAGCGGTTTAATTGTTCAAAGTCAGTTCGATGATATTTTTGCTAGTGTTAGTTCTCACAGTGTGTCCTCCGGAGAGTCACTCCACCACTCACACTTATCGTCCTCTGATCACTTCAGCAGCATGGTGAACTTCTGAACCTGAAAATAGAAAAAATACGTCAATTAACATCTATGCTCACCGTATTAGAAATACCTTTACACATTCATCTATTAAACAGATCATACAAATTTGAATAATATATATATAAACAAAAATCCAAGATATTTTAAGAAAAAATGTAAATGTCTTATGCAATGCGAAGGAACTGTAATTAGTAAAATTATTGTTGTTAATGGAAGACGAAATGTGAGGGAAGTATGGGACTGCGTGGTATGATGACTGTGCATAGCAAAATTGTTTATTGAATTTAAATGTGATATGAATCAAATTGTAACAATGTTATGTCATAATTACTCTGCCGCCAGACACATTATAGGTTTAAAATCTCCAATGGCCGTTTGTGTCGGTGCTCTTCTTCTCATTCCCCGATATTCCGAGAAAACAAGACAGGACACCGCACCCAGACATATGTCTGACTGTGGCGGAAATTCAAATAAATTATATAAATACATATCCTATCAATTTCAAATATTTAATATTTGAAAGAAACGCCCCGTAGTTTACGTGCTACGAAGTAATTGCTATTTTTTACCACCTTTGAATACCAAATCGTTTATATATATATCAAACAGTAGATAATTGGTGAGATTTCATTTCAATTATACATTACATACGTAATAAATAGAAGAAAACATCAATCAAGAAGTATGACCAGCAATATATACTTAACTGTATAGGTGTTCAAGATTTATTTTTGCGGAATATTGAAATAAAGAGTGAATAAACATAGAAGTGTTTGGGAAGTAAGGTGGAAGCATTCGTTGCCGGCGTGAGAGAAATATGTTCAGAGATGTCACGCAAAGAACGTGCCTACCTAGAAAAGATATGAGAAAGGATAGTTAAAAAATTAATATTTTATTCCAAATATACGGCTAGATATCATTTTATATGTTTCATTCTTTGAATGACTAACCGAGGACTCGATTACCCAGAGTTTCATCTCAAAGCCTTATGACATAGCCGCGAGTCAGTTGAATTTTAATTTCTCGGAAATTCCGTACAGATGATAGATCATGCACGAATAGTACTATTGGTTAAACAGTTGAAGTAAGCGAGTGTCCATCTCAGTTACGAGAGGAATACAGAACGGAAGCCTTTTCCCACAATTCCACAACACTTTGTGAATCGGCAAGCAGCGAGAACCACTTCTGAGAAATCTTCAACACAGAAACCGCCCCGAAATTTAGCGAAATAAATTCCCTCTGCGAGCACTTCTTAATTAATATTCATCAATCCCTCGAATTCCAGAAAGATAATGATTCTCACCCAAAAGCTGCTTAGGCAGTCTTCCCGTTTCCCTCAGAAAAAAAGGAAAATAATCTCTCCTCGTTGTGAAAAATGCCTCGCAGGAAGCTTCTGGAGAAGAAAGCGAAATAAGGGATGCGAACGAAGGAATAAAAGGTATTATAAATCCAGGCGAAGGTGTGTATGAGAGAGAGGAGATGAAAGGGTCGCTCTCGGAGAGTTATGAGTGGAGAAGATGGAAAGAAAGGAAGCCGGGAAGATAAGAAATACAGAGAAAGTTTCGCGCAAACAAATGTTTACCAGATAAATGCCCACAAAAATTACTTGCCGAAAAAGCTCTCGAGCCAAATAAGAAGTGAGAATTATTATAAGACAGTCTTTTCAGAAAAACAAGCTTGTTCAATAAACTTTTATGCAGTCTCATAACGCCAACCAGTTTAGTTTCCTTGCTAGCAATAGCGTATCCATATCGTATATTTGATTACGCATAAATATATAAAATGAAAATAATAAAAAGAATAATAAATCTAATTTGTTAATTTATACCACGAATTATTGATAATAATAAACCACAATCAATATATTTTGTGTTTTTGTGTAAATAAAAATATGATCTTCCACCAAGTGAAGGCCGTAACTAACAAAGCTATATAAAATTATAGTTCACGCAAAATTACTCCTGTACTAGTCAATACTATCGTCATTAGCGAATAACGTGGACATAACGTTTTCATCGATAGTTGCAATGGCTTTCAACAACAATCTTTTTTCTTTTTAATTATTCATATCGATTATAACCTCATTAAGTATTACCAAAACTGAATAAACCCCAATTAAAACTCGATAATTCATTTTATATTATTTAATTCTCTTTGAGATGGATTTCATTCTGCGTTGGTGATAGGCGAATTTTAAGGAGAGGATGCTGAGACGCAGATACTGAGAGACACCATGAAAGATGAGACTCCTTTTTCATTTACTGATAACGATTTGAGAGCCATATGATATAGGTACACATTCAGCAGTTTCAAAGTATTTGTACTAAGTTACAGAACAACGGTACCAATGTTCATCTTATAAATATAAGGGAGCAAAATTAGACATTGTAAATTAGAAATTGGCCATCATTACACAATGACATTTAAAATTTGATTTTTTAAAAATTTGTTAGTTTTCAAATTGTTCGTAAAAGTTACCATTTAAAAAAATAAGAACCGGTAACATGAAAGTATTAATAATTTTAATGTAATTTTCGTTTTATTCAATCTGTATGGAAAGGAAATTTTTGTGACTTGCGTGGAGCACGATAAATAACGAAAGCCAAATGAACCTTTCATGATGAGCGTTTTAATAACTTAATTATTGGATGATAAAATATCCCAAATAGATATCCGATTAATATATTACTGTTAGAACTGTTCACATGCATATTTTTGGGGGAATGCTTCATGCATATTGTTCGAAGATACGGCGAACGATCTCCTCCTCTTACTAATAAGGAAAGCCAGTATAACTTGGCTTATATATTTGCTTTGCATAACTAAGAATAAGAAGAGGTAGCAAGGAGGGATGAAGAGAAACGTAAGGGAGGTGAAATGGAATGCAGAATGAAGGGGATATTATGGGCGAGTATTAGGGAGAGAGAGACAAAGGGTGAAAACAAGGGATGTCGAGGAAGACGGATGGCCATGTGAGAAAAAAGAAGCCAGAGAAAGGGAAGAAGACAAACGGAGGAGAAGGAGGAATGATAAAGAGCGTGGAAAGGAAGGGTCGATAAAGGTGGAGGATCCTCTTTTGGCGGTCTATTTCTTTAGTCCTCGACACGAATTGGGTACTTCTTAGGGACATGTATGTATACTGTCGTATATGCGATGAAGATGTGCTCACGTTCATCACCATCTATTCCAATTACATTTTGGTTACAAAATAAGTATATAGAGAAAAAATTGTTCTTTTTTAGCGAGCATGAAGAAAATAAATGGAGGAGCAAGAGGGGCGAAGTATTTATTAATCAACATCTCGATCAACATGTATTTATCTCTGAAATCTCAAAAGGCAGATCGGCTTAATTTATCTAGGCTGTATATTAATTTCCGAAAATTACGCAAATTTGGAATTGGAGGTATTTTTCTGACAGATATTTTTTTCTTGTGCCAACAAACATGTGCATTTCGGTGAAGTGGATTCGTTCAATTCCTTTAATTCAAAAGTATTATCATCCGTACTACTTCAAGGACAAGGCTGGTACGGGATTTGAGATACTTTCAAATCCTTATCTGAGGGAATTATTTCTGAAATTGTATATTCATAAATAAATTCGTAGTATCAACATTCTTATTCAATATTTAGACAAGCTCTTTTCTTTGCTTTAACTTTAATTCCATCCTGACCTAGTAAATAGTAGTTTTCTTCCCTCGGGGAATATTCACGTATCTTTTGTGTGTGTTATTCACAACCGTAAACTAAATAATACTTATCTCTTCGAGATTTTATATCAGAAAATTAAAACAGGCTTTTCTGATTCCCTCTTTACCTTATAGCCTTCTCATCGGATACCTTATTCATATCTCTTCTATCGTACCCCCTCTTCTCATCTCCAAATCAACTTATTCCAGTCGATATTCATTTACTTTTTTCAACTTCATTCGATTTAGCCCTATTTATTTTGTAAACAGTAGATTGAATTGAGTTCCTCGTATCCTTAGATACAATGTTTATCCATTATTTCATTGAGACGGTTATGAAAATTAGTAAATTAGTAAGTCGGGGCAGTGTTTTATATTAATTTAAAAACGTTTGGAGCACGAATGTTGTTTATGTATTCACATGCAATGAAACTTTTCTATCGCATTTGTTAGCGAATTGCCTTTCCATGGCGTTCTTGGGTATTATCTGGAATCCAATGGGAAACCAACGCCTCTGACTGCGTAGTTCTCGGCAAATTTTAGCTGCAAGTTGATTGACAAGAAAAATACTTAAGATTTAAGGAACGTCAAAGTTAGAATCTGTGCTGTTACACAAGACACCAATGATAATTTAAATTCAAATGTTCTTTTCCGTATCAAGAAAAACATGCGTAATTTTCCATTAACTTGGACGTGACGTCATGGACGTTTTTAATAAAACCAATTGGAAGAAGAAAAAATATCACCAACTCTCCCTTAGAAGTATCGCTCTCTTCTCTTGCAAAGAGACTATTCGGATCTAGTAACACAAACATGGATTGAGCTCTTTTTACTTTCTCCATACACGAAGTATAGAGAAAGTATTGTTTTCATGAAAAAATTGGACTTCGAGATTTCAACGGAAATACATGTTTTGGGGTCCCTAGAACACGTTTTAACCATTTTCGGAATGATGTCTGTGTGTATGTGTGTGTATGTATGTGTGTCTGTGCTTGTGGGCGCTCTAACGTGAAAACTATTGGTGGTATCAATACCAAACTTCATATATAGTACTGTGCTGTGTGCTGTCACAGTTGATTAGTGTTTGGAGTAAATCGGTTTACCGGAAGTCGAGCTTCATTCATCAAAGCTCATTTCCGGTTTTCAAAATATCTCCATAAATATGATATAAAAGTATATTGTATTACTTATAAAAGTTTTAGAAAATGTAAATTACTATAACTTTTGTATTTAACATATTTTTGTATCACCGGTTGACTAGGAGTTATTCGTGAAAAACCGATAAACCGGAAGAAGCTGTTATGTACTTTGTGGGCACTCTAACATAAAAACCATTCGTTGTATCAACACCAAATTTCATATGTAGTACTTTGGTTAGTGTCGTTAGAGTTGATTAGTTTTTGGAGTAAATCAGTTTACCGGAAGTTGAGCTTCATTCTTCAAAGCTCATTTCCTGTTTTCAAAATATCTCCATAAATATGATATTTAGGTATATACTATTATTTACAATTGTTTTAGAAAATATAATTTACTATAACTTTTGTATGAAACATATTTTTGTATCACTGATTGTTTAGGAGTTATTCAGTAAATACTGATAAACCGGAAGTTGTTGATTATGTACTTTGTGGGCGCTCTGGGCTCTATGGGCGAAAGGCCAATTTCATCGTTTTCATCGTTCACGTCCCGAAAAACATTATTTATAATAATTGTTACGTCAAAGATAATAATACATATATAAATTAATCACTCATCTTCCAAGTATAGATGGAATATAGAGTTCGAAATTACTGTCGTAGATAAATAATTACATCTGATATATGGAGAAAGTCATGTGCTGGCCACATCAGATTTTTAAATTAGCACTGATCTTCATATTTGGAGCTTATACATGAAAGTAGTTGATTTCGCATCGAGATTTAAGTGAGAAAAAGCCATTCCAGTCACTATCATCATTATGTCGTCCCAAATTTAGTGCCCGATCTGAGGCGACTGCTTCACTTGCCAACTGGCCCTGGCCATTTACGCATACACGTAATTTTCATTATTTTCCCCAAGTATTGCAATGATTCACAAATGTTATTCCTATTTATATGAGGAAAAGCGAGCCAAAATTAAAATGGGTTCGTTGTGAGGGAGGGCAAGGATTCGGGCATCTGATCCGTACTGGGCTGAGATAAGGGAAGGCATTTCAGCAGATGAGGTTTGGGTCATAAAGCCGTCTTCGCAGAGGGAGGTCACTTCGGACGAACACCAGGGCGAGATTTTCGCTTTAGATAATTGGATGGCTCGCGGGGAATTGCGGACGGGAAAAACGGACCAAGAAGATGATGCGGCAATCGATGTGCCCACAAAACCACCGATACCTTGTTTTTCACTCCCTCTTTGAGCCAAGTTTCTTTCGGAGTTAGCGAGAATATTGAAAATAATCACGGATATGTAGTTTTAGGACTTTATATAGCCCGCTTTAGTAGATTTCTCACGATGGTAACATCAAAAGTGCGTAATTCTTTAAGTTTTTTGTGCTCGCATTCTTTATGGTGCATTTTATACCCACATTTAACAGGGGTTCACTAAATACCGACCCATGCCTAGACCAAGTATCGTAATGGTTTAACAAGTTCATAGGATATTATGTATAGTCATCTCTCGTGCCTTTTTTGATCCTTCTTCTTTGGAAGAAATATCTTTTGCTTAAGCGGAGATTGTATCAGCCTTAACCTGTCGTAACCTATAATAACGGGAAAAATAGACATGATACTTTAATTTACACTAAACCACAGAAATATGAATTAAGGTATCTTGTCTACTTATCCCATTATCGTTGGCTTTGTCATAATCGTCCCTTATAATATATTCACGGTAAATTCATAAAAAATATTAGGTTATCTTAATTTGACTGGTGCTATCCATAAAAACGATTTCCTCCCTTGATATCTTCATTCGTATCTTTTAGTCTTAATTAACTGATCACTAAAAATTCCATACGCTAATATTTCCGGTTTTAATTCTTTCCTCATTAAATTCGGTTAACGCAGATTGTTGGATTGCATATTTTAGTCAACTACCGTTAACGCTGGAAATAAAAGTCATTTTAATTCTGCGATTTTGTTTCGCTCCAGTTGATTCTATTTATCGGTAGACGTATGCATTTTTAATTTAGTTTCAATAGATGATCGGATTAATAACGAACAACGGACTTAAATCATGAATTTCCGAAGGTAATATTATTAAAAATACCGAATTTTCTCATCCGGAACAGTCCTTTGCTTACATTTAAAAATTCAATAAGAATGAAAACAATATCGGTAAATAAAAATACTCTCCGGAAACAATTCCAGGATGGTATTTGAAATAGCATCGCTAAACTGAGATATTTCCGTAAAATAAATCATGCATTCGCTTTAATTTTGGAATCTATATAATTCGATATCACCGAACTATTTTAACACGGGAAACTATATCTGGGATTTAAAATTAAGCTTTCCTGCTCTATTTGTCAACAAAGACTCTCCCTCTCATATTGTACTGTCATCGTAATCTGCTGCGTTTGTTTGAAAAAAATCAGAAACCAGAAAATCTACAGGACTGCATAGTTTTAATCACTACTTAATGTTTTGTAAGTTATCGCTTGCTTCTTTCATTAGACTTTGTACATGCACATCAATTCGCAAACGATTACATGGGAAGCTTTTGGATTATTTAATGGAATGCCTTTACTTAAAACTTTAATAGCTATTTCTTTATAAATAATCCTCAGTTTCTGAAAAAAGAGCTCTAATTGCTACTCTCAGTGCTATTTTCAGAAGCATTGAAAATACCATATACCATACTGTTCCGTTTTGTGGAAAGTGATAATGCTCTTTCCTTTTCGTGCATATAAGTATCTGTCTGTTTCCTATCGCTTTAATCATCAGATCGCTTTGCAATTAGATACCCAGTAAATATTGGATGAAGAAAATCAAATGAAAAGTCAGAATTCGTAAATATGCTACTAACACAGTGCTTGCTTTAGGTAAAAGGACAAGCTAAAGTTTTGAGACGAGTGTTTTATTATTATGTAAGGTGGACTTGAGGAAAAAAATAGAAATAGCGTAAAAAGATGAAATATTTTGTAGTTTAGGTGTGGTGTGGATTCAATAGGATAAAGTTTATCGACAGGAAAGTAAGTGAAATAACCAGGATATAAGTAAAGATGAGATGGTTTTGACTGGGTAAATAAAACTTAGACCAAAGTATTTGAATATCAATAGAGGAGGGACTATTAAAATGCATCATGTTATAGAATGCGACTTAAAAGATAGAAAGAAAAGGAAAGGGTTAAGGTGACTTTGCACATAAGGGCGTGCACCCAGGAAAATTCCCAAGGAAAAACGGACTTGAAAAAAGTCTGAAAAAAGTTCCCAGCCCTGTCAGACTTTTTTCAACTCCGTTTTTCCTTAGAAAGAAAAGGATATAAATCGTTGTTACACAGGGATTTACAATTAAAAAAATGAGAGAAATAGAGAATTGCACGTTAATTTAATTAAAATTTTGTTCCCATTAATCCTTTTAGCATAGATACGTAAGAAATCTAGATGGTCAGGTGTTACTTTGTTGAAAGCCATGGAGGTAATGAAGAGAGGACTTGGTAAATTTTCCACACAATTGTTCATTTTATGACCGGTTTCGCTACCGGAGTAGCATATTCTGAATCTAAATCCAGCATTATCAGAAGATGCTACCGAACATTTTACGCCAATCGCAATTAGATCTCATCTTTGGAGATCACCAGGGTCGGATGTGAAGTGCGATATCCCTTTTGCCAGGCCTTGGGCTTCGGATGATATAAACTAACGCTAAAGGGTGAGTATCCAATGAGAGATGGATTGACAAAGGAACACGATTGCGCTGACCTATTTATCAAAAGAAGGGAAGATAAGCTCCGTATACGCGATGCAACTTTTTTATATCTCTTTATAGCTCGGCGGAGGAAGTGCTTGCCAAAACGATTTCTAAAATATCGCAGTGCGTAAATTCATATTGTGAAGAGTAGCGGGGTGCAGTAAATCAGCTGAAATGGGTGGCCTTTTTTCCCTTCTAATACATCATCCATTTGGTAAATTACACGAGATCTTCCTTTGTTGGAATATAAGATGTAATAAGGAGCTTCCGGAGGAGCATGTGCTCATCCCTCACAAAGGGAGAACAAACAACAGATTGGAGGAAGAATACTGTAGTTGATTAGATTTCAAACTTGCACTTAATGTATCGCTCTAGTTACGCGGAAATTTATTAAGTAACGAAGTAATAATCGCAACATTTACTATGCACACACTTGAATGAATATATCATGTTTTTAATTCATCAGATTTTAATAAAATGCAATTATCCGTAATCTCTGGAACCAAACCATTATTTAGAAAATTCAGAAAATAACGATGGCTGAATTTAAGAAATATAATAATGTAGGGTGATATACGTATGCCATAATATTTATACACAATAAAAGTCATCGCTTCAAATAGAATGAAATGTATTATGTAATAGTTTATAAAATAAATTATTTTGGATTATAACATGGATTGCATTTCAGTGATAAGGGTAAGATCTCCGAATACGTCTTCTTAAATTGCCAACAAAATATAATAAACGACAAAGAGAGCCATGGAAAGCGTAGTATTCTACTCAAATAGGCTGTATTTTAATAATTCCCACTTCCAAAGATTACCTGAGAATGAGCTTGGTAACATACTTTACAAAATAACCTTAAAGAAACTCATTAGATATTTATTATTCCTTAGAAACATAGGGCGTTAAGCAAAAACTTGTTAAATTCCTGTTTCTGACCGAAAATTGCCTGTCCGTGCGTTTTGGGTACGTTCTACTTGTCAGATTCACGAGGAAAATCAGAAATGAAATTCCTTTCTCGAATCGCAACCTTTTTTGTAGAGCTTTCCCGTATAAAAAGATAGAAACGAGGAAATTAAACACGAGCCTCCTTTCTACACGTGACAGACTAATCGAAAGAAACATTCCCTTAAAGTTTTAACGACAGCCTTGTTTTCTTCAAGCCCTCGGGTAAAGCTTAACGGAACTGAGTTAACATATTCGAATACATAGTGAAATTAATTTAAAGAAAATTTGATCAGAAAGTAAACAGCTTTTGAAATGTAATAATTAATTATAATTTGCGATGCATAATGATCTTCATTCCCTCTTCTTCGTTAATTAATTCATAGTACAATTACTTTTCTGAATCGTTGGATTGCAAGATATGCTACCAGAATAACATTCCCCTTGTTTTTACTGAATGAATATTCCATCGGTAGCATGGCTGCTATACTTCAGTAAGTATAAAAACTGTACCATAAATATACTGTTCATCTGACTGTCTCTGAATCCAAAAAATATTCACCATTTGGCATGAAGAAACATTCTCATTATTCAGGAAAAAGAGTTCCACGTTATTTATACTTAGCTTAATTCTTGTGCTTAAATAACATCATTCAGAATATAATGGACTATATTCATATTTCACATAAGATACACTAATTGCTCGATTTCTCCTACTGTAAATCTAACAGCTTCTTCCATTGTATGTGCATTGCAGTATGTTTAATAACACTAATTTCTATATGCTGTAGATAAATTAATATAATTGTAGAATTTGGTGAAGCAGTTCTGGAAGGAGTTCTTACATCTAACATACAATTTCAATCTCACAATA
The DNA here is from genome assembly GCA_947579665.1 of Sympetrum striolatum. Lineage (NCBI taxonomy): Eukaryota > Metazoa > Arthropoda > Insecta > Odonata > Libellulidae > Sympetrum > Sympetrum striolatum. Next base: position 55,200,850 of record OX388348.1, on the reverse strand, counting down.
GGATTTGACAAAGTCAACGAGAGAAATATAAAACATTTTGGCATTTGGCGAAAAATTTGCCACAACTGAATGTTGACATTAAAAAGATTAATATATATATATATATATATATATATATATATATATATATATATATATATATATATATATATATATATATATATATACATATATATATATATATACATATATCAATAGTCGGTAGTGTTTGTGAATTTTTGTGAAGTGAATGGAATAAAAAAGCACTTTCCACTTGTTCCGAGACCTTCAGGTACCCTATATTCATTTGTGTAACAATGAATCTACATTTTTATTTTATTAGAGCCTGATTTCATTATGGAGTTCAATTAAATCCATTACAAAATCATGGTTGTGTAAGAAACCTTGTTTCTCGTTGCTGCCTTCATCCGGTGATTTCCTCAGAAATACGTATTCAGTTTTCTTCATTATTATCTTCAATAAACTTTGTTCTAGAAGTGTATTCGACTATTTTTTCTTGTTGATGTCTTTTCGTTTGTTCATCAAAGAACTCCATCAGTCACTGTTTTCTTTTTTCATTGAACACTCTCTGTAAGCTTACATTTTCACCGATTCCGATATTTTGCTTCTGTTCACTGAGTGGAAAAGCAAACAACACAAGTTTTATGAACCCAAGTCTAGAGTTTCCGTGTTATCTCATTTAGTCGTTCCTTCTCGCTGGGTATGTCCTATAGAGGCTTCCTCCTCTTATATCCCTCTTTATAACTGTTTTCATCACTAATTATTTTTACTTATATTACAACATTCTCGATGGGAAAAGGGTTGTCACTTGTAATCTTATCATATTCATGGAACGATTTATCTTTGGAATTTAGTAGGTCCTCAATTTACTTGAGGAGAGATTCAGCCAGAAGAAAAAGATTTTTCAGAAATTTTCAACTCAGAGAAGAAAAATATTTTGGAATTTGGATAGTATGGTTGAATTAGATTAAAAGCAATCAATTAACAGTTATAATTCATATTTAAAATGTAATGTATAATATTATAGTGGCATAGGATTGATCTAGCTCGTGTTTTAATTTGTTATCGTTGTATCCTTTAAATTTATTTTACAGCTAAAATCATTTCGCAAATAATCACACGCACGCTCCCAGGAATCGAACCCGGGACTGCTTTCATCGATATTTACTGTAGTTCAATCCACAGGATGTCAGATATCTAAGACGACAGTTTGAAAGTATACATTTAGTTTTCTATTTTAGATCTACTCAATGCTTTATTCATTTAAACTATTAAAACATCACAACCTTATGCTTCCATCTTTGGTGGAGGAAATAAAAATACATACTTTGCCACTGTTTGTTCTCCTACGTTTCATGCTATATATTTTTGTGCGAGTTATAAGAATTCCGCCTTCGAAGGATAAAGCGTTTTTCATGAAAAAAACTTCAAAAAGGGAGGAATATACTTCAACCTCTTTATGTACCCCATTTCTTTTTACCCATTTTTTATCATTCTCTCTCTCTTTCAGCGATTCATTCCGTTTCCCATGAGTGCCATTGAAACGGTGAAATTTACGACAGTCTCAAACATCATTGCGCAGAAGGGCCTTTGGTCTTGTTCCAGGGAGAGAATGTTTGTTTGTTCCTAAGGAAACCGACTCCATCTTCTTTTCTCCTTTGTTTCTCTTCCTTTCTCTCCGTGATTTAATACCGGAGGAATAGTAATGACAGATGGAGAATCTCGAACTGCGACGTTTGGATTTTAAAAAGGACTTCTTTTAATGCCCATTGAAGGCTGATTAATGGGTTACGTAAAATATCTCGAGTGGGCAAAGCGGATTCTCCCGGCGAAGATCTAGGATGGGTAATTTTTATCGTTTCATTTCCTTTGATTAAGAGATTTCGGCATTTTTCTCCGATAGATGGAATCGTTGCAGCCAGAGAGATTAACCAATAGGGAATTTCGATTTACCTTAACATTTTCTCTGGAAGAATGGGTTTAAAAAGAATGGGAGAAAATGTTACCTTTCATTAGCACTTTTGTGCCTTTTGAGTGCTCTGTAAAAGGAATTGTTTGGAATAATTTAAAACTATTCGATCTTCTTCAACTATACTCAAGGTATAATATTGTTTATTAAGATACATCCCAATGGTTAACGTTGCTCTTTCGTCGAGGAAATTTTAGAATAAAACCGACCTTTAAATGAATTTTTATTGCAGTATCCTATCATTTAAACTGTATTAACTAATCAACTTAAAATATATTGTAATTTGCGGCTCATCGCGCAAGAAAGTAAGCAATTCGATACTACCACATTTACGAAGTCACCATTGGAAAATGAATAATAATACAAAATACTAATAATTATGAATTAAGATAGTTGAATGGCGAGAGCAATATTCGGGATAAAATTAAACTTAGGAATCTTAATTTAAAAAAAACCTATATAACCTTTTACCTCCTCGCTCTAAACCTTCGTGGTATCTTAAGCTAAGTTATTATAGAAGCATTTCAGTTAGAAAGAGGAATATAAAAATTAATTAAAACAATAATAAAATGTTTTCATTTTAAATCTATGGAAAATAACTCATCGATATCCTGATCCTGATTAAAAGGAATATATTGACAATCAATTTAGCGGTATGAAGTACGTTTCATCGCCACTTAAAGAAATAGACATGTTGAGATCAACAACATTTTATATTATATTGTATTATCGGTTTCGTTTTGTAGTCACATCATCAGGTGATGATAAATATGTCATAATGCAACGAAAGCAGTCGTGCAGAATACTAAAAGATTCCGTGGAGCTCACAAAGTATATTTATTTAAACGTCGCCATGCAGAAGTTCCACTAAGTAACTCTAGTGAGACCTCTTTTGTTCACGGAAAGTATACTGAGTGGTTAATATAATTACTTATTTTGTGCAAGGGAAAGGGAAGCTATTGTCTTCCAGTAATCCTCCGAAAATCCGCGATCGACCCTTTGGGCGTCTTCGAATCCCTCGAGGACATTTATCGGAGAGGCGTCATCGGCAGCGGCGTCGTCTTACCTCAAAACACGATCGCAAATTCCCCAATCTCTCGACACCTTTTGCCGTGAATCACACCGTTCTGCGGATGAGAGGCCTCAAAGCCCTGTTTTGCGACGTCGCGCCCAAACCAAAGAGAATTTTTTCCCTCTCCCATTTTATTCCAAACATATATACGTCTCGAATTCTGAGGCGCGTAAAGGTAAGCCAAGGCGAATAAATAAATATTTAAACTCTTCGAGGTGGAAGTCATAATTTCCTGCGCGATATATGTAAAAAAAGGCGCGTCGAAACTTATTTTAACGTAATGCCAGGCGATGCGTATCCCCCTGGTGACGAGAAAGAGAGGCTCGCTTGGAGGGAAAAAGTGCCACCTAGAGAAAACCTGACGCGGAGAAGAAGAAATATGGTTGGAGAAAGGCACGGGGTGGAGGAGGTGGGGAAATAAATAAATGAAATGGACGAGAGGAAAACCGTGATGCAAGAAAAGCGTTCACGTGTTGTGGGTGGACTCGGGATTCTGGTCTCCTTGTTTTTTCGCTCGAAATTCAGGACTCGTGGAGAAAGCGTACGGGAAGGTAAGAAAGCGTACTGGAAGGGAGATGAAAAGAACGAAGGAGAGAAGAGGAGGAAAAAAGGAGTCGTGCTTGAAAGGATGCCTTGAGGAATGGGTTTTTAAGGTTGACACAGTGGAGTAGGCGAGAAAAGGAATATAAGTGCCTCTTCTCGAGAGGAGGCTGTAAAAAGATTGGAAGACAGTAATTGAAATTCATGTGGACGAGAATTCAACAAGGCTTTCGCTACAGAATTTATTAGACGTAACATTACTGGATGATATTCAAAACCTACGGATGCTTTCGAGTGCCATAAATTCCGGGCGACGCGGAAATTATTTCGTTCCATTGTGCGTAATTCTATTTATAGCGGAGAAATGCTTTTCCCCGGAGGACGTGCAATACGCTGGGGCACGAGTAAATTAATGTCCTGGGACTGAGATTCGGTCATTCCGGGTTTTTCTGATAATGAGACTCGAAACAGCTTCGCAAAATGCAGACAAATATAAGGAATTCTAACGCAACGGAACAGCTTCTCCTAAGTAATTTCCAGCTGAGAATGTTACGCGGTTAACAGTAAGGAATTGAGTACGGTTTTATTAAAGTCTAGATTGAGACTTTGCCTCGTCTTACATCTTGCATTGACGTATATAAAATAGTCTTTTTCTACATTATAATAACGTTTCTACTTTCAAATTTTATATTTTAACATTCCCAACCCAAGTATGGAGGAATCTTCTTAATAAAATCAAACTTACTAAATTTATAATTTTAGTATGTTTTTATCAATAAATTATCATAAATATACTTAATATTTAACAAAATACATTTTAGAATTGGCTCAAAGGGAAGAAAGAGCATTAATTTTTAAAATTCTTGTTTGAAATTTTTAATCATTTTAAGAATAATTAATAAATTCAATCAGTTTAAAACATTTAAAATGTGATGATAATAAAATTCTTCCTAACATAATTACAAAAATAAGTTTTGTAGTTCGCAAAGTTCATAGAACAAAGAAAAATCAATTTTTGATGCTAAAACTAAAAATGGAGCAGGTAATATTGCAAAGAACATTACATTTCTGATGATTTAACGTATGAAATAAAAATAAAATGAAAATTGCTGTCGAAATTTAGTGGGTGAAACAGATGTATAACCGACACATAATGAATACTAAATCAATGATAATATGAGGTGAATTATGATAATTTAGGTATTGATGAACCCTTTTTCAGTTATTATTCAGTTAAACTGTCTACACGTTCAATTTAAAAAGATAATTTCAAATTTTGAGAGCTGCCCCTCGTGTGAGCGGACAACTGCAATTAATATTTCTTCCTCCACCTGGAATTCGCTGCGAACCATCTCTCTCCAAAGGAAATCCGTCTATTTTAAGCTAGGCCAGCCAATTCATTATTCCTCGCCATTATTTATGCGAGGTTCAAGTTGCAGCGAGAGAATAATTTATCCGGGAAGCCATCCGCATGACAAACATTGACTAGTCCATCCAATTAAAGCGAGAACCTTGCGCCGTGTAATTGTGCAGACTAATTACTCTGAAAAAGCGGAGCGGGGGATTCCTTTCTCACCCGACAGAAAAACACAGCATATTTCCTCAGGGTGCCGGTTACTCGAGACGTCGAAGCATAAAAACCACCATAATTAAGTCCAGCACGCGTTAAAAACTATGCTGGGGGGAAAGTAATAACACCCCCCACCCATCCTAGTGGGGGACCTCAGAATCTTCCAATTATCTCGCCCTTGAATGCGATTCGCCATCCGCACACTTCGTGGGAGTGAGACATCTTTCATTCCAGAGCGACCATCTTATTCTTTTCGCGGAATGTCCCCGCTTCAAAATGGCAGAAAGGTGTTAGAGAGCCAGACATTCCCGAACCTTTTATTTTATCGCCGGGAAGAAATATCACGTCCGAGCCAACATACGTCGTGCGCGTTTCATTCTTTCGAATCTCTTTCCACGCGTGGGGAAATAACTCCGGTAAATAAATGCGAATAAGTATGCGCCCGGCGGAATTTAAATGGGGGGCGTAGGATTTTTTGGGGGCCATTTGTGGAAGTGGGCACGGTACCGGCCCAGGGATGCCGCGGTGTTGAAGGCAACCCAATTATAAATCTGCCCGAACACAATGGAGGGGATTCGCTATCCATTCCAGCTGGAACGCAATCCGTTCTTGGAGTGTCCGGAAAAAGAAACTGGCCCATATCCTCCCCCTTTTCGCTCTTTCTCTTATGTGTTGTTCCGGATTTCCTCTTCGGGATATATGCACTGCGTCCTCTTCATTCTTCCCGAAGAGAAACTCTTTTCCGCTCCTCGCATGTCCTCATTCACATCGTCACTACTCACATACGTATTCGCGCACTCTCTCTCGATTGCGTACCCTTTTTACTGCATCCAATCATAAGCGTTCTTAAGGAATCTCAACGAGAGTTTTGTGTACGATTAAGCAAAGAGAACGACGATCGATTGTTTACTATACCGGGAATATTCCAATTCGAGCAATCTTGAGGAAGCAATTTCAGCTGTAGTCATTATTGAATACTCTTGGAGTCATGATTTATCGTTACGGTGAATAAGGTTGCTCTAGTCATGGTTTAAAAAAAGATTTTCTCGATAAGGTCCACAGCTTTAATATAATTTAACCAAGATACCTATTAACCGTAAATTAATGTTTGTGCTGCTAAAAAAGAGGAAGAAGTAGCATTTCTAATGATGTTGCTTTAACCACCCAGGTAGAAATATTAGTGGAATAATAACCTGCGGAAAATTACCAATTTCAGGTGTTTTCAGGGAATTATCCCTTCATTTTCGAGCTTCCTCAAAGATCCGCTAGGGCGATAGTAACAGACTTCACCTCTAACCTCTAACATAACTCAAAATCCCGCAGTCGAGAAATGTAAATACTGAAAATATAAATTTTGGGGATGGGTTGCGTTGGGGGTGGTGTTTTCCTTATAAACAAAGAAAAGTTAATAAATAAAATAATTGACCGGAAATCCGAAGAAGCGTTTTTTAGTCATTTCGGCTGGAGGGGATGGGTTGAGTTGGGGAGTGGGTTTTCGTTAAATGTACTAGGAAAATTTAGTATATTTGATTGAAAAGGTTTAAAATTATAGCTAATCTTAAGGAAATGCAGAAAAACAAACATGGTAATGAGGAAAACTTTAGTGAAAAATATATATTATCTTGCCACCATTAGTCCAAAACTAACATTTTTTTATAGTAGAAGGACATGCAAAAAAGATTCGCATGATTACACATGCTTTATTAAGTTACGCGATGGAAATGAAGGAGAAAAAGACTACCGTAGCCGGGGATCGAACCCGGGTCTCCCAATTGCCGGTCGGTTGCTCTAACCACTAAGCTACCACGGCAGCACAATCTCCCCTTCATTTCCAAGGGCTATGATGGAGAAGAAGTGTGGTGGAGGGTTCATCAAAGTACATGTACGGACATCAAAGATGTCCATCCATCATAGCGACTTCCAATACCCCGGAAAAGGCAAGATAAAGAAGGTCTTAGAAGATTCGCATGATTACACATGCTTTATTAAGTTACGCGATGGAAATGAAGGGAAAAAAGTTTGCCATACGGAGGGTAATGATATTCTCGATGGACCCTCCACCACACTTCTTCTTCATCATAGCCTTTGGAAATGAAGGGGAGATTGTGCCCCCGTGGTAGCTTAGTGGTTGGAGCAACCGACCGGCAAATGATAGACCCGGCTTTGATCCCCGTCTACGGCAGATTTTTTCTCCTTCATTTCCATCGCGTAATTTTTTATAGTTATAATAATCTAGGACCTTCTGCGATTCTACACACGACCATCCAATATCTCGCTTAATCTATTTCGACCCTTCGCGATTTTTTCCATTAGCCTGTTCACACCGCGTTGCACGCCAGAAGAAGAAAGAGATGGAAAGAGTGCATCTAGAGAGGAATCCATATTCCTTTTTCCGTGCTCCGTGACCGGAAATCCTTTTTCCCCGTCCAGTGTCACTTCAGAGCGCTTTTCTTTTGTCTTTCGTCTTGGTTTGTCCTCGCAGCTGAGATCTTTTGTGTCTCTTATTTTGGGCCCTTCGAGATACCAAATAGATGGATGATTCGAGAAATGGCGCACCCTTTAGTTAACGAAACCATTTTACTACAAACGTTAGGAGGATTTGTCTCGGAGCACCAAAACTTGCAGATGCGAATCTCGGCGGTAAGCGTTTCCATGGCGACTCCTCCAAATGGTGCGGATATCAGACGCGAGTTAAATTCTCGTTTGGTACTCATACTCGAGGCAATACGTACACTCCTGGCCAAAATTAACGCAGCACCTCCCTAGCGATCCTTACGGCCGGTGCTGCGTTAATTTTGGTCAGGACTGTACTTTGGTAATTCAAGTAATTGAGCGTGAGCTCATGGCGTAGATCGCTGGCATAGATCTTACAATAACACGACTTCTAAGGTGGTTCACATTGTGGAAAACTACCCGTGTGAAAAAGAAAGGTTAATTCGAGATACAATTCCGAGAAACGTCTGAAACTTTCTACTAAACCCCAATTGCTTTTCGCTAAGTTAAGGCTTAATCTCAAGATATTCATTCAATACTGCAGAATATTTTGTTAAGCATCTCATTGCTTCATATGTACCACTCAGGCGTTTAACTATTCCTTCACCATAAGTAATTCTATGCAAAAATTTAAAAATCAACAAAAAGAATGGATATATAATAGGCAATTTTAAAATATTATTTTTATTCTTATTATGTAAATATATAAAGTATTGGATATTGGATAGTGCTATGTTATAATATTTTTCAATAATTGAGCATTTTCCGAATTAAATTTTCCTTTGATAAAATGAAATGTTTGAATGCGCGAATACGAATACGACTGTTTGAATGTACTAAATAAAAAGTTTATGACCTATTTAGTAAATATTTTTGGTTAATTAAATATATGTGTTTACTTTCAAACAATCGAATGCATTTTAGAAGGCAGCGAATACTTGCTATAGATGAAAATAGAGGGAATAATAAATTATTAGTAAGGTACTATTATTTTATATAAGATTAATAATTATTAATATCCTACTATCCAATTATAACTGGATGGTAGGATATTTATAATTTTGATTTGTTGGCATAGAAGTGATATTTTTAAGCGGGAATAACGGTATTAAGGCTTTATATATATAATGAATGAAAAATAAAATTTATGTCATAACTGAGCTAATGTGAATAGCCTTCATATTAAATAGATTAAATATATTCGACCCCAAAGGAATTTTATAAAGGACTAGCAGCATTCACAAAATTAGATGAAATTGGATTGGATTTGAGAAAGACCAACTCTCACTCTATCTCAAAAGAGATAGATTTCTTTATTTGGCGCGATCTTAATAAAGTAATTAGTTCCGGTCACGGGATGATATTTTTAGCCTTAATTTCTGTAGCGGAGGCATTTCCCACGCTCTGAATACCTTCATAAATCCTTCGCAAAAGTAAAAGAATGCATTTTCGGGTAGATAGGTTGGCAAGCAGCCCTACTCAACCTGCATGCAAATTAGAAGAATCGAGAAGGAAACCTTTTAACAAGGGGCATGCAGGAGCTCATAGAGATTTTGCTTTGCGAGCCAAGTTTTGCATAGATTTCGCCTGACAAAAATTTTGCTACGCTCACGTAAGTGATATTCATATCTTTGTGTTTTTGCAAACATTACGGATCTGCTTAAGCCTGGGAAATATAACGGCAAGAAGTTCTAATTTACGCACTCTTTTATCTAAACCGAATCTTCTCCTTTTTAAAGAGGAACTAATTTAAAAAAAGAGAGTAATTTACTAATATTCAGAGCATAATTACAGGAGAACAAAAAACAGCTTAAGCAGATATGTTGTACAATGGTGCAAACAATATTAATTTTTTAAGACGCTAAGTGATGATGATACATGCTTAACATATACCTACTTCAGGAGCTAGAATTTTCATTAAGCTGTTAAGATTTAATGCTTTATAATTAGACATTAGTTTCTTATCAATATATATCCATGCTATTCCATATTATGAATATATCTTTAGGAATGAGAAATATTTGAAGCGAAACTTATTGTTGATGTCGCTAGGCATTCAATAAAGGAAAATATTTCGTTCAATATTATAGGATTGATGCTGCGGTTACGTATTCTACAAAAATATAACATAAATACGCTTATATTCTGTGGATATATATCGTCGTAGCCCGTGGATGCAGATTGATTTTCCGTTTAAAACTTTATTCAAAATGTTAACTTTGTTAAAAGTCATTCTCGCTTGATTCTCCATTTCATTTTAGATAACTAATCCTTTTGTCGTCGAAACTTTCAATCGAACGAACATTGAGCCCTTCCTTCGGATTAAATTGGAAATAGCAAATTGGATTTTCTGCTATGCCCCTAATATGAATACGAATTTCAGATTCGACGAAGAAACTCTACGCTTGGACGCTCGGAAATATTTACGATGCCTTCGATTGGCTACTCGTGACAGTTTGAAATTTAAATATTGGCTGTGTTTGTACAAGAGAATGATGCGTCATCGGCGATGATGATTTCGCAGTAGGTCAAAGTTAAGCTAATGTGAGGCAAAATTTGAAGCCGAAAAGGATCAAAGAGATATACTTATTAACTTTCATTTCCTAAATCAATAACCATCGATCCTTTCCTCACATTTATTGCTGTTTTTGGATCAAGAAAATATGAAACACGTAATTAATGTAGTGTACTGGCATAAAGTTATATTAACTTCTATTGAGAGCAGCATCGTGAAATTCATTGAAATTTCCGAATATTTGCGTAAATTTGATATCTAGCTCTTATCATGATAGTCCGCTCCTCGACTAAGAGATTAATTTATTTAAAATTCTGACAGCTAATCGCGATCAACCGATCCAGCGAAGGCAATTTTTTCGTCGAGCTATATTCAGCCAACCGTGACTGATCAATAAGGTAGTTCTATCCTAATCTATTATTTTATTTTAATAATTTATTGGACTCTTTATAACCGGTGAGACCTATATGCGTACATACGAGCGAGACTAAATTGATCAATAAATTAAATGGTGAATTAAAATAGGAAATAGAGATGGCAAATATAATTTTGGGAATATTATAAGTTTATCGGCCTAACTCCATCGTGAGAGAAATAGCTTTTATCTCCTCTCCTAAGGGAAATAAGATAGGGATCTGAATTGACTCATTGCGTAACAACCTTTTAACTTGATTGCATAAAATTTCTGAATTTATTTATTTGCTGTTTAACCTTTCCAGAAAGATATGGAAGGCCAAGTCACACTGATAGCATCCCAAATTCCTCTTCTGAAAATAGCGAAAATATCAAAATGAGAACTTAAGACTGAACCCTTGATGAATGCTACATTTTCCTCGTTATCATTAAGGAAATATTGTCGTGAGAGCGGCCCGGCTATTTTAGGTAAACTAAAGAATTTTATGAACAGCCCGGGGATCTCGCAAATTAAAATATATTACCAAGATGTACATCGGTGCACATCAAAGCTGCGCCAGATTTTGACAGTTCAAACTATGGATGCAGTTGCCTCCGAGCTGCCCCCTGGCGGACGCTTCCCTCATTTTCCTCTTTCAGATAAAGGAGTAAATATTGGGACGATGCAGGTGGGAGGGGGCACCGCCTCGTGGCAAAGCTCCGCAGCACATATTCTGGATTTGATTTAGATTCGAAAAAAACTCGTAACGAGCGCTCCGAGTCGGGGGCACCCGCGGTTCATTAGCGAACCTTTTCTACCGTTCCTATTTCGCATCGGGATTTCGCTCTCCGATGCTCCTTTGCCATTGTAAAAAGCGTTCGTCTTTTTTATCGGCATCCACTTCCACTGGAAGGCCTCAGTTTAGGGATTGAAATTAAAATGCCAGCTTGTCAAGTGCAGATACGCGTGAGTGTGCCTGAGAGGGAGCGAAAACTTCGTTTACGTATTTTAATCGACGGATTTCGGAGTTCTTCCATTTTTTTCGCCCTGAGCCGTTATTGAGAACTTCATTGGATCTGCGAGATCGTGACAGAAAGGAAAAAGCGCCGTATCCACTGCTCGAGAATCCCAATAACTGAGAGGCTAAAATATTATGCTCTCGTCGCATAAACTGCCCTGAGAGTTTTCTCCCCTTCCATTCGCATTTATTTATATATTTCGAAGTTAACGATTTAGAAGCTCTATATTGAAACTTTGGAATTAATATAAGCCATTCTTAAACAATTCTTCTAAGATATGTCTATTATAATGAAACATTCTGAAGAATGTAAATATCCCTTATGCCACAGATTCAAACAGCATGATATATATTTCAGAATATTTGGTTAAAAAAGAATTTCGAATTGCGACATTTCATCTTACAATGCGATTCCAAAATGACTTCGACAGATTATATTTTGATGAAAAATTGATTGTCCGAGAAGGGACGCTTATAGCTTCTGCATAATCAATTATGATGGGAATATATATATTCCCATCATAATTTTAATATATAATTGAATTTACCGGCCGTGGTGGCTGAGTGGTTAACGTGCTGGCGCGTTAACGCTCCAACCTCACGGTCCCGGGTTCGAATCCCGGCTAATAGGATTTTTCCGGTTAGGGAATGGTTGTCTGTGTATGTTGTGTGTGTGTGTGTGTGATATTAATAAAATAAAATGCAAAAAAAGGAATAAATTAAGAAAAGGGGTTAATTGGGGGAATAGCCTTCCTAGGCTAAAATTCGCCCAAAAAATAAGACGGCATTATTATTATTATTATATTATTTTGGAAAATGGATAAATACATGTTAGTATCCCTAACTCTAAAGTTTGATATTTCTCTATAACTGTTATAAAATACGCGTAAGAGTAAATAAATACTGAAAGGTCTAGAAAGGAAATCTAAAGGTAGTTACTCATTAAATTCAGTCACGAAATTTTTCCTCGAAAATATATCAACATTTAACAGAATTAACGGACAATGAGCAGCCGCAGAAATATTGAGATCCTAAGCTAAGGAAATCAAAATTAACGCTATCGCAATATTGCACACGGAGATTAACGAAAATGTAAGTGCCGTTATCATACACCAATATGGTAAAATAATAACACCATGTGATTATATTGCAACCTTGCCATCTTAAGTTTTTGATTGTATTTCAATGTTAAATATTTGGTGGGAAAAATAATTATCAACACTGAACTTTGGGATACACATGTGCTAAATTCCCTTGCACAGTCTCCAACGGCAACGGTGCAACATTCGGAAAATTTCCATCCCTTAAAAGTCCTTTCCTTAAGATATTCTTGCCTTCGTTTTTCTCACGCATTCTTCCCTGGTCCGCTACAAAAGGAAAATGGCCACCAAAAGACTCTTCGGGGAACTGTTACCCACTTCTATTATACTCTGGCGACAGCCGCAAAAGTGGAAACACAAATTTCACTTTCGTAAATGGGAACTCCTTTGCGTGAGCTTGATCCTCCCACGCAAAACATAAGCCCACAGCATCCGAAGCATTACTCAAATCCATTTTCTTTATTCCTCTCATTACCTAAACGCGCTTTAGAGACATGCCCATCCAATTCTTTGCGCTTTTTTGTCACTCTTGAGAGGTGCCATTGTTTATCTCGGGGAGACTTTTGCGTGTGAAAGTTATTGCGTGCGATCTTACCACGTTTTGACGCAAGTTCCCCATGTAAGTGATAACGCGTCATATATCAGAAGAAAACAACCAGAGTCTATGGTTTATCACTATGAGACAAGAATGAATGGCTCATAAATGGTATTGTTCCTGTTAGGGCATAACAGATGGAAACCATTCTTCCAGTTTTTAGGTGGATATTATCCTGTGAGAATCGCCTTGACTTGAATTTGAATTTTTTTATTTCCCTTTCTGGCCTAATCGTCTTTGTTGTACCAATTTAACAATCAACTGAAAATACTCAGATGGGAAGTCGTAATTGTCATAATATTTAACAAACTTGAGCAATGAATTAGACTCGAAATGCTAAGATACATGTTAGGAAAGGGAAGGAATCAAATTACGTATTATTACCCAGATGAGGCGTGAATGGAGAAATTGAATGAATAAATAATTAGATATTAGAGATAGATTTTACAGTAGCTGAAAATTGGAATATTTAAGTATGCCAGTACAGCGCTCATATAGTTTCGCGCCAATTTATCATATTTCTTTTCTTATGTAAAAGCGAGGAAGAAAATTTTAATAGAATTTTGCTCTAATATGCTTAATTATATACCAGTTTTGAATGTTTCCAAAATTAATTATTAATTGTACGATTTCTATGTATTATTTAAGATTCACTGCAAAGTACATCGGCAGCCCATGAAGATGCTCAATGTCCCTCGTAGGACTTTGATGAAAACGGTTCCGGGTTTGAATCCCGGCTGGAACCTGTGTGTGGGAATTGACTTCTGCTTTGGAAGCACTTACATGTACTAATAGTACGAACTCTTTATAGGAGACAGTGCGTCCCATTGACGGCAGAAGATTGGAATCAATGTGGAGGCTTAAGAACAAGTCTACATACTAAACATCTAACAGTGGAGGAAGATTGGGACTAAGGTTTAGCAGGAATGCTTGAATTTCCTGAATCGTTAAGAATCATTAAAATGTTCCCATTCTCTTGAAGTGCCGCAAAGTTTCCATGATTAAAAGAACGATAAAGAAGAACGCGGTCGTTAAACAGCAAAACGATTCTTCGAAGTTTCAGCTTAGTTATAATTTCCCAGTTTCTAAAGGCTCGGCCAATAATGGGATTTGGGAGGAATAGAAAAGGGAGGGAATAGAAGAATGTTACAAGGGCTTTATTTTCGCGGAGTAGCATCGACATTTATTATAATGTAAGGGAAGGAGGGCAACTCCTTCCTTCCTGAGGAGTTGGATATTGGATTTTCACTTGGTTACCGCTTTAACGTGAAAAATCATGGCCATCCATGGACCGTGGAAAGGAAATTGGCTTTGCGGCGTCTTGCTTCCGAGGGTTTGAGGAAAGTTCTAAAGCGTTATCAAGCAGATTCATTTGTTTTTCATTTTGATGCCTCTTTTTTCACCCGCCGCTCCCATCTTTTTCCTATACTTTGCGTAATTGAAGTCGCGATCGCCGGAGATATTGCAGCTCCTCAATTTTCCTTCTTTTTTAAGGGACTCTTCTTATTGCGGTGCGCCGTATATATTACGCTTCTTTTTTATTATAAATTTTCCGCTGGATCTGAAATTTCTCCGTAACCGAGATTGAGCGCTGCCTTTTGGTTTTAAATTGGGAATTTGATAGCTTCATATTTCCAAAGAGAGGATATTTAGGCTATTTTATACATGCCCGGAATTGATAATTATAACCCCATTGTATCAAAATGACTCAAAATTTGTTCTAAACAGAATCGAATGATATATATTAACGAGGAGTTTTTAATGGCCGAAGCATAGCTGTAGGCGGAGAACATCCCATTTTATCTCATTATGTATACATTGAAGACGTATAAAATATATTTGAAGAGTGTTTATTTATTCCCGACTCTTCTCTCGTGGTATTTTCTTTTAAAGATATAAATGGGAGAGGTTTTGCTAATTAATAAGGTTTAACATTTCTCATTACGATAGTTAACCTACAAATTATTTAAATTTTAACTACGCTAATTTGGTAATTTTTCTTTCCAGGAGATTAATACGATACTTTTTAAAATTTATCATTGAAATGTAAATGAGACCACCCTTGTCATTCAAGGATTATGTTTAAATTTGAATCGAAGCTATTTAGAAAGGGATATTTTACTGAATATAAGACAAAAAAGGATGAAAAATATTGTTTTTGTTTACTCAAGCTGTTTGTGAAGAGGTTTAAAATAAAGAAAATTCACTATTTTTACGGAATATTTATCTCCAGAACAGCTATACATTAAAATAAAACCTCAACCATGGACGCATAATTGGCAGGTGCTTGCATAGATCCGTTATATCTGCACCCGAATGCTACTGACATGATTGTAGAATGGTTCTATTTTCAAAAGCTATATATAACCAGGATAATAAAAGCTATTTTTCGTTAGATAAAGAAAGAAAGGAAGGAAACAAGAAAAAGCTACAAAGGAAAATCTGTTGAACAAGCCTGGACAAATTTACTATGGCAAGAAAAGTAGTTTTTTAGACTTGAAGAAAATATTCAGAAGACACTGATACTGTGAAAGATCTGGTGCTTTCCCGGTGGATAGCTGGTCCAGCTCCACTCTACGACCCGGTTGAGAGCCCGAGAAATGTTCCTGCGACACTGATACTCTTTAACATTTTTACCAAACTTTTGCGGAACCCATTTTTGTGATTAAAAATAAGTTCTTAGCAAAAAATTTGCATACAAATCCGCATGGCCTTGAAATTCTGACCTTCATTATATATAATGGGATAATAAATATTTTTGTTTATCAATATTGCACGACCGTTGAAAATAATATACATAATAAGAAATCCTTTTTAAGCGGAGAGGCTTTTCCGGCTAATTACTACCTTAAATTGGAACAAAAAGAGAGAAAAACCTAATCGAGGGTTTAATGAAAATCTGACCTCACGAATACCCGCCACTTTTCCGATGGGAGAGATAGCAATAAAATTCCCGGTTATGCGAAAATGAAAAGCTTTTCCCCGCAATTTTGCGTGAAGCTCTTATAAATTTAACACATTTTTCCAAAACACGGGAGCCTAATTATGAGAGCATTGCACGAGAGGATTCCGGAGAAAAAAATTTCTCCGATTGGTAAAATGTTCGGTATCATTTAACTCGGTCGAGTTGCGGTATCCGAGATAAGCATTCAAATTCTAAAGAGAGGTTTTCCCCGGAAATTATCGGAGTCGAGGGAATAAATATAAATTTCCATTCCATTATTGTTATTATTCCCCCTTTGTTGGCGCGGGACAAAAAGGCGGGAGTTTTTGGCGGGAAAAGTGAACTCCATGAGCGAGCACCTTAATTTAAGCCTTCCGAACCTTCATATCTTTCGCTTTTTAGTCTCTCTTCTCTTCCCCCATATCCCCCATTCTTCATCCCTTGCTTTCCTTTAGCTTTCTCGAGAGGGAAAAATAACGTAAAACAAGTGAAGGGAGGGCCGCGCTCCATCACGAAGACAATAGCCGCGGGTCCTCATAATCTGGAGAGAACAACCCTTTCCTCGTGGACTTCCTTTCTCTTTCCACCCCAGATAAATAGGGAATTCTCCGATTCTCCCTTGGCCCAAATACATCGGAGGGACTGAAATCCGGGGAGAGCGATGGTGGTAAGATATTCGGAGATATTGGGATGTGTCTGCGTGAATGCACGGTGTCTATGGCACGAAATAAAAAGCCAGCGGATTGGCTTTTGTCCTCTCTTACACCCTGAGAGCAATTTCGCCTTCTGCATCTCGAGCGGTTTTTAAAATTGCTCGGGATGCTTTGCTCCACTTTTTTTACTTCGCGTGGCGGCTGTGTGAGAACTCACTGTTAATGAACTATCGCTGGAGGGCGTTACCCTACGTTGTTTAATTGCGTCGCTTAATGTGTACTTCCGATGGCAGCAGAAAATTGCCCATAGAACAGTCTTCAGTTGAAACAAGTGTTTTGGAGATCAATGCTTTTTTTCTTCATCTACAATGGTGACATTGACATTTATAATAAATTGTTTAATCCAAATGCCTCCATTTCACACGGATTAAATGCTTTCAAAGTTTGTTAATAACTTACGAATGTATGTATTACTTAAAATTTTGTAATTAATGTTTTTATCTGATGCCATAAATTGGTTAATATAAATGGAGCTCCTTACGATATTAAAGAAATTTTTTGGTATAATCAATTAATAGGATTCTATTCTGTATTTCTTGGTATCCCAATTGTGTGTAGATGAATGAGTTTTAATATTCAGAAGAATATATAAATTTCATGATTTACTGTGAAGTGATATACTGTCTATACAGGAAAACGTAATGTTTGCTGATGCTAGAAAACTGTGTCACAAGTGATTATAAGCTAATATATAAATGCGAATCAGAAGCTAATGCGTAACCATAAGAGAATTTGAATTTACAGCATGAAACTCTAAGTCTTATTGGAAAGTTAAAATTAATTAAAATTACGGCGGAGGATACATCAATATATCTGAAAATGGGAGGAATTAACTTAATTAAATCACTAGAAGATCACGTATTTGGTAGTATGAGATAGGAATTAAGAGTAAAAACCTTTTATGAATGTAAGGGATGTGAATTTTAAGCAAAAGGAAAACTACCTATACGAATTTTAGAAATAATTAATTGTAATCAATTTAAAATATTTGGTATGTATAGAAAATGTTTGTGAAGATATATTTTCAAACTAAAAGAGATTTTTAGCGGATAGTGACATCGAATATCAAGCTCCCTTTAATCTTTGGTTCTTGCCGTTTCATTAACTATAAAGTAGGATAGAAACGACATGCCTTCGGGTATCTACTTGAGATGTGATTAATTATGGAATATCGTACGGAATTTATTAGCTTTCGGTACATTTATAATTGTTTATCTCCGTATTTTGGTTTTATTTAAAAAACCATAAACACCAAACAGCTGATGCTTCAAATAAACAGGGGAATCAACAACGAAAAACAAAGAGATGCAACTGTCAACTACGAAAAACTGAGACAAATTACTTCATATAAAGAATATCAATAAATTAAATTAATTTTGAAATACGAAAATCTTCGGAGTAATTGCTAACTTTATGTTTAAGTATGGTAATTAAATATTGACTCAATCTTAATAGATTACCACTTCATTGGAACCCGGCAACCCACATTCCATCCCCATTCCGTTTAGCTTTGTATCCCGGGCATTCTCCTAACCTTCCCGAAGAAAATTGCCGTCGAGGGCATCGTGGGAAATGCTTCGCT
This sequence comes from Sympetrum striolatum, assembly GCA_947579665.1. Taxonomy (NCBI): domain Eukaryota; kingdom Metazoa; phylum Arthropoda; class Insecta; order Odonata; family Libellulidae; genus Sympetrum; species Sympetrum striolatum. Next base: position 55,182,345 of record OX388348.1, on the reverse strand, counting down.
CCATAAGCGACTCGGTTTCCTTTCATGACCGACATCCCGCAGCGTGACGTCAAAAACTTCAATTAGTAAGATTAGAGCAGCTCCGAGAGCGAGAGAGAAAAGGAATTCCAGGAAACGAGCAAAAAACTCACATATTTGCCACTCTTCTTGACTAAAGACGACCCTAAGGCGCTCAAGACCGCTAATCTGGAATAAATTGGAGAATGGTCCAAAAGCGACTCTGTTTTATCCTTTCCCGTGTTTGAGTCAAATGACGCCAGACTAGGGAAGAATAAATGCCACAGCGAAGCTACGATACAAATGAAAACCAATAAAAGTACGTCCCCGAAGAGGGAAAGGTGATCTGGATCCGTCAAAATGACCGCTAAAAAGATGGTCCCTGAGGGGAGGATAAAAAAAGATCCCTAATCGATAGAATTGAGAGTGGAAAATTGGCGGCCGAGAGAGGAGAAAAACGCCGGCCATATTGGATTGGTGAAAGTTTTGAACGGTAGAGGCGCTACGGGCAGATTTCTATCTCCTCCTACTTTATCCACCTATTTTATTGCAATTTTTTGTTTTAAAAGCGGACCGTTGAGGATTTTTAGTCCGGCTGGGTCCGAGTTCCTTAATTTGTTAGAGGATAAAGCTGAGCGATAGAAAAGAAACTGTTGGGGGTTCGATGGTACCCCCCGTAGAGAACGAAGGGTCTCCTGAGATTATGGGGGGTTCCGTGAAAATAACTGGGATGGGTAAGGCCAAAGGATTCTGGGGATGAAATGAAAAGGAATGCGAAGATGAGAATTGAAGGAGAGATTAATTAAAGGAAGAATGCAGACATCTCTTAAAAACCCTCTCTCAGGGGAGTACCGTTTTGTGTGTATGAGAGAGGGCGAGAAGGAAAGCGATTTGCCCAATTCTCCTCAGAATAAGTGGAGAATTATGCAAAGGAAGGCTGCAGTTATAATGGGAATGAAGCTTTGGATCCATTTTGCAGATCATGGGGAAGTATACGTAATGTGTTAGTCCGGTAATTCGTGGGCTGTGGCGGAATAACATAATTTGCATTGAAATTCTCGCTTCTGCTTTCGGTGAGGCTCGAAGCCGAATTAAATTTCTTATTGGAGGGGTTATTTCTTTAAAAGAATACAATTTTGATCCTAAGAGGAAATTTTGGTTGCACGATGTCATAATTGAGGAGGTTATTGCTCGGTAGTGGGCAATGAACATGATGTGAATGCGAAGAGGTTCGATAATGAGCGACTTTAAATGTTTCCTATATTTACTTTAAAGGAAATGTGATGTTATGTAGTAAGGATGGGTGCATGCTGACTGCCTTTACTAAGCTCTACTAAAGAGAGCATTTGCTGATGAAATTGACATTTAATAAAATTATTTTAGGTGAAAATTCGGAATAAAATCTAAAATAAACTTAAATAGGGTGATTTTTCGCTCCAAAATAACTTTTCCTGATCACATAAACGGGGTCACTTCTAGAGTCACTCTAAGTGGGATACTCTTTGGATTCAATGTAATTTCCGACTCGTCACAGTATTGCTTGAAATAGGTGATGAAGAGTGTTGCTATCGAATATTACCGTAACTACTATCGCTTTAGAATCTACTGCTTGGGCCCTGACTTCGTGGTAATTCTTCATCAGTAACAAATGAAAAGAGTAACTTTTACTAACCAAAGGAAATTTTAATTTAGAAATGACCATGGTTTCGAATGACGGAGTCGTACTCAGGTGGCCTCTTCAAATGGTCGTTTCCAAATACAAATTCCTGTGGCCAGTAAAAGTTAATTTTTCATTTGTTACTATCGTATTACTAAAGACAAAATTTATTAATGAAGATATCAATGCATTCTAAACCATACGAAATACGCCGTACGAAATCTTATTTTCATTCTTTTAAATAAATAATGAGCACGGTCTAAAAATAATGACCACTACTGATTAAAAACAAAATGCATTACTATTATCATTCTGAGATAGCGAAGTACACTTTGATAAAGGAAAAATTTCATTCCGAATTCTAAACATGATTTTAAAGAGATTCCAAATAAAGAACAGGGTGAAATTACGGAGATCGACCATGATTTCGAATTATTATATGCTGATGACTATTCAACTTAAACCCCATGTTCTCGAATGCTCAAAAATTATCGGAGTACATCAATGTGACGATGGAAGGGAAGGCAGTTTAAAATGGGTTAAAAATAAAGTTTTCGCTAAATATTAGGTTCCGCATTTTTGTTTACTTATCAACGAGTTTGAATTTGACTCTTTTAACCGCAAACACGAAGAGATAATATTTCTAGACACTTGATATGCACTGAATGTGTATCATCTGCTTGTTTGCGCTCACGAAAGTAAACCTTTTCGCGGGATAACGAAAACGTTCGTTTTAATCAAAACGATTGAATTTCATCCCTTTCGATATGGGCTAAGTTTTGAAATTCGGAATCCTTTTCGGACGGTCATCGCATACGAAATTGGCGTCCATAATTTAAGCGCGGAAATGAAAGCGCAATTAAAAGTGGAATCCCAGAAAACATCCGCAACTAAATTGGGAGCCGTATTTTATGGGTTCAATCAGCAGAAATATACCGCTGATTGTTTCCAGAGGGCGTGTAGCTCCAAAGGGATGCAAAACGGGACGGTCGGGAATTGTGTAGATCATTTACTTTCTTCATTTAAACGTGACCTATTGGAGTAGGAATTCGGGAATTCCAGTCCCTATGCGACCCTTCTTTTTACTACCAAGTATTCCCTGAACTTAATTGCGGGTTTGTGCCCTAAGAAGTATTGTGTCTGCGTGTTACCCTTCCAAGACCAGTTCAGCACCAAACGAATTTTTTACTAAGTTATGGTCGCCCGAAATATCTGCCCACTGTTAATCTGCATGCTTATAATGCGATACTTATTATGGTTCATTGAAAATGACTCTATTTAGGTTACCAATAAATTTCAACAGCCTCAGACTCACAAATACGACAATAATGTTATATTTTAAGTAATGAGAGGTACATTCAAAAATATCTTTGTAATTGGATTAAGCTGTTTTTTATGCCACAAATACCTCTTTCCTTTTATTTATGTTCTTGTAAGCGAATAGGATCATTATGCAGTTCATATCGGTTGATCACACTTTTCAATAATTATAAACATGGCTTCCATTTTAGCAATATTTGGTTAAATATAATATCTATTCTGAGGCACTCCACTGACCTCTTACAAATATCAATAGTAATCAAAAGAAATTTAAGCGTCAACACCAAATTTCTTCAGGCTATTTCAAGTGTTTTTATCAAATAAATACAATTAATTTAAAAAGCATTCTTTGGTCAAAAATAAAAGGTAAATAGAGGATAAAAAATAAAATAATCGAATAAATTCAATAAAATGGAAATTGAGGGTAAATAACAAAAACGAATTCAAATTGAATCGTTAGCGCAAGAATTAATTTATTTGAATTAAATGAGGTCCTCTCTATTTGTTATTTAACCGTTATATCCTTGTTTTGCTCGCAATAAATTTTTCAACTACTTTTTAAATGAGAATTGGGATAATTACAAATTTAAATAGCTTGAATTAACAGGGATAAAATAAAATTACCTTTCAAACTCATTCACTAATAGTTAGAATGTTTGTTCTTACTGAATACACATGTAAGGTATATGTTGCCTCATAATTTGAATTCGTTATTCACAATATCTCTAATGCGGAGAAATTACGAACTTTCTTTCGTAAAACAACAGTCTGAGCTCTATTACAATCTCATCATCAAATCGAAAATATATTTAAATAACTATTCAAATAATTACTGAGATTCCTCTAAATTAAGAATAGCCTAGAAGTGCAAATATTCAAGAATAATTCTCCCATGAAACTGTTGGATGGCTCTGCGACTTTAAATTAATTTAAATGATTATATGGCCGTGGATTAAGTTTGTGACATCTAAAATATATATTCGACCGATCTACCGATGACTAAAGTTGAAGATTATATGTATTTGAGAAAGACAAACCCTAACACATTTTATTGGAAACTTAATTATGAATCAGTTTACATTTGTGTTATGTAACCCAGGCTGGAACTACCGATATTTCTAATGCGAATTCGAAATAATTTCTATTAGGAGAAGATGATTATCCTTTACGAATTAGTATCCTGCATCCACAACCTCTTTTTGAAAACATTATTCCCTACTCTCTTTCATCCGAGTAAAAAAAACCTCTCCGACTGAAAAACTCGCCTCCCATTGGGGATTTTCCCGCGAATTCCGCTTAAATTCGTACGTTCGCGGACCCTTCACTCTTGCGGACTTCGAGGAACAAGAGATTGCTCCCGAAAAGTTATCCTCATTGGGCCAATTTCTCTCGCACCATTTCCCTTTGAGAAAACTCTTTTTTCCTCGTCCGCCAACACGGCCTTCCGAGAAATTCCCTCCTTAATCCCATCGGATCGCCTCATCTCTCTTCATTTACATCGGCCGTCCCTCGTTTAAGATATTTCGTCCGAAGAATTGGCATTCTTCTTTCCCTCTTATCTTCCGAAGCAATTTATAAAGAGATTTGCCGATTATGATTTCGCGCTTTAGAACGCACACTCAACCCCTATCATATCTCATGATTCATCCGAAACCTTATGAAATATTCCATTAAGTGTAAATGATTACGTTAAATCCTACTGATCAGAATGTATAAGTTGAGCTACCCAACCGGTAATTGTTGCTAGGCAGCAAGATATTTCTTCATGATTTTTCTTTATTTTAACTTTAATTCTGTTATTCAGTTCACGAAAATGAACTATATTCAACTGCATTGTTTAAATGATCGAAAAATAAGCTAAATTTGTTTTTTATGGATATGAATGCACATCGAATTTTTGCTTGATCATTTCATTAAATTTGCATTTCAAGTTGAAATAAATTAGGTCTGTGTCACTAATGAAATTTTGTGTTTGAATGCTACAGTGTGAAACATGCTTCAAAACCGTGCAATAATGATAATAAAGCTATTTAAAGCCGAACTGCCGTAATATTTTATTTAATTTATACAATAGAATGGCTGAAAATGAATATTAATACCCCAGCTATCAGTTAACAAGCAAATAATACCAGAAATAAAAAGATATGCTAAATTCTGATTCATCGCCCAATTTTGAAGATGTGAGAGAAATCTTAGGATGTACAAAAATATTTCTAGAAAACCACATCAAATTTTATTCAGAGGATAAAACCGAATAATTCTCTAAGCCACAATTTTCCGAGCATGGTAGCACAGCTGGCATAATTTAATTTCAATTTTGACGGAAATATTTTTCTTCAATTGGAATATTTTTCAGCTATGAAATTATTCATATACAGAAGAAATAATAATGCATGAGTTTAAAGAAAATAAATAACGAACACAATTTTTAACGGGTCAATAGCGTAAGTTTAGGTTCAGTTAGATTTTGGTACGTATTCTTGACCAAAAAATCGCCAATAAAATCCTATCGACACCTTAATTTGACGGAAAAAGAAATCTATTCCTCATAAATCGAATACCATACCAGCATAAAAGATGAAATAGAGAGAAATTAGCAAAATTTATCGCTGAAAAAGTGCGTACAATCAAAATGTTATTTCTTTTCTCCTGTACAATTTCAGAATGTATGTTCCCAATTTTTCTTTGCTAAATGGCAATCCTTGAGGTCAGGTCAACTCATACTAATAAAATTGTGAAAAATAAAATTTATGGTATCCTTAGTAGGAGTGCGAAATGAATGAATAGATTGGTACTTTTTCCACAAAAACGTTTTGCGGAAAAATATTTTGTGGTTTTCTTCTCGCATGATGGATTTCCACCATATCTCGCCCGATTCTGTAAATCCTTAGCAGGAACCGTAATACATGACGTGTTGGAGATAAGTTATGAAACAATACCCTGCGTTTGCATCCATATTTTCGTACTTAATCCTCTTCTCTGTCTGACTTTCTCTTCTTAACACACAATATTTCCTTATCTGTCCTTTTCCTCATTCCACTGTTATCCCAGTCCAAACTCCATTTCTCTCATCACCATTCCAATTTCACCGTTTTTACCGCTCCTTGAGATGCCCTAGCAGTATATGTCCCTCTCCTCGACATCCATTTCTCTCCACGAGTATTTTTCTACTTTTCCTTGTCCTCAGGGAACTAAAATCATATTGCAGATTCCATTATTAATAAAGGGATCCCTCTCCACCTTGCTTCCAAGGATTTAAATAGCTCTCCTGTTCTTCCGCTCATTTTCCCGTGTGCTTTCCCTCGGAGATTACTTTTTTAATTAACTAACAGGGATTCATTTAATCTGGCGACAAATGGGTTCCTCTTATCGAGGAGATATGTGTGGGAGTCCATTTCGAACGGTAAATATTAAAATGGGGGCGTCAGAGGCAATCAATGCTTGAATCGTAAGTTCGTGTGACGTAATGTTTTCCTACACATTATTACAAAAGGTGATAACATTAAATTCATAGGAGTGGGACTGAATAAACCCAAGGATAAACAGAACATTTATTTCAGCTATATCTATCCTTGGGGTTATTGCAAAAGATGGATTAGATATGGTCTTCTTTGTCCAAATATAAAGTTCTTCCATGACAAAATATGGCAATTTTAATGATGCCTCTGAAAATCAAATTATTTTTCTATCCAAAATACTTTAAAATATTGTAATATAATAATAATAAAGGACTTTATTCAGGGTGAGATTGAGACTATCAAGTCTCTTCTTACACCTAACCCTTTGTCATGTGAGAACAGAAAGAAATCAACCAGAATCAGAGTTCTAACTAGCTTAAACTAGTTTTGTCAATTACATGTAAGTTATGTGAACATAATAGACATACTGAACATATAAACATTATAAACATAATTTCGCTTGGTAAAAGCTCGTTAAGTATTTAGATTATAAATAAGTAAAAACGGTTAAAAAAACTGAAAAAAGACAAAGAAGAAAATACAATGAGAATTATAGAGTAATGAATATAAGAACATATTTCAATAAAAGACATTCGTTTGGACGGTGGATAAGATAAGGAGGAGCGATTTACTGAATTTGACTATTATTATATATCGAAGATATTATCGACTAATGAGAACAACTAAAAACATGCCAAGATAGAAAAATTGATACACGGCTGTTAAAGAATTGGAGGTGGAAAAACTTCTCGATTCTCTGGTGAATGAGACCGACAAAGACGGCTTTTGGAGTTTTTCACCCTCTTACTAAAAACATCATCACCTTAGCAATTAATTAATAGATTCAAGGTGCATCATACGATAGCTTTGGTGTAAAATAACCATATTGTAATAGCACCGAAAATATTCAAATATCGCCACCACAGTTGTGTAAAGTAAAGAAATTATAGTAAAATAGATATTTAGTACTTTTAGCATATCTATATACTAGTATTTAGAGTAAAAAATTTCTTATAATATTACGATTTTTGCATTAACTAAATTGATGGAAGGATTACCGTGATATTTTGTGAATTTTGGAGAATTTCTCAATGATTAACACAAAGGAATTTCGATTTACTTTCTTCGTATTTAAAGTCATATCACCTTTAATCTAAGAAAATATTTCTATAGGATCTTCGTGCTCACATTTCATATAATTTCACTCCTTGGATTCGCGTCGATACTTTCAATCTCCATTAGCTTATTTGGTGATCCGACAAAGCGTATGTATAGTCCTGGCCAAAATTAACGCAGCACCTGCCGTAAGGATCGCTAGGGAGGTGCTGAGTTAATTTTGGCCAGGAGTGTACACAATAGACGGTAAAACTAATTAACTTCAAAGTTTAAGCTTAGGCTTACACTCCGACGTGACGAAATGAGAAAAATCTTCGCTTTCTTATGAATATGATTCGATCTGCGAAAGTGAGGAAATTGGATGAAATGTTTTAATTAAAGGTTTCTCTGTTCTTGAGAAGCTCATCTTAGCTCATCTGTACTTACAAAGCGCTGCTCTCGTAAAGGCGACTTTGATAGCGAACATTTAATCAGTTTCTAGGAAGAATCACGCTCCTTATAGTTGCTACTTTTAGACTGAATCCGAGAAGGAAACCTAGTCTGAGATATAGCTTTCTCTCACAGCCGTTCCGAGGACAACAGCCAAAATAAAGACAAACTCTGTTCGGAACTGGAAGTGAAATGTTGAAAAAGAAATCGATATTGGAAAGAAGCGGAAGGATAGACTGTAAAGGAGAAAATAAATAAGTGAAGGTAAATTAAATTTCCACAGATTTTGCAATGTTTTTGAGATTGGCAAATGCTAGAGGTTTTTGCAATCGTATACTTTCACTAAAATGGAATGAGGGAAAGTATGCCAATTAACTGATAGATTTTGAAAACGAAAATGTTAAATTTATATAAAAACCAACATATTCGTTCAATTGAAATTGTGATATAGTTAACCGAAATAAATTGAAGAAATAAAATTTTCACTTGTACTATTTTATTTCTTCAATTTCTTTCTATGGAATTTCACCTAGTTATTTGAAATTTTGTTTTTATTATTTTTCATATAACATTGTAATTATTACTCTCTTCACAAAAGCTGTAGTGTATGTATTTACTCATTTTTATTATTTGTAACATCCCATACGTAAATTGTATTATTTATAATAATATTAGTGATATTTATGCTTAAATTTGAATAATTTGTGACATAAATTTCAATATTTTTGATACTTTATACCATAATGTGTATTTTCTTTACTTTTAGATTCTACTATGTGATATTGGTGCTGTGACATGTTTTGTAACAAAACGGATCCTTTGTTACAAAATATAACTTGACTATTTATTTATTTATTCCACCTGCCGTGGAATAAATAAATAAATAGTCAAGCTTACTACCATTGATTTTATTGTAAACCGAATGTATCTGAATATTTGAATGAATTACTTAAGGAAATTGATTTCCACGTAAAATGTTTTTCTACGTTATTTGATTAATATATATTTGTGGTTGTTCAAAGATAGTAATAGTCAAATGTGACGAGAAGACGTGACAACTTATTAACCGACAAAATATTCTTTAAAGATCCAAGTATGTTTCCTTTTCTGCCTCTTAGATTTGGAAATATTTATTCTCTTCGTAGTAGGCATTTCCTACGCAGAAAGATATGGTAGTTATGCATACATAAACTTTGCAGATATTACTCAGACATATTGCAATCCAAACTTAAAAATCATTAAGGAAAAAAGGAAATTTATCGATGAAATGAAATTTGCTAGGAAGAAGAAGAGTTTCACATGATAGGGGAAGAGTTCGGATATTGTTTTTGTATGCAACTAAAACTACCTGAACACAACTCCGATGAAAACATTATTTCTTTCCTGTAGTCTTCCCTCAGCCTACCAGTTAAAAACGTGTCACTTTCATAAAATTCTTTATGCCCTTTTCATATATTTAAATGCCTCTTTTAAAGTCCTGGTCACCTATTACAGCGCTAGGTTAGTTTCATTAAAGGGAAACAACTACGGGAACTAAAACGAAATTGGGCCGAGGCCTGTCTCTCCAGTGGTACAATCTTATTTTTTTCTATTCTCACAGTCATTCTCTCGTTACTTTACAGGCTCACGAACAGCGGAAAGTTTTACTTCAAGGGACTCTCTTATTTTCCATTTTCGCAGTTAACAAGCGAATTCGCAATATTTGCTCGCTCGTGTTCTTTGCCGTACCATTCTGTGAGACCGGATTCCGTCATTTTTTTCAAACAGTAATCTGTTTCCTCCGGGAAATTTCGTGCGAAGACGTTACGGAGAAATATTGTTCGTCCAATTTTGACTCGCCAATCAAATTATGAATTTTGAAATTTCGCAGAACTCGGCAACGTTATACATATGACTTTTAGGTAAGAATGGCCGCATCTCCTTCAAATGAAAGCGTATAAGGGATATACAGGAGGTAGCAGTGAAAGCATGATGATAAATTAGAAATATAAAGTTTGAATTTTTATCACTCACTCACTTTATTCCTTATAATTGCTTCGAGATCATTAACCGCACCGAAGTGCATCAGAATTAAGTCGATGATATTTTTTCTACAAAATTTCCACAATAGGTATCAAATTATTAATAGATTAAATCGTGTGAACTTTTTAAAAAATTGTGGCTCAGTAAAACTTACAGATAAAGTAAATCTTTTAGACCAATAGGTTAAATTTGGGAAAATTTTAATACTTTAAGGTTTAATTAAATTTAACGAAAAATCCTCATTATAGACCATAGGGGTTGGAAGATTTATATTGGAAACGATATGCAATTATTAGCATCTGTCACAACAATATTTTATAATTTTTTATCATTATTAATATAACAATTAATATTATTGCTTCATTTTCTCATCTTTTCTATACAAATGGCAATTCTTTGAGTAAAACATTTTAAAAAGTGAATATTAGCTGCCAATAAAAATGAGAAGAAGATAAATTGAGAATTTTAGGGCATCAAGAGATAGAAAGCAAATGTATGGACACCATAGGTACTGTAAGGAAAATGCATGTACAATAATCAAACAATAGTTTAGTAGAATTATAATAGAAAAGAATAAACACCATTAATGTCCAAGAAATGGGTTAATCTATCTCTACTTCATTCTTTTTTTAATCTGAATTGAATAAATATCATTTACCGTTTTTCTCTCTCTTTCCAGGATCATCTCACTCTCTTATTGTTAAGAAAAATTTGAAGAAATTCGCGTCCGACATAACAACCGGCTATTCGATGGACGCCTCTGTTCGATCATTATTACTCCTATGATTATTATTAATAAGTACATGTATATGTATAACTAGCGGAGTGCCCGTTGATTCTCAACGGAAAAATGAATGTAAATCGAAAGTTATGAAATTTAGATATGAAAAAATTTAGATATGAGAACTCTTAAATTTATGAAAAAACAACACTTCTCTTCATCCTATGTGTCTTATGAAATCACAAAAACAGCTACACAAATGTAAATCACAGAATAAACTAATGCACCGGTCGCTACAACAAATAGAGGAAACAACTGAGTACCAAATGAATGGAGACGAAATCACAAAAATAGCCACACAAATCTTGTGAACCACAAACGAAAACGAATGAACCAGTCGCTTAGCACGTCCAATATGTTCGTTAGACAGCGAGTCAGTGAAATCATCGAAACTATCAAATAAACGAATTAACAAATAAACGCCGCAAACGAATTACGATGTATAGCAGTTAATCTAATTAGAACTCGTCCTTTTATGAATTAACACCTAATATCCACCCTAAGATGGCGTCGGCCGTTTTCTTAATTTAATTACTTAACACTTAATAAATAACCCTCTGCTGTTTAATTAACTGTATGAATTGTGTGGTTTTTTTTATCCTATTGATAATGTAAGCGGCGCATCTGTTTATTTATATCGCAATTATAATTTAACCATTATGTTGCAAAATCAGAGTGAACTCTTACCTCTTCTCTTGAATAGGATTTAATTTAATTTCAATGTTTTCAGATACCGTTGACGAAAAATATTGTCTTCCGATATTTTTATAAACGTGGAATGAGGAGGGGGTGGAATTTTCAAGTCCGTTTTTCCTTGGGAATATTCCTGGGTGCACGCCCTAATGTGAAACGTCACCTTAACCCTTTCCTTATTCAAAGATGATATTTTCATGCATAGAGTAACACATCTGAAAAAAGTTCCCGAGTTTAATATTGGACTGATGGAAAACCAGCAGTACTTCATTCTAGAGGGAATTTCTATAGTATATGTAACTGAAAATGAGAAGTAAATTAACGAAAAAGACTTCGAAAGTTAAATATCTTGTTAGAGGTCATACTTCGAAATGATGCTTATTCGACTAAATTCTTATTCAGTTTATCCAATTTGTCCTTGCCTAGACATAGAATCTATCAGTTACAGCAATGAAAATAATACATGTATATTTTATCTCCTTCGATACTTGTCTAGAGTCCGTAAAATGAATACTACTTTGATTTTTTAGAATAATTAAACCTTGCAACATACAACATACATATTGAGGCGTATTTCTAATGGTAATATTTGAGCAGCCAGCATAGAACCGAAGCATAAAAATAAAGGACAGCCGCCCATAATCTGAGAGAGGTGTTCCATATTTTATGGTCTAAAAAACTTAATAACGTATCGGCAATCGCTTAACACGAACATTTAAACATATTATTTAAGATATAACAAAATACCAATATGTATGATTATCACTATCAAGAAAAGATATAGGCGGATAGTACCTATACTTAAACACACCAATAGATGATCCACTAAAACATTTCTTGGTTTCATTTCCAATTCTATATCTAAAAACATAAAATCCGTTTACCTTCCCAGTCCGGCATAAAAGAATTGTGATTCGTTGCAGCTTTAATTCCAATTCTTTACACTTCAAAGAAAGCAATCACTGAATTCAGGGGTATTTCAACGATCTTGTTTGATTCATTAAATGCACGGCGGGATGCTAAATGAAACGATTAGTATTTAGATCGGAAAATAAGAATGAGAAAGTTATCAACTTACCAAGCTAAGAAGATATAATTACTTTAAATGAAAAAAGAAAATTCATTTAATACGACAATTAACATTAATTTCACGTAAATAATCAATACATATTGGCGTTGCTGTAAACAAATCTTGATTGTTGCAGTCGCGCGTATGCTAACGAATTTGAATTCAAATTTAAAGATATCGAGAAGGTGGACAGTAACTATACTTAAACACACCAATAGATGATCCAATAAAACATTTCTTGGTTTAATTTCCCATTCTATATCTAAAAGTACAAAATTCGTTTACCTTTCAAGTCAGCTATAAAAGGCTTGTCATTCCTTGCTGCTTATTAAGCCCAATTATTGACACTTCAATGGAAGCAATCACTGAATTCAGGGATATTTCTACGATCTTCATTGATTCATTAAATGCACGGTGGGACGCTAAATGAAACGATTAGTACTTAGATCGGAATATAAGAATGAAAAAGTTATCAACTTACCAAGCTAAGAAGCTATAATTACTTTACGAGTAAAATGTAGCTTGCATACTACAAGCAGATCGGCAATACTAATTTCATATCGGCATCATATCGTGACGGTCCTCAAAAGAAAAACAAAAAGGATTGAAATTTTGCTTAAAATTTGCTGTAATTTAAGCACCTGGCATCGAGCCCGGGCCCGGGTCTTACTGGTGATCTTACTATGCAGCACAATAGAAGATCACCATCTCTAACCATGTGTGAAAATTCAAGCAGAAGTATTGGCTACAACTGCCTCAAAAGACGTTCTAATTTTTACGAATGTAAATGGCTCTCTGGATTCGAACCAAGGACAATCTTGGAAATCTAAAACATGATTTTGAAAATTATTTATGATCTTTATCTACATCCCAAATTTCCGGTTTCTATATTATTGGGAAAGGTTTCAAAATAATTCCTAAAAATCGGATCAACTTCTGATTGCAGAGAAACCTGGTGTCGAACCCAGGAAATAGAGTAAGCTGTGTATGCACAGTTTAATTTGTAAAGACTTACTCTTATATGCAAAGTTTGAAGTCGATAGCATGCCGGGAAGTACCTAAATTTTGTTTCCGTTATCTCCGTAAGAAATGCATTGAGAAGTGCAAATGGCCCTCTGGGATCGAACCAAGGACCATCAGCGAACATGTAAAATTTGATTATGAAATATATTCATGATATCTATCCACGTGCTGAGTTTCAAGTATCCATGTTATCAGGAAAGGATCCAAAAAAAATATTCAAAATCGCCTCAATGCATTTTAAACGGCCGATTTTTGCCCCGACCTAGCATCGAACCATGGACAATATTCGAAGATGTCTTTCTGATTTACGTTGGAGTTACACGGCTTCTTGCGATCCCTCGAATTTCAACTCTCTCCTTTTCCGGGAAGTGCCTCAAAAAATTTTTCGAAAATCCCTGCCATGTATCCGTATGGAGAAAATTGTGACTTGGGGGCCTTCTGGAATCGAACCCATGACACCGAGGAACAAAGTCGGCTTTTTCCTGGAGGTTACACGTCATGGCCATAACGTCGTAAAAATTTCAAGACGGTGGCACTTGTGGAACATGGTTAGAATTTTGATCCCCTATGAATGAATGAATGAATGAATGAATGAATGAGTGAGTGTGTATATAGGTACGAGTAAAATGTAGCTTGCATACTGCAAGCAGATCGGCAATACTACTTTCATATCGGCATTATATCTGGACGGTCCTCAACAGAAAAAAATAAGGATTTAATTTTTTCTTAAAATTCGCTGAAATTTCATCGTCTGGCATCGAACCCGGGTCTTATCGGTGAACTTACTATGCAGCACAATAGAATATCACCATCTCTAAGTATGTGTGAAAATTCGAACAGAAATATTGACTACAACTGCCTCAAAAACGTTCTAATTTTCACGAATGTAAATGGCTCTCTGGATTCGAACCAAGGACGATCTTGGAAATCTAAAATATGTTTCTGAAAGTTATTTATGATCTCTATCTATATGCCGAATTTCAAGTTTCTATATTATTGGGAAAGGTTTCAAAATAATTTCTAAAAATCGGATCAACTTCTGATTGCAGAGACACCTGGTGTCGAACCCAGGACACATTGATAGCTGTGAATGCATAGTTTGATTTGTTAAGTCTTGCTTTTCTATCATGCAAAGTTTGAAGTCGATAGCATGCCGGGAAGTACTAAAATTTGTTTCCGTTATCGCCGTAAGAATTGCATTGAGGAATTTAAATGTCCCTCTGGGATCGAACCAAGGACCATAAGGGAATATGTAAAATTTTATTATTAAATATAATTATTATATCTAACGCCATGCCGAATTTCAAGTTTCTATGCCATCGGAAAAGGGTTCAAAAAAAATCTTAAAAATCGCCGCAATGCATTTTAAACGGCCGATTTTTGCCCCCTCCTAGCATCGAACCAAGGATAATATTCGTAGATGTCTTTATGATTTCCTTTAGATATGCGCGGCATCTAGCGATCCCTCGAGTTTCAACTCTCTCCTTTTCCGGGAAGTGCCTCAAAAAAATTTTCGAAAATCCCCGCCATGTAATCTTATGGGGAAAATCGCGACTTTGGGGCCTTCTGGAATCGAACCCATGACACCGAGGTTCAAAGTCGGCTTTTTCCTGGAGGTTACACGTTATGGCCAATATGTCGTAAAAATTTCAAGGCATTGGCACTTGTGGAACATGGTTAGAATTTTGATCCCCTATGAATGTATATATATCTATTATATATAGATGCTTCTCCGGATTCATTCATATATATACCTATATAGATAGATAGGATACAAATTCACAGCCTAAACTACAAGCGTCATTGATCTGAAATTTTTATGACATATTGGCCATAACGTGAAACCCCCAGGAAAAAAGAGACTTTGATCCTCAGTGTCATAGGTTCGATTCCAGAGGGCCCCAAAGTCCCGATTTTTCCCGTTTGAATGCATTGCCGTGATTTTCGGGAATTAAAAAAAAATACTTTCTGGATAGGTAGAGAAGTAAAACTCAAGGTGCCTATATTTATGGTCTTGGACTTTCGAAAACATCAATGATTTTTACAAAAGTTATCCTGGGTTCGATGCTAGGACGATGCAAAGATCTGCCCTTTAAAATACATGGGAGCCGTTTTTCATTATTTTTTTAGATGCACTTATCGAAATGATAGGATGTTCGTGCTTGGCTGGAAGATGTATGGTACGAATAAGTTTTAGAAAAAAATTTTCATAAGACCGTACTGTTCCTGGGTTCGAAGCCAGAGCACAATAACGTTTCTCTCATAAGGAATATAAAGGAAAAGTAGGACGTCATTTGAGGCAGTTGTAACCAATATTTCTGCTTGAATTTGCATACGCGGTTAGAGATGGTGTTTTTCTTTTGTGCTGCATAGAAAGTATTGCCTGAAAGACCCGGGTTCGATGCCGGGCAGTAAAAATATCACCCATATATAATACTATGGGGTATCTTTTCATAATTTTTTTATGCATTTATCGATATGTAAGGGAGCTCTTGCTTAGATGGAAGATGTATATTAACACTTTGTTTAAGAAAAAAAATAGATAAGACCATGCTGTTCCTGGGTTCGATGCCAGAGCACATTATAATTTCTCAAATAAGGAGTGTATGTGAATAGTAGGACGTCGTTTGAGGTAGTTGCACCTAATAGTTTTGCTTGAATTTTCACACATAGTTTGATATAGTAATTTTCTATTTTGCTGCATAGTAAGTACACCAGGAAGACCGGGGTTCGCTGCCAGGTGATTAAATTGCAGCGAATTCTACGAATATTTTGAATTTTTTTTTTCTTTTGATGTCCGTCCCGGTATATGATGCCGATATGAAATTAGTGTTGTCGATCTGCTTGCAGTATGCAAGCTACATTTTACTCGTATATATATATAGGTATATCCGGAGAAGCGTCTATATATAATAGATATCCGGAGAAGCGTCTATATATAATAGATATGAGAAAAGAAAATTCATTTAGTACGACGATGACCATTCATTTCACGTAAAGAATCAACTAACATTGGTGTTGCTATAAACAAAGCTTGGTTGTTGATGATGCGCTAATGCTAACGAATTTGAATTTAAAGATATCGAGATTGGCCTTGACGACGGGTTGTTTAGAATATCAGATTCTCATAAAATTTTCGTATTTAACTTACTAATTCTCACAACAGCGAAGTGAAAGCAATATTTTACTACCATAATAAAAAACTTTATTCTATTTCCTTTGTTTTGGTGTTAGTTTAAGTTTCAAAGGACCATTATTTCTAATTTAATTTGATTAAAGAAAAGTTTCGTGCAAATGATAAAAATGTCTTCCCATGTATTTCTTATGGAAACTATTCGACCCTCTGGAGTCGAACCGAGTACAGTTGGGTCGACAAAAATTAGCCTATCATTTGCGCTAGGGAGACTATTAATATTGTACAAATTTTGAAATTTTATAAATAATTTACTTTAGAGTTATAGCGTGAAATAGATTTTTGACCCCGACTGGGGACGAACTGGGGACAGCTAGGTGGATAAAAGGTAGCCTATGTCACTCCCCGGATGACAAATGACCATCATACCAAATTTCATCAAAATCGGTCGGATAGTTTTTGAGTGATGCTGTAACATCCAGACAGACAGACAGACAGACAGACAGACATGAAAATTTCTAAAACCTGTTTCGGACTCGGGAACAACCCCAGTATCCAGCAATACAACTTTTTTTGAAATCGGATCAATGTACAGACACGACCCCCTCTACAGATTTATTATATAAATAGATAAGTATGCATATGAGGTTCTAATTGTGATTATTTTTTTCTTAGAATTAAATAACGTTCTTTATGCGGAAATGAGGAAAGATGCAAATGACTCCACTTTCGACTCTTGTTCTTCCATCCTTCACAACGATATCCCAGTTCAGAGGCGTCGAATGTCATTCCACTATTTTGGAGACACTCGCGTGACTCGTTTCAGTTGCCTCTCCTCTTCTAGTTTAACTTTTCTTTTTGGAGTGATCCTTTTCCGCGTGGCAAGTGATATGACGTCTTTACTGATTCAAAAGTCACTAGAGAAATGGAGGTTACCAAGGAAAAAAGAGATTGAAATAAAAAGTTCCTCGTACTTAAAAGAAGCAAACTTTAGCCTGGTATGCAATTTATTTATTAAATGTACCTGGGAAATTTCCGCTCGGGTAGATGTTACAGGTTTTATTGAAATTGATCGAAAAGGGAAAAAAGACGCCACAAAATTCATTTAAGAGATGTCGAACACGAGTATATTCGTTGAAGGGCACTGTATTTGCAGTATTCATCTTTCATTATTTTATTAATTACATCAAAAATGCAATTCGTTTTAAATAATAACAAGTTTTCGAGGTTCTTGCCGAGCTAAAGCATCTACTTTATGTCCTCTTGAGCCTGAGGTAGTGACTCTCCGAAAACACGCAGATGGAATATCGGACTGCACACTGCAATAAAAAATACTGAAGAGTGTGCATAACTATTCGTATATTTGGAGCAAATACTTTCGATGAAATGCGAAGATCGTTTTTCAAAAATCTACCTTAAGCATATTGCCATTCCCTTTGGTAGAAAGTATGAATTAATTTCTGTGATATTTCACATTATTTAGACAAAATTTCGGAACGGTTTTGAGTATTTCAACACTAGCTTAATCAAGCATACTATTTAGGTTCCTATAGTAACGAACAAAATCGTGATTTTCTTCAGAGAGCATGCTTCAATGGATGGAGTTGGAGGATATTATAAACAGTTAAAAAACGAACAGAGCACGGAGATTTTTCGAAAGATGGCATCGGAGCTAGTGTCGCCATCAGCAAATCTTGGCACGATCACGAACAGTGGTGACGTGAAATATTTCCTCTCTCTCTCTCCGGGCATATTTTAACCTTCCTCAAAATTCAACCCATTCAGTTCCATCTTGGCAGAGGCGCGGCTCTCAATAAATTCCCCGCCGTCAACGCAACCTCACTACGTGATTAAAAACCCATATCTGGGGCCTGAGACATGTATTCTGTTGAGACCTCACGGCCCAGCTGGATTAGTGGAGATTTATCTGCATTAAAATTTTATAGAATTCGGTCGAGGCAAAAAAACACAAACTTCTCTTAAATAAATCCTCGCGCGCCGACGGGTTTGATTCAGTTTTAAATTCGCTCCTTCGAAGAACGCATAAAAGAGCGAAAAACATCGAGATGCATAAAATAACACTCTCTATCACCTCGAAAGAGTTCCATTAGACAGATTGCGTCCTTTGAATCGTAAAATATACGTACCGAAGAAGTATTTCGGATTAACTTACAATCCTCTGGAGGTGAAAAACTTTTATCGAGGTCGAAATCTGAATATTCGGTCAAGATGGGATACCGATATAGAAAATTATTTCCTGGTTCCTCAAGATGAGGAACTCTTTCGATAATTTGAAAACTGAGCTGATGTGTGCAAAAGGATACCATGGAATATTGTCGGGATTAAATTAATAAAATTGTAATTAAAGTTGTATTTACGCTCACGAGGAGAGCATGAGCTAGCCATTGAAAATTAAAGGTTAATGATAAACACACTCTGCTTTTGGATGAATGTGGAGAGATAAATACGGGGTTGGTACTTGCAATGAAACGGTAAAGGTAATACTAGTAATTGGGTTAAGGAAGGCTGAGAAAGATTTTTGGGGTTTAAAATGATTTTCGATAAGAATTTATGGATTTAAAAGATTGGGGAACATTAACGGCGAAAGTGTATTTAACTCGCTAGCCTCAATAGAGAGAGTGAAGGTGTTATTAAAATTTTACAGTTTTTATGATTATTATTAATCATTTTTATAATTCTATTTATAATTTTATATTTACATAAATAGAAGAAAACCCGCGAGAGGAAATGAATTTCAATTTAAGACAAAGATTATTGCAAAAGTTGCAATTTTGTTGTGAAATTAATCTTCAGTACCAACTGACTTCTGCGCGCGCTTCTCAGAAAAATGAATTACGCAATAAAAAAATATGGCGGAGTAATGTAATTTTCTTCCAATATGCAGAACGTAATTAATATACTGAAAGGATAGGAAGATGCAGAATACATATAAATTATGTTGACTTATTAACTTATTAATTATATATCAATTAACTGGTTGGCTAAATAATCATACATTTGTTCATAATGAATCAATGCACTTTCAATCAATGCATATGCTATTGAGTATTTATGCTCACAGAGCAGTATTATTGTTATTAGACTTAGGAGATCTCGCAATATCAAATATATAATGGGAATGAATATTAAACTCACACGTAATGCTATGAGTCGGCTGTCGTTATCATCAGCCGAAGCAAAATAGTGCTGACATGAGGTTAGGTCACATCATATTTGATTAGCGCTTTCTATGAATGATTAACATTAGCGTTCAGGAAGATTACAAAATAGACTGAAAAAATTCTAAATCGGCCCCATTCAATGCTTGTTATTCGCCTACCTGCAACCGCATTCTTTTACTAAAGCAGAAAGAATGAGCAAAAAAGCAGCCTAAAATGAATACAAAGTCACTCCGCATTTTTTCTTCGCCACAAATCTAAAACAATCCCGGCGGTGCACCGCCCCTTTTTAGGCCTCGCAAATTAAGGGAGAATATAAATCGAAAGAGCGGCACTAGGCCATCTTCGAACACCGCGTTTTTCATGCACAAAAGCAGAATCACCCGTCCTGGAAAAAGCCGGCGGGTTTCGAAGGACAGCCGTTTACAGAGTGTGGTGTCAGGCGGCCGATCCCAACAATTTTCTTTGCCTCTGTTTAGATAATAGTGAAACCCATCCATACCACGTAGTGCCCGTAGAAACTCACACACACGCCAAAATCCCCGTGACCCAGAATCAGGGACAAAAGACCGCAGCGTTTGAAAAGAGGGTTTTACATACCCTGTGCACGACTTGGGTGTACACAAAGCCAACAGGGGATGCGGAATCCTTCGAGAATAGAATAGAACTTTCGAACCGAACTCATCATTCTCGCCATATTATGAAAACTTCGATATTGAAATGCGCTTTCTGTTAGTTTTGCCAGAAATTTCGAAATGAGAAATTGGAGAGCTAGATTGCTTCCAGACACTCTTTAAGTGAAATGTAATAAAATTAGATGACAAAAAATTGGTTTTCAGATGTTCACCTTATGCAAAAAATAAAACTTTATTCCTTCAGCAGGTTTCATTTCTGCTATGTAATTTTAAGTTTGATATTCTCCAAAGAACGTTTTTAGAATTCAATATTAAGTTAGCTTTAAATTTATTTCACGTTAATCTCATTAATATGTATGTTCTTCGATTCATATAGAGAATGAGTTTAATAACTCAAGTTAAATTAATATTATCTTATGTCGCGGGTAGCTGAGGGCAATAAAAAATAACTAGAGGGAATTTAACGCTATCCTTCCATTTAAAAAAAAAACATTTTTTCAAAGTTGAGAGCACTGAGAATAGTATCTACGTTTCAAATAATATTCATCTTACTTACATCAACACAACATAAATAAATGCAACATGTGGATACAATATATGCTTCCGTTTCAATAAAATATTGAATTTAAGCCTAAATAATTTTAACTGGGGTAAATTGCATAAAAATCTTATCTTTGACTCAATTACAAAAGAAACTAAATAGTTATAAATGCATAATGAAAAAATTTAGAATGAATTACTTAATCACACGAGATATTTAGCAAAATTCCATTATTAAATTACAATAATATGCTATATCTGCCGTAAAATAGTAAAATTTTACCAGAGAGAGGAAAACTCATAGGAAAAATTTCGTATGAATATAAATTTGCAGTTTCAGTAACTGATGACTATGTGAATCTGTCGAAATTGTATCAGTTTCTTCTCTTTTGTTGAATAAATACGATGTTTTCCACGGTTTTGCTCTGTTTCCATGATAAAATAAACTGTAAGTATACATCAGAGAGCATGAAGAGCAACCCCTATTCTTAATTGAGAGTGTAACTTCGATACATTACCAAAGGGGTGGAAGTTCAAGTGGTTCCAAAAGCTGAGGAGATTAAGAATCACTGTTTTAGGGTAGGGGATATGAGGGGCTCAAGAGAATCGTATAAAGATATTTATTCTGATCCCGAGGCCCATGTTTTGGGGGCGTAACTCTAATTAAGTGAGGCCTGGAATGCCCGCTCACATGGATCTACCACCGAATTTATGTCTCCAGCTGTATTCCAGCATTAAAAGTATCTGCCTGGTGTGCGGATATGCCAAGCTGACTTCTATGTGATATAAATAGAAGCTCCGTGTTAATCGAAAGCAGCGTGATTCCGATCTGGCTATACCAGGGTGGTGAAAAGGCCCCATTGCTGGGCTAAAAAGGCTCCTCTTTTGTCCCTTACGGTCCCTTTCGCTGGCGGCTAGATGCACGTGTTCGGAACGGACCTCTGTATTTATACCGCGAAACTGGCTACCGATCCTCCCCGAAAGGTTTTCTGCATGTTTAGTACGGCCACTCTCTGCCTCATTCCAATACACGTGCGTTGGTGTTTTGTCCGCACTTGGAAGCGTTATCGCCTTCGCTTATGTCTGCCTTCGCTGGCGAATTGTTCTCCGCCCACATTCAATGGATTACCCCACTCTCATTCTTCGCTTTTTCCAATCCAAGACCGCAAATTTTGGCTCCGGTGGCTTTGTTGCATTCAAGAGAACCTTATCAGTTTGCTCCGATTTTAAGTCACGTGCTGTGGAAATGACTCCAAGTGATGAATTTATCATTAAAACTTATCTTAATTCAGGCCATCTTTGGCGCTTCGGAAACTTTAGCCTTAAAATAATAACTTAGACAATACTTAATTTTGTCCCCATGTGTAAATTTACATATAGGCATAGTACTACATCTAGTTCTTATTTGAATGCCAAAGAGATAACTAGAAGATCCATTAAATATTTCTAGAGCAAATTATTTCTAATTAGCAGAAGAGCTTTCAAATTTGCAGAAGAAATGCAAGTATCTCCGTGACGGAAAATTTGTGATATTTGGATTTAGACAAGCTATTTAAATAAATAAAGATGTGAATACAAATAGCAACATTTAAAAAAAGCAGATACGAAAGATATTACATTTTTATTTCTCAAGCATTGACGGATTTTCAAAGTAGAAAGTTTTCAAAACAATACAGCCCAGGGCTGCTCAAGCGTTATTAGGCCAAATAAAGTTAAAATGTCGATAGCAGTTTTTCTGAAGGCTTTCTTTGGATTTAATGCTGGTATAATGAATTTAATTAGCACAACGATGGATTGTGTAATTAAATTTAAATACGGCGTCATTTTGACCCGAGATAATAATTAAAACTTTCAAAAGATATGGAAACTTATTTCGTGGGTGCCTAAAGTAAGTTTTGGCGTACTGCTATGATGCAGGTAAGATCCGTCAAATGGTATAAAATATAAAATAATTCAGCTAATAATGAAAAACATTGAGTATTTTGACGTATAAAATCACGAAATAAGCACACAGAATCGACTACTAAGAGAATATAAATGAATAAGTGAAAGCTATAATCTCTGTTTTTTTTTCGTGAAGGAGAAGAGTGACTTCTAACTGAAGGAAATGTACTGCAATCGAAACAGTTGCTTGTATTCTAACCTAAAGAGGTTAAAAAATTAATTAATTTGAAAGAAACAACGGTAAAATAACCGGTCATCAAAATATGAATAATGATTTTAGGTTGCAAGCATTAATGAATTAGAAATTACTTCTCGCAGGAGTGACTCTTTAAATTTCAAAAATTTCTCTTGTTAATCCTTTTTGGAGCTGGGCAAAGAAGTAAAACCTATTTTTTAATTAAGAGTCCCTCGTTAATTTTCGAACATGTCGGAAGATTTAAACAAAAGATCCGGTCCAAGAAAAAGAAAACACTGATTAGTTTAGAAAAAAGCAGCAGCTCATCTCCTCCACGGAAAGAAAGGATGACACGAAGGAATGGGGTTAATTAGCTGTTCTCCGAGTTGCTTAGTAACGATACAGCGCTCCACTAATATTCTGACAAACAAAACTCCTCTGCAATTCTTATATGCTCTCAATTCCACTTCCGAAGACCAAAAATTACAACTTCTATCCCAGTGACATATTTCAAATATTTTATGTACGAGTATTTCACAGATTATGCTGCCGATAGAAACCATCGGTGTATTCCAGGAGTTTTCGATAGTAGTTGTGATATTAAAATGACCTGAGACAACTTAGGTAATTCTAAGCACATGGGATCCCACAGGAAATCGAACCTAAGACTGCTTTCATCAACGCCGCACGCGTTGCCCACATGGATATGCGAAGGCACTACATTAGTTTATATTATGAGTGCCTGCTATGATACTCTTTATAACACATATTTATTTACGTGGGATTAAGAGCTCAGATAATTTTGGAATATATTTGGGAGATAGAAGAATGGTAAATTATGAATAGATTAAAATGCCTTTGATAATACCCATCCTCGTAAACGAGTCACAAATATCATTTGGTTCTTACTTGAAACGATAAAACAATCATTTTCAACATATTTAAAAAAATAGGAATCATGGCGTTTCATACTCTGTCATTAGAAAAGAAAATATTGTTTTCAAAATATCTGATTAGCTTACAGAACTCAAAATAAATACCAAAAAACCTTTTGATCACGCGTTTAATTTAAACAATTCATAAAGTTAATAGTGATTATCAAATGTAAGTACGTTACGTACACGTGTAACACTATTTCATTATATGGCGTGCCTAACTTAATGATTAAATTGGGAGTTAACACTACCCACTAATGCCTGAGATATGAAATTTGAATTCGACTGAAATACATTGAGAACATTGCTACGAAAACTACGTAACAATAAATTGCAAAGAATTCCAAAAATGAAACGATTCCGGTAATTAAATACTTAAGAATAATCTCCTTCCAATGAGAAAGATAGCTAATTACCATAATTAAATTCTTACGAATGATTATGATTTTGGAGAAAAGCGAGAGAGTAATTTCGAAGAACTACACAGAATAATAGAAAAAGTCCATAAGCAGCTTTGCTACGCTATTTTCATAAAACCTCTTTCATTGAAAATTACTCGGGGATTAATTTAAGTATATACAAAGGTAGCTAAGGTACTTTAATAAGTATGAAGTTTGAGATTAAATACTGATATTACGGCGGAATATTTTTGTGAAGGTATTTCCCGTTTTTGATGTCATGTTAATATTTGGTGAACCGCTGAAAAGCTCTTTTGCTGAAGGGATTTCGTCTCGACGGTGCATGTTTGACGGTCGACATAAATCGGCTTGTAATGAACGAGGCGTAAACCGAAAGAAAAATTTGGAAAAAAGTCCACGTCACTTTCTTCACCAAATCCGTTTATGAACTCCGCACATAACGTCAGCCGTTTAAGGAGAAAAAGAGCGGCACCATTATCAGAGATTAACCTCAATTTTCTGGAAGAAACCTCTTCGTAGATCCACGCCATTCATCCACGCGTTCCCTCAGGCGAAATTCATTAGGCATATAATAGAACACCTCTTTTTTGCCTCGGCAATCCATTGTCTCGGCTTCACCTGCCAAAAATACGGGGTACTATCCGGTTTCCGCATTTTACCGCGGAATTTTCGACGTTCGGTGATACACTCGCAGCTTGCGGCGGAAGTAATCAGCGAAGCAAGTTGGATGGCTTCCAGTAAGCATTTCTGATCTACGTACACAGTTTCGGCGGGAGGAATTTAAGAGGCATCTGAATAGGCCTTTTACCACTAAATGTCAGAGATTAATATCGGCCCTATTCAGACACGCGATATATATGGTCTTCCGTACTAAGTTCCTCATATGGGAACGACTGAATTTACCACAGCCAACTACTCTTAGTTAAGGGAGTCTCATAGCCTGTCATCGCTTGCTTTGGTGTGGATTCTCTATAAATCACGGAGCGATTCCCAGAAACAACTTTTTCGGAAGCACGGTTCTCTGGAATCATTTTACTAGAACATATTTCTAGTCTCTAGTTAAATTCATCAAAGCTCACGCAGAAATGTAATTGGATTTAAAATGAAAAAATTGAGAACTATATAACAAAAACTCAACATTTAATTATTGATGATCTAAATATTCTGAATTTATCACATCATTTCGGATCATTAATTAAGTAAATTATGTACAGCATTTATAATTCTGCAATTGAGATACGAATGCTTTAAATACAATAATTGTTTTCTATCGTTAAGTTCTATTTAATTTCGATTTTTGTACGATTTACGAAGGCAATATTTTTCATTCGGAAGTTCATCGGGTAGGATGAATAATGAAATCAACGCTTAAGAACTGGCAAATGATGAAATTATAGTAATATAATCAACATTTTCATTTTTAAGGGAAATTTAATTTCAGACTCTTCAATCTCACCCTCAAAGTCACTCCGTATCGGCTTTTAATGTGGGATAAGGTCAATAATCAATAAAATTGCCGAGAAAACGATTTTAATCTAAATTGCAGAAATAATGTACGGTGAAAAGCTTTCATTTCCGTGAGAAGCCTTCAAATGAGCTCTTGAGGATAAAATCATGGAAAATCCGCTTTCTATCTCAACATTCAGGGTTACAGATTTATTGAGAATTATGTCCTCGAATAATTTTTAAGCGTTATGTTAGTATATGGAACTCTCTTTAAGGAGATATTATTCATATATGGATTGAATTGACTCCTTTACTGTAGTTGTACTTTATGTATGGCCACGTTTTTCATGATGCGTATATGAATTTAAATTATCATTGAAGTATTCCAAAATAGATAACAAGCAGAGAACATTCCTGTGCGGGAACAAAATTCATACCTTTTTTGTTGCAAAACACGCACAAGAAGAGGGTTGAGAATAAATGAGAATCAAATCGATCAATCATTCGATTTAATTCTTTGACATAGACTAGTCGATTAGAATTCAGTATTTTATAAAACTGGTTAAAAATATTTAGAAAGGAAATGCTATACTCAACGGTACTCAACTAAGCATTCAACGTGGAAATAATAACTCGAACTTAAGTTTCAAATGGCTCAGATTATATTTCATTCTGGTTGTAGACAGCGCGAAACTGCAGTGCAAAAGTCCACTTTCCGCGGTATCGCTTCAAGAATCCGGAAAGATTCACCTTTCCCAATCCACTCCGAAGAGTGCAGGTGCAACTCATTCGAATTGCGTGACCGACCTTCAATCACGATCACGATCTGCGGGAAGACAGCGCCGCCGCGAAAAAATCGTCCCGGAGCGAATAAAAAAAACGGAGCCATTTTAAAGGGACTCATCAACGTGCTACGCAACTCGCTCGGGGAAATTTGAATGATGCATTCTGGGAATAGAGTGAGAGGGCAAAAAATAAAACGGGAGCATTTCTCCTTTCCTTTCAGAGGAATTAACCGTGGCCGGTGACGTCACCGCTTCCACTGATTGCCTCCTTCCTTGAGACTCCACATCACGTAGGCCGCACTCTTAAGATACAGGAAGACTCTCTTTAGGGATAAAAAAGGGAGGCAAAAAAGAGTCCCATTGACTTCAATGGGACCCTATTTTCCATATTGCCTTCGCTTCGATTGGTTCTTGCGCATTTGCCAGTATAGTTTTTTTATGCCTCGGCTGGGATTGGGTTGGAGGGGAAAGGGTTAAAGGATTAGGATCGAGCGAAGGGTTTGGGAGATTGGAGTGGAATCATACCGCGTAATCTTCCACTCTCAGGAGAACAGTTGCACTCCGACGAGAACTTTTTTAAGAGGTGCAATTGCAAGCGGAGAAAGAGCGCCGATTCTTTTCATGACACCCTGTCTATCTCTACCCTCTTCTTCGTCCTTTCTTCTTTAGTTTATATCCTCACAATTCCAATATCTCTTCTTTCCTCTAATTCAACGCGAGGGTCCTCCAGCATTATTAACAGAGGATCAAATCAGAAATTATATCTACTCTTCGGACCAGCGAAACATGAAAAATCACATTTTTGTGTTGAGTTATATTATTACACTAGCGGAGTGCCCGTTGATTCTCAACGGAAAAATGAATGCAAATCGAAAGTAATGAAATTTTGATTTGAAAAAAATTTGGATATGAAAAGTCTTAAATTTATGAAAAAAACCATACTTCTCTTCATCCTAAGTGACTTACGAAATCACAAAAACAGCTACACAAATGTAAATCACAGAATAAACTAATGCACCAGTCGCTACAACAAATAGAGGAAACAACTGTGAGTACCAAATGAATAGAGACGAAATCACAAAAATAGCCACACAAATCTTGTGAATCACAAACGAAAACAAATGAACCAGTCGCTTAGCACCTCCAATATGTTCGTTGGACAGCCAGTCAGTGAAATCATCGAAACTATCAAATAAACGAATTAACAAATAAACGCCGCAAACGAATTACGATGTATAGCAGTTAATCTAATTAGAACTCGTCCTTTTATGAATTAACACCTAATATCCTTAAGATGGCGTCGGCCGTTTTCTTAATTTAATTACTTAACACTTAATAAATAACCCTCTGCTGTTTAATTAACTGTATGAATTGTGTAGAATTTTTTATCCTATTGATAATGTAAGCGGCGCATCTGTTTATTTATATCGCAATTACAATTTAACCATTATGTTGCAAAATCAGAGTGAACTCTTACCTCTTCTCTTGAATAGGATTTAATTTAATTTCAATGTTTTCAGATACCGTTGACGAAAAATATTGTCTTCCGATATTTTTATAAACGTGGAATGAGGAGGAGGTGGAATTTTCATGTCCGTTTTTCCTTGGGAATTTTCCTGGGTGCACACCCTTATGTGAAAAGTCACCTTAACCCTTTCCTTATTCAAAGATGATAGTTTCATATATAGAGTAATATATCTGAAAAAAGTTACCGAGTTTAATATTGGACTGAAGGAAAACCATATACCAGCAATACTTCATTCTAGCGGGAATTTCTATAGCATATGGAACTGAAAATGAGAAGTAAATTAACGAAAAAGACTTCGAAAGTGAAATATCTTGTTAGAGGTCATACTTCGAAATGATGCTTATTCGACTAAATTCTTATTCAGTTTATCCAACTTGTCCTTGCCTAGACATAGAATCTATTAGTTACAGCAATGAAAATAATACAGGTATATTTTATCTCCTTTGATACTTGTCTAGAGTCCGTAAAATGAATACTACTTTGATTTTTTGGAATAATTAAACCCTGCAACATACAACATACATATTGAGGCGTATTTCTAATGATAATATTTGAGCAGCCAGCATAGAACCGTGGCATAAAAATAAAGGACAGCCGCCCATAATCTGAGAGAGGTGTTCCATATTTTATAGTCTAAAAAACTTAATAACGTATCGGCAATCGCTTAACACGAACATTTAAACATATTATTTAAGATATAACAAAATACCAATATGTATGATTATCACTATCAAGAAAAGATATAGGTGGATAGTACCTATACTTAAACACACCAATAGATGATCCACTAAAACATTTCTTGGTTTCATTTCTATATCTAAAAACACAAAATCCGTTTACCTTTCCAGTCCGGCATAAAAGGATTGAGATTCCCTGCTGCTTAAATTCCAATTCTTTACGCTTCAAAGAAAGCAATCACTGAATTCAGGGGTATTTCAACGATCTTGATTGATTCATTAAATACACAGCGGGACGCTATATGAAACAATTAGTATTTAGATCGGAAATTAAGAATGAGAAAGTTATCAACTTACCAAGCTAAGAAGATATAATTACTTTATATGAGAAAAGAAGATTCATTTAATACGACGATAAACATTAATTTCACGTAAATAATCAATACGTATTGGCGTTGCTATAAACAAAGCTTGATTGTTGCAGTCGCGCGTATGCTAACGAATTTGAATTCAAATTTAAAGATATCGATTAGGTGGACAGTAACTATACTTAAACACACCAATAGATGATCCAATAAAACATTTCTTGGTTTAATTTCCCATTCTATATCTAAAAGTACAAAATTCGTTTACCTTTCAAGTCAGCTATAAAAGGCTTGTCATTCCTTGCTGCTTATTAAGCCCAATTATTGACACTTCAATGGAAGCAATCACTGAATTCAGGGATATTTCAAATATCTTGATTGATTTATTCTTCAGCGTTAAAGATTAAATTCACAGCGGGACACTAAATAAAACGATTATAATTTAGAGCGGAAAATAAGAATGAGAAAGTTATCAACTTACCAAGCTAAGAAGATTTAATTACTTTATATGAGGAAAGAAGATTAATTTAAGTAGTAGTAGTACTTATGAAGGTGCCTCGACAGCTGAGGTCATTTCGCACCTTTTCCTTTTGATTCATTTAATACGACGATAAACATTCATTTCACGTAAAGAATCAACAAACACTGGTGTTGCTATAAACAAAGCTTGGTTGTTGATGATGCGCTAATGCTAATGAATTTGAATTTAAAGATATCGAAATTGGCCTTGACGACGGGTTGTTTAGAATATCAGATTCTCATAAAATTTTCGTATTTAACTTACTAATTCTCACAACTTCGAAGTGAAAGGAATATTTTACTACCATAATAAAAAACTTTATTCTATTTCCTTTGTTTTGGTGTTAGTTTTAGTTTCAAAGGGCCTTTATTTCTAATTTAATTTTGTTAAAGAAAAGTTTCGTGCAAATGATAAAAATGTCTTCCCATGTATTTCTTATGGAAACTATTCGACCCTCTGGAGTCGAACCGAGTACAGTTGGGTCAACAAAAATTAGCCTATCATTTGCGCTAGGGAGACTATTAATATTGTACAAATTTTGAAATTTTATAAATAATTAACTTTAGAGTTATAGCGTGAAATAGATTTTTGACCCCAACTGGGGACGAACTGGGGACAGCTAGGTGTATAAAAGGTAGCCTATGTCACTCCCCGGATGACAAATGACCATCATACCAAATTTCATCAAAATCGGTTGGATAGTTTTTGAGTGATGCTGTAACAGACAGACAGACAGACAGACAGACAGACAGACAGACAGACAGACATGAAAATTTCTAAAACATGTTTCGGACTCGGGAACAACCCTAGTATCCAGCAATACAACTTTTTTTGAAATCGGATCAATGTACAGACACGACCCCCTCTACAGATTTATTATGTATATAGATATAGATATATAGATTGTGTTATATTATTATTATATTCAGTTAAGATTCTAGGCGAGTATATTTTGGCACGTCCTAATAGTTCTAATAAAATAATAAATTAAAACGTTTATACATTTCTATAATGAAAATTGAAATGCAAACAATCGGACAAGTACTTAAATGGAGTAATTTAAAATTCTGATTTAGGGTTACTAAATGTCAATTTGACGAGAAAAAACAATTACATAGAAACATTCAACGTTGTTAAATTCAATTTACCTAAGCGAATCAGCATTTACACATCAATTTATATTTTACATACATACATATACGTTAAATTCGAATTTATATATTTTTATTTTATATCAGCAATTCATCCATCATGCAGACGAATTGAAGGATGTCCTCACTTTTGAACAAATTATATGCTTAATGACTTTAAGAGGAGAAATGGCAAACGGAGTCTATCTATTAAATATGTAATCTATTATAAGTTTCTAAGTAATTCGCTTGTATAATTACGATGATGATAACCTATTATACTATTCGTGATAGAATGTGTATCAAATAAAAATATGCTATTTTAATTCATTGCCTCTACCTATCTAAATAAAGGACATTCTTCTACTGTGAAGGACATTCTTCTACTGTGAAGGACATTCTAAGGTAGAATCGCGTTTAATGGAGGTTTCCTGCCCACCACCCAATTCTATTCAACACAAAAGTGATTTTAATGATATTGAAATTAAAGTTATATTTTTCATGGTCGAAGTTTATGAGGAAATTTATTGGATAATTTGCCTTTAGTTTCGGCCTCTTTCAAAGTTTACCAATCCTTTTTACATTCTTCCGTGGCTTTCTCCTCGTCATTTCAATAAAGGAAAAAATGCGGGGCATCACATTTCCCTCAACCTTTCCGCTGGCAAGTAATACCACGGCGATATTAACGTTACGCTACTCGGTTTACCTCAATTATCCAAGACTACTCATCCATTATCTTTTTTTCCATTCGAGTTCGTGACTCGTCTGGAATCTGAATCGTTTAATTCGTTGACAGGTTCTGATGACTACAAAATGAAGCAGTGAACATATTAGCTTGGGACTTCTCTAATAATGCATTTGAGATTTAGAGAAACTGCCTTCGTGTAAAATGAAAGTTTATTTACATTGAATCGAATCTTTTTTAGCTCTAGAGCTATGAATTTAAATGTGCTTATTTGTACAATACTTTACTACAGTTAGGACTTAATATTGCGATTAATGTAGACTGTAAAACGCCCCTTGATTATAGAGTTGATAGTCTCTGCCTTCACTTGGTGGAAGATCAGGCCTGATGATGATGAAGTATCGAACCCATGGTCGTGTACGTATTTAGTAGTTTTGTGTAAATTAAAATAATTGATCTATAATTCTTTTTATAATTGCCCATGATAATACTAAAATGTATCCAAAGTTTGATTTGAAATGTTATTTTGCATTAAAAAATTAGCAACTGCCAATATATTATAGAATCTTCATTGAGTCAGTTGATTCAGGAAATGTTGTTTCCGGAAATTCCGTTGGCCTTTCTCTAATGTTCTATTTTATCCCCCTCATTTTCACATTGATGATTCTCTATACCATCCTTAATCCTTGTTTCCCACTCCATATCGAATCAAATTAGAGACGCTCAAGTCTCAATATCCTAGTGATTATAGCCTCGGTCCGTCTTCCTGTGTCGCCCTAACTCTGCAGCTTCCGATGTCTGCTTGGGGTACTCGAGCTCCGATAATTAGGTTTCCTGACGGGGTTGCAATTGGTTCAAGAGGGTCCCTAATCCTCCCACGCACACGGCCTTCCATCAAGGCTGAATGTGCAAAGTGGAATAACCCTCTTAGGCGTCCCTGTTTGGCTCCGGAGCAGGCAAACCGTTATAATGCGGCCGCGGCAAAAAATGATCGCAAACAGGATCACAGGATACTATTCTGATCATGTGCGTCTCCTTCCAAGGGGGATTGTTAAGAGGGAAAAGGTTTGGATGTACTGTATGCCTTGGAATGCTTAACCTCCCTCTAATCTGGTGTCTTTAATTGACTTCACTTCTGCATGGTCTCTGAGTCTCAATTTTTGTGTGCAATTTTAACTGATTTTTCTTGTTTGATGCGATTTATTTTCACCAAGATCATGTTCATAAAAGATTGATACACAAATCGCTATGTATTGAGTGAAATAAATGAGGTGTGAACATAAGATGAGTAGAATTATAAAGTTCTAAATACAAAAAGAACATTGTTAATACAAGTATGATTGAGGGTTGAAGATAAAACTGCTAATCGCGACACAACCGAATGTTAACAGTGCACTCAACTGCACAAAGAATGACCCAATTAGTCCGAGTCTGAATATTTCGGCGCAAATGCAAGCAAAAACTTATCAGATTTGACTTCGACGCATAGATATTCTTTCCATCTCATTCGGAGGCAGATTTTCGATAGCTACTCGGCTGCGTACGAATTGGAACACAGGGGTAAAGCGATAAATATGCAAGTTAAGAATACATTACGAGTTTCTCAAACCGACCTAGAATTCTCTTCAAAGAAGTAATATTTTGAATGAACTAGCTCCATTCGAATTTTTGTACTTCATCTTTGTCATTCCGTTACCGCAATTCCTTTTCGTGAGTTCAAACTAACACGTTTTGTACTTTTTAACTCATCTCACAAAGACTGAAAGAAGAATATTGCAGACGTGCATTTGACAAAAGATTATAGGAATGAAATGAGTATACATGTTAGTCATTTCGATTCCGAATATTTAAGCCATTCTCGCTATCATCATAGGGATAACCAAACTGTATTTTCTGAAGGACATTCGGGAAAATAAAACCGCAAGATATCTGCATATCCGACCGCATTATCTGTAATGCGGTTTTTTCCGAAGGCTAATTTGGAGTTAGCAATTCTCAGTCGCAAGTTCAATCAAATCACGATACGGAGTCTGCTTAAGAGGACTTCCATGCAACGAATTAAGCGAAGTAATTTTAGGAATGTCGATGGGATGCAAATTAGGACTCGTCTGGATTCGTAATAAGTCTTGATTCAATTTTCACCAGCACTTTCCTTACCGATTTGTAACCGGTATTTCCATTTCCTTATATAAATGTATTTCAATTTGTTATCACACATTAAAGTAATTTGCTGGTGAAATTGAAAATCGGACGATATTCGAATAATAATGTTTATGAAAACTTATTCAGATGAAACTTAGTGCAAAAGATTTTTTAATACATCGTCCGATATCAAAATTTATTTTTAAAGTTGACGGATAAGTTGTCTTAAATGAATTTGCATTTGCGTATATCAGCAATAAATAATTAGCGTTTCATTACCAACACTCGCTTTTATTCAGAATACCATGATAATTTATCATGAATATCAAATAAAAATTAAATTGATAGACTCTGTGATTCCCTATTATAAATATTTTTTCAATAAATGGAAATCTATGGATTTAAGGAAAGTTTATTCTAAGAGACGCAAGATTTATTTTTCTCGAAATTCTAGGATAAAGTAATTCTTTAAAGAACAGGCTCCTAAATTTATGAATTTTGGTAAATGTTTCTAATATCGGTTGGGAATACGGTATAAATGCGGTCACAAAAGGTAACATTCGTCGGAATGTAAAAGCTGTGTATCACATTACTTGAACTCAGAGAAAATCCCCGGTTTTGACCATTTAATGCTCAGGGAAGAGTAATAATTTGTTTGGAGGAGGAAAAAAGAATTTCCGGGATCCCTTATTTATGCTTATGTAATTGCCTCGTATTTTAAGGGAGGTGTTCCGCTTGACGATTAATGCAAACACAAAATGGGAGGTGTAAAGGCCAAATCACGATTTATGCTTGATGATGCAAAAAAGGAAGGAAGGCGATAATAAATAAAAGGAATGTGTACGGAAATGAAAACGAGTGCTCATTCTTATAATGAATGTCTCCACAAAATAAGCTCGTTCAAGGAGCTCTAGAGCAATGTTCATCTTTAAATATATTTCCTTAAAATTTAATCATAGAATGCATTCATGGGTCCATTTCACTCATTACTCTTAATTTTATTGTTCTACTCTATTACTAACGTAAGACCTTTGAAAAATATTATTTCGCTAATATCTCATAAGAACCGATGTGAAAACAGTTTCGGGAGAGTGATAGCAAGTCAAGAAATAGTCTTCCTAAGAGAAAATTCTTCAAAATCGAGTATCTAGTCTCTACCAATTCTTTCTTCTTGTATTTGAGAAGGTGTAACCAGTTTCATAAATTTATCCGAATATAGATAAAATACTGGATTGTAAACTTGCAAGATTGTTTTAGAAAACTTTACTGCAGAGTACACTACCATTAACAATAAGAGAATGTGCCTAGAACACTACAACGAAGATTAGTTTTCAGTCACGCCGCTTGTTATCCCAATAAATTGGGAATAGAGAAACGTTTTTCTAGATACAAGTAAAATAAATAAATCTAAAAAATGAACTAAGTTGAAACCACGTTTACTAATTGCATAGTAAGATTCATTCTTCAAAGCGTTATCAGGAATTCTGTTAATCCTTAATTAATCGCGTGGAATCAATATGATCTCAGGCGTTGTGTTTCTTTCGGTAAAACGAAAATTAATCAAGATATTTCAACCAAATTCTCGTTTTGTAAGGATCTTTACCTTTTTATAAATACCTGAGAATTATGCTAATTTTAAGCAATAAAAAGTGTGCAATTTTAGCAGTGTTACCAAATTTACAACAATAAATTTAAATTATTATTTAAACAATATTTTAACAATTTTAAGCGGTTATACATAAAGTAATTCATTGTTAAGTGCCAGAAAAACTATGAAAACCACTTCACGCAAACCAAATGAAAAAAGATAATTTCCATCCGTGAAAGGAGTTTAAAAATTTTCAACTATTATGCCTGATAGCGTCCCGTAGTAACACTTAAATAGCACTAGAACCGTAAGCTCGAGTATAATAAACTCGTATGCATAATGGGAGCGTGGCCTATCTCCAAAATTTCAAACCAGAACATCCTGCTAGCTATATAGAAGCCCAGCAAACATAAAACCGCTTCTCACGAAGCCCAAAAATATCTTGGAATTTTAGCACTTCAGTGCAGCGGATGCAAGGAAAACCCTCGGTACGGGCGCGTGATATAGGAAGTTACTGCACCCGTTTGAAAACGAATCTACCTTTAAAAGAGAGATAAGCCGGTGTGGCAAACAGGACAATAGATTGTATCCTGCCTAGGCACCGTGCACTCCTCTCGTGCAGCCGCGTTCGTTTTGCCGTCACACTCACCTCGAGTAGGATACATTTCTCATATTTTTTTCTGAGTCTGTATCTACACTGGTACAAAGTAAGCCACCCTTCGGCGAGTGTCGGGGGGGATTTAGGAATAGACCCATTTCCTCAGGTTGTTACAATCGCGTATCTTGGAGGGAACGAGTTCTTGAAACGATTTGTCGTTGCGCCCAATTGTCCTATTTAACGCTCATACATTGGCAGATATTAAAGGGAGTCACATAATATCCATCACGTTTTCCAAAAATACACTTTCATTGATTTTATAAAACAGTTAACTTCTCCATTTTGCCTTTTCAAAACATCGTTACTAGGATAAATAATGTCGAATGAATAGCTAAAATTCCAAAAACTATACAATCCCACTCACTCTGCTGGATTGATTTTGATTACAGATAGTGCTACAGATAGATAAATAATAACTAAAAGGAAAAAAGGAACACGGCTGTATTATTATCATTAAGAGTTAAAAGAGAGCTGGGTATTGTTGGACTCTAAATGTTAGAAAGATTACTACAAAAATTACTTGTCAAGATGACTGATTGGATCTGGAGTACGCGTTCGATGAATTCAATCGGTGAGATTTTGAAATGACCACTGAAATATTTGCGTTTCCAATCAAAGAAACAATTAATGCCTCTGAAATATCTGCAGCTACCTCCGAGTAGTTATTACCAGAAGACAAATCGTTATTTTGATTGTTAAAATTCTGAAACCTTAAGCGCATTAATTATTCAAAGGAGATTTAATTATGTGTGAATTACATCACCTTTTCATCGCATTTACCGACAATACGCTACACAAAGCCAAGCCTTTTACTTGCTTTGCCGCAGATTTTTTGAGCATGCGAGCTCCAATTTAAGTTATTAGTGATGTTGATCCCGAAATATTCAACTGGATCTACTACTTATAATTAAAATATCTTTGCTTATGAAAATAATCATTTCTGACCGTGCTTCAAAGAACGACATAATGAAACAAAATTAAAACAGTGTGTAATTTAATAATAATATGTATGCTACTCTTCTTGAAGGACCTGCGGATTAGGCAGGGAAGAGTCTTCGACTAGAGGAGAGGCGTGTCTCCTGCCCGGGGAACCCACCACTGCCCTATGGGAAATGAGCTAAGCCTGCTACAATGCCTTGCGACTTGAGGAATTCCGCATATTTTTAGATAAGTCTACTTTCCTAAGAATCTCTAGGACACATCACATTTGTATCCGGAGAGGACTTGCACCAATGGAACGAACAGACTACGGAGAGCGAGCGAATGGTGCACGTTCGCACATTTTCCATGCGATTCCGACCGCGTATTCCGTGGGCCCGATGACAAAGGAAAGGAAATTCAGAAAGGAAAAGGGTGCAAGTGGGAGGAGAGAGAGTTTATCAAAGGGTTATTCAAGAGGCTGAGGAAGATATGGATGGTCTTGTTGCGTCGTGCACAGAATAAGGATAAGCAGAGGAGGAAATGTAAGGAAGAAAGAAAAAAATGAAATCAATTTCTGTAAATTTCTCGAAATTCGTATTACCTAAGAAAAATAAAGGGTGCGAGATTTCAGCATAAATGCATATATTTGTGCATGAAGGGGTAATAATTTTAAATTACCAGCTATTCTATACGGTAATTTGATAGAGAAAAATAATGGGTAGCTAATGGATGAACTCATCTTGAAGCAGGCTTGTAAAGAGTACACCGATTTTTTCACATTCCTATTATTTCCGACAAACTTCATAAAAAAACGTAAACTAAGTGGTTTTTAGATAGATTTTATTATTTTTTAACATCTGCAGTCCTTGTGAATATTACAGAAATAATGTTTAAATAATGGTCCTACGGAATAGAGATAATTATCAAAGGAATTAAATTTAATATTCTAGTTTCGTTGGTTGAATATCGTCATAGCACATTTTATTTTCAAATTGAGAACCTAGTAGAAAAACACCTTTGCATACATTGCATGCACACGTATAATTTACAATTTTTGGTGTAAAACTACCTTTTTTGTTTTCGTTATTTGCGACGAATTGGATCTCAACTGAGATAAGTCTGAAGAAAAAACTGGACGCTATGTATTACAAAAAACGTAAACAATCATCTGTATCTATACCATCGTAATTAGACTATTAGATACTATTCAAACAAAAATGATATTCAAAATAACGTGATGTAATAATATGTGAACATATATCTTACGAATGATTTTTTGTTATCTGCTACGTTCCTGCTATCGTACTCTGATGAATGGAATATTTTCATTTGTCATGTGGTACAGGATAGAGAAGAATGTATCACTCATTTTCTTTTGTCCCAGTCTTGATCATGGCTGTGATGAAATGAAAGCTACTGAGGTATGAGTGAATAATTGCTCTAATCAAGGTCTCTCTTCACCAAATGCAAAGAAAAGTGTTACTCATAGAGTTATCGTGCTTCACTGTGGCACTCAGTGAGGAAAGCAAAGGCAAACTACCTCACTCCTCATCCTGCCTTGCTAACCCCATTTCTCTCTGCAATCTCTTAATAGCTTATGCTGGAGGGGGTGGTACGGGCTGAATACATTACAGAAAGTTATCCGATAGTGCTATTGATAGCATTGCCAAAAAACTATATGCATTATTAAATTACACGGCTACGATCAGAGCCGAAAACGTAAGAAAGCAACTTTATATCGAGCAAAGAATTATTCTAAAAATTAACGGAAGCTGACAATGTCCAATGTTTTAAAAGCTAAATGTGATACAAAAGGAATATAATGAATTAGTAAGAAAGATATTTCTCGGTGTAGGAAAAGAATAGAGAAAATGTTTGCGAGATATTCAACAAAAATGACTCACGCAGATATACAGGGAGTTTCTATGTTGTGAAAATAAGTAATTTTCATGTATTGTATTAGATTCAACAAAATTTTATCAAATTATTTTTATAGTTGGCACTTATATTTCTACCTTCAGTATATAAGATGATTAAAATTAAATAAAGTATTTATTTGCTGAGAAAATAATGAAAAAAGAATGATAGAAGGCAATCGGATAGTCGTGTGGACAGCGCTTTTGCCTTTGGTGAAAGCGGTCCCGGGTTCGAATCCCTGTGGGAGCCAATGTGCGAAATGATCTAAGCTGTCGAAGCACTTTTAGCAATACTACTACTACCAAGAATGATAGAATTATCTGATCCTTTCTCTTCTTTCATATTTCCACTGCCAATCTCTAGCAGCGTAAAAAATAAACCGACCGACCGACGAAAGATGCAGTTCGCGTTTTAAAAAATAACGCCACCGCTGATTTCTTTATACAACCAGATCAAACAAATGTTGGCCGAGAGTCACTTGACATTTAAAAACTTCATCCGCCAACCACTTCGAGTCTCGACGTAGTATTTTTGAGCGCTCTTTACTTTGCGTTCGCTTCATTTATTCTGTCTCAATTGGTAACGAATCGTTCGAGAAAACGACTTTTACCCTCAAAATAAAGTCAACAGGTGTAAATAGTTTACCAAAGCCGAAAGGGAAATAGCGGTTGATCCCCTCTCTTTTTTATCGCCACAAAGGAATCGAGAAACGAATTTTCCACTTCGCAAAACAAAATGAATGAAATGAAAGAGGGCGCTCACAAAGCTGACATTCCGACGCAATGGAGGCAAATTAATCGAGGCTTTTTAGGGACCCCCTGCAAGGAAAGACGGGGGCCTGCGGTGGCCGGAGAAGCAAACAATAGATTATAAGCGATCAGTCAAAGGGCCGAGCGCCGTTGGAAGTGAACCTCAGACCATTCCCATTACCACTTCGTAAGCTGTCGGATCCCGTACGGTGGCTGATTCCAGAAGACAGTCAAATGAAAAAAAATTGAGACCTCCCCCATTTACAACCAATAAAGTCAATTTTCCGCAGAAGAAGCTTTTAATTCAAACGCATTTTCGACGAAAGGTAGAGGAACGCAGAGAAAATTCAAGGTCTTCATTTATGAAATATTGTCCGTAATTTGGAAATGATATTTAAAATTAAATTCCTCTTTTAGTAGGGGCATTGTACATTCTAACGTTTCAGTTAGGTCGGTAGAGTATTAAATGCGGTGTTAAATGGTTGCTTACGTGAAAGATGAGGCTTCATTATTCTTTCTCCCGATGTATACAAAAAATCCAAATTCTCTATCGATTACCTCATTGTGAAATCAACTTTAGTAAACATAAAATGAGTTTCAGCGTATAATCAAGTAGATCTCAGGTAAAGTAGTAATGTACCCAAAAACAACGCGGAGAAAAGCATTCGAACTGGCTGAAATTATTACATATATCCACCAACATGATTCGTGGAAGGCTATACAGGAGTTTAATTTCAGACAAATTTTCCCCTATAATTTTATTGCCGTCAATTTTCTACTTCAATAAGGCACTGATCGGACTCAAAAACAAAGTTGCCCTGTTGCTTGGTTATGAATTGCTGTATTAGCGGATGATAAGAAATATATACTTCAATAGTTCTTTTCATATAATTCAGGTTCGAAATTACATTAAATAACAACGTGAAAAAAACAAAGCAACCGATTGATGAACATGTGGAGGTCCGATGCCTAAGATGACCCCGTTCCTCCTTGTTTAGCCCCGAAACTATGTCCTCGCCACTACTGCCTCGCATTTAACATTTCTGCGTAATAAAGAGGCCGTTGCGGAATTCAATTCGGAGGCATCACAAAAGGGGCGAATATTTAATCCGGTGATAGCCAACTAAACACCACGAGAGAGGTCGACCGGAGAGGCGTGTTACACCTCACGCGCTGTGTTATGTAGGAAAGAATCGGAGAGATGTTCCGGTGCACACAAAGGCATGCACTCGGCGAAGGAAACCGAGGTTGTCGAAAACAAAAGCGCATCGGGAGGAACGCGCAAACACGTGAGTGATGCCGGGTCAAAGGACAAAGCGGAAAGACGAGAGATATGTTCCGGAGCATAATGGGGTTTGTGGAGGAGATGGTCTAGCAATGGCACCGTGGGTTTCAGGAACGTGCCGATGACAAAAAGGCGTCCTTGAATAGCGGAAAAGTTATCGTCCTTGGGATATTCGGAAAAGAGAGATCACTCCAGAAAATTATTGGAACGTAAAATCGAACTTTAATTTTTTAAGGACGTGGAGGGGTAATTTAAGGAAAAGAGGGATGCTGGTATATATCTCACGCCCAGACGAGTGAGAAATCATCGATAGGAATTTTATAAATGAGCAAATTTCTTCACGAGCCTACTCTTGAAATTATCATTTATTGAAAGTTCTACATTTTGCGTAATATGTGATCTGTATAGGAGTTTCTATAATTGTAAAAATATGTCAATGTTAAACATCCTGGATGCCTATTTGACAACGTGTTTAACGATGGTTTGCACATACATTTACCGACTGATTCACATTTAAATTCTAAATTTTTATTTAACTTTTTCCGCACAGTTTATTTTTTTCCAATATGCCTAATTTTTACTACAAAATTTTCTATTGATATAAACTGCAGTACATTTTTAGTTTTTATTATGAGACTGCTTCAACCATAAAAATAACAAAAAATTAATAAATAAAAGGTTTTTTAGTAGTTCTAAGTCAAATATTTATAATAATAAGTAATGTCACAATAAGTGCACCACTTAATATTTTCATAATCTTTTACCTTAGCAATGAAAATTAAATAAATTAAATTAAATAAATAAATAAAATAATTTAATTAATTTCATTTTATTACTTTAATTACTAAATTTGCCTCGATAAGGGTAATGATTCTTCTTCAAAGCGTTTTCCATGTTTCCATTAACATTTTTACAACAAATTTCTTCGTCTCATTAAAATTCTGGCGTTTCTATATTTTAATTACTTCAGTGAAGAATAGCTTTTCATAATGAAGAATAAATGTTGCGTTTGAATTTGTTTTTCTGCTGTGCTACTACTGTTGCCACTATCTGGCAAAGTCCTCCTAAGCTCTGTGGAACTTGTCAGGAAGTGATTCACCAAGGCAACAGCAACAATAGACGAGCACACACAATCATTACCTGATCAGAAAATCAGCAGGAATTCATACCTGGAACCTTGGGGTTGGAGCGAAAGCGTATCTATAACGCTAACCATCCTGCCACCAAGGCTGGTAAATTTTAAATTTTAATCTACGATTCCACTTATAGGTTTAATTCTTGCATTATTCAATAAAACGCACTATAATAACATGGGTAACCGTGCATCTACTGAATTAAGCTGATATTTCACTCATCTAATAACGATAAATTTTACTCTTAATTGCCAATAACGCTGGGTACATTATTTCTTCTCGTAGCTCATTAGCTACTTTGACGCATTACTCGCTTCCTTGGATCGGTGCATTCGAAACGTGAGATGGTATGACCGCGAGGGTTGTGAAGAGAGCAAATGCAATCCACAGCAGTTTTTTGGGCGAGAATTATTGAGGTCGAGGCGGACTCCGTTCTGTGAGTCCGCGGGATGCGACAGACGATATCATTGTGCAGATGTCGGACAAGATATAAAGGGGATTACGTTAAAAGCAAGGAGCGAATGACGAGGGAATCTAACATGGCCCGAATTTTTGTTTGTTTGCATGGTTTAAGCGCGGTAATTGCTGTGGAAGGATATGGAGGAGACGTAATAGCGGTAATGAATTTCACGTGGGTCATTTCGGTACGGGAATTACCGGATTCCTTCACTTGTGAAGGGTTTAGTTGCTTTCAATTCCCTGTTTTAGGACGACGGATAAAAACAAGTGTCTCTCCGAATTGGATGTAGGTCGATCAATAAGGAAGCTCATATCTGTTTCCAAAAAATATCGCACTTCTCAGCAAAAGTCGCTCCTACAGTTTTCTCTCAAACCTTGTTAGATATCTAGATAGTTTTTCTTAAATTACTAATTTTTTCTTTTGAAAAATAGTGACGACGTTTACAAAAAAAATGAAAATACTCCAGTTAGCTCTGTAACACACTGAAATTTTATCTTTCTCTCAAATATCGTTTCAGGGAAAGTTAAAAGAATATCACTGAAAAAATTCTCAGCAAAAAAGGATTTTTTAAAGGTTTTACTTTGATGTTTAAGTTAAATTTATTTACTTTTGTGAGTTTTACTTTACCTTTGTTGCGTTGTGTTTATTTCCTTAACGACTATATAAGTTAAAATTTGCCTTCCAATTTTACGAGGGATCAAATAGATAAAATAATTTCGACAAGATTATTTACATAAGATTAAGATTGGGAAAATTTAATTTGACATCAATCGAGTTAAAACACTGCCTGCAAGAATGGGCGCAAAATTCTTTCAGATTAACTCTTATAGGGATGCTGTCATTATATATTTAAATTTCAATTTAAATAACTACAACTTGTTATCATATTTCATAGTAAATACTGATTTATTATTTACTATAAACCACTTTTCTTCTACTAGTAATCAGACCCTTTCATAATTTTGGCAAACATTCTTTGAGTCCAATCCAAAATCCAGTATTTTGAAAATTAAAAAAATTGCGAAAATTTTCGAATTGGACCCACAAAACCCGACATAATCTCAATGAATGACATCAAAAGAGTTTGAAAAATTTGAGCGGAGATACTTTACTCAGGAATAAAAGAATGCTTCGTAAGTTTTGCATAATTCAATTACCTACCGAAGGTACTGAGACAATGTCTCAGTACCTTCAGTACCTCAAATATGTCTCAGTGAGACATATTTGAGACATACTGAGACGTGTTTGAGGTACTGAGACATATACTGAGAAGTATTTTTCCCTGCTTATTGATAGAAGCATAGGCATCACTTCGGGCGGACCTAGAAAAGACGTCCAAAGAAAAAGCACCACGCATCCAATAAAATTGGTACGAGATAGGGAAATATCATTTTCTTCTCTATCGACTTAGAATATTCTATCGTAAAACCGAGGACGGAGTTTTTAGAATTCCTAAAATCTCGATGAAAGGTTCGGAACTAAAGCTTTTGACTCGGAAGTAAAAATAGAAAGACAGTATCAACATCCGAAAAGGAAGAAGCTTACGGTTTCCTTACTTTTAGGGATATGAAAAGAAGGCTAACGAAATATTTCCTGAAATAGGATATACAGTCCAATCTACATATGACTTATAAATTCAATGCTAGCCCCAGGAGAGTATCTAAAGGATTCGACTTAAAACCTGTATAGTGACAAGAATTTAAAACTCCAAATATCGCCGAAAGTTTTTATTAGTTTCATTTACGGGGCTTTATAAAAGTATATAGGTCATCTAATATTTGATATATAGAAATAGTTGGGAATTTCATAATATGAAAGAAACGTAAAATCGGTTATATTCTCTGAAACATTTGGGAACCTGAGTCCTTTGGAACGGATATAGATTTTCTGAGAATCTTTTCGTTTATAAGGATATCAAATAAGGATTCTATTCTTCTTCTCAATTGAATCTCAAGCAAATTCTTAGTATTCATTAGACTCAATTTGCTGTATGAACGGCCAAAATCTTTCTTTTGAATTCATGGACAAGAGATGCTGAGAACTGATGCTAAGAATATTTTCCTGAATAATGAGAAGAGAGAAATAAAACCTATTTACCATACTGATATCCTCACAAAAATATTTTATCTTGCTTCTTGACGTACTTAAGTTATGTTTCACTCTATTTACGATCCACCGATATTCTCCCTAAAGTATATACAAAAAGAACATCAAAGGCTTTTTACGAAAACTTTTAATGAACTTTTTAAGAGAAAGTTTTTTGTATTATTTTCACTTATTTCTTTTTGAGAGTTTATCTGCTGCTATTCTAATAGAGACATTCTATAAATATCGATTGAATATTTTATACTCTTGGATGATATAATTCGATTTTGCAGTCATTCAAGATTTGGGTTTCC
Source organism: Sympetrum striolatum (assembly GCA_947579665.1). Lineage (NCBI taxonomy): Eukaryota > Metazoa > Arthropoda > Insecta > Odonata > Libellulidae > Sympetrum > Sympetrum striolatum. The sequence continues at coordinate 55,137,432 of OX388348.1, read as the reverse complement.
ACAATTTTCTGCTCCATCAAAAACCTAGTCGAAGATAAACCAAAATTTTCGGAAAAAATAAAGAGTCATTGGATGCTATAAATCTTAATTACTGCCTTATTGAATGCCATCTGATACCTCTATAAACACTCTTATCTCTTTGTACTTGTATTTTTCAATTTCCAGGTCATTAATTTACACAACCAATGAAATTATTGACGCGTTCATTTTTCATAGTTTACATTACGGTTTTTTCAGGGATTTTTAATACATAAGTAGTCTCTTCAGTAACCTTATATACCAAGATGAGACGATGCCACTTAGACGCATACATGGTACTTCAATAACCGCTTCTAAAGTCTCTCTGGTTCCGTTGCATCAACCTAACTTCATTCCATAATTACCGCAGACTTTGGAGCAAATGCTGGAGCCGATAGCATCTGTGGGGAAGGGTATCCCATTGCTAGTCAATTCCATTTGCTGGAGGATTTTCTCTGAAAAGAAGAACAGCGCCTCCCGCTGCCTAAGTGCGCCCGCATCGATTCGCATTATGAAAGGCGGATGGCTCCAATTGAACCTCCCTCAATGCCCATTCAATGCTTGCAACGGAAAAATGCCTTTCAGAAGGGTGAAGTTTCAGAGATTTCCTTTACCGCAGGGATTGTAATCTCGATGCCGCAATGTGATTATACTTATTCGTGATTGCATAAATGTGTTTTTGTTTTCATTTAAATTTTATGCATTTTTTTATACCATTTTGTTTACCATTTTAGTTCGTGGTTTTTCAAACTGCTACCATATGGTAATGAAAAACAGAGAAATCGATAAAGTAAGTGGAGTACCAATTACAATATATGGATCTTAAATTTGCTTATCACATACCAAAAAAGTAACTTAACAGCAATGGTAACGAAATTTGTCAGAGGAGTAAGTAACAAAACTAAAAGAGGCATCTATAGAAATCCAGAAAACAATGAAATTCCCGAACAGGAAACCTCACTGAGAGAAATAGAAAGCTATCCACTAAGTTAACATGGACTTCTCAATAGAACGAATCGAAATAGAATAATCTGGGAAACGTTGGAGCTAAACCATATGGGAGAAATAGAGTTTGACAAAATGAGAAGAGGATGGAAAAAATTGAAAGGTACAGAAATGGAAAAGAGAAAGACTATGAAGGGGATGAACAAATGATGAATGATGGTAAGAGATGGAAGAAGTTTATCGAAGCCCCGATACCGATAGCATTAAATAATGGCCGAAGAAAATGTAATTGAAACCCACAAATAAATTTTCATTTATTTTTAAGGTTCTAATTATTTAGAGGTTTTCATGAATTTTAATTGAATGAATTACTTTACACACTCTAAAGAGGGAGAATAAAATTTAGAGAATAATTTATTTATCGAGGATGTTATATAAATAATCAATCTACTCATAATAATGCTACATGAGAAATAAAATGCATAGTAAAGTAAGTAGTCTTTTTAGTGAAAATAATTCAGTTATTAATCAATGCAATAATAGATATTTTCTCTTAAATTAAAAGTTTAAATAATTATTCACTTGAAGCTTACTTCGCAAGATTAATTTTGTATTTTTCAATTAACAAATGTGAGACAGAGATAAGGAAGTTATTCTATTTTCCCTGTGATGGTCTGAAAGAAGTACTTTGTTCCTGTAGAGGAGATAACCAAGCAGAATGATCATTCGAAAGAATCATTGTCGGGTCAATGCGTAGCAACTGAAGAACTGAATCAATTAGTGGAGTGAGACTTGGGTAGACGGTCAATTTTGAATCAGTGCTTTCTGACCCGTTTCCATTGGGTTTCAAGGAAATAAACCGAGTTGGCTGTACCAACAGAAATGGTCCATTAGTGCCTCCACTCCTTTGATCTTCGTCGGAAGAGCCTCGCCACACAACGTTCCTCAAATTGTACTATTCCTAATTGTAAATATTCCAATTTCAACACCTATTCAATTTTAGATAAATACCGCAAATACCCCGAGATTCTCGTCTGTTTTAAGTCTCACAAAGAAGGCTGAAAATTTCGTTTTTCCGATAATATTTAGTAGTCATTTCGGTTCGCTTCGGCAGAACATCTATCATCCTTAGCAGGATTGCTCACCGCGTAATTAGTCTCTAGTGTAATGGAATGGTTCAACTTACGTCCATTACATTTATTAAATCTCGATCAATACTCTAATGGGCAAAATGAATGCTTTCGTTCGGGAACTTTGTAAAAATTACTTCTATTTTACTCCATGTTATCATGAGTTTAAAACCCCTCCAACAGTTCACAGATTCATCCTTTTCCCATCCAACTGATTCGAATTTCCAATTCCCTGAGACTACTAATTCGCAACCAAGCTTCAGAGACATATTGCTGATCGCTATTTTTAAAATAAGGCAACATTATCAACTCAGATTTCTAGGCACAATTATTTTCTTTTTAATTTTAGTCATCTTAATAATATGCTACCTATTGAAATTTACTTTTCTTTATTTTTACAAAGATTCATTCCTCCAGGCTTAAACCCTCCTAAGATTTATTCTTTAATTTATTCAATTAGAATTTATTTCCACTGACAATCCCCAATATTTTACGCGTTTGATTTCCTAACAACAATACACCTCCTAAACCTTGCCCATCCCACATTTCAATTGTCTCCTAACATTTATATATATTTATTATATTTATATATATATATATATATATATATATATATGATATCACCATTTCTTACCTTATTTTAATCACTCCATACGCCATATGGTAAAAAGAAATACTTATGATTATACGGAAGAGGTATGAAGGTTTAAAATGAATCGAAACAGCGTCACAATTAATTTGGTAAAGAGTGATTTAAAATATATTTTTTAGTATTGATTCATATTTCATCATGATTTTTACTAAATTTGTATTGAATTTCAGTAGCTTATTTTATTTATTGGATTCCTCAAAATTTACATTATACTACTAGCTGAAGTAACAATTAAATCTCAAAAGCGGAAGGTAGACGTAAGGTTGAATATAGTGTTTCTTTTTTACATAAGAGAATATGAAATCTCTCCAACATACACTAGAATAGGAATTCTTATAAAAAACTTTTAATGACAAAGTCAAAAGATAAAAATTGTACAAATTCCACAAACAGTACAAATTTAATCTTTTAAAATTTTTAATAAAATTTTCTTAAAATGCTTATAGTTTCAATCATATTAGGTAATACAATCAAGTCCATGGGTACCGTAGAATTATGATTCGATATACATATAACATAAATAATTATACTAAAACGTCAGTTAATGGTAGAAAAACAAAGTGAATAGTGCTTAACACTTTATGGGCAATCAAAATTATCGCTCTCCACTTTAGTTATCTTCTATCTAATACAGATGTAAGAACGTAAGTGGCTGAAATGCCGCATATGGACTGAAAGACATAGTTTATATCCTTCAAATCTCGAATGTCTCCGCAAAAAAAACTACATAGAATATTTTTTCAGAATCGCAGGAGATGATTTTATTAGCAATTGAAGTTTTTCAACTTGATGGCAATCCAAAATGTTTTTTAAAAATTGAAATATACGTAAAAAATTTCCATATTAAGGTAAACATTATTCAGATACCTATATTTTGGATTCGGGTGGTTAAAATAATTCATGAATGTAAATTAGTAATGAAAATTGGAATCGAACAAAATGTATCCGAATAAAAAGTTGTATCTGCAGTAAGGTCTCAAATTTACTCAACTATATATAACTTCAACTATATTCAAACAATTCATGTAGCGATTTGAAACACGAATTTATGAAACTGTCTCCTATTGAATTAAACACGTAAAAAAATAACGCGAATAATATAAATGATTACACAAAGCGAATTAGAAAAGTAATAAATCATGTGGTAAATAAAATGGTTTAACGGATTTACATTTAAATGGAAATGACCAATTGAACGTCAAGAACGGTCTTTTAAATACCTATTATATATTTTTGTTTTCATTTAAAGAACGTTCGGATATCTTTAATTTGTAATGAATTTACGCAATCGAATTACGGTTAATTATTCAGGTATTAAATAATTTATGAAAATAATGAAGCAAAAAACCTAAGAGTAATTAATTTTAAACAGATGTATTCAATATTTGAACCTTCATAAATATTCCTCTTCAGTGAATGGACATTAAAATTTTACATTGACACACATTAAACTAATGGGCTGATAATGTCAAAGGTGAAATAATATTAGGAACCGATTTCTAAAAGGCAACAAACTGATTGTATTAAATTGCCGAATTTATAGCACTTCAGGTATCACATGTTGTAAAATTTGATTCAATATTCTTATATTAAAAATGAAAATATCACTTCCGTCCATCTTTCGATCGAGATTGTTCTTAAAAGAATAAAGTAAATCTATATAAAATCTATGTTACAATGTGAATTATAAACTCACAGAAACATACATCTGTCAGAAGAATTCACTCATTGGACCATAAAGGATTCGTTACCGATTATTTCAGGGAAAATGTCCAAGCTAGAAATAATTGGAATTCCTGATTCCGACAGGGAATTGACCCTAAGGCAATTTATTCCAAATACTAAATCTTCATGTATGTCCATCTAATGGGTACATAGTTATAGGGTATTTCTAGAATAGTATGTATAAAAAGATTTAGATAATACGTTCTTAAGCATCCTCTTTTAACGAATTAGTTACCACGGTGCAACTTTCTAGAAGTATAAAATTATTTAAATGAAATTATGTGCATTTTAGTACAAGAAAATTCTAAATATTTATAATTGAATTATGTAGTTTCTATGACGTTTAAGAGAGTTGTGAGAGTGATTTATTTGTTTCATGAAATGGTTAGTTAACTTTACTTATAGTGCAGCAATAAGTATTTATGGAGAAATAAGATTCATGTCGCTATTTTGATTTTCATTGATGTTAGTATACCCAAACTGTAAAATAGGAAGAAGTCAGAAAAGAGGATAGAAAATTTTGTTTCAGTCAAACGTAACTCAAAATCCTAATAAAAATTAATGAACACTGATATTTGTATTAGTAAGGATACATTAGTATTTCAAAATACGGACTATCATTCAAGCATAAGGATAATCTTACAGTAAAACTACACGAGGACTAGACACGGGACCCAAGTTTAGCTGACATAATGAACACCATTTGAAATTATGTTTACACATCCGAATTCTCCTTCTCAAATTTGTATACATCCCAATTATTCCACACTTTTTAATTCAACAAAAGACAAAATTAAAATATTCACAAAATAATCGATGTATAATGTAATAAAAGCACATTATCGACACAATTTTAAATGAGCAGTAAGTTCTGAAGTATCAACGAATATTTCGTCTTGTTATAATTTTATAAATATCGACGTTATTTGATAATAGCAACATGAAATCCACTCAGGAGATGAGACTCGAATCAATATTTTCGTTGAGGGCAAACAAGGAAAATCACTCGTCAATGGATCAATAGAGCTCGTTAGGCGTTGCGAAAGGTCATCTGCTGACACCATTTGAATAGTCGCGATTGATCGCCTGCTCACCTTCCTGAACAATGCCCTCTAATTAAAAATTATTGAAGGAGAACAAAGGAGTACTGCGTTATTGCGTATGCGCCATACAGCGAAAATGAGGGTTAAATGCCTCCAATACAAGCATACCTTCCACGACGAAGAGCTCCGAAGTATCGAACACAACCTCATTTCATCTTGCGCGAATTTTAACTGACAAAGTGTATGAGTAACAAGAAAATTTTTCAATGCAATCATTTAATACAAAGGTAGAAAACATGCAACTTTAATGCAATAAACGATCTATTAGGGCGTTCAGAAAGGACTTTTCGTTAATTTTCAAGGCATGTAACCTAAATGAAGTAATTTTGTTTTCCAATATTGGGCACTTTATGCATATTGGCTATTTAAATTGATAATATTAATTAATAACATTAATATTAAGATACAAATTTCAATTAAATTCGTTCCCTTAGAGTAAATACGATACTGAACAATTTGTATGTAGGAAATACACAGTAAAGTTCCTCCTGATTTTATCAAAAGCGGCCGAAAGATAAATATATGGAGCCATCTGCTGAAAAATAGTATCCCTCCCTAATGCGTAATATTTAAAGTATGATGTCCGTTTAATGTGCATCAATCTTGTGTAGAATTTGAATTACAAATAAATACATTCCATTGTATAATTACTTAACTTTTTATGAAATTTTAAACTTCGAATAAGTCCCCAAAATATTACGCAACTAGCTTAATCTCATACATTGATAGGATCTCTAGTTTCAAAACTTTTAATGCCAAAATCTGGGAGTTGCTTCGCTTGAATTGAAATGATAAGGAATTCAAATAAATTACTCCTTTTTACTAATTTATATGCAACATTGAGTATTTGCAAATGAGTTATAATTATCAGTAAATACAAGAATCTTTGAGTGTGGCGACTGCTTTATAGTATCCTTGACGATGCAACCCAAAATGCACAAAATGTTGCCCGCTTTACAGGGGCAAAGCGTATTCTAAATGTGAATTTTAGAAAAACATCAAGAACACTAATTTTGTTTCGCGCATGTCATACGATAAATCATATTTAACAGTATCATATTAATAAATACAGCGTTAATATCAGATAAATAGGTTAGATGAAATATTTTAGGCCGAGTTTTTGAGTTTTATTATACTTTTCGACTTCATAATACTCGGATTAAAAAATCTAAAATGGCAATTAGTGTTTCAAATCTGCGAAAATAAATCGGTAATAACAATTGGAGGACACCTAGGAAGTAGAGTAATGAAAGAAACGAAGCCTTAAGTAACAAAGAGATGGGATTATCTATTCATTTCCCATTTAACCAAGTGATGTTTAGCGAACTGAGTTGAATATGCTTTAATTCTGATTCTGAACAGCTCAAAATCAGCTTAAAATAGCACTCGTACCTTAACTGAAATCTCTAGAGAAAGTTAAATGTTAATCTCATAAAATCAATCCACGCGTAGATAAACCAAAAAAAAAACATTTCTATCTATCAGAAAGGTCTAAATAAATTCCAAGCCACAGAATAATTTGATGCTCTCTTGGATAGGATAGTAGCCGAAATTGTTCTGTGAGAGATTAGTACAATTTAAAAGCTTTAGGAGAGCTCTCTTTTATCAGATAAAATCTATTTTTTTATCTTTCCAAAACTAAAAGCGTATTTGTCGCTTCGTGGAAGTAATTCCCAGAAAAAGAAACGGATCATTCGGTGCTTTAAGAAGAGGATCGGTTTGTGAGGATGAGAGAAGGACGTTTTTATAACCTTATCCTAATAAAGTCTCTCGAGGCCGGAGTTTACTCTGAAAAGCCTCTCGGTCGCTATTGCTTCAAACTCATCCGAGAGAGAGAGGCAAATGTACTGCGCGATATCGGAGAAATGAGGATAAACCTCATCCCTAATCGCTCCCATCAGAATACCTTCAAAAGTAACCCCTTTTTTATTCAAAATGATGGTTCCTTTTAAAGAATATCGTGAGCGTAAAAACTTCCACATGTATGTATACGTTTCATCTCTCCCGAGGGAATGTCTAAAAACTCCCGGTGCACTTCATTTTCCCTTCACAGCAGTGGAACAGCCGGTTTCATCACAGCTATCACTATCAGCTTCGGCACTTTTCAAAATGGAAGAGGAAGGAGCATCAATCGGCTTGTAAATTGGGAAGATGATATGAGACCCGGAGGAATATGACGACAAGGTGTGTTCCAGCCAGCCAATCACCGAGCTCCTTCGTGCGCATGCGCCGTGAACGGTTGGAACTTTTTTGGAGGCGAATCAACTATGCAGGTGAAAAGTAGTGAGTGGAATCCGTGATGCATGTCGGGAAATATAGGACCTACCGACGTTAACCTAGGTTTTTGCGGAAGAGGAGCTATTTATTGCGTACATAACTATATATGTAAATTTTATTTTTATATTGTATTCAATTATTTATTTATTCAACTGGTTATAGCAGAAATATATATCATATATAAACAGATATTTATATCATAAATTATTTATGTTTATAGCATAAATATCAGTATCATTATTACTTTCAGAATTATAAATAATAAATTTACGTATAAAATATTACAAATAATGAAAATGAGCTGATTATATTATTCCAGTCAGGTTTACAAAATATCTTGATCTATGCCAGGAAAAATTATAAGAAAAAGCAGGTTAATTTATAGCAAGTCATAGTTTAATGATGGAATCATCTGATTTTTATAGTGTCTAAAGGGCATTGAAAGACTCTTTCATAAACGCCAAATATGACTTGATAAGATAATTACTCCATTTTCAGCACCTAAATTTCAAAAAGAAAATTTCTTTCTCCGAATACCGCATTCAAACTGGTATTTTGGAAAATTCTAAAGCATTTATATTCTCCTCAATATAAATGTTTATTTGAAAACTCAAAAGTAATTACCATAGTAATCATTTCACTACAAATTTACTGGTCATCGAAAAATACAGTGACTTAGTAGAAGAGCAACTTTTTATTAAAAATGCGTCATAAATTGAATTAGATAATGGTATATAAGAATATCATGCATTTAATGTGAAAAAAGGATTAAAATATATCCTGTTAAGTGACTTACGATTCTAGAGTAAGTAGAAGACTTTTGTCTAGGAAAAAATGCCGGAGGCTGTAGAATGTACAGTCCTGGCCAAAATTAACGCAGCACCGGCCGTAAGGATCGCTAGGGAGGTGCTGCGTTAATTTTGGCCAGGAGTGTACTTAAAAAGTGTGATCGGCTGAATTGGAAACACTCAACCATCGACTGTAACTCTCTGTTATAATCGCTGTATCTGAATTTAAACTCATTTTCTCTTTTTCTCGGGCGTTTCAGATAAGCTTCATCGCGGGGATTGAAACTAATTATAATAGTGATCTATATCAAGCATTAAAGTTATATTAAATATACGTTATTTATTATAATGTTTCAATTATTGCGCTCAATATTACAATGGAGGTAAAAAGAAGTTAACAGTATTCATTCGACGGGCAACGAACTTAATTAAATTTATTTCCGAATTGATTTGGCTGCATCCGATTCAATTTTCACTCGATTTCAAATTGCCCAGAAATAATATATATACGTTTGGGTATATTTTCGACTACAACAGTAACGAAAAAACAAAAGTATACAAATCAACCATCATATATCTCGGAAAGAGTTTACTTTCCGCAGTAAAAGTTGTGCCAAACCCCGCTACTTTACTCTCCAATTTATACGGAGCAGCTGAACTAAAATTCCAATTCCCTCCGGAATTTTTTCACATCGATTCATGAAACTGCGCTTCGCTTCAAGTTGCTATATAAAATTAAAACAAGAGGATTTAATTTCCCCACTTCCCGTCGAATTAATTCCGTGCTACCTCCGCACGGCGTTATTCATTTCCTTATCTCGCAGTTTCGTCTGTTATTATTTAAATGGGACGTCACTTCTTCTTTCCTTATCACTGGAATTCAGTCGCGAGAACCACACGTCTGAGAGCGATCCTCACCTAATAAGCTTCGTTCGAAACTCTCTTATTATTCTACAATTTGTTGCGTTTCATATTTTATTACGCAGTCGTATCAAGAGGGGAACATAAAAGAAGAGTGCCAAAAGTATCTCTAGATGATTTAAAACTCCGACTTTGAATGTTCGATATTAATGCATTATTATAATTTAAATAGAATATCATTCTTTATTATCAGTTTTCATTCAAAAAACTCCACATTGCTATCTGAATTGATTCTTTGTTTCTCCTTTCTGAGCGTTAAGGTATCCTCTTTACATTTAAACTACTTCGGTGTACACAGTTTACATTTTCGTACCTCTATCAATTCGCTACTTCGATTGTTATAGTCTTATTTAAGTCCTTGGACATCATCAGAAACAAGAGCGTGTTCGATCAAAAAAAAACATTTACGAAAGAGATTGTAGAGTGTTTCTAGGATGTTGAGCTAATATAAATTATATTAAATGAGTCGTCTTCTACGCTGCATGATCAACTTTATCCGTAAGTATATGATACTCCTCTGTATTTTGAAATTATAAGGCCTGTTATTTAACCAGATTGTTCTTTTTTCATCTCATAAATTTCAAGAGATAAAATAGATAATCCAGTTATATATATATTCAAAGTGATTGTAGCAAAAGATTCAATAGCATTTAAAGGCTCCTTAATAGAAATTTTTACTTGAAAACTCAAACTTTATTGCCTTTTTAATAATTTTAATAAAAATATAAGCAATTTTCTGATCTCCCGAAAACATTTATTCAGAATACTTTGAAATTAGCTGAATAATCAACTTTGAGTTTTAACCTATATTATGATACATTCTAGAAGGTTAAATTATGTATTTATGGATCATCTCATTCTAATTAAGTAAAGAATAGGCTAGATGAATATATTTCAATCTTTACAAAATTCTGTAGGCTAACTAATTTATATCGATTTACCCAGATAAATATCCCTAGATTTCGAAACACTTCATTTTACGAGGCAATGTCGGTTCCGAGATTAATTCTTTGATGTTTCCTGAAATTAAATTTCATTGAAATGGCAATTGCTTGTGAAATTGATACATTTTAATTGATAAAATTTGAAAAATTGATCTTACTAATTACAATTCAAGAACAAGTGAGACTTTCCTTTGGTTTAAGCAAAACCTGATCAACTTGATAAATCTCATGATAAATTCTTGTCCGATCGAAAAAAAATGAATTATAAAAAAATATTATTAAATTAATATTTTTTTTTAGCCTTAAGTAGATATAATCCGTAAATAATTATGTTTCTGTCGCTCATCAAGTTTAGAGGCTTTTATTTAATTATCAACACAGACTCTAAATAAGATGGTCGCTTCCAATGCAATGTTTAACTTTTGTGGAACTTAATAGAACAAGCGGGAGAGGCAACAAGCAATAGATTTTTCATGGAAGCGTAAAAATGAGAAATATAAAAATGAAAAATTAAACATATATTCTTTTTTATTCCATAATTATTTGTACGATTACGAATTTGCATCGATTAAACAATAGCTTTTAAATGTTTACTATAATTCTGGAGATGTGAAGATAAACGACTAAATCTCTTTCCTAATTCTGTGGACGTTTACAAGACTCCGTTGTCTTGAGCAAGTCAAGAACTCCCACTTTTTCTCCATTCTTCATCATAAAGGCTCAAGAGGAACACAATTTCTAGATTTAAACGGGCGTTAACAATAAAAAGCACAATAAAATTTCCGAAAACGCTCGGAAAATTTCCTCAAAACCTCAACAGCATTTTCCATGGCTGAACGAGAGTATGGGTGGAAATAATTATAGCAACAACCCTCTTTCAACGTCATTCCTCTCCGAACGTTTTCTAAGCTGGAGAAACTCAAATTACGTTTATCGGATAAAAGCCTCTTTCTCCGCCAGTTTTCTCAAGCTTGCGTCCTTGGTTCAAGCAATGAGAGGCGTAAATGAAGAGAGAAAGACTGGCAGTAATCCTTTACCCTTTCATAGCACCTACAGTAAACTGCCACTCCGCTACTCCAGCGAAGACTTTTTATAGTGAACCCGTCGGGGTAGCAGTGCGTTTTACTACCTCCTCCCCGAACGCGATATCTTTTGACGTGGAAAATTCTCCTCCGCTACCTCTTTCCTCCAAACGTCTCTTATCAAAGACGCGCAGACGACTGAAGGATGATTTTTCTCTCTCCGGATCGGAGAGAAGCTGCAGATGTGCGTTCACGTCCGAATGACGTAGACGCTTGTTTGGGGCGCGAAATAACCGTGCGAATTTCGTCGAAGAGAAGGCTTTTTGCGGTTGTCGAAGGAGATGTGTGGATTCCTTTGGAAAGAAGGAGTTTAGGTGAAGATGATTAGGGGAACGAGTTTACCCTCAAACGTACTGTGGATAGAGCTTTGCTTGGATGTGCCTATTACCTCGTTGAAAAAATATGTCTTCACTAGTGGGTAAAGAAACAAGGGAAATTACACGAACATGTTTTAAATCCAACTTTGTGCAGCGTTTTAAAGTTTAGGTGAGTTAAATTCGTATCTGTTCATCGATTAATGTATACTGAAATTTAAATGCATGCCCAATATTACTATATGAATTTATATACCTAAAAAACGTCGCACATATTAGGTAATGATAATTTTACGGCGTAGGACTACTTTTCCATTGAAAACCTGGAAATTGTTTTACTTCAACATGATCTCTCTGCTTCGGAATATATCATTTTAATTTGAAAAGAAAAATATTGAACAAAATTTGATAGTTAGGAGAATCAACTTTTTTTGAAAGGTATAATTTTATTTAGTAATACGAAACCATCAATGAAATTAATTGGATAAAATTTGCTTTGATAGAAACCAAATAAAGGTTATAATGGCTCATATTTTAATGAAGCAGGTTCGAATTCGATGTAAAAATATACGCCTGAATGAGATCAAAGGAAGTTGACGGAAAATATTGAACAAAACATAAATTTTTATTTATGAATAAAAATAGTATTCGTTAATTTGAAATTTTAACTAATATTTGTCAACCAATTCGACTTCCTTATAGTTGCTCAAAACTACGAAACTCTTAAGAGATGTAGAGAGAATTGCGTTTGATTATCAAATACAAATTATTTACGCTCATAAATTAATAAGTATATTCGTTTATTAGGAATTTTCAGCCAATTTGAGCGTCCCAAATTCATAATTATTTTCCTTGGAAGTCAAAACAACAGCTTCGTTTCCGAGCCGGAAATGTAAATGTTTGAGATTTTCTAGGAAAAGCAATATTTACAGAGGTTTTCAACGAGGTTCTTCGGAAACGAGCCTTTGGGGGAAGGAAATGGGATTCGAAGGAAGTGGTTTCTGAAGATAAGAAAATAAATATCAGCCGAGATTGGTGTTTCACTTGAAGCGAGAGATCGTACAACGCCAATATTAATACAAGTTTTCAGGTTTTGTTGGATTTAGTTTAATTGGATTATTGATAATAAGAGACCTCACGCTGTGTGAAAATAAATTTTTGTTTATCTGTACATTATGTATATTCACTATGGCCGGAAATTATGAAACAAAATTGGTTTAGTTTGTTCTCTGCCACTTTAACAGCTTCCCATCTCTTAAATTTTTTCGGGAGTTTTGTTTATTCTATTGATCCGATAATTTGCCTAACACACGACTTTTTTTAAGCCGTATGAGTGGAATAAGATATGGAGGATATGAACGTAATATTTTTGTAACGAACGACAGACAATTTTTAGTTAAATCGGAAATAAAACTGACGGTATACAGGTTAACGCCTATTCGAACCCTAGCAGTATATACACAGTCTGCAAAAGATCCAATGATAAAAAATTCGAGGAGGGAAGTATTTACAATTATATAGTAGAAATAGTGTTAAAAAATTCCTAGCACAACTACTTATTTTAACTCAGGAAAAATCTCATTTAGTTTATAGCAGGATAGACACACGTAACCGAAATAGTTTATATGGTACATCTTTAACATACCCCACCAGTACTTACTCGATACATCTATAATTTGATTAAAATGTAACTAGGTCCTCTTTATCTTACTGTGTATCATTCTTAACGCACTGAGTAGAACACATGTGGACAATGTCCTGACTCTCCGAGTTCATGAATGCCTGGTTCTGTACATTTTAAATAATGGCATAGAAAAAAGAAAGGAAATGAATAAAACTTACGTTCTTGAAGCCGTTCGGCGACGATCAGCTGCGAAGAGGAATTTCACCAATGCCAGGAAAGAACGATCGCACCTGGAATGAGATAAATGTTCTCCATGATTAAGTGCCTTAACGCGTGAGGTTATTTAAACATTGAGATAGGGGAAAACCAAAGTCGTTTATTGAATTAATAAATAAGTTTATAGACTAACTGAAAGAGATGACGACCCTTTCATTAGCGGTCAAAAAATATTTTATCAATTCTCCATTTTGCATTAGTTTTACCTATGGTTACTAGATATCATCATGGCTTACAATTCAAAGAATGTATCTGAAAAGACAATGTGAATGAATCAATCGGCAAAATTATGACAAATTTTGCTGTAGAAATATAATAATTTTTGCCCTGTGATTAATTTTCCACAACTTTCATAACGACCAATTACATAAGACGAATTTGATGAATGTATCTCATGAATTATTATCGTTCGGGTTATTTTTGAAATTGTAAAGAGATTTAGCAGGCACCCTGTACGGTGATAGAATGCAGTAGATGTGACATAGCAGTACTTGTGTGTTACATTTTCTATCACATGGATTGTTACAATTTATGAGTAACACAAAAATCTCTAAAAACACGTCAAAGTGAAATTTTGTCAGCATCCTTCTCGTCCAGACATCTCAGAGCAATTAATCAAAGTTTGCTCGTAAGTACGAATGACCCACAGAAGGTCACGAATCCACCGAACGATAAATTACGACAAAAACGACGTTGGGTGGAGGGGATTTTGAAATGGTGAGTTATGACCGATATGACGCCAGGGGACATTTTGTTTATCACCTAGTATAAAGCCTCGCGTCAAAAATGTAAATCTATTCGTTGTGGCAGATAAATGATTATCTCACCGTATTACGTGAAGATGGGATGATTGAATTTGTTAACACTAGAAGGACGGGAGTTTCGCTCTTCCTATAAGGACGAGAAGCGGTCACTTGACCGCTTCGCTTCTCAATATCTATTTTACTGCTTCTTTGTATCTTGAAGGCATTTAATCTTTTATTTTAGGCATATACATATACTTACAGCAACATTAAATTACTATTTTCTATCGGTCGATAGTTTATAAACAAATTTATAGATAGAGCGAAGAGTTCATCATGGTCACTGTATATGGCTTTGGATAATAATCACGCCCTACTCAAGTTCCTTTGGTACATTTAAACATTTACATGGTTACCAATGTAATCAATTATTAAAATAAATATCAGCAGGAAAATATAAAAAATCGGAAAAAAGGTAAATGTTTGGCTTGAAAAGAGATAGTTGTCAAATAACCATCAGCTATCCTTCTATGCACAAGAAGATGTGAAAATTATCATATTAGTGTTAGGAAAATTTTATTCTGTTAATATTTGGGATGGTATCACACAAAGTCAAATAGTTCTAAGAAAACTGAAATATACATAACTTTAAGAAAATTCGAAGTAAAACGCTGAGAAGTGGTGGTCGAATGAACACCGCCGTCCTTCCAGCGTTAAACTACTTTCACAGAGATAGAAGAAATACGATCTTCCCAATGATATCGATTACCAAGCAGTCTATACCGACTGGCTGAAGGACTCCATTGTGCTTTCCGAAGTCGTTACGGAGCACGAACTGAGCTTTACCGGGAATCGCTAGTTCTGCCTTCAATATCTTTGGAAGAGAGAAACCGTAAGAGCAGTCAAAGTCCATTATAAATCGCGTTCACCGGGCGATACCTCATACGAAACTAGTCGAATTCACTGGTTGCAGAAAGCGTACTCTACTGCATTCACTTTACGGCATCATCCCATAAAAGGATGCAATTTAAAGGGAATCGTACCAAAGCCCGCGCTGAATAGAAAGTAATACTAGATGATATATGTATAACGGTAAAAGTAGCTCAATTTCCTTTCATTTTGGGATAACTCGAAAGAAGTACGAACCATTGTCCATCTCTGTAATTGAGAATAACTCATCATAATTCACATGAAACGCGTGGCAAGATTTTCCGATAAAATTTCGTTTACATGAATCCTGATTGAAGATTTTGTGTACGTGGACCGTTAGAGAAATTTCCGAATGGAATATTGTGATGCAATGCCATAATTAATTAATATCGTAAGCTGTTATGAAATTTAAGGCCTTAGCCACAAATGGTGAAATGTTTCGGTGTTTTGAAAATTCCCACGTTTAAATAATATAATTAATAAACTCTTCGTGCTAGTGGAGCGATTGTGTTAACTGAGGGATAAGGTTACAGCTAATATATTATCATCACGATTATATATTTCCAGCTATGTATACTATTGTCAGTAAGAGATATGTATGCTATATAGAAAATCGCTAGATATATTTTATTTGTTATAATAGCGTAAAAGTTATAATGGTATGATAAAGTTATAAATAATCAGAGAATTATACCACACACAGGTCTGCTATTATCGTCAATTTTATTTCCTGAAGAAAGCAGTATTAAAGTAAAGTCCAAGGTTTTCATTTTAAAACGAGTGATGAAGATATATACTATCCCAATGCCAAAGAATATTCCCAACATCTAAAAGAATTAGTCTTCTATACATCAACTTCTGTATAAAGAAAAGAGAGGTAAAGAATTCAAACAATTCTCATAAAATGCGATGATTGATAAAACCGAATTTCAGAATGTATGTAGTTTAAAGAAGAGATTTAATAACGGCATTGAATAATTTTAACGAAGTTTTACGAAATGTAACTATTCCTTAAAATCAATCAATTTTGGAGCAGGAAGCTTTTGCGTCCTTTCAAATCTGTAGAAACACTAAAAATATCTATGTAATTCGGATTTATTACAGTAATAATTCTACTGCAATTATTGAATTCGCTGATTAATAATTCATTTCCTGAAATAATTTGCTCAAATTTACAGAATATTCAGAATGTTTTGAAATACCTACACAAAATCAAATAATCGCAAAGGTATAAGCAATATTATAATATTTCGTGAGATTTATCCACTACGCCAGCGGTTCCCAACCTTTTCCAACTGGCGACCCACCTTTCCCTATCGGAATATCTTCACGGTTTTTTACTCCACCATGGACCAATGAGTAAAAAAACTTTATTTGTATCGTATCCCTTCCTTATGCATTATATAATTTACCATCAAATATTGCTATTCTGATGGTTTATTCGATGGTTTTTGATAGTTTTAGGATCGAGTCGCGACCTACCGATTGGGAACGGCTGCACTAAACGCAAAGGTGAAAAAACGCGCACTTTTGGATTGTGAATACCATAAAATACTACAAAAATGTGAGAAAGTACGCTATTTTAGTGGAGCAATTATTAAAAAGCATAAATCAATGATGCAATTCTCAAAGTAGTATAATAGCTATGACTTCAATTATTACCAATTAAAAAAATAGACTCCTTTAACTCCACTATTAAGATATGACTCTGGCAACCATCAATGAATGATCAAACCAACGAGTAAAGAAATGGATAGAAAGAGCTAATGAAACTTAAATCAATTACTGTACAGTGCATTTGAGTATACTGACGAAAATAATGCGGAAGAATGATACCAAAAGTTAAAATTTCTTCTTCTTTAGAAGTTGGCAACGTAGGTGCGTAAATAAGAATCGAGAATAATAACGCTTACAATATCTCAGTAACGGTAAACCATGGTTAGGGTACTTCCACATAACGGGTTGTTCGCAAACAACAGCTATTTGGAGCTTTATTAACTCTTGACGATAATACAAAAAGTGTAAAACTTTAAGGGGAAATTAGATCATTGATTAAGCGATTCCCTTATTGAATTTCATATTGTAGCTCTAATTTAATCGAAAAATAGCAAGGGTTATTGGCAAATCATCCTGTAATTTTAATTACAACTGTTGCCTGCATGAAATTAAACACGAAAGTGTGTTGATTTGCTGCTGCAGTCAATGAAACTCCACCTAGTAAATACATGCGCTCGATTAATTGCGTAAAATGTCACTTTAGAATTTCGTCCAAAGAGAGCGATGGGAATTGTACGCTAATGAATCGGGCAATTACTATTGCTTGCCATCGCGACCTTTTGTCGCACGGAAAAAAGACAAGAGGAAAAATAGCGGATACTGACATCTGGGATTGTGAGTAGAGATACGAGCATTATTATTCACAAAAGAGGGCCGAGAATTTTTGACAGTTGGGAGAATGCCGGGGAAAACATCGACCGTAAAAAATCACTGGAAGCACGCAAAACAGTGCTTTACAGATCTCTAAAAAGGCAACCAACACACGCTCGGAAAACGGCTGACAAAAATTCGCGAGCCGAGCTTTAGTAACTACGGGACATTTTTTATTTTGGAAGGAGAGAAATGGAGGAAAAAGAAATGTATAAAGCCGACCCCCGGCGAAAGGAAACTTATTTCTTTAAGCGCTAGTGGGAAGCAGGGGAGGGGAAATGGCGTAGCAATTCAGGTTGGGGTCAAACATTCTTCAGGGAGGAGAAAAAGGCAGGAGTACGCTTCAAGGTGGATTTTTTTCTCGTTCAGCGAGGGAAAAGTCAGGGTTGTGACGAGTTGAGGACTTGGCCTAATAACCCTCGTCATTCCCACTTGCGTGCCGATACGAGTGGATTCCTAGAGGGGCATGCGACTTCATCAAAGGGGAGGGATTATTAAATGCAAATAACATGCAAAAAACGGAGAATTCCACATAAAAGGTACGGGTTTCATTAGATCCGTTATTGCGTCGCTGAATGCATCAATTGCCCTTGAGGTCATGCTAAACGGAGTGCTGATGACCGAACTGTACACGTGAGCACTATGGTGAAATTTCTGCGGTGGCCCATAAAGTCACAATGTGGAGGGAAAGTTCCTTTTAATGGGTTTGATATGAACGGTGATTAAATACCAAGTCCCGGCGATGTCGCGTTCAAATTTCCGTCGCTGGAGATGATCAAGTTTGGCCGACGTTTCTGTTTCTTTCTTAACAGGATGTGTTTTTCGTCTGCCCCTTCCTTACCCATTTATCGATGATGTTTATTTTAGTAAGATCCTCCCAGGCTACGATTTATGGAGATATGTTTGGGCTCTGAGGGACGCTTCCGAAATTAAACCGGGAATTGTCCTCTCTTAAATGATTTCCCAATAAAAAGCGCGAGCGAAAAATGTATGTCTATGTATAGAATATATACCCTGCAAGCCTCCTTTCGGCGTGTGGCAGGGGGTGCAAGCACCTTGACTCTATTTCCCTAAACAGTTGTTTTCGCGTATACTTCGCGGAAAAAATGAAATTTTGAAACGATTCGTTCTAGCATCTATTTCCCTAATCTTTCTGGCAGTATCAGAACGGCCCATATAACAGGGGGGTTGGATTATTTCGGTTATATCATCTGAGAACGTAATTTCTCTGAACTTATTTAATAAATTTATCCTTTGAATTTTTAATGTAAAAAGATAATTCACAGACACTGAAATTCAACAAACAATCATAATGTTCTTTTACCGTAGGTTTACTTACATAATTTATGGTTTTACGAACCATTAGTTTGATATAAGTTTAATAAGTTTCGCAGGTTTTTCAAATCTTCCCTTATTTTCCTGCTCTGGTATATTTTTCCGAAGTGAAAACTTAGATATTTGAATTTACAAATAATTTTGCTTCTGTTTCCTTTTTACAAGCTCTCTTTTTTATTAACTTTATGTCGCGAATTGTTAGGTTTAAGAAGAGAACTATTAGTCTTAATCTCTCCCAACTAAAAGTTAACTTATAATTACTACATTAATAATTCGCACTCGTGACAATTTCGTGTTAGTCTCGCTGATTCAATCTGATATAACTTCACTAGGAATGGGGATATGTTAAGGACATTCATTACGCGGAATGGATAAGTGCCTTTTGAAATATTAACTGAAAATTCATGACTGGTTTCAGTGAATTATAGTACGGCAAAAGAAAAGAAATACCCATGAACATTTTTAAACTTGATAATCGCCGGGGAAAAGTGGGGAAGGAAGTTGGGAGTTATCAATGGCGTGAAATTGACAGAAAAGATAGAGAAGTAGAGGAATCATGAGAATCGGTGCTGCATTATGGGTTAAGTAACATAACAGTGGAATTATTGGATACGGGAAAAGGGAATATATTGGGATTGTTAACTGAAGAGACATTCAAGGAATTCTTCTGAGGAGAATTTCAATCTATTCAAAGAGACCTTGACCTTTGCTTGGGAAACGCAAAATGTCCGGCACTAAGTCGGAGGAGTTTCCTTCCAAGAGGTGCTTTTCTGCGGATGAAAAATAGAGAGTCATATCTTTCGTGTTCCTTGGCTCCGGTGGAAAAATTGCAACTAGTTAGGTCGATTTAAATGCTGTTGCAGTGGTTTTAATTGATCCTGGTGCCCTTTGGGTTCAAGTAATGGATAATCGTTAGCCATTCCACGTCATTACTCAATAGTCTTCGTAGATTTAACTGAGATTTGACAAGTGGTATTAGATTGTCTTTGGGGAACTGATTGAAATAAATTTTACCGCAATGGAATCGCCAACATTCGAGTAGTTATGATTTCACTTCAAAATGGATGAAATTACGGATTATTTTGAAATATCGCGGTAAGAATTGCCAAACTCACTCATAACCCATTTATTGTTTACGGAAAATTTTCTTTAAATATATTTATTATACAATAAATAACATATCGTGACCTCCATTATATCGTAAATACATCGTATCGTTTCAAGTAGAAACATGTTTAAAAAATATTGGTCTTTATTGTCAGTCAGTGTCAGTCAGGTCAGTGAGAATTTAACAAGAAATAGAAAATAATTTTAGAGTCATTGTGCTCTATAAATGGCAAGAAAAATAATAAGGAACGTTTTAACTCAGAATGTAGATTTGATGTTGAAGGTCAATAATAGAACGTTGTTACATTTAAATTTCTAATGGCACATCGAACAAGAATCCCATTTAAGTGCAAAAATATTATTGCATTCAAGTAGCAAACACAAAGAAATTTCAATACAAACATATTGTTTAATCATTTTCAGTAATGAAAGCTGGATGATTTTAATCATCCATACTCCAAGATATATACAACAATAATTTTATTTCTGAATAAACATGATTCTAAAGGGATTTATATTCGGAATATTTAATTTACCATATATTAGATAAGAAATGATAGTCGACTTCTGGATGAGTGACCAAGAGCAAGATTTAAATAAGTCATATTCAAATTTTGATTTGAAAATTATTAATCAGATTAGCATTGAAGCCAGTAGGTTGTAAAAATATGACTTGGACAACCACTAAAGTAATTTTCTTCCATTAAAAATTTCATAAAACTAACGAAAATAATAAGTAGTTAAGTAGAATGATCTAAGAAGAGATTCAATCTGTAAGTGCATAACATGTAACGTTTCTGGAAATTTTGTCCAAGAAATATTTTAAGCATGTTTCTAACAGGTCGAATTTTATTGCCTCTCTGATGGAAGACATTTCTCCTCAATTCCGGTTGCTCATTTTGAATGACATTGCGATCCGTATTAAGAGAAAAACGGCAGTTTCATTTGAGAAGCTTTATCACATCTCTTTAATTATTCCAATGCAGCACAATCGAGGGCAGCCGTAAAATAAGGCGCTTTAATAAGTCAAGAGGCACCGACGTCATCTGTGGAACCGAAAAGTTGTTGTCCCTCTGCGAGCTGAGAAACGGAATTCCTTAAACTTTGACCTTTTTCAACCGAACGAAAAACAGAGCTCTCTCTATGGAGAAGATATTTAAAAGCCAATTCTATCATTTATTCATGCTTAGGGAGAAATAAATATTTGCTAAAAGCTTTGAGTATAAGGAGATTAGAGGAAACCTGGGAAATAGCCATTCTAGTATTTCATTTCGAACTTATAAATGATAATAAAAGTAAAATATGGCAAGGATTTGGACAGCTACAGCTTTTTACTGGCGGGGATAGTCATTTCGATACTGTCGTTTCCTATATTAACCTACCTGTATATTCTCATTTTTCAAACGGAGGATTTAGCAGTTGGTTGTGAAAGTAATACCCATCGCATAGAAAAAATGAATTCAAGATCTTATGCTCGGATATAGAAAAAGAGTGCTCTTCCTGTGAGAGTTGGGGAATCTCCCAAAAAGTGTAAACTATAGAGTGATTCGAGATTGTGAATGAAAAATATGAGGAAAATGCACCAATAGATAAATTAAAGGATGTTGACGGTGATTCGAGCTTCTTCTAATTGTGAATGTTTCATTATTTACGTTACAAATTATATTGATGCAGTTTTTTACTGCCGATTACATTTTTGAAAGAAATATACCATATAATATGCTTCATCTCGTCAATGGAATCAATTGTAGTAACAAATAGAGTGTATTTCATCATAATTGCTAAATAAAATTTTCAAATCTACCCACAAGTGATTAATATAATTTGTTAACAATAGAAAACGTAACCTATTTCTGCAGCGGAAGTAGTACTTTCAGCGACTTGAAATTTTTAAGTTACGAATTGCTAATTTTATCCACCTCAATCTATACGCGATGATCGTGTGTTAATTCCTATTTATTACTTATGTTAATTTAGCAATGATCCAGTCAATTGAAATGTTCCAAGGCTGGTTGATAAATACGATAACGATAATTTTCTGAAATAATAAGACGTAGTGGAAATAACTCTGGTGTCAACAAGAAAAAATTATAATTTATACATTTCCTTAACGACGCGAGCAGTTAAGATTTAATGACCACATCATTGCCTCATCGATTAGATACATTTTCCGCTCCATAACTGAAGCAAGCACAGAGATGTTCTAATGCATTCGCAAACGAAAACACTTTATGCAGCAACTACAATTTTCCTGAATTCGATTTTCCAAGGCACTGAATCAGCGAATATGTTTCTTATCGAGAGGACGGCTAGCACTAGAAAATCTCCCGGGTGGAAAAATGGGGTATTCAGGTTCCCTTCCATCAATCCCGTGCAAACTGCACTGCGGCATCGAATGGGGTGCGCTTTCAAAGGAATCGCAATTCACTTGTCTGCCATCTCTCGCTCATTGCTCTTCAGGTTGATGACTCCACCGCCTCCGGCAACTTCCGGCAACTTATCCGGAAAGAGGAGAATCCCGGAGACGCTCATGCAAATTCGAGAACGATTGGAAAGTGAGGATGAGAGGGAGGGCCCAAGATAAAATGCATCCAAATCCCTTTTTAGGGAGGGAGGAAAGTGCCACGCTATCTCTGCGAAAACAAGAGAAGGTATTGGGTTACCGCCTCAACGGTGCACGTTTGAGATGGGAATGAGATGGCTTTCGAAATGCGAAAGATAGGAAAAATGAGTAATCCTAGAAGAAGCGTATTCTTAAATGCAGGTCGATGCATTGGATGAACCTAAATTCTTTGGCCCAAACTTTCGAGTCCAATTTTTCAACCCTAGCTGCAGCAAGAAAAGATACTGATATGAAAGATGAAACGTATAATATACCGTGGTACCTTGGTTAACGACGGCCTTAGTTAACGACGGACTTGGTTAACGACGAGTTGCTGTAACCAAAATATATCTTGGGTAACGACGTAGGATTTGGCTTACGACGCCTCGTCGATTGGTCTTTCCGGAGTTTCACGTGTTTCAGCAAGTCTATTTATAATCACTATATTATAAACTAATATTTGGTGTACGTTACGATGTTACATCATAAATCATACTTAATATCAGCTAGCGGAGAGTATGAAAAATAGTTCAATGCTAAATTGTAGCTAATTCACATAGGCACATGTTGTCATACCGGAGTTAAATCGGTAAATATTATAAGTTTTGCTTCCAATAACTGGGGTGCGTCCTCGACGCCGGGAAATACGGTAATCCATTACCATTATTATACCTTTGGAAAATCGCGCCTTGGATAACGACGGTTTTGGTTAACGACGATTATCCTGGAACGGATTAGCGTCGTTAACCAAGGTACCACTGTATAATAATAATACCTGTCTTTATTTTGGCGAGATTGGGAATAAACGGCTCTTCTTCCATCTAAACCATCCTCATCCTCATCCTCATCAAAGACAATAGTATGAGAAACAATTAGAAGTATAAAAAAGTGAAGCAAAAAGAAACCAAAGGTGGATGCCACAACCCTAAAAGAATCTCAGGGAAAAATTCACTGCATAAAAACACCCTCAAGGAAGTGGGGTGTAAAAAACTAAGCACAATAGTATTAACTTTGTGTCCTCTAGTAAAATTTTCGCAAACTTTCCTATCTGAAAATATAGGACTGATCACGAGAGTACGAATTCTCTGTTTTGCGTTTTTTGATGTTATATCAATGCTCCGTACAAATCAAGTATCCGGGTGGCTGAGCGTTACAGTATATTTATAAGATATTCTAACTTTAGAAAAACATTCCGAGAAGTTTCCTGAAAAAATAAATTGGGTTTTAAAAAGACTTGAAATAAAATCAAAATTTAAACTTGAGGAGAGTTGAGTAGCTGAGTTGTCTAAATCTGTGTGACTGTCCATGATTGATATCGTTAACACATATAGGGGTGTGTTAAGAAGCCTTGTCTGTGGTTAAGTTGCAAACTAACATGAGGAGTGGGACGTAAAAGCAAGATGATTACATACCTAATATATAGTCTCCAATGTGAGAAACCACGTACTTGGTTGGCAATAAGAGCACTCGAATCCACTGAGCAAATAACATAACTGAAGGAGAATGGTTGAGATATTCCTTGTTTGCTTGATTTGGCAACGTAGCGGTCGAAATAGCTATATTGCGTGTTTCCTCCGACCAGATACTAAGGTAGTTTCGGATGCCGATGCTGTGACTCACTGTTCGTTTTTGTTTGCCTTTCCTCAATCATATTAGGTAACTGCCCTGTCTTCTCGTAAAATTGAAAGTCAAAATTAATGAAATAGGCACTAAGAAGCAAAGTTTTACACAGAAGGATTACCGAAGCGGCTTATAAGTATAATGAATACACTATTACATAAATTCATTATATGCGCTATATCCACAATAATAATTTACAATAAAAATATTTTTAATGTTTAAGAAACGTTCGTAAATTGTTTAAAGTAATTAAAATTATCCTTTTTACATTGCTGTATCACTCGAACACGATTGTGGATTACTCAGCAAGAAGAAAATAATCCAACTTTGTGATAGCAAGGATAATACTCCCTTTTCAATAGAAATAATATCTTTGTAAAGAAACTTTATGAATTCAACCTCGATAATCCAATATCTTTGTGAAATAAAATGAGGACTTGGTAATTTCCACTTGAAAGTATTAACTGCACGATCGGTTTCGGCTCTCGCAAGTTATCTTCAAATTAGACAAAGTACCAAATCTTCGTTTTATTTTCTTATAGCATTCCACAAAGTAAAGCCAGAACACATGGATTAAAATATCTTTGTGATGATTAATAGGCAGTTAAGTATACTCGAAAAGCACAGGGGTAGCATATCCTATTTCCCTCTAGCGACCAAAAGTGAAGCCAAAAAAAAGGGCAAATTGCGCATTTCGCCATGCTGGTGAGAACTTTTCGTATCTCCCTATACTTATACATTGTTTTTTCGTGATTTTTTGGCTTTGATACAGAGTTATCAAGTAATTCGAACGTTTTGGAACACAAAATGTAGTTTGAGCAATGCGTAACATAAAGCAATTTTGTTATTTTCGCGTTTGTAAAGGTTTTATAGGTAAATAAGCAGGGGCTTGTTTCTGCCTTCAATATGACCAACTGCAGTGCATTTGGCTGTAAGAACAGATTCGTCATTATGACAACTTTTACTGCATTGAGCCCCAATTATGAATTAGAACAAACGTTTGCACAAACGGAAAATCTCTAATTACCCTGATAAGCTATTATAATATATGATGGAGTAGCTTTATCTCATTACGGTAAACGATTATTTGTGAATTTTTATGCCATACTAGGTATTAATCAATTAAAACTGAGACTGATTAATGCATTATAATATACATAAAATTAACATTGTAATAATGAACGAGGTTTTAATACAGTTTTCGGAAGGTTGGCAGATGATTCGTTTTTTATATCGCTCTAGCAGACGACACCGCCATCCAAGAAGTTTACATTGTAGGCATGTTTTATTTTCCATGATGAAAAGAATCAAGAGGACCTTGAGAAAAAAATAGAACCTGATCGTTAAGTAAAAGGTCCATTTAAACTATCTGAGTCTATGTCATAGGATAGACAAGCTCCTGAGTCCCGTATGAGAGGAAAATGAAACCCCAAAAATACATATAGTTAAAGGGGAGCCGGCGAAAAGTTCTCACCAGTGCTCTGCGGGTTGCGTTTTTTCCCTTCACTTTTCTGACGTTAGACTCTCCCTGTGTCGGAAAGACTAGAAAGAATATTTGTTGCTCACATACAACTAAATGTTCGAACTTTTAATCGCAAAATATTAACAGCATATTGCTAACATTAGCGAAACAAATAGTAGCCGGAAATGGTATGAAGTATTCCATCATTTATGTCCTGTTCCCCTCAATTACACCTCTTTGAGGTGAAAAGCTGAATGTAAACGTTAGGAACTTCATGCTGTCGAGGTACCTTTTCTGTATGCATACAAATGAAATAGAGCTTTGCGTGTATGTTGAGGTAAACGATTCAACGCTCTAAAGGTGAAAGGTTAAAGAGCAATGCATAATGTTTAAGTCTCTGTGGGGCAAAAGAAGCTTTCTATTTACATTTATATGGAAACACACCTGGTGCATCAAAACCCAACTTTACCAGCGTTACTCTCCGAAGGTAACTCTACAGTATCAGGTAACTGCAGTGAATTTTCTTCTAAAGCGGATATCCAAAGAAGCATTACGAGGTAACACCGTTCCTCTCCGTTCGTCTAGAGTATGCTCTTTCTGTGGATTGGAGTATAAAGGGCGGAGGATATATATCATAAACTGAGGAATCGCCTTAAAATCCTTTTGAAGGAATCGCACGCATGGAAAAGGGTGCTGCTTTAAGAATGCCCCTCAGGGCTAAAACATAATCTCCTAGTTTTAATATTTTATTGCGGGGAAAGAGCGAGGTAAATCCTTAAAAGCATTCACGACGCTTTTAACGCCCTTCGGAGCCGAGATGAAAGATTATACAGCTAGATCTGCCTTTTATTCCCCAATAAAATTGGGTCTTCGTGTTGGAGTACTTTATACTTAGGTGTACCAAGTGATTCTGTATTGGGACGATAACTCGACCAACCTTTTTTCCTTCAATCGCTCTCCGCCTTCGGAAACGTTATGAGAAAGTAGACTGAGCTGATATAGCGGCTGCACATGACTTGAAAGTGTTTTGCCACACTTGTATAGCTATTTCATTTTTTTAGAATTTATTCTCATTGCAAGTAGTATAAAGTATCAAATTAGTAGATTCGATTGTCAGGTATACCCAACATTCCTTAAGGGGTATGAAGAAACGGGAAATTTCGAACAATTTCAATTATAATACCCACTGGCACGAACGATAATTTCAGCGTAAGAAATCCCCTCACGTGTAGTAAAAAATCACAACAACATGACCTGGAGTCTTAGTCGATGTCACCCTTCACCAGGCATTTCAGAGGCAGAATGGACTGCACCCAGACCTTTCAGACAAAGCAAAGGTTTGCTACGAATGGATTGGCAAATGAGTTCTGAAAAGGAAACGGACCTCCGAACTCAGGAAAGCGGTGTTAATGATCCCAAGGTATTCATGGTTTGCCAGGAGAAAGTTGGCGGCGGAGTGCGTAACAAATTGAATGGGACCGGAGAATAACGTAGATCAGACTACTCAAAACGGTGACAATGACCAAGAAAAAGAAAAATCCTGGCTAAGGCGGCATTCAATTGCACTGAGACCACTATTGAATGCCCTTATGAATGAATCACTGACCCGGCAAATGCTCACTGTCTAAACAGCCACGAAATTTCCATTGTGCGGCCGAAGCTGAGGAAATTGGTGATAATAGACGAATTACACCGCACGGAATGTTGTGCTTACCATATGCTAGCTGTTTGTCTGAATTTGGCCATTCATGGTCATCCTATGCCGAGGAGAATGGGAAAATTACGTCTTAGCACTGATAAACGTTTATTGTTTCACGAATGCTATTTCTCGTCATCGATACGAATAAACTATGGTCAAAACATTCGTGGAAACCTTTAAATTGAGAAATTTCAATTAATTTACTAAAATTACTGTTCGTGGTACTGTAGAAATTGAGAAAGCCGCCAGCAAAAATCGACTGAATTTCTATTGTGTTGATTATTGAGAGAAATTCGATACTTACTAATTTCAAACTCGTTAATATCGAATGCTTTGCATTTAAGGAGAAAAGATTCAATGATTAAAAAAGGAAAACAGGTGACCTTTTAATGATGACACTAGATTGAATTGAATAAACTTAAGTTATAAGAGTATCACTGTTATCTATGTCCTGTACTGACAAGTGATACGACAATAATACAATCTTTATTTTCCTTTATAAGCTGGAATTAATTCTCTCAGAGAACTAGGTAGCATCAAAATAAGGTTACAATGAAATTAGTAGCTTAAAAATTGCATAGTCGATTTCAATATAAAAATACTGCAGGTGCTACAAAAATATTTCCAGAGAGATGATTAACGTTAAATGAAAGTTTGATGAAAACAAGTTCAGAGGATTCCCCGGCAACCAAGAGAGTAACGCGTCCGTCTTTCGTGAAAAAAGTCGCGGGTTCGACGTTCCGTGGGGTTAGTGGATTTCTTGAGTTGGGGAATCACAGAGATGTAGTTATTTCAATATTTTTATGTGAGAGACAGGAAAGAAGAGGAATTTAAAAAGTAATTTTTTATAATGTTACCAACGAATTTCGTTTTGTTCTGTAGGTTTAAAGAGCACATTAGCGCCGTTTCAATCGGTTTCACCCTTTACATTTAGATAGCCTACAAATTATACAAGTGAAGAAAAGTTGTATATATTTTATTGCCTCTTAAATCCCAGAGCTCAACCTAGCATGTATTCTATGGTGCCTATTACATAAACTTAAATCTAGATTAAACTTTGTTTCCGGTGGTGATACTTTTTATTAGTTTTATTCGATTTCATTTTTAAATTACTTAGATAATTTTTATTCACTTTATCTATCTTTTCATATCTATTATATACAGCTACTCCAGATAGAACTAAATACCTATATAGGATACAAATTCTAACCAATAATATAGTATTAATATAAAATCACCTCTTACACAAAGGTCCTTGATTCGGGCGCCCGGTGAATTGATCCGGGGGGAATTTGTACGCGAGGAATTCATCTCCCGACATATTGGTACGCGGGGAATTGGTCCCCCGCGCTGATGTTGTTTTACCAACCCAAACCAATCCAACCCAACCCCACCCAACCCAACCCCCCCGGTTAATTTATTTATAACATTTAACTAATAATCAGGGCGTGTAGATTAACATAAGACTGAATAAAAGTAGTACAACATCAGCGCGGGGGATCAATTCCCCGCGTACCAATCTGTCGGGAGATCAATTCCCCGCGTACGAATTCCCCGGGCACGAATTCCCCGCGTACTAATTCTCCCCAGACCAATTTACCGGCCACGCTTGATTCGATACCAGGATACTTGGATACCCAATCAATTTATGCATAGAGGAATTTGGGTCCCTGTATCCTAAATGTTCAAACCAAATAGAAATTTGCAAAGTACAGTACTTTAAATATACGCTTACAAATTTATTTATATTGCGATGTATGCTCGCAGTTTTCATTGATTTTTTGTATTTTAACTTAATATAAAGGATTACCATGTCGTTGCTAATGTGGGTCTTAATTGAGGATCCCTTATTCCCTGTATTAGTGATCTCTTGGTGAGGCCCTCTGAAATTCCGATTGCGAATGCCTTTGCGGTGCCAACCGAATGGCCACGAGAAAACACTCGAACGCGCGCAGATAATTCGTTCGCCTAAAGGACGAGGAATTTGCCATTGAGAGCGATTAGCGATCGATGGAGAGTTCTGCACGAGTTACATTCATCCGACCGATTCGACGGAGGAGTGGAAAATCATTAAAGACGAATTTGAATATCGGGTTCCATCATCTTATAAGGAGAAGATAAAGTAACTAAAAATTGCAGTAGCAACGTAAGAGAAGTATTTCTTTACGCAACTAATATCGTAGCCACTTAGTAAGTAGTCTGTGAATAAGAAGCACAATATATGCATTGTTGATCAATATTAATTAAATTCCATTCTTGGAGCCAAAAGTACTCTAAATACTATAAATTTAAGTACTATAAGTACTATAAATTTCCCATGCTTTCTTTTCTTTTTACCTATTCTGTTTCTTCATCCTCTCTACCCTTTGCAATATAATTCCAGCTTTGAAGTTAAAATGATTAATCTTAATATTATTAAACTATCCCATTTCAATGTTAATAAATGTAAAATTGAATTGGAAATTTAAATGCTGCGAAATTGTACACAGAAAAATATAATAAAATATTTTGCCTACGACTAATAGTATTTGAGCAATATATTCCGTATCGCACATTGAAGCTTTGATGCGCTATCATGAATAAAAATTTTCATTCTGTTTAAATAATTTTCTAACGACTATTCTTCTAGATTTACTTCTCAGTTATTTTATAATAGGAATAATTCAAATTAGTTCCACTTTACCTCAACTTCATTAAGACTTCAGTTAAGCCAATTCCCTTCTACCTGTAAAGCACTTCTATTTCACGTTCTGCCACGTTCTATTTTTCCTTATACACCTGCAGTTAACAAGGCGAATATCGTCCAAAACGTACTTCAGAGAACGCAATTCAGTAATGAGAGCGCACACTACGATACTCCAGGTAACATGTCGAGAGAAACTAAGACAAATTACACCGGAAAGATTAACATGAAGCACACCGAGATCTCTCTGCAGAACATCTAATCGCAGCTAAGCAAAGCGTAGAGCCATAACATTTGCGGCGGCTCCTAAAGGAATTTTAGAACTAAGATCCCGCACACATAGGCTGCAGCTGCTGCAGAATCAATTTGACTTTCATCTCCCCCTTTGAAGGGTTAAATAGGAGTGCGCTAACCTAGTTTCCACCTGGAAAAAGGGGGGAGATGCTGCGATATGACCTTCCGCTTTCCGCGATACCGTTTAAGGATGCGTCTTCCGAATGTGGGTCAGCGGAGTACATTTATGAATAAGAATTCCGCGGGATATTTCCTCAGGTGGGTTGCCCGGCAACGTATCCGTCGCGTGCTCATTTGTTTGCTCGCGAGAAACAGTGCGTCTGTGCGCCAACAAACGAACTCCGCAAAACGTTTCAGTTGCAGAGGCGGACTGCTGTTGAATTTATAATTAAGAGAGGTTTTAATGAGGGCCTATAAGGGCTGAGGATTATACGGTGCAAGATTTCATACGCTCGGGTTGCAAGAAATGAGTACTTGCGCCGTCCCGAATGAATCCCGTGGATAATCATTTGGAGTTCTACTTTGAGAATTCTTCATCACCACGATTTGGTGGGTTTAGGGAAAAATATATTTGAAACGATGAGCTGCAAAGACGTACTGCATGTTAGCGGAAGACGATTCCACGCGTAGATTCACTTGAAATTTTTTTCTCGAGTACTCAAAAAATACAAACGTAGGGTTACAAAATTTTCAAAAAAATCTTTGAACTGTTTAAAAGAGAGGATTGAATCAATCTTGAGAAATCCATACCATATCCGGTTGTCTAAGATCAGTCAACTGAGAAAAATCTCAATTCTGAGCACAAAAAGAAGGTTTGAAAAGTAATTGGGACATATATAGAATGTAAAAGGTAAGTCCAAGCTTTTATCTGTTTGATATTTTAAGTGGTAGTAGTAGTATTGTTAAAAGATATTCAACGGCTAAGGGCCATTTCGCGCATGGGCCTACAGTATCCCATCCCATCGGGAATCGAACCCGGGACCGCGTTCTCCATAGCCGAACACACTACCCACATAACTATCCAGGGACCTTAATTTTTTCATTCATTAGAATTTTTGATTTAATATGACTTTAAAGCATATACGTAAAAATCAATGCAGAATTTGCTATTAACAAATTTGGCTATTCTTATATTTTTTAAAGAAATTTAATATTTGATTATCTTGCAGTCAATGGTTCTTGCCAATCCAAACAACCCTCAGAAGAATTTAAGAGACGTTTCAGCTATGGTTGTTATTATGGTATTATGTTATGGTTCAGTTATGGTTTATTAATATACTGTTATACCTTTGCTAACGAAGAACAATCGTTCTGAAATCACCTTTGTAGTCGATGTGTGATTTACCCAGAGGTTGAGAATAGTAAAATAAATTGTGACTCTACCAAAAAACTAACACAATTCACCACTAAGTTGAGCCATAAAGGATTGCATTTCATTTTTTCGATACTTGCGAATTTTCTGAGCGATGCAAGAAGTTAGATATGTCAAAATTTTTACCAAATCGAATCCAAAAAAATTCAAAACATCCTTACCGAATCGAATCCAAAAAATTACAAAACATCCTTCTTGACCGCAAGATTTGCAGCCGAAGCAAAACGAGAAAAACTTTCTAAAAGTTAGATTACCCCGCATTGTCACCTGATTGCATACTTCACTACGATATTTTGCCTCTCATGACATTTCCGGAAAAAAAAACAAAAAACGTACTTTATCGCGGGAACATGAAATATATTTTTGCAACAGTTGGAAGGATACGGAGGGACTTCAATGGTAGTATATTCTCCGTTCCGTGACCTTGCGACTGCTTTAAACCTGTCCCAAGCCCCCTTTTCCTCCTCGGAGCATATGCGTGGAATGGGGAGGCATTTCGGAAAGATACGAGCCCATCGGGTAACACGCGTAGGCAACGCGGAAAAATATCCTCGGAAAATATACGGCGAATATTGCTGAGATAGATACCTAAATGTCAGTCGATGTAGTTTCCGATAGAGGACGGAAAATGAAGCATTCCGCCCCAAAAAAACTTTCTCGTGGAAAACAGCCTCGGCTTCTTTTTTCGCGCCATCGAGACACAGATATCCGATGGGTTTCTCCGAGAAAAGTTTTCCAAACTCCCGACAGAGGGGGGAAATGTTCTTGATACGGGCTATGAGGGAATATGCCCAGGAGAGATCCAGGAAGGGGGAAAGACGATGATGGCGAAGGATTGCGATAAGGGATGACGTAAGGGATAGAAAATGGGGTTAAGAAGCAGGGATCCAAATAGTTACCCCTAGGATATCCCTCCAAATACCAGTTGAGCCGTGCGTCCCCGTAATCCGCTTATATAAACCACGAACCAAAAATGACGCCGAGGAAAAACAAGATGGCTTTTTCAACAATAATAAGGCAGAAGTTTACGAAGGCAGGAAAGAGGAATGGGTTTGGTCTTTGGTGCGGGTGAATCTTTCAGCTGCTATAATCGGGATATGTTATCTTTTCTCTTCCTGTCTTTAGTTTGTTATTTTAGCAAACATTTACGCTGCCTCCATGAATATTTATTTATGCTAAAAATGTTACGGAATAACACTGGATAAATGTACACTGGGAGGCCTGCGGAATGAAATTTGCACACGTTGAATATTTGTAAAAAGTCACAATGAAAACATAACAGAGTTTATTTAAATGGAAATTATTTTACCGCTTGAAAACGAGAATTCATTGAATCGGAGAGGATATGCCAACTGCGGATAATGAAGCAACATCGATGGGCAAGAATAAATAGTATTTATAAAATATGAAAGGTGCGTTTATTCCTCTATCTCAAGATGTGAGATTTATATTGTGACGACTTCAACAAGTTTTTAGCGTATATATATAGCAATAAATGCAGCAAAAGTTTCTGTTTGTCAGTTGTCGAAAAATAAAGACGCTGAAGATACCTTAATACTAAGAAATGTGCCTATATTCAGATATTTGAAATTATTATATCTTAAATCGTTTAAAAAATTTTCAGATAAGGAAAGAAATCTAATAAAGTATGGGAAATATTGAATTTAGAATCTCAAATCTATATTTATAAATAAATAATGAACTGATAGAAAGCTTTTAAGATAACTTATTTAAAGAAAATCCTATGTCATGTCCATTGAACGGTAATATTTCGGAAAACATAACAAAGTGAGCTAATTGTTTTTTCTCAGTGTATACACCAACAATTAAAGTTAAATACCTTTGTTTATTCCAAAGGAGTGTGTTTATATTAACATTGAATTGTGTACGTAAGAGCTAATTTAGTTAAAATAAATCTACTCAATAAGGTATGTGTATATATATAGAGATAAACGCCGAAAAAACAGCCCGAGTAATTTATTTGAGAACAAATATCAGTGATAATGGACGAGGAAAGAACACATCAACGCGGCGAGAATAGAATTAAATGAATTATCTTAAACAGGATAACAGAAAACAGTGCTCGTATTTCATTGGAGAGTAACAATCAAGTAGAGATAAAAATAAAATTGACAAACGGAGGTGGCGTGTAAGAAAAGGAACGGTGAAATTGAGCTCATTTATAGGATCTTATCTATTCCTGCGAAAGGCTAAAGAGAAAGGGAGGGAGAGGTTGACGTGTCGGCAAAAGGGTATACGTGGGTAAAAAACAGATAGGGGAAGCCTAGTCAGACTCAGATTTACGTTTCCCGTGGGTTTCGGAATGAAGGGGCACGCAGCAGCGTCGCAGAGATAGAGGAAATCCGGAGAGCAAAACCCCTGAGGCGAGCCGCTGCTGTGGCAACGCATTTCCAACCGACGATGGCTCTTTGTGCTTCTTCCGGGAGTTTTAGGAATCCTAGCATTGGTGCATCTGGAATCGGAGAGGTATTAGAAGGCCCAAATTGATTATAATCTCTGAAGAGACATTTAAAAGACAGAAGAGACATTTATGCAGAATTTGGGTACCTGTTTTCTGGTTTATGGCATGGTTGATGGAACCATTATCTATCAGAAGATCAGACAAAAAAATCTTTTAACAGCATATGAATTCACCAAGTGGCACAGGAGTTGCGTGTTACCTTTCAAAGAGGTTAAATCAATATTATAAATGTACCAAAAAAACAAACCCGCTATGCAGAAATTTCGGTGGAAAGTTTCCCATCATAAGCTGCCGTTGCTCTTTTAGTAAAACTGATATTCTATTTCCCATTTTATTTTCCCTCAAGGGATACACTAAGTTGGGAAACAAAGTTAATTAAATTCATGAATTAGGGTTAGGGATTAAAGGCCTCACTGCATGCTCAAAAACGTCGAATGTGTCCTTACGGCATCATGTTCCCTACCTCTGATAAATTAGTACGATCTACGCGTGTTAAGATGCTATTGTATTTTATACAAGTATATGATCATTGTCACCAGACTAAGATTTACTAGTGAGGTACTACTTAATTATAACAGGGTGAAATGGAAAATAACTATATCAATTTAAATAAAATTAACTTTAACCTTTACCTATTTTCCTTACATCAATTTAGTTGGATAAGAGTAACAGCGTTTAATTTTTACGTAAGATATTGAAAAATGACTCAATGGATTGGACGGGTCAATGAATTAATGATTATGCCAGTATTTTAAATATTCATGCTTTACGGAGAATACATTTCGCGAAATTAGAGAAAAGGTGAAGCGAAACAATATTTTCGATGATATGATATTTCAGAAGAAATTGTAAAAATTCGTTATGAACAACAAAAATTACTTGCGACCGTAATTCCTGATTTACATCCGTTTTTTTCTCATATTATCTCTTTAAAAATTATTATTGCATATTGTATTACGATTGGAGACATATTATTATTATTGAGTGATTTAAATTAGCTTATTTTTCCGTTTGGGAATGGAAGAAACAAAAATCTAGCTCATAAGATTTGCGTTCTCTTTACTGAAATTGGTTGACGAGAGAATAGGGTTTTTACGAATTCAAAGCAAAATAAATAACCCAAATTTAATAAACATTTAGTTTATATCTGTAACAGATTTGAAACGAAATTTTACAGAGGTACATTCTGTGAATACCGGTTTACAAACGTTGATTAACATGCGATTGGTAATTTCTTTTATTTTTAATTTATTACGTGCAGTTACCGAAAAATGCTAAAGCGAAATATATTGTTACCATCGATAAGGGTTTGAAGTATAGCGCTGCTGGTGGTCGCGCTGAGAAGCGAAGGAGGGATGATTACATAAATAATGAGAAACGTGGGAGCTAATCCACTTTCTGGAGAAAGTGTGGCCTTAGACGAGGTGATAAATGGACAGGGGCGGAGTGCATTAAAATGCGGGATTTTGACGAAGGCTGAGTTAATGGCGCAGCTAAAGTTGACGTCACAGAGGACGCGGTTCCCCATGGACATATTTCCGTCCTCTAGCGTCATAACTCGCAATGTTTGCACCGCGATAACTTTTTTGCGTTCCGATAGTTTATGAGGAGTCGTTAAAGAGACAAGTTTGCATTTCCGACAGGTGAACAATCATCGGTGGCACCGATTAATTACTGGACCGGAAATTAAGCGCTAATTCGTATCTGACCGCACTCTGAATGCATTAAGCCGCCTGTCTCGACAGCTGTTTTTCTTCGCTGAGCTGGAAGTAACCTAAATAAGAAACAGCGACGGATAGCGAGTAAGATAACACGAAATGAAATTGATACATGTAGGAATATTTAGACGAGACATTTTTCACAATAAAATGCATCTATTTTTCGAAATATGCACTGGAAAAAACACAAATCCATATATACGAGTAGCTTCCATCCTCATTTACAGTAAACTTCACAAGATTTTGTTACAACCAACTCATTTGTTTGACCAGTAATAATAAACAAAAAACTACCTGAAAATATTATATAGATTGGTTTTATGTAATGTTCGAATGTTAATGATTTATTATTATTATTAGGGTCCTTTATTAGGCGAGATTGAGACAAAAAAGTCTCCTCTTCCATATAACCTGTAAAATTTATAAGGTCTGTTTTGATTCCATTTCTTGGAATTAACGCTTAGCAAATTTTGTAACTAGTATCTACACGATATGTATTACTACGTATTTAAAAAGGCTATGCGTACGAAAATTCGTCATACATTTACGTAATTTTTGTTAATTTACTCTCTTATATAAATTTTATAACATACGTATATTAAATATGCAAATAATTTTGTTCGTTGTTAGATATTGCTGATGTTGACATGGTTGTCATCTGTTTGTTTAGATGGCAACAAGATGTAGACTTTTGCCGTTGTATCAATAGAGAACGAAAATAAAAGATAAGCGAAGTGATAAAAAGAATTCAATCGCTTGGTGCATCGATATAAAAAAAACTTGATGGTTCATTTTTGTAATGATCCACTAAAGCCCAATTTATAATTTACTGATTTTTAAAGTAAATAGTTCGAAAATCATGAAGATGTCTATTAAAAATAATCAAGTGCAGCCAATCTTAATTCCTTGCATATGAAACCGGCTCTGCGTTACATCTGGATAGAAAATCTTTAGGATGATGCGACGTCCCGCTATCGATTCGCGTCAAATGAAAAATAACGTCACACTTGCCCTTTTATTCGAAGCCCTGAGAATTAACCCCTGCGAAATGGTATAAAACGGAAATGTTTTACGATTATTGCTCAAAAAATGTCCCGTCCTTATTATTGGATGGCCCGAAAAGGAAGACGGGAAGATTACATGTTTGTTATTTGTCATCATGTTCTGTTATTGCAACTATAAAATGGCGAAATTGGCTACAGAAGGGTTGAATTTTATATCGTCGTATATCCTCTGGACATCGGAGGATTACAACGGCCATCAGAGACCCAAAGAGTGTCTTCTCCTAGTAGACTGGCATGTTTGATCAATGGACATTTTATGGATAAATCCACTTTATCATGGCGTCTACTATAGTAAAGGTTAACTATCCTTCGACACATTCACCCCTTGGGCAGTATAAGGCCATTGACCACTGCAGTCACAGAGGTTTCTAATTTATCGTTTGAAAAGGTATTAAATTTCTTGAATTATTTACTTTAATATGATATTATAAAATGTGGGAATGGGAATTTAAAAAAAATAGTGGATTTCAATTAAATCTCGCAGCACTTACCAACAATTTTGGTTACTATCGTTGTAAGATTTATTGGACAGAGCAGGTTTGAAGCTATTGAACAAGGTGACCTCAAAGCTAAGACATTCGGAAAATATTCAATTCGCTAAGGTCTTGATTAACGAATATAATTCGTACTTCACACTTAAATGCACTTCGTAAGTCTATGTACGATTTCCCACCGGTTAGTTATGTTATTCACTAATCAAAATACCATGCTTTTCCTCAAGTTAGTCAAAATGGGCAACGCTATCAAATTTTTGGGGGTTATTTTGTGTGCATACATTCAATCGAATTCACGTGTTTAGTGAGAGAAAGCAGATTTTCCTGTGAAATGGTAGAAAAGTTGCGGTGTGTATGTGGTACAATGAGGGTGAATCAGAAAGATTAAATAATTTTCAAATGAAGGACTGTGATGTAAATTGAGTTAACATATTAAGACCGTCTTTATTGAATTAAGAAGATGTTGATGAGATTTCATGAAATTCATGTAGAATAAAGGAAATATGTTAACGCATATTCGGATCTGATAAAAAGATAAAGAATCAGTTCAAATGAGAAGTAGCAAAATAATCTCCCGCACAAAGAAGCAGAAATTGCCTAGAAATAAATTAAATAAACATGTATAAGGCGTCTCAACAGTTAATATTCTTTACTGTAAGCAACTCTTACATTATTGAGTTCGTATGAGGCTATTTAAATCGAGACAAGAACAATGTTTAAACCGTGTTTCTATGCATTTCTTGAATGAGCTCGTATCTGTTGGCATCAAAATCATCCGTGGAATTGGGACAAAACTTAGCACAAGCAAAATCTTTGGACAAAAGACTTTCACTTCTTGTTTGTTGCGAAATGATGGAGCCGCAAAAGGAAAACAAAAGCAGCAAGTTTGAACGCTACGCTCTTGGAAAAGGGACAAAGAAACCAGTTTAGGAGCGCGGAATGCTCTAAAAACAGGAGTTTGAATGAAAGGCATTCGGAGTCTGAAAGCACGAATAGTAGTAGAATGAAGCTTGAGGTAACGAAAATGACACGAGAAATATAACTGTCAATGTAGACCATCCCGGAAATAACTAATCTAGTCATGTTCCCACATAACGTTTGCAGCGGGCGACTCCTTAAATTCTCACGATCGATGTTTGAAAGGATTTATCATCGTGGTTAAGTCTACCATCTACTATCTTAGTTTTGAGACTCTAATACCGAGAAGTCGTATTTCTGGAGGAATAAACAAATCTTACATACTCACAAAAAGAAATAAATAAATCGTAAGAACGGAATAAGGCTGCTGATAAGAGACATGACATTAGTTAAATATAAACAGTCCATCTTTTTTCAATTTCCATAATTCACCATTAATTACTATCTTCAAAATGACTTAATAGCAAAATTTACGCTTGTGATAACGAATATAAACCTTTCCGGAAGCAAGTTCGTAATCCGAAATTTGATTTTCTAATTGCTTAATTATTAATAAACACTGCGAAATACGATACAGATTCAGGGTTAATTTTGTGGTACTTATTAACTTGTAAAAATCTACGGTAAGCAAACTTTTACTAGACCACTATTTACTATCAGAATAACACGACCCAGGTTTCGTAGCGTCGCTACATCTTCAGGTGAACTAAACAATTCTTGAATTGTTTAGTTTTTCGTGCATTAGTGTGTCCAGGAAATCAGAAATCATTTATTAGCTGAATCCGCATTCGTTTGCCTAATACGGAAAACATGTTCTCGAGCTCGTTCTGTGATAACATGAATACACAGAGACGGATTGAGAAATGGAGTCGAACAGATATTTGTCAGGTGACGAGTTAAAATGACCATCGAAGGTACGTAAGTGTTCCACCAAATTGGGGGAAGGAACTATATTGAGAGGGGAGGAAAGACTGGAAGTTGGTTCCGGAGAACCTCTGAGAGAATTTACGTTTACAAAGTTTACGAGTAAGTAAAGCGAATGGGAGAAGTGGAAAAGGTCCCACTTCCACTCACTTAAGGTGTGAAATGTAGAGCTGAGGAGATTAAAGTAGTGAAGTAGAGCAGAGAAACTCAGAATGTGCGTTGTTGACATCACTCAATCCTTTCAATGATATCACATCAGAGATTGAAGCTGTGAACGATTTAAGGCTATTAACTGTTCGCCGTCATCGGAAATTTTCTTTCGATTTTGATACAAATTTGTGAAATACCTAAAATATTATCATTAATGCAACCTTACAAATGATTTATTGTTGGTAGTGACAGCAAGCTAATACCAGGTAACAAGTTTTATAAACTTTCAAATGAGTTCAACATTTTCCATCTTTGTTGTATTGAATAGGTTTTGAATGGAATAAATGAGCATTTGCTCATTTAATTTAGTAAATTAATAGTTTTTCGTTAATTATTAATATTTTAAATCCTGTTATAAATATTGGGCACACTCAGTGACGGTCTAATCTACCTAAGGGGTAGGAGCGATATTGTATTTGCATTTCCTTAGCAAGGAATCAACTTATTCCAATCGACTTTTTTCTGTACCACTTGATAGAGTTTACTAGTAATGCGTAATAAAACAGCATAGCGTTTGCATATTTACGTGTTTGGATTTCATGGTTAAAATATTTACTTTTCCTTAGCAAATGAGCTGCCTCAACGACGGATTTTGCTCTTGATGCTTTGGTTATTTTGTGCTTTGACTGCACCGTTCCTCACTTGTACAAAAAGCGTGAAATTCGATATAAATAATTACGCAATATATAACCTATATAAGACCTTGTATAATTGACGAAAATCGATCTTTTGCTTTCGAGAGCCAATCAATATTTAGGAGGATTTAACCGAAAGTCGAATACTATCACAAAAACTTATGTTGTGACAGAAACATCAGAGACTGCGAGTGATTTTTAAAAACTCTGGTTAGAAGCAAAATTTGTAGATAGGTTAGATGCGCCGTAAAATATATTTCAAAATGGATAAGCCTTATATATATTTTCTAATTAGCCGCTAAAAAATGGGGGAAAAATTTTGTAGTCCACTTGACGCATGATACAACAATTAATGCTGTTTAAAAACGACAAATACGTTAGCGGAGCTCTTAATCGTGAGTAAAAATAATTTATTTACGCTATTCTTAAAACCAAGGTTCAGCGCATCTTTAAAAAAAGGATCCTCGGATTTCGTACGCACAATTACCGAGAAATAAATGCCGTTGTTACTCTCCGAGACTTCACATACAACGAGTATGTTCCGTTGGAAACGGTTTTCCCACGAGTTAAAACTACATCTAGGAATTTAAAGAGAATAACACTTTGCAGGCGTAGAGAAGAGGAAAAGAATTGGGATAACAGTGGACAGAGTGGACGGAGGGATAAATCGGCGGAAGAATGGATGTGATAGGGGCAGTTGAGGTCTTTTCGAGAGCAGAGAAGTTCGAATTGGAAATTCAACGGTTGGAGGGCGAGGGTGGACATAAATAGCGATAAAGTGTGGTTGTTGGTGGTCTCACTGGAGGGAGGATAGGAAAAACAGCGACATGCGACGATTTTGAAGAGACAAAGAGAAATGGAATTGGGTGGAGAATTTGCTGCGAAAAGAAGAGCTTGGAAAAGGATAAATTATTTGCAAAATTAAAGGACATGATATATGCCTGGGAAGTAAGAGTGAAAAGGGAAATATTAAGTATGCAAAGGAGGAAGAAATTTACATCGTACAAAGGAGAACGGCTTTTATAATTTCTTCCCCAGCGTAAACTGTTACCCATTGATGTTTCTAAGTTGGTTTCCAGAAAATGAAAATAGGAAAAGTACTGAACCTTACAAACTCACAGGGAATAATATACCCTCGCAAAAACGTAAACAGGATAAGCTAAAAATGATCCCTTAATAAATATTTCCTTTCCAATTTAGCTAACGCTGCATATAGAGTCGTTATCAAGGAGTCATATGATATTAATGTGTCCATATTCCTAATTCGAGTTAATCCAAATAGACATCTAATGAAATTATGTTTAGTATACGAACCACATATTTTGGTTTGGTTTGAGCTGAGCTGGGATTTATACATTTTCAAGCAATAGTTTAGGAAATAGTTATGAAAGTATATTTAACTATAGTTACTCTAGATTTCAGCTTCAGAAGCTGGTAAATGCGTCATCATTGTAAGATTTTACATGTATCTTAAAAATACGTCATTGAGTTGAATTAGAAGGATAATGTCAAACTATGATTTATTGAGTTAGCACCTCTCAAAGAAGACGTCATTAGTTTAATCATTTAGCTTAGTCATTAATGAACTTTCAAGAGTTAATAGTTGCTCAATTTTGTTTCTTTAATTTTTATCCGCAACCAGAGCTGTCCACTGTACGATTCCGGCAACTGTCACCAAGTTACTTTGGGACGCTTTGCGCAGTCAATTGCGTGGAATTAAGCGAGGATGACCGGCCGTTGCAGCGAATTTGGAAGCTGCGTTTCAAGTAAACCCTATCGGGGGACCTGAAAGCTTTTTCATGTTTGTTTTGATCCTATTTTTACAGACCATGCTCCCTTGCTGAGGTATTATTTAAGCTTTTATTTAGTTTCTCCTAAATCTTCAATGCTTCACAGCTGACAATGGAAAGATTAAATTCCTATAGATTGAAAGAAGAAACTTCGTAACATCTCAAATTTCAAACGAAGATAAAATCGGTATAAAAATCGAATTTTTACGGATAAGTTAGGCGATACATCAAAATTTATTTAGGATGTATTTAGACCAGTGGTCACCAACGTTTTTCTCTAATATATTTATAATTTCACAACTGTTCCCAAAACTTGATTTAGCGCACATTATTTGGAAATATTTTTAGTGGATGAACTCATATATACATTCATGAATTCCTACTCATATAAAATTAGCTACTTATATATTTTTTATATCATACATTGGAAGTATTTTTTGTCCACCTAATAACTTGAATTACCTACTAGTGAGCGGTAGGGATCGGGCTGGAGATCACAGATTTAGGTAATAGCGCGTAAGGGGATTCATCTTGAAAGGATTGGATCTTGGATTTTTCTGAAAATCGAATTTTTCTCACAGTGTAACAACTACAACAACAACTCTAAGAACAATAACTATAAGATGATATTTCTAAGATAAGAACGATAACTTCTCAATGAATGTACGATTTTTGTAACATAATTTACAAATACTTAAATAATCTGAATATTTTCTTCACATGATGCCTTAGTGATTCAAAGGATAAGGAGAAAACGATAAACATAACATTTTTGTGATACATAAAAATAATTCAAAACAAGACATTCAGGGATATAACGTATGGCTCAAGCTTTTCTAAATTACCATTGGAAGCATAAATATGACTTGAATCCAACCCTGAAGAAATCAATCTAAGTTATTTGGATTAAGATAAGTGGTTTGTTC
Source organism: Sympetrum striolatum (assembly GCA_947579665.1). Classification (NCBI taxonomy): domain Eukaryota; kingdom Metazoa; phylum Arthropoda; class Insecta; order Odonata; family Libellulidae; genus Sympetrum; species Sympetrum striolatum. The sequence continues at coordinate 55,094,198 of OX388348.1, read as the reverse complement.
GGAACTTACTTATGAAATGGCAGATGAAAAAAATTCCTTTAAAAATATCTCCTTACATCTTTATTGCAATCAGTGGTATGCTTTTTTTACGTCGTCCATTTAATGCATCTATACTTGAATCTGCTAATACGGCCTCGACTTTGTGGTAGTTCTCCATAATAGGGTCTATACATATGTATGCAACTATATGAATACTCTACCATGTACTGTATTATTTTAGCTAAAGGATAGATCTTATTTATGATATAAGATCTAATATCGTATGTGTGTAATGTAATTTAATTGTACAACCTACGGGGGGTTTTCGGAATGGTTTCCCTCCCGTCTTTGGGCGAATGCCAGGCTTAAAATCATTTTTATCTTCCCCTTAAACATAGCTATCTGAACAGAAGGCTAACTTGCAATTTAACTTAAATAAATAAATGGTAACTTTTCTGTATTTGCATTATTTTATATTCATGAATCTATTATAACGTTATTTGTAAGAATTCATATTTAAATATAATTTATTACAAGAATATCATTAGGAAAGAGTCAAAAAAACTCAAAGCACCATCAAAAATGAGATCCACCGATGTACATTTCGCTGCCAGAACCAACAGCATCTTCAAGGTAACACAGTCTCCAGTGTTTCCTTGATGATGCTGTTGGTTCTGGCAGCGAAATCTTCATCGGTGGACCTCATTTTTGATGGTGCTTGGAGTTTTTTTGACTCTTTCCCCATACTTAGCCATCAGTGGAATTTTCAAGGTAAGAATATCATTGTTAAGCAATAACATTAAGTTAAGTTTGGACTTATACAATAGTAAGACAACTGTTTGAGTAAATACACTGAAGTGATTGAGGGAAATACGTTACTTGAAGGGGCAAGTGAAATCATTATAAGTTAAGTTAAATAAGTTAATGCTAGTAAGTTAAATTCAAGAGGATGGGCAAGTCATCGTTTAAGCCACTCTACATGCAGTGAAATCTAAAAAAAGGAGCCGTTTGGAAGCCGAGGAGGAATAAGTAATGCAAGCAGGGCAAAAACCCCATATCGCACAAAAGAACACGAGAATAAGAACAGCCGACGTTAATGCAGCCACCGAAGCGCTCCTGTTTATTCTTGGGAAAAAGCAAATAGGAGAGGAAAATGGCTTCGAAGCCGCAGAATTAAATGGAGTGCTTCAAGGAGGAAATGAAATAAATGGAGCTCTCCCGGAATTGAATTTTTAAAGAGAAACGAGATAAAGAATTTCGTCCGAAGAAGAACATTCGGCGGAAAAGCCCCTAATAGGTTTCCTAGCATAAGTTATCCGCGAACTCGAAACAGCTTCCATTGGAGGAGAGAGAAGTTCGATAAGACGCCGTGAGAGGGCTCGAGCGAAGCGAGGGATGGATAAAATACGGTGAATTACTCTCCAGCGGAAGAAAAGGAAAGGGAGAGAGAAAAGAGGAAAGAAAGAGTTGGGGAAGAGAAGGAAAGAGTGAAATATGCATGAAATATGAAAAGGAGGAGTAGAAAGAAAACGGAGCACTAGGTTCTTGGGAAAAGGGAAGAATGGGCAATGAAGCAAAATGTATCGGAACCGAGGAAATGGACGAAAAAACAAACTTCAAATTGAAAAAGGAGATATATAACGAGATGAGAAAACGTTGGATTTTATTCGGGGGAAAGTTTGAATTGTTATGAATCGTCAATAAACATCCTCGTAACAAATTAGGTACATATCTGCGAAGTTATTTATCTCTGAAACATATTTGTTCATGTTGATCGATTATTTATAACTGGGACTTAGTAGGATTTGCTTGAGCATAATAAGTTTCTAATAATATTTATATGCATCATCGTTGCTAACATGCTATTGGCCCACTTGGAACGTTTCTTTTTATAATATCGTGGAGAAAAATATAAAACGTAGAAACTAGTAAAACCTAGATTAGATAAGGTTCAATGCTTACTTTGATTTTAGCTGTTGGAGAGTGCATTTTACGTAATGTCACGAATTATAATAATATCTTAGATATTCATCGTTAATTCAGAATAAATTTTATGATAATAATAATAAATCGTCTATTTACTGGATCAGGAAAATCTAAGGTAATTTGATTTTCATACTTATGTGGTTCTGCACAGAATACACAAATTGATTTATTAAAAATCAGATACATATCAGAGCACGTATTGAAATACCCGTTTACACAAATCAATATTTGTCAGAAGTATCGCTATTTTAAGTTCTTCCATATTTCTGTTTCCTGAATAAGGAATTATTTTCAGATTACTGCTTTCATTCGCTAAACAGAAATCGGTTGCGTAAACGTATATGGTGATACCAAGCGAGAAGTAGGAATAATTAATATTCTATTCTATTCTATTAATTTAAAATGTGTAGCTTTTACTGGAGTTTAGAAATATTATATGGAAGTATGCTCTGCAAAGAGTGGCACTTAAACTATAAACTGCTAAGCATGCTGCTCAAGATTATTTTAACATTTCGTTCAAACGTCAATAGCTATTTTACAAGATGGTTGCTTTTAAGATCACAGAATACGTAATCAAAGATACCCCTAGTTTGAAAATCAAAAGCAGGCGACCCGTATGAAAGAAGAAACGGAGAAGAGAAAAGCTTTAGAGGACAGAAATGTCGCACGAAAAAAATAAGAAGTGAGAGTACGTGAAGTGCAGGAGAATATTAATTGCAAGAGAAATGCTTCCGTTGTGGAAACAAGGGATTCGAGGAAGACAGAAAGATCAAAGGGTGAAATAATGGTCGATCCCGAGGCATTGGGAGAAACATCTTTACTGTGAGATCAAATGAAATCAGATTTAAAGAGGTGCGATAGAATTAACGATTGCATTATCCGTGAACTGGAAAAAGAACGACGGAGTAATTGAACAATCAGTTTGAAATGCGAACATAAATATATCTGTCCGTTCCAACAAATATTTATCTGACCTTAGTTAATTAAGGATAAATGTTATCCTCATGGATGTTATAACCCCTACTATTTCGATCTAGGTGTTTTTAAAGATGAATTCATTCGGGAAATTAAGGGAGTAGATAGAAGAGATATAACCGACTTATTTTAGAGTGACATATATTATAAAAATAGATATGAAAATAAAAGAAGATTATCGCATGCTAGTTAAATGATCATAAAATAACAGATTCTCTGCTTTCAAAAGGTATTTATTGGAATAAGGAAATGTACGCAGAATATCAAATTTGGATCCTGATTTTAAAGGGCTCTGAAAACATATAGAGTATAAATTATATTATATTATATTATATTATATTATATTATATTATATAGTATATATTCAACATAGGGTGTCGGGAAAACGTTTCCGAGTATTTTCAATTAGGCAGAATATCAGAGATGAAAAACGAAAGTGCATAAGTATAAAATTCAAAAGAGTTTATTATATTATAAAAAGTCTGTAATTTACGAGAAAATAGCATCTCTTTTAGTTAAGGAGAATTTAATTAAAGCAAATAGTCTTCCCCTGGATATGGCTCAGGATATTTCATTCAGGTACAATATGTAGCATCAAATGTTAAAGACGGGATAAATGAAGTCAACAGAAATGTTAAACATGCTGGGAGAACCCATTTAGGCAAGGTTATTACTATTATTTACATCAGTTATTCCTGTGTTCTTAACTATTTTAGATTTTTAAAGAAAAATCTGTCACTAGTAAATCTCGCCAGTGTCAACGTGAGAGAGGTAACGTTGGAGCATCTCGCTACAAGAATTTAGACTCCAACTGCCACGATGAAATAATAAAAATGCTCTCTGCTTGAAATCACAAGAAGAAGCGGAAAATGGGCGAGGATGAAGATATAAGTCAAAGATAAAATTAAACCAATAAATGCACTAAAACAGACAATGTGGCGAGACAAAGCGGTAGCCGTTGGGTATGAAGAGCTCTAGACAGGGCACTGAGTATTATATGAATACGGACCAATAAGAAGATCAAAATGTATATGGAACGAAGTTATAATGAATTTCCTCGGCGTGATTTGGGAATGAGACGCAAAATAACTTAGAGGATTGTAGAATGAGTATGAAAACATGGCGCCCGGTGAATTGATCCTGGGGAATTCGTACGCGGGGAATTTATATCCCGACAGATTGGTACGCGGGGAATTGATCCCCCGCGCTGATGTTGTACTAACAACCCAACCCCCCTGGTTAATTTATTTATAACATTAACTAATAACCAGGACGTGTAGATTAACATAAGACTGAATAACAGTAGTTATTAACCTAAGACTGAATAACATCAGCGCGGGGGATCAATTCCCCGCGTACCAATCTGTCGGGAGATCAATTCCCCGCGGATGAATTCCCCGCGTACGAATTCCCCCCGGACCAATTCACCGGCCACGTAAAAACGGCGCCCCCGGACTAATTTACCGGCCACGTGAAAACATACATCCGAACCCTGCATCGGATTTCAAACTGTTGATATGGTTTACAGATTGTTTCAAGTGGGAAAGATATTGCTGGCAAGGCATTATTGAAGGGAGTTTTGATAATTTCATCAAACCATTGGGAATGTCTATCGTATGTCTATGTAAGAACCCTGCAAGCCGCCTTTCGGCGTGCGGCAGAGAGTGTGACAGGAGGATGTTAATAGGATGGATATAAGAAGCATAATATTTAGAAAGGAAGTGAACAAATTAGGCAGATGACATCATGAGAATCGAAACATGCCAAAATTTATCATATTTTTAGAATGAAAATTACTAGAGAAAGAGTTACGGCCAGCTACGATAGACATAGGTAAACCTAATGGCAGTAGATTCAGTGAAACATCTTGGAGTAACTCTCACGAATAATTAAGCATGGAGTACCCACATCCGAAATATATGTGGAAAAGCACTTAAGAAACTCGGCTTCGTTAAATAATAATCGATAAGAGCGAAGAAAAAGTTCGCGAGAGATGTTACTTAGGCCTAGCCTTGACTACGCATGTAGTGTATGGAACTCTGCCGACAAATATCACATTCGGGATATAGAAAAAGTACAACGAAAGACGATACGGTTTGTAAAGAATTGCTAAGATAAAACAGCGGTTGTAACTCAGATGATACAGGACGCGGGATGGGGATAATTAGAAGATGGAAGACTAATTCAAAGGATAAATTTACTAGGTAAGTTCAGGGAAATTAGTTCTCAGACAATGTAACCAATATAATGCGAACCATCTGTTATAAGTGCCGTTCTAAAACTGCGAAGAAGATTAAGGATATAGATACTAGAATGAATCGTTTGAAAAATCCATTTCCTACGCTAACGATACGCGAAAGCAATAGATTAGGACAATAGAGTCAAGTTGCCTGCACCCCCTGCCACACGCCAAGAGTGGCTTGCAGGGTTCTTATATAGACATATTCAAAAGAAATAAAACCATAAAAATTTTAAAAAACATTATTGTTTCTTCATATTGATCGAGAACACATAATTCAAGCAATCATTATACATTCACATAAACCTTTGTAAATGATCGCTAAACTTCAAATTAATGAGTTTTCCCAAAAAGATTTTACTTTGATCGGGGAAAATGTTTTATTTGGAATTTTAAACAAGAAAAATGCTCCCCCACTTCAGTTCCGACGGCGGCCACGAGAAGTCATTTGTTTTCTGTGGAAAAGGCAAATGGATAACAAGGAATGACGTCACAGATCAGAAAGTAAAACCATCCACCCAAATACAACTCGTATTCTGTCCCTTTCTTTGCTCACGCTCTCATAATCGGAGGGCGCTTTGTGGCGCAATATTTTTATGCATTTGTGCTTCATAAACGCCCGTCCTTGAGACATGAAAGAAAGATATTCCATGCTGACTCGAGTGCCACCGTTCCGTGAACTGTTTTAAATAATAACAGCACTTTTCTGAATACCTAGACGATATGATTTATATTATAGTTAACTGCTCCGAGATATAATTGGTCTCTGGTTTATTTGTGTGTGGTTTACATATATTTTAAATTTAAAAGCGGATGCAATGTCTTCAGAATTAACCAAGATAAAAACACCAGGATAATTGGTTCTGTTCAACAGGAAAGCTAAATATATTTTTATATATATACTAATACTGGTAACGATACTTTTCAAATTCATTCTTTCATAAAGAAAAAAAGAAATGATTTAAATCCTTTGATTTAAAGGTTTAACATACACCATAGTTAATTTGATGAAGATATCCAGAAAGGCATTAATATTTCCCTCCTCTCGTAAAATCAAGCATAAAAAATCAGGTTTAAATGTCATGTAACTGCTTCCAACGTTGGATTTTCCTTCCTAACAGTAACAGGAAGGGTATCTTGAACTCATTAATTTCAAAGATGATGTCGGATTACATTATTTGTTAGCTTTAGTGCTCAAAATGAGAAAAGTAAGGATATTTAATGCCCTACGTCGTATAACGTTTTTGGTTAAAGTATGAAAGATTCAATATAAATAATGAATAATTTTTATTTCAGCAAAAATATATTTTTGATGAAGAATATAGGAGTAATTCAGTCAGAGGATACTTTGATGATCTTCGTCATGTTTTCTCAGCGCTTTTCTTTGATTTTTACCGAAAATAATATCAAAGAATCTTAAAAAAACACTTCTATCAATTGAGTAGAAATTGAAGATAACCTCTTGACTAATTGACCTTCAGAATATAATTAAATCAATAATTCTTTGTCGAAGTGATAAAACGGAGCAATTGTTTACTGTTACGTAAGTAATACATGGGTAAATTTAGGTAGGTATGTAAATATTTAAAAACGTTCATAATAGTAAGCTCTGTCGACAAATACGAATGCTATACTCTGAATTACACTAAAGAAAACATTTTTAATGAAAATTCTATCATTTATTTACATTTCTTCTAATATTGTAGCTATAATGTAGATTCCATGAGCAGATCAGAGCAGAGAAGTATCATAAAAAGTTTAGTTTCATAAAAAACCTAAGCATTTAACCTAGAAAGAAAACGAACAGACTTAAAATGTAGTTATAGTTCATAGCTGTACCTCTTTAAATCCGAAGAGAAATTTCTGCATTTCAGCTCCAAAAAGCGGTGCACAGATGTAGTTTTCCTAATTTGATTTCCCCTTGCACGCCTCAGAAAGGGCTGTGCGCTTAACGAACGGCGTCAAAAGAAAGTAAAACCGTTCACCCAAGTGAGACTTATTTTTTTGAAGCGTGTTTACCCTTTTTATTCGGAAAGCACGCGCCGACGGCCCCAACACGTACGGCCGAATAACATGGGGCCGAAAGAGTCCGATACCTAGAGGAGAGGGCCCAACATCGGACCAAATGACACCGAAGGGGAGAAAGAGGAAGGCCGAAATGGAGTTAACGATTTTAGCGAACTCGAAAGTGAAATCGGGTTGGGTGCATTGGGCGATTTTTTAAGAGCGAAAAAGAGAAACAGTCGAAGGGGTAAATTGCAGAGGTGAGGAAGAGAACCGCGGTGCGAACTGGATTTATACTCGATCCCAAATAACAGACTTTTTTCGTTTTTTCAACGTCCTTCCACGCCCTGCATGTTATTCTCTCGCGCACCTTTTTCCATTCTTCATTCCTCTTCAATCAATCTGCTATTCCTCCTCTTTGATTTTCTCTTAAAATCATCGGTAATTATCGTAGCTTTAAAAAGATTGCCCGATAAAAGGTAAACGCAAAAAAACGGTGATAAATTTTACATTTAAACCGTGTTATTCAAAATTATTACCACATTATAATGAACAAGTGTCCTCAAATACCAAATAAAATGGTTATCCGATATTATAGACTCATTCATAGACTGCATAACAAGGGGAAGCCTACTAGAATGAAATCCATAAATGTTGTGTGTATAGCAAATTGCTTAGCACTTGAAGTGTAATGCATTCGAAATTTGATGTGTAATTTTTAAACTAATTCTGTTAAGAAAGTCTTTCTTAACTAAGATATTAAGAGTGTCTACCTATATTTTGTTAAACTGAGTGGTTATTGTAGAAAATCAGAGAAAAAAGGTCTTTCTATGAAATCAAAAGGATATGGTGTTGAATTAAGCTAGAAAAGGAAGGTAAATGTTTTCATTAATATTGTGTTTGTCATCATAAAATAAAGGCAGTGTGTGTCAGAAACATTGCGATCTAAATTAATTATTTTTTAGGAGTAGTTATGATATATTAATGCGATGTAAGATTCTTCTGAGAATATCATATCAATGAAAATAATCTTTGAAGGAATACAGAATTCACTGTCTGATAAGGATAACCTAATGTTTAATATCATACTACCTATGAGAATTTCCTGTTGGAATATCGGTGTTGGGCCTTATAAAATAATGAGTTAACATATAAATTTATAAAAATACATCATGTCCTATCGAGTTAGAGGTATGTTAAAATAGATCCAGAGCCTTTAGTGATGTGGTTTCTTACAGAAGGAGTAGATAAGACATCGTTTTGTTCTACATGGAATAAAAATGGTCTGATATTGTGTAAAACTCTTATAACTTCCATTCAGTAGCTCGAAGGCTATTTTTATTTTGGAAACCTCATTAGCTCTCTCACTTTCCCAATTTCTCATAGAAACTCCTAATTAGTTCCCTTCACTTTTTAAGTTCTGAAATGTAATCTCTCTTGAAAGAAATCCTTATTTTTTCTGAGAAGTGATTATGAATCCAAATCGAAGATGACTTATCCACTGTGAAAGGGGTACCAATTTGAGGATATTAATCCACATAGATGGAATACTAATTATCGAAGAACATTTTTATGATGAGAAATAAATTTCCATAAATTACCGATAAACAATGCGGAACCTAAGTAGCAAATTTACTTAGTAATACTCAATATAATAAAAATAAGGAAAATGTAAAGAAATATAAAAAAATCCAATTATCAATAATTGTTTTTCAGGATCTAGAATTTTTCATCTTAAAATTAAACCTGTTGTCTGTTTGTGAATTCGAAGATGCTGCATTTGGTGAACTTGAAAATATGAAAATTTAAGGCCAAATTCTTTTTGCATTTTTTAAATGGTACACAGCAATTAATGGGGCTAACTATTTATCTTTTCTCATGATCTTCCAATCTATTGGTAAACTTCATCACGATAATATTTTACATACTTTTGTAATACTTAAAAAAAGAAGATATCTCATCAATTTTACTAACATACGAGCCTCAGTATATAAATATATTTTATACGTTTACTTAATTTTTGTGAAAATGACTAAACATTTTGTTCTACGAGAGATAGAAGGCAATGGAAGGATTAAATAAACTCAGATTCTTCTAGTCTTACTTTTTGGAACGCTATTTGAATTAAAAACAGCAATACTTAGAGTTTTCCATTATTATTATAATATAGCATTGTAGTGGAGAATAATTCAATGTTTACTAATTTCCAGAACTTACAGCTGTGTTTTCCAGTATAGGCTTTTGAGAGTCCTTAAACCTTATATATTTTAGTATATATTTTTGTTTTTCTGATGCATCTCTTTCTACATTTTTATTTGTAGTAATTTCCTTAACTAATTTTCTATTTTCCATTTTACTAATAATTCTTTTGCTGGATGGGTAGTTTTGAATTCGATACTTCTAGTAAAAATAAACCATTCTGTAGAGTTGCAGTAATTTAGTTACAAAAGTTTGTGATTATAAATATCTAGTTGGCAGCACGAAATAGCAGATGCAAACTGTGTTATGGTTATTTCTGAGTCAAGAAATGCGACTTGCCTTTATGGTAATTTGAACTACATTTATGTGGGATTCAATGGACTGTAAGCGGCTAATTATTTCTTTCGCCAATTTCCTTTGGAATGGAATGCCTCCAATTTCCGCTCCCCCTTTAATTTCTTCCCCTTCGGATCCTCCCCGAATCCACCCTCATATCTCACCCGCCTAACATTGTCCCCTCTTCCTCTATTTTCCGGGCTTCGTTTCTCTATCGCGTTTCCGGTCGTTAAATCAATTGTCGTCCCGCCCACCGTTTTAGACGTGGGATTTACATTGGAATCGCTCGCTTGGGAGTTCAGGGTATTAAAAGATATACCTTTTACTACGTCCATGCGTCTTTTGTCCTCCCCGGACGCTTTTATATCTCATCCACTGCTTGTTCGCGGTGTGCAACGGGGTGCTTCCCTGCGGAATGGGAATCCGCTCGCGGTCGGGAGATTGACTTCCACGGGCGTTTTCGATTTTTCCTGACAGCTTATTTTCCCGGACGACGTGGGGCTGAGTAGCGTCCTAACTCCTGGAGCGTCGTAAAGTGAGGTTTAAAGCTTGACGTCTTCGGAAGGGTTAATGTCAAATCGCGTTGCATTTACAGGGATGCTGGGCTTAAGTGCAGGGGTAGTTTTAGGAGGGCGGAATCGCAGAGGGGGATGTGAAATTTAGGAAATTTTGTCGGGGGGTTTATTCTGATGTCGCTTCAAGGATAATCTTTGTTTACCGCTGTAAGTTTGTTTTGAATGGCTCTCGCAGTTGTCAAAGTAATCTAATGACTTTGTTCCTCTTTCATTTTTACTGAAAATACGATGTTTTCAATTTCAATTTCATTGAACTTGGAAAATCTAATTTTTGTGCTACCTTAAGAAGTATGTTAGATTTTTAAATCCACAATTATTCTCATTTTTTCTCATACTATCCCTTTAAATTGATTTTTTTGTAATGTATGACAATGGGAAGAGAAGACTTTTAGCCTCAATTTTGCCGGAATAATGATATATCATAATAACTACGCTATCTCCTTGAAGACAAATATAAATACTGTCTCATAAACTACATTTAGCAGCATACGAGTACAAAGTCTTCAATAGAAGTAAAACATATAAACTAACCACAGGAAAATTTTCCTGTGATCAGTAAAAGTCAATCTTTTAATTTTTCCTGATGGAGACTTGTCACGAAGTCATGGCCAAAGCAGTGGAAATATTAATAGGAGTGTTTCTATATAGGTAAGCAGCGGTTAGCGTGCTAGCGCGTTAACGCTCCAACCTCACGGTCCCGGGTTCGAATTCAGGCTAATCGGATTTTTTTGGTCAGGGAGTGGTTGTGTGTGTATGTTGTGTATGTGTCTTGTGTTTATTAATAAATGAAAAATGCAAAAAAAATTGATAAAATATAAAGATGCATAATTGGTAGAGTAGCCTTCAAAGGCTAAAATTCGTCTACGAAAAAAGACGGCATTATTATTATTTAATTGAGATGATTTTAGCTAATAAAGTAGTACATTTTTATCCGGAGATAGTTTTGAATCACTCAAATATACTGGGGCTGCTTCTAAAAATTCCCTCAAAGTAACTGAAACTCGAAGGACGACCCTGCTAATGAGTATAACTACACCCAGGTCTTTGTTTAGACACATATTTGTTAGATTATATACCGTTGTTCTTATTACATACAGTTTATTGACTGAAAGGAATCATTAAGATAAGGTGGAAAAAGTCCCCCCTCCTTTTTGTGCCGATAGATGTAAACTTGATGTACTGAATCCTCTTCTATAATCTTTGAACGACATGTATCGAGCGATAGTAGATGATTTAGCCGTGATGTATCAAGGGCTAAACTTATGAAATAGCAAAAAAGTGAATATTCTTTATAAATAATAAAAATTTAGAGTTTACGTTTCACATAAAGTCGAGGTCGAATCTTCGAAGCAGTAAGAGCACTTCTATCTTAATTCTTCGACCACCAAGGGTGGTAACTTGTTAATCCAACGATAGTTTTTCTATGTTATTCAGGTGAATCGTTTTAAAATAATTGCATTCGTCTATGTATTTGTTCTTCAAGATCTAATTATTTTATTATTTGCATATTTTTCATCCATCGCACAGTTTTGGCATACTTTTAATAAAGAAAACCTTGCTGGGAAACGATAAGCACTCAGTAAAAGAGGTGAAGATAGAAAAACTATAAATATGTACATAAGCAAGACCATTCTTTCTCTAAACGCTCTTAATATGAAATAATTCCTAAATGTTGATCAAACTTTTCAAAATATGACTTTAAATAACTTTGTAAAGTCGACTAATCATTTGTAGGGATTGCGGTGAATATTATTTTGAAGTTTTTTGTTTTTTAATTATAATTGTCAAGAAATATATTTTCCTAGAGCAAATAACACTTATCTATCATCACTCATTTTTAAGATAAATTCATAGTTTAGAATAATATATATAGTATAACCAAGAAACTAAAACCTCAGAACATAAGATAATTTCGGGGCAACCCAGTTATCCCTCTTGAGAGAGGAGAGGTGTAAAATACCTTGGCAGCCGAGGGGTTGATGTTTGAGGTACTTTATTTCAAGTAGGAAGTTCAAATTGAGATAAGTTCTAGTTTCATATTCCAATGAATAATGATATTTAAGAAATTTTACGTCGTTGCTATTCCTGTCAAAGGTTCTCATCTTTCTCTCTACCAAGATATCTCTCATGACGAGAAAATTCACGGAAGCATACACGCAAACGATACGAGAGACGTAGAAACTTTCCCTTTTCGACCAGACGCCATCTTCTGCATAATTCTAAGCCCCCCGCCATTCCGAGAGCGCCCTCATCAATGGCCCTCAGTCCATTCGCACCAAAAAGAGAAGCCTCATCACGAGAGGCTATTTATAATCCGGTGGATGGACTTGTTTCCGTGTCAAGGAGTGTCTCGTCCACCTGTCGAGACGCACTCCAAAAGGAGGGGGTTTTGTTTATAGAATAAAAGGTACGGGGATCGAGTCCTTAGCGGGATATCCTTTCCCCACTGCGAGAAAAAGGAACGTCGGGAAGTCACGTTTAGGTCCTTTTGCGAACGGACGTTGGAAATGTTTCGGGACTAAAAAGAATCAACGGAGGGATTTTTTCAAAGGGATTAAGATCTTCTTTTCTTCCGCGGACGTTACCGCTTCGTCTTTAAGGACTCGAGACGTGCACTAAATAACGAAATCCGCCAACCGGATTATTCTGCGAGTTGCACAAGGAGAGAATCCTCTTGAAAGGAGTGCAGGAGCTCTTTGGAGGTTATCATCATCACTGTTATAAATATAACAGTGATGCTAGCGGAGCTGAAAGCAAGGGTTCATTTCAACATGGCAGTTTCAACGACAAGTTACTTAATACTAAATTAGTACGATGGAATCTGAGAACTTTAATACGAAGGATTGCCAGAAATTACCATGCATAATTATAAATTTTGGATGTAATTCGATCAATCTACATTTATATATGTGACTTTATGGAAATTGTACCATGTAACGTACCTTATTTTACTATAAATCATGAATTATGTATAACTTTTTGTATGTATATATTTAATGTACAGTTTAATTTATTAGCTACGGAAGGATTCAGTTGGGGTTTCCCTCTCGTCTCTGCAGGCTTAGAAACGATGTGTTATGCTCCCCTCTAACGATGCCACCTGGCGAGAAGGCCAACTTCTAGCGAAAACTTAAATAAGCATATAAATACTAAATAAATTTTAGATGGACAGTATCTAACTTTTTATCCAATATTGTTTAGAAAATGTCATTCTTAAAATAGAGGACATCCCTATTGTCGCAGCAGAGCGCTCTTGACTTTCATAGGTTCAGATTCATAGGCTCTTCCTATTCTTACATTCAATGAGTTATGCAATTTATGATGAACTATAAACAAATTACTTCAGTCGATTTTCCTCCACGTATGCCTGGAGCTACAACATGATTTTATTTTTAATTTGAGGATTAAATGGCGTAAAGATTATTGAAGAGTGTAGTTATACTACATAATAAAGTATTAAATTTCCCACTCCGGCAACCACATACATAAAATATGGATATCTTAGAATGTCTAACGTATGTCCACTTGTGTAGTTTTCTTTTTGCTACTGTATATATTCTACATCAGAGAAAACTGCTAGAAGATTTGGAGGCGAAGATATTGAAGTTTGAGATAGAAATAACAAGAAGTATTGATCTTTCGTACTTAGGTTTGAGAAGATTCTTCAGTAATACTTGTATCCAAAAACAATAAACGAGATTGGCTATTAGTGGCCCATAAAATCTATGTTGTAAAGTTGAATGCAAATGAATTTATACATGAGCAAAATTTGAGATCCTGCAGTGGTTTTCGTTTCCAAGCTGTAAGTCTTGGTTCAGATAGAGTATTCACTTTTATTTTCAAAATGTCGATTTTCTGCAAATTTAGAAGTTGTAGAGATATTTTGCAGTTTTACGGGCATGCATATTCATTTCAAATAATAGTTTTCGTTGAGCTAACAAGAATTGGAATAAATAACATTTTCCATCACAAATCACTGACACGCATTGCGTATCCAAGTGTGTGTTAAATACAAAGCAATATATGATTATTCCATATTTTCCTTTGCGTTCCTTGTATTCCAGTTGGTTAGTTTGTTTAGTTTACTTCTGTAAAGAAGACTTAAGCGTCAACTTAATCATAAAATTTTGTTGATGTATACAAATGTACATTTAAAATTTATGACACAATAGAGAAATAATATTCGCTAAAACCTTGAGAGACAATGCAGTGTTATTAAGACTACTGTTCCTTCAGAGACTTAAAAATAAGAATGAGAACTTTACATTAAAACCAGAAAAAGAGTATTCAACTCACCGGATGGCATTGTCCGATCGAAAGCCTCCTCTGCATCTCCTGACAGTCGTCCGACAGGATTCGTTCAGCTTCCACGCACAGAACTGTCTTGTGAGCAAATAGCATAAAACTCTGGTTCATGGGTCTCCGTCACCAACGGTCTGTTCCATGCACGAAGAAGCACATAAAAAAGCTCTCACACATCTGTTCGTTTACCACATCCACACCGCAAATAAACCGTAGCAAAAGTCTCCGCGGAAGATCCGCCGAAAAATGCACAAATTCACCGAAAACGAAACCGTACGAGTCCCAGGAAGGTTTGTCCATTTCTCTATGTCCCGGAAATGAGAAAACGAAAGAAACGACACGACAGTTATGAGTTTCCAAAGGAAGAAAACTGCATCGGAATAGGAAATGGGAAGAGTGCTCGTGGGCAAGTTCCTTCTTCGAACTCACGAAATGCAGACAGACACTCACACACGCTCGCAGAAGTACAAAAGTAAGTTTTTCCTGCTGTTTGGATAGCGTTGGTTTCATTTGAGAAGGGAGTTCATGTTTTGTTTTTCGAAAGTGACATTTAACATAGAGAGAGAGACAAATTGTAAGAAGATGAGAACGCTTTCGACCGAAATTCACCTCAATTTCAACAATTTTCGAATACATTTCAATTAACGATGCAGATGAGTTTCCTAACAAAATCACCTATGATTTCTGCGATTTCTTTTCGTATCGCCCCAGATTCAACCTTAGATGCGGAGGATATCGACACTGCAAAACACGCACTTTTTGAATTTTGGTCCTTTTTCTGTAATAATATCGATAGTTAACTCTCTTCCCCGATCTTGGTGGCGTGACTAATAAACTCTTTCAATTACAATAACTTAGTCGGAATCTTCTGAAAACTGCCAAAATATCTGGAATACTGCTCAACACACATTTTTCATAGTACGTTTTAAAAATCTAATTTCTGACACAAGAAACGGCAAGTATATTTTTTCGTACGAGTCTCACTTCATCCAGAAAACAACAAATATCCGTTTTTAATAAAGATCAGCTCTCGAAATCGTCTAAGATCCGAGCTACTTTCTCCATAAAAAAGTGATTTTTCCCACGTTAGTTTAGAAGAAGAATTCTCTTTACACCTTCACATTGCACGCGGCGGTACTGAATTTCTCGTCGCAAATTTAATTGAGATAATTATCTTAAAGGGAAACACAAAATATATTTATAGGTATGTTTAGGTATATGCGTATATATATTTATATTCATACATATGTAGAGAGAGAGAATTACCGGTCTTTCGCAGATGGATTTAAGATAAAACACCGAACGGTTATTGCGCTGGAAATGTTGCCAATGATTTGTAACTGCTTTCGCGATTTTCATGCTTGAATCTTCCAGCGATTCTCAACTATCCTTTAATTAGTCCTTTCTAACGCGTGACCGAAAGAACAACTTCTCGCAACGCAGTTCGCCACTCCCGACCGGTATAACAAACGGCTGCGAGCGCCATTTTGTAATGTTCTCCCACTCTGTGTTCCTAAGCAGTCCCTTGCATTCAGAACTGGAATTTGCAGGAAAGAGGAGCACCGCATCGGCGGCCGCTCCTTTTCATTTTGTGTGACTTTTCCTTCGGTCGAATCCCATTACGCCTACTTCTCCCCACATCTCTTTCTCCGATCGCCGAATTCGCACACCCCGATGCACACACAAAGAGTCTTGTTCACTTTGTACGGATATTTTCTTTGCGCCGACGGTATTTTCATCCGGCAAGGTCGGAAATAACACATTCACTGAGTGAGATTTTTTTGAGAGGCATTCTCTTTGAAGACGGGTCCCAGGGGACGAAGGGAAGGGAAAAGACCGTCGGGGGAGAAATAACCCGGTGAGTTCTCTGCAATCCTCAAGTACCGACGGCATAGTCCCCGGGTTTTATAGCGCACAGATCCACCCTCTTATCGCGAATTCAACACCAGCGCTTAACGACGAGCGTTGAAATCACCGAAAAAAAAATCCCTACAAAAACATTTTTATCCGAAGAAGCACCGTTTTCCGAAGGATCTGTTATACTCTCTTTTATACATTCACACTCCCGCAGAGCCTCTGAAAAAAACCACCATGTCCCTTGTGCAGTTTCGCTTTTTTATCTTGTCCGTACCACCCCGTTAAACGCCGTCCAGAAGAGAGGCGAAGACTCACGAAGATGGCGCCACTGTCTCGGGAGGTTGCAAGTTTAGCTTTTTTCCGCTCTACGCGTTATTTTCGATTTTTCTTACAAAAGGAGGAGTCTGGTGGTTACCAAGCGGAACTGCGGCGATTCCCTCCGGCAGCTTCCCTCTCCCGGCGACTGTTCGAGGCGTCTCCGCCCAGATGTTAGGGGCTCAGCAACAGCAAGCAGACGCAGAATAGCAGGCAGTAGAGGTGGGAAGACCGATGGTGTGCTTGACCACCATGGTACATCGCCGCCGGATATTCTCCTGCAACGGAAAGAAGGGCCTCTACACTCGATAGAGACGGGGCACGGAGTTTTTCCGGGCCCCGGATAAGACTCCCGGAGAAAAGGTAAACGAGCCATCGTCCGATAACGAGACCGACCGAGGGTGATCGTTTACCGTCTTACATCTAATATAATGCTCATGATTACTATCTAACATAGTTTAAGAACAAGAGAATTGAATTCTTATGATTCCTCTATGATTATAAGTCATCGATTGAATTAATTTATCTTTGCCTTGATTCGGGTGGTTTTTGGATTTTCTAATTCGGCCAAATTTTGCATTAGAAATTGTATTTACTGCTTTACTTATATTCAATTAATTCATAAAATATTCGTCAATAAATTCGGCACTGGCAATAAATGGTAATGATATTGGAAATATGGAAAGAAAGAATGGTTTTAGAAGAAGATAAAACGTTCCGCTGAGGCTATGAATTGTAAATAATGAACCTGAGGATCTCATTCATAAAGCACTACAAAGTTACCAGAAAAACATCTAATCCATGCAAATGAATAGTGAAGACTGTTGAATATGGTTAGTTTTCTTTTTATTACGTTATTTTTTTTGTTTTAAGTCAATTTACATGTTATATGAATAAGAATATCTTGTTGTAAGATTTGTTACTGAAGATAGTTCATCAGAAATTACGTAATGAAGCCAGAGAAAAGGGATTACTTTTAATGCGTCAAAGAACGGACTTTATGCATCTCCTTTGTCATCATTGAGTACGTAATTGAATTATGCACACAAAGAAGAGTGAGAATTATGACTACAACAATATCCTGATTTCCATGTGAGAATAAAACATTTCACTTCTTTTATTGTTCAATATACTTCCCTAAACGTATGTTAGAGTAAAAAATGATCAAATACAATGCTCATGTGACCCCTATCAAAAGATATTATATTATAGATAAAATACTGAATTAGTGATTATTTACTATACTGAATTAGTAATTATTTACTAAAGGATGAATAAAAAAATAACTAACCCGAAAGCATAGAAGGTGGCTTAAGGCCACAATCTAATTTCTGAAATGGGAATTCAAGCCCCCTGAATATATGGTATGTTTTAATCTCGACATAAACTTTGTATTTATATTCTTTATATCGAACTGATATTATGTTTCAGTCTCAGAATATGAGTAAACTAAATTTATATTCATTTCATAAATACTTTTCCTATGAATCATTCAATTGATATGAATTATTTTCTGTTTCAAAAGCTCTATTATTTAAAGGATGGATTTCATAAGTCATAGGCTCAAATAGTTATGTCTGAATGCATTACAGGATTCAACCAAGGATTTACATGACATAGTAACTCAAGCATACTACGCACCTGACATCAGATCGTGCATCACATTTCCATAATCTAGCCAACAATGCTGTCATATTTCACTCCAATTAACTCGTTGATGAATCGCACATCAGCCATGAAACATCCCAATATACAGATATCTATTCTTCTATCCTGACCGCATCTGTTAACCCCTCTCACTGTGCAAGAGCAATTGGAAATAATATATTTTCGATTTAATTCAGTTTCGAAGAGATTTTACCCAAAAGGTAATTCTCGGGCAAAATCAATTTTTATCTCCAAAGTGAATATTTACGTTCACCCTGTTTATTCCCAATTTAGAGCAAAACATTTCGTAGTTTTAAATTGGATCTGAAGCCTGGATAAGCTTTATTTCAAAATTAATGGCTACGAATGGAACGAGATTTATAATAAAAATTTTCGAACGAAGCATTTCTTCGTAAAAAGCGACCAATATAGGTCAAATTAAAACTTCGGAAGTTTCTATCAACCCTTTTAATTAAAATCCTGGAAGCCCTGCTGCTTGCAATTTCAGTATTACATGGAATTTTATACATGTTTATGTTCATTTAATACTGAGGTTAATTTTGCTATTCTATTTCTAATACAACTTTTAATCGAAGATAAAATATTTTAAGCGAAAGGCAATGTTGTGATTTGTATGAGGAAGAACATTTGTAATGTTCGAGTTGATTTATCTTTAACGCTAGAATTGGATCAGAAAATCTTTAACCATAACATTAAAGAATAGTCTCTTTTAAATTTAATTACGTATAATTCCAATACGATTGATAAGGTGCTATAGTTACTTTGATTTTTTGTATACTTCTGAAAAGTTCATTGAGGTACTAAGAGCCAAATAAACATCTCAGTGCAAGAAGATGTAAGAGATAGTTAGTTATATCATCGTTTTGTAAGGGTATATGCATGGTTGAACAATTTTAAGCGGGAAGTGAAACGGGTTACCTCCAGTAAAGTCTGCCAAATATGTAGTTTTAAATGCAGCTGAGTTGATTTCTCGAACATCCAATATTTTTGAGTAAATTGATAGTTCTCAGCAGAATTTTTCACATATTTCCTTACATTAATTACCACTGCGAATGAATCATAGCATTATCACATAGACAATTGAGTCAAAATCGAATCATTAATTTATAATTTTTCTTTGTAGATTAGGAATATTAACCAATGTTCCATTCGGTCAGAGATGAAACTTATTAGAAAGAACTTCTTACAAGATATTACTGAAATTAAAATTATTGCAAAATTATTAGATTCCAAAATGGCCAAGATCATCTGCAAATTGATAGTAATAGAGCATTTTTGTAGTAAGTGAATCGTTTATTTGTATAATAAATTTAAGGGCCAAAATATATTAGTGCAAAAAGCGGTACCCGCCTTATAATCAAATATGTTTCATTTTCTTGCATATCGTATTATATGAGTTACTCAGATCAAGAAGAAAGTCACTGCATCTAAAAAAGTAGGCCTTGATGTGAAAACACTTGCATACCAAACTAATAAATTAGTCAATCATATCGAAATTCAAGGTATACGTGTTTCTGTATCGATTAAATCGGTTTCTAACTTGCAAATATACACGCAATTTACAGTAATTGTCGAGGCAAGAAATTGTAAAAGGGCAACTGTATAACCTCCTTCATTCACATGTGGTAAAAATATTCAAGGCGGTGCGTAGTAAATTAAAAATAAAGAAGGCCAAGAAAAGCTCTCATTAATCGCGTAGTAAAAGCTCAGATTCCTCTCCCGAAAATACCTCCATGTTCGATAAAAAAGAAAAACGTTTTTACGGCGCAACATAAAACAATTTCTCTATGGGCAATTAAACCTCTGGAAATAGCCGCGCCAAGGTCGTACGTTATCGCATTAAAAATTGCTCCACCTCCGTAAGGTTCGGATCCGAAAAATATACTCCGTGTTTATAAATATCGGCTATGGATTTAGACCTTGAGTATCTTAATTTCCCTTCTGGACATAAATTCCGAGGCCTGCCCTCTGATGGGCAATTCAGGCATTTTCCCATTGACCCATTTCACCCCGGGAGATCCCTGCGAGAACAGGATTCTTTCGCAATGAAGAACTTGGTCCGCTGTAAAACTCGCCTCATTCGATTGACCGAACGCCGCGTTGGAAATTCCGGAAACAAAAGAAAAACGGAGCGCGGCGAACGAGGCGGAACAAGAAATATGCGCAGTTCGCCGCCGTTAAAAATTGCGAGAAAAGTTTAACGTGGAAACAAAAGCGTAATTCATTTCCCTCATCATTCTTCCTCCCAGAGTTGAAACACGTACGTCTGGATGGAATATGCGCCAAACCAGAGAATATTAAACCGTAATCCTCGCATCAAACACCTCCACGTCTCGTTTCCGACACATCTTCGCCGTGTGTTGGGAAGTTTTTCAAAAGCAAGAGAATGCGGCTGAACACTAATATTGCTCTCCGTCATTTTATCATTGTCTACAAACCAAGATTGAGCCACGCCACGCAAAGAGAAGGAAACTTTTTTCGCATTGGACTTTTGTAAGGCTTTCACAAGCAATAATGCCTACAGAATCTTTTAAATTCGTAAATCTATAACATAACATAAATACTTCCTCGCTCAAATTTGAGAAGTGGTTGAAATAAAACCGGCAAACGTCTTTTTCTGTTTAGCGTAGTTTTCACAGTTGCATGAAGTTACCAGCAAAGGATGCATAATTGGTAGAATGCTTTATTTAACTTCGTAATTATTCAGCTATTTTAAAAATTCTTTGGCTTCAAATCTCTCTTTTTACCAATTTCACCGAAAAAATCTAACTATCACTAGTGATCCAAATCCAAATATTACTTGAGTCTATGCTGATTATGGGGATATTAATATTCCTTTAAATAAATTTATCTTTTAAATAAAAAGCTATAATTTAATGTAAAATATACGAAATATTAAATATTTGGGCTAGTAATTACTCATAAAATTATGAAATAAACTTGAAAACCTTGAAGTCGAGCCGACGATTAATTGGAAATAGTAAATAATGTAGATCATACGGTGTATTTAGATAAACCAGTGTTTTTTCTCGTTTACAGAAGAAACTTCGCAGAACTTATACGTGAATAATATCGATACTTTCCATTTTCCCTCTTTATTTCCCTATATTGCTTATTCTTTCTGCGCAAAAATAACTGTTAGATATATTTTTGAGTATCTTTGTTTCTTTTCGATGCAACGTATGAATTACAATGCTCTCATGCTATCTGAAAATAGTAAATTACAAATTTTAAAACGAATCGAAATTCGTTGTCTACTATTGGGAGAGATATTTGTACTTTGTAAATGGCAATGAAAATGGCATTAATTCAAGTAAAATATTCATTCTGCCATTTGCACAGAAGATACTTTTCTAAAGATTTTCCTGTAGAATTTGACTCGACCAATTATTTAATTAATTTTGGAATCGAGAATTATGCTGAAGCTTAGCATTGGAAATCTACAAGTTTAAATAGTTTTTTAATAATTAACAATAAATTATCGTAGTGATAAATTAGCAATTTCTTATAAGTTTTTCTTCGAGCTCCTCACTCCTTTTCCACTAATGTTGAATATTCATATCTCACAAATAATTTAAAAATAGAATCTCCAATCTCCTACTTCTTAAAAAAACATAATAAAAGTTTCGAAATTCACCACCAACAATTTCTAAGAAATTCCAATTAAACATTGTCTAGTTTTCTATGAAGATACTTGACGCATTATGTCTCAGGAAAATATAAATATCAATCATTCGAAATAGCGATAATAGTGGAATGAATTTCAAAACTACCATGAACATTAACCCCCTTCTTATAATGTATGCATTAATAAAATTGAAATTTTTCCGTGATTTTTTTGCAATATTGTTGTGATTTTTGAATTATTGTAATTTTGAATTTATATGTAAGACGTACTGCCACTGCCTTCGGGAGGTTTTGGGGGGTTTTCCTCCCAACTAGGGTGAATACGAGGCAGGGTATTTTATTTTTCCTCCCCCCACAGGAATAACTACCACCTGGTCTAGTGCCAATCATGGTACTCAAGAATTAATAAGTAAGTAAATAAGCATAACTCAATTTTTAAACGCTCCCGGATAGTCATGTGGACAGCCCGTTTGCCTTTGGTGAAAGTGGTCCCGGGTTCGAATCCCGGTGGGAGCCAATGTGCGAAATGACCTAAGCTGTCGAAGCACTTTTAACAATACTACTACTACTACTACTCAATTTTTAAATCCTCTTTTGGAGAATTGTGTAAATTACAATTTCGCATTTATTTGGATGCTTATAATTCCACGTAGTTTTTCCTAAAATTAATTTATAGAGTAATATTAAACATCAACCTACGTTTCTACCACTATTTCCTCAACTCAACAATTGTCCTCCTCGAATTTTAAGAGATCAATAGCAACGAGTCCTTTCTAATTCGACTCCTTCCGTGCATTTCAAACTGTGCATAGACAAGCCCTTCTTCGCGAAGCTTATAACCTCAACTCACGTACTCTATGGCAACCCCCTCAGGTAATATGAGAAATAAATCTCTCGGCATACGCGCTTTCCCTAACCACCACCTTGGCGCCACCGCCTTATCAAAGCACGTCATTGGCCATCGTTTTATCGCTCCCCGACGCACGCGGTTATCGTCCGCCCAAACAACATTCGGCTCGTGATTTACTTCTCAACGGAATACACATACTCTCCGATGAAATCACCCTTCCAATTAATGCATTACTTTTCTATTATTGACTCTCCTCTTCAACTCATTTCTTGGAATGCATTGCTGAAGATCAGCTTTGACTTTGCATTCCGTCACACGCAATTGGGCTGAAATGATTTAGAGCGTCAACTATTATCCGTCTTATCTATTACGAGTTTTTATTTTTTCCCTTAAAATCTGGATAGTAATAAACAAAAAATCTCTTCATATAAGATCGAAATTTGAAGGCGTGACTTCTTAAAAAGCCATTGCAGAATAAGGCACTTTGTAATTTTCCGCAGGACATTTAATTTAGCTACCGAATTCATAAGCGAACTTAGATCTTCAGAAAAAATATATATTTTCTATAGATATGTATATTAACTACGGACAAATTATATTCTTTGCCTGAAGATACACTTACACACTTACGAAATCGGAAGCTAAATAAAATATCTTGTGGAAAATTACCAAGTGTCTCATTCTGCAGGAAATCTCTTAATTTTCGAGATCTAGGAATCATACTTTTACGAATTAATTGATTAAACAACAATGGATTTCCAATGGACTCGTTTTAGAGCATTAACTACAATCTCTTTCGCTTGTTTTGATAAGTATTATAATGAGTTATTGCAGACGAGAATTAAAATAAATTAATTCTTAATAATGATTCAACGTCTATAAATATTATTATATCACAATATACCAACGCGAATGGATGTAGTGGAATCTAATTACTCTCTGAATAACTTTAAAAATTAAAGAGCCGCACATATCAGTCGTCCGATTCTCTGTTTTGTCACTTTTAGGTCTCCTATTTTCTAATTTCTAGACTCATAACTGTAACGGAATTGTTCAAATATTCTTAATTTTTCCAAAGTCATCTGATTACTTTTTCCCAATTAGATTTAAGTCGTTGAATAAGATTAGGTCCAAAATAATTTCACTATCTTAAAAGTTGGAAATGATATAATCTCATGTTGCAAGTACTACTTCGGCTATTATTCAGATTAGCAATGGAATACTCAGTTGATGTATGAAATGAAGACGAGCAGAAAGATTTCAGCATTCTCTTTCGTTGCTGAGTCATAAAATTTGATAATATAGATATTTTTGTAAATTGGCAATAGCACACAACAAAATCCATCCCAATTAATAGCTTCACATAACTTTCAATTGTTCTTGTGATTAAATCACCTGTTATGGAATCCTTTGATTGCTAAGGGACAACTCGATCGCACAAACACGATTAATTCTGTCTTTAATATAAACAGTGAAAATCTATTTGGAGAATAAAAATATTCTGAATAAAACTCACTTATCAATCCTCATGAATATCGCTCTTGAATTTATATTACCTATCTAAAAGCATCTAGTAGTAGTATTGTTGATAAAAAAAGAATATGGATAGTACAATTTCCTTCATTAAAGAAGAGCTATTAAAGATCCGATTAAGTAATTGTAGCCTAACTAATATATAACTTTACATACAGATTTTAATAAAAAAAATCAAAGAAAATGTTTTGATTTTGTTGAAATATTATTTTGATTTTTTTAATATTGTAATATTTATTATATTAATTCTCCATACTAATTTTGAAATAATGTATGATTGTAGTATATTTTTGAATATTTTTGTTAATTCTGTAATTATATGTAATACATGTCTTAGGGAGGTTTTGAGGGGTTTTCCTCCCGACTAGGGAGAATACCAGGCAGATTATTTAATACTAGCTGAAGTGCCCGTTGATTCTCAACGGGGGTATTACATTTCATAAATAGCAGTGTAACAGCCTTGATCGTAAGAAATATTTCATAATTGTTGATAGATAGAAAATACCAGACATTCTAATTCAATATACGAATAAATTTAAGTTACAATGAAGTCTACAAAGCCACACCAACTCAATATTCAATCTCATATACTCTGAATGAAAAATATCTTCAACTGAGACGATATAAATATATATTCTAAGATCACAATAGGATAAGCAGGACTACGTTTAAAGTTACATCTTTATACAGGTACAAGAATCATGCATTAAACGTAAATGACAGAAATAAATTACATTTCACTCAAATAAACAAAGATTAATATTCTATACGGAAAGTAAATGTAGTATGGAGCTGACTCGTATCTCAATCTTAAAATGTGTAACATAAACACGAACCACAAAAGCAATCAAAATGCCAAAATAGAAATAAAGATTCAACACCAATAAAAGAAGGATTGTAAATGAATATGGAGAGGAAGCACTTCAAAACAACAAATAAATCAATTTGTGCATCCTGCATTTAACAAAATAAAATTGCTTTACCTTTTTGGTCTGGTATATGATGTTGGAGATTTGCTACAACTTAACAACTCGCCGTTCAACTCTTCAAGGATTACTAACTACTAATCTGGGAATTCTTTTCGTCCTTCACAAATTCCATTTCCGTAAATTCCTAAATATACATCAATGCAAATAGAGTATATTTAATTCTTAATTCAGAAGAAAATATTGTGAACATCCTTAACTTACCAGGATATTTATACGCAATAGTTGAATCGATCGATAGAAATCCATTTTAAGTAAACCACTGCTATAAAACTCATTTCATATTACGAAAAAGACGGTAAACAATTACCTAGATATAAATAAAACTTGGTTGCTACAGACTCGTCAACAAAATTCAAATTTTTTTAAATTTTCGTATATTTGTCCGAGAGGTTGTTCAAAGGATATTCATTGTAATGTTTAAATATCATATATAATTATAATTAAATATCATAGATAATAATCTTAACATCTCGTACTAATATAGTCTACATCTTATTTACAGGATTAATATTATCTGGGCATTCATTTTCCATGTCTTCTTATGGAATTACGTTTGAGCTCGGTATCAACAATCGCTTTGATCGTCAAGGGAATGGGTTTGTTTACAACATGGAAATTTAGATGAAATTTTCGTATATTTTATCAAAATTCTTAAAATTTCGAATCGAAAACGATATTCCGCGACCAAAATAAGAATCTTTAATCTATTTCCCTTCTTTTGATGCTAGTTTCGACATCCTACGACTGTTCTTTCTAATTTAGTTTTGCAAAAGAAATGAACCATGCAACGAAAAAAATGAACTTGATCGTAACAAATTCTTCATAATTGTTGGTAAATAGCGAATACCAGACTTTCCAAACCAATATATCAAGAAATGTAAGTTACAATTAAGTCTACAAATCCACTCTAATTCAATATTCAATTTAACGCAGGTTGATGATCTTTTCCGTGACAATGTGTCAAAATGTATCTACATATGAAAGTGAGGCTTACATGTAGCTTCTTCTCTCTTGGCTTATATCTTCTAAAGGCAGGTTCTAGTATCTGAATGAGCTTTTCGGTAACAAAGTATCAAAATGTATCTACGTATGAAAAGAGGCATACATAATAGCTTCTTCCCCTCTGACTTTTATCTCCTAAAGTAGCATTTTTCTTCTTTATACGCACATTGAAGCCGCAAACTTTCGACTGGTCATCAATGAGAGGATATCTTCAGTAACTGAATAAGTGTGATTCCGAAAATTTACAAAGTACATTTTTGTTTTTCTTACGTGAAGAAAAAACTATAGACATTAAATAAGAAATGTTGTACCATGGAACCAGAAGGTATGTTTCATTGTTTTATCTTGGCTATACTTATAACATGGGGTTGTTAGTGAGAATTCGTGACTCGTATAAAATGTAGTGGCATGGTAATTAATGCCCAGGAACGTAGTCGTAGATCTTGGGAATGATTAAGTGCAAGACTCAACGCCATATTAGGATGGAACGATAAAAGCCATGACAATAGAGCGACAACTTTACCGAAATCAGTCTGTGGAGCTATGCTCGTAAGTCGAAATTCATTATATGATAAGTGCATTGGGTTAAGTGAGCAGAAAAGTATTTGATTACAAATCTAATAAATATTTGCAATTATTTTATTGCTGAAAATATTTTCGATCTAATAATATAATATCGGCAGTCTCACACAGAAATATGTCAGGAAAGTTCCTTTTGGATCCAAGTGATAAGGCTTCGAAAAATGCTAGTTTGATCTCGGTAAACACTTTGCCGATATGTCTGTGTACGGGACTTGGTTAAGATTTTTAGATATTTGTACTCCGCGAGTGACGTATGGCTGGAGAAAGTATTGGCAATGTAAATGATCTGATATATTAATTTCTTCTCCAGTAACTAATGAAAAACTTCTAAGATAAATTATTTCCTGGACCCACAAAATAAATTCAGCGTAGAATCTTCACAGTAATCAATAAATACAGACACCACCTACCTCCGTTGAGAAGGCGTATAGGTGCGCGGTAAAAATGTCACAGGTAAAAATGCCACGGTAAAAATGTCACACTTTTTGATAGGTAAAAATGCCACGGTAAATATGCCACACTGGAATTCGGTGGGCGGTAAAAATGTCACAGCAGAATTTTCACGGGGGGACATTACCATTTTGACAATGTTAAAGACCATTTTGACAATGGCTCATATTGTTCTAGTTACTCCTGTATAGAATGCAATAATGTTTGTTATATTTCAACCATATTTACGCAATAATGCAATTATTCACCGTTATGGCAATGTTTAAAACCGTTTTGACAACGTCATGACTATCACTCACGCCGTAATTTATTATTGTTGTAACTATTGGCTGGATTGAAATAAATTTTTATGCATTTTTATCTTTTTTACGTCCAAAACAAACAGTGCACTATCCGCATCATAGGATGAATGGGATAAGACGATAGCTACGATCCCTACGAACCTCCTTGATTGCTACAAGATTACTCGCCGCAGCGAATTAAAATAGTTTAAGTCGCGGAAGGAGAGGAAACGAGGGGGATGAGATGCACATTTAAATTAGTGATGAGAGATGGGTATCAAACCACTCGTGTCGACGTAGCGTTTATCTTGAACGGCATGGTTTTGCGAAGACCAGCTTGTTGGTTGTTGTTCCTTATTTGATTTGAACGATATTACATAGTCTCGTCTGTATAATTTAGTTGAATCCTATGGTAAAACTAGAATCTTTTCTAGTCAAATACATAATGAACTATTTCAGTCTTTACTTTGTGGAACCTTCTAACATTATTCACCATAACTATTCTTTTCTTGTTTATTACAAGTTGAAATTTATCCAATAGTTTAAAAACTATACTAAACTCGTAAACGTTAGAGTTCGAGAGTCATCTGAACCATAAATACAAAGAAAGTCGATGCGAGTCATCTATGAGATTCTAAAACCAATACAAGATCGCAATGTATGTACAATGTATCATTGAATACAATGTAGCTTTGAAGAGAGTAGGGGTGAAAGCTGTCATGACTCGCAACTCAAACGCTCCTACATTTAATTTTGTAACCACGGAAGATTTGCTGTGACACCGTATCACCTAAGAAATTATTGTCTCCATAAAGGATATTTTGCATTTTAGCAGAATTTAGTTTTATGATTTCTTCCATTGAAGTCATCGGAAGTAATAAACGTGGTTCAAAAGTGTGCTTCATTGGGTTTATGTACACGAAACAGATCACCCGTGGAACCAAGATCGGAGATTGGTCTTCCACACAACCATGCCCTATTTCCATGCACCATTGTATTCATATTAATTACATAATATAAATAATGGCATCTTACATTTTAACATTGAAAATTTATTCTTAAAGAGTTGATCGATAAGTTGTTGACATGATTAATAACTTGTGAAATCTTCTACCGAGAACTTAAGAACGAGACTAGTTTGTTTCTACATCCACCCATTACCGAGAAGGTTAAGAGAAGATCTCCGAGACCCTGATGTTGAACATTATGTGAAATGTTTCCATTTTCCAGAATCTCTGATTGAAACCAAGTAGTAAAACAATTTACCCTATGTTTTGCTTCAATTAAGAACCATTTTCCCCCCCAATAGTTTTTTCTCTCTTCATATTCTTAATAATTATCGCATACTATGACAAACAATAACTGCAGCGTTTATGAAATGCTCATTCATTGACACCTAAAAAAAACAAAAATAGTTATGTGAATGTTTACAAAAATGCAGTTCCACATTTCACTAATAACTCACAAGATATAAAGAGAAATATGAATAAGCATCCATTTCCTATGCATGTTGGGCGAAAGCTTTCCTGCCCCTGAATTACCTAAAGGCAATTCTGTGTTTACGACATGGCTTTGGACTCCCCCCTTAGTCAAATCCTGGTTACGCCCCTGCTGTGATACATACCAAAAAAATTAAGAAATATATATTTTGAGTGTAACATAGGATACACCCTATACCACTTTCGAATTTTAGGTAAAAACAAAGGTAACATAAAAGAAACCTGAGGCTTCGTGAAATATTGTTAAAAAAATCTTGCAGAAATTTATGTTAACGTTGAAAAAAGGGGTTATTCCTCTGCCAACCTTTTGAATTAAGTAGAAATTGTGCATTTGTAGATAGTGACATTTTCACTATGGGAATTTTACTGTGACATACATGGATATAACTGTGAAGTGTGCTTATATCATAGAAAACATACAGGTGGGTGTATTTATATTAGAAATTATATTAATTATGGAATAGTAGAAAATAGAATTATGAATTTAAGTGTATGGATTTAAGGTACTAAGCTAAAAACATTGAAAGGCATTTATTATGTTTATACTTTATATCGATCACCAGGATCATCAGTTAATAATTTTATTAATTTCTTAGATGAATGGATAGTTGAAAAACTAGAGTGGTAAATGTATCCTGATTGGTGATTTTAATATTGACATGAAGAACATTTCTACCTATTCTATTAAATTGATAAATGTGATTCAAAGCTTTGGTTTAAAGAAATTTGTCAAATACTTCATTAGAGTTACAAGAACGAGTAAAACAATGATTGACTTAGTAATTTCAAACCAAAAAAGTTATTGGTAATAAAACCTGCCATAACAAAAATTAGTGACCATGAATTACTAACTATTGAGTGTGATTTTTTAAAATATTAATGAATACATACAACATTCAGTGGAACCAAGAGAAATTAAGTTATGGGATAAATGTAATATGGAGGAACTGAAAGGCTACCTAAAGACATGTAATTGGGGAAATTTTAATCTGAATGAAATATCAAATCAATTTGTGGGAAACCTATTAAATGCAGTTGATAAATTTGTTCCAGCAAAAATAATTCATCAGAAAAATGCTAAAGATCTGCCTTGGTTTACTGATGAAGTGAAAAAAGTTTGTAAACTTAGAAATCTTGCATGCCAAAGGGCAAAACTCACTAACAATACAGAAGATTGGAACAGTTATAAATCATTAAGGAATAAGTGTGGGGTTATAATAGACAGTGAAAAGAAAAGATACATTGAAATTGAAAATTCAAAATATGAGCCAAAACAAATGTGGAAAACTATTAAATTCTTAGATGTTTGTAAAATCGCAAAAGGGGAATCTCTGAAAGTAAATATAGTTGGTTATGAATCTTAAGCTGAAAATGATTGCCTGAATAATTTCTTTGTAAATAGTGTTGTAGATATTGTAAACTCTATATCCAAGGTATCTCAAGCTGAAAAGCTTACTGTATAGGATATTACATTTCAAAATCACAGTGTTAGTTTTTTGAGTTCAAAGAGATAGATTTATTTAAATTACACAAAGTTGTATGTTCCCTAAATAACAAGAAAAGTGCACCTGATCGCATTACAGCAAATTTAATATCAGATACATTTGATGAATGAGGGGCTTTGTTACTGAAGATTGCAAATATGTCAATCAGACAAGGTACTTTTCCTGAGTCCTGGAAGACATCTCTAGTTACACCTATTCCAAAGAAAAAAAATCCTCTTGATTCCCAAGATCTGAGACCAGTAAATTGTTTACCAATATATGATTATTTTAGAAATAATACTCCATGAACAGATAATTGAATATGTTGAGAAAAATAACATATTATGCACAAATCAATCTGCCTTCAGGAAGACTTTTTCTTGTGAAACTGCCATCCAACTTGTTTTTTCTAAATAGTGAAAAATGGCGGATGATGGAAAGACTACAGTTTTAATTATGTTCGATTTTAAAAGGGCTTTTGAAACTACTGACAGGGACCTACTGGTAGAAAAATTAACAAAATATGGTTTTGGAAATGCAGCTGTGGAACTAATAAAAAGCTATCTGAGCAATAGAGAACAGAAAACAAGGTATAACAACTTAACCTCAGGTGAAATTTTCAACAATTTGGGTATTCCTCAAGGGGCAATTATGGGGCCATTACTATTTATCCTTTAGATTAATGATCTTTCATTACAATTAAATTATGTATTTGTGATTTTTTTTTTGCCGATGACACATTAATATCTGCATCTGTGGGGGCCTATGAAAAAGTATGTAATAAAATCAATTCTGCCCTTGCCAACTTGAGCACCTGGCTTAAGCTAAACTAACTCAAGCTGAATGTGACCAAATGCATATTAATTATACCATCAACCATAAGAAAGAATGCAATTCTAGATGACCAAAATAGACCCTTAATCCTTTTTGATAGTAGTGCGCTAGATTTTGTGAATGAAATAAAATATCTAGAAGTATTTATAGACTCCCATTCGAATTTCAAGAGTTATGTAGACTATATTGTAAAAAAATAGGCAAACAAATTGGGTATTTATTAGGAATAAGTAGATACTTAAGCCCATGGACAAAGAGTCTCATATACAAAACAATTATTTCTCCTCACTTCGATTATTATTCTTCAGTTCTGTATGGAATCTGTAAAAACTACATGAAAATATTACAGAAGCTACAAAATAGGGCAATGAGAGTCATTCTAGGATGTGGAAAATACACTCCAATTCAAACAATGCTTAGCGCCCTTCAGTGGAGGAAAATTGAAGAAAGAATTTCTTTACATGTACTATAGTTAGTGTATAAAATGTTACATACATGTTACATCTAAACAGATAACATGTAATAGTGACTATCATAAATATGCAACTAGACAGCAATCAAATTTAAAAATTCATAAGTTTAAAACTAATTTCTTAAAGAAATCATTAATAATTGATGGGTTTAATCTTTTTAATAGTCTTCCTGAATGGATCAGAAAATTAGAAAATGAAAAATCATTTAGAAGGGTATGTGCAAACATGGTATAAAATATGTAAATGTTTTTAATGCAGGTTCAAATACTTTGTTAAAATATTTGCTAATGAATGTTTATTATCATATTATGTACATTATGTATTATTTATATTATTGTATGTATGTATTACCTATTATATTATTGTATGTATGTATTATCTTTTATATTATTGTATGTATATTATGAACATATACTTACTTACTTACTGACAATTTTACCGTGGCATTTTCACCTGTGGCATTTTTACCGTGGCATTTTTACCCGTGGCATTTTTACCGTGGCATTTTTACCGTGACATTTTTACCGTGGCATTTTTGCCCGTGGCATTTTTACCCGTGACATTTTTACCGTGGCATTTTTACCTGTGACATTTTTACCTGGATTCGGCGTATAGTGGCTTAAGTAAATTTACATTTTGTGGTTATCTGAATAGTTTCTTATCCCGAAAACAAACTTATGTTTAAGATGTTTAAGAATTATAACCTATTCTTCGGCTGAGGTCAAATTAATAAATTTCAGCGTACAGTATGTTAAATATTGACATTTGGGTTAGCTGTTTTCAATATCAGAGTTTTATTTTGACATGGCACTCCGTCCAGTAAACACCGAGGCAAATCATACTATATATTCATAACGAAATGCATAAATCAGTAAGTTGATCACGATGCTCGTAATTATGATTGATCGTTGATATAGCTACTGCAACTATAATTTCCGCAGCATTAGTTATTTCTATACGGTTTCGAAAAAAAACAGAATTTTTCACTTTCAACAATTAACAATACATAAAATCATGCAATTTCATAATATTGAAACTGATAAACAATATGACGAAAAGACAAAGCCATTTATATGAAGATTAAAGTTATAAGCAACGCAAAATATACATTACAATACCGGCCATTAATGTTACATAAGTTTTTTAAACGTTTTTAAATCTGTTGCAGTAAGAATTTTCAACACAAAATAGCATAGTATTATAGTGCAGTAGAATAGACTTTATTCATTTGTGATTGAAAAACTGAAAAATGATTTCAAAAACTATTATACTTGTGTCTATGATATCCACAATATACTGCGTTTCAAGTAGGGGTCTCCAAACTTTTCAGCTTTATTAACTATCAAACAGTAGATGCGTCCCGCGGGCAGTAAATTGGATTTGGATTGAAGTAAGAAATTACCCATTCTACTACAATATCGTAGATTTTTTGCGGTCTACAGATAACTGAAATCCCTTTACCTTTTTAGGCTTTGAAATGTTACTTATTCGCTCCTGACCACTCGTCGCTCAAAATTTAAAAGAAAACAAAGACCGATTAAACATAAGAAATAAGGACGTCCGTAATTTCCGTCAAAACTCAAAAATAATATGAGAGATGTCCACAACTTACCACGTTATTATTTTAAATCAGTGGAATTGACAGCGAGAATGCAAATTCTATCAACGTACGAATTTCAAAATCGTTTAATTTCACTGAAAATTCAGTTAACAATTACGTTACCATAATCAAAACTCGGTTTTCACAGACGCTTAAAGAAAATGGAAAAACTCAATGAAAAAATGTTCGTACCTTTCAACGTGCGTTTCTTCACAGGATATTGTTTGTCACAAAAAAAATTTAAAATGCCATTCAATTTTTTCTTCATCATAAATCTTCAACTCTTATTTTCAAAATTTATTTTAACTGGCCATGTCCAGTTTAATCCGCCATGTCTTCTTCTTCTAACACATGAGTTCGGAATCAACAATTGCCTTGATCGTCAAGGGAATGGGTTTGTTTATAACATGAAAATTTATGCGGAATTTTCGTATATTTTATCAAAATTCTTACAATTTCAAATCGCATACGATATTTCTCAGCCAAAATATCTAAATCTTTATTCTATTTCCCTTGTTTTGAAATATATATATATATATATATTCTTAGATCACATTAGGATAAGCAGTACCACGTTTAAAGTTACATTTTCATACAGGTACAAAGGGGCCAAATGAATCAAGCATTAAACGTAAATGACAGAAATAAATAACATTTCACTCAAATAACCAACGATGAATATTCTACACGGAAAGTAAATGTATTTTGGAACTGACTGGTATCTCAATCTTAAAATGTGTAACATAAACACGAACCACAAAAGTAATCGCAATGTCAAAATAGAAACAAAAATTAAACACCAATAACAAAAAGGATAGTAAATGAATATGGAGTGGAAGCACTTAAAAACAACGATTGAATCAATTTTTATATTCTGCATGTAATAAAATAAAATTTCTTTACCTTTTTGGTCTATCATACGATGCTGGATGTTTGCTACAACTTTACAACTCGCCGTTCAACTCTTCAAAGATTACAAACACCGAATCTGGGAAATCTTTACGTTCTTCGCTAACTCCATTCACATAAATAGCTAAATATACATTATTGCAAATAAATTAGAATTAGTACTTAATTCAGAAGAATATATATTCAATACATCCGCAACTTACCAGGATATTTATACGCAGCCCGTTGAATTGATCGAGAAAAATCAATTATTGGTAAACCACAAATATAAAACTCATTTGTGTTACGAAAAAGACGGTAAACAATTATGTTGCTATAAATAAAACTTGGTTGCTACAGACTCGTCAACAAAATTCGAAATTTCAAAAAATTTTCACGTTTTCTTATGGAATTACGCTTGAGCTCGGAATCAACAATCGCCTTGATCGTTAAGGGAATGGTTTGTTTACTACATGAAAATTCAGTCAAAATTTTCGTACTTTTGATCAAAATTCTCGCAATTTCGAATCGCAAACGATATACCACGACCAAAATAAGAATTTTCATTCTATTGCCCTTCTTTTAACGCTAGTTTTGACTTCCTACGACTGTTTTTTCTAATTTAGTTTTGCAAAAGAAATGAACAATGCATCGAAAAAAATGAACTTTACGTGTATTTCTTATGCAAATTGTTTTACTCGTCTGGGTTCGAACCGTGGACTTTAGGCAAATAAAAAATAGCACTTTATCATCGCCGGAAAAACTTTTAATGATGCTAAAAGTTAAAACATTGTGCGACATCTAGTTTTGGAGATTACGTGGAATATACATACATACAAACAAACATACAGGCATTTTTATAGATATACTAGCAGAAATTCCCGTTGATTCTCAACGGGGATGTTACATTTCATAAACACCATAATCGTAAAACATACTTCACATTTGTTGATAGATAGCTTATACCAGACTTTTCAATCCAAAATACCAATAAATTTAAGTTACAATGAATTCTACAAAGCCGCACCAACTCAATATCCAATCTCAAATACTCTGAATGAAAAATATCTCCAACTGAGGCAATATTAAGATGTATTGTAATATCACATAAAGATAATAGGTAACCATCGTTTAAAGAGACATTTTCAGACAGGTACAGGGGTACTAATGAATCAAACATAAATGACAGAAATAAATTATATATCGCTCTAATAAGCATCGATGAATATACTTAGCGGAAGGTAAGTGTATTGTGGAGCTGACTTGCTTCTCAATCTTAGTACGTGCAACATATACACGGAAGACAAATAACACAAAAGTTATCGCAATATCAAAATAGGAACAAAAATTAAACACCAATAAGAGAAGGATAGTAAATGAATATGGAATGGAAGCACTTAAAAGCAACGAATAAATCAATTTTTACATTCTGCATGTAACAAAATAAAATTTCTTTACCTCTTTGGTCTATCATACGATGCTGGAGGTTTGCTACAACTTTACAACTCGCCGTTCAACTCTTCAAAGATTAAAAACATCGAATCTGGGAAATCTTTACGTTCTTCGCTAACTCCATTTCCGTAAATCGCTAAAAGTACATTATTGCAAATAGATTAGATTTAATACTTAATTCAGAAGAATATATATTCAATACATCCGCAACTTACCAGGATATGTATACGCAGTCTGTTGAATTGATCGATTAAAATCAATTTTTGGTAAACCACAAATATAAAACTCATTTAATTTACGAAAAAGACGGTAAACAATTATGTTGCTATAAATAAAACTTGGTTGCTAGAGACTCGTCAACAAAATTCGAAATTTTAAAAATTTTCCAAGTCTTCTATGGAATTACGCTTGAGCTCGGAGTCAACAATCGCCTTGATCGTCAAGGGAATGAGTTGTTTACTACATGGAAATTTAGACAAAATTTTCGTATATTTGATCAAATTTCTCGCAATTTCGAGTCGCAAACGATATTTCACGACCAAAATAAGAATCTTTATTCTATTTCCCTTCTTTTGATGCTAGTTTGGACTTCCAACGACTGTTCTTTCTAATTTAGTTTTGCAAAAGAAACGAATCATGCAACGAAAAAAATGAACTTTACGTGTATTTCTTATGCAAACTGTTTTACTCGTCTGGGTTCGAACCGTGGACTTTAGGCAAATTTAAAGTACCACTTGATCATCCCAGGGAATACATTTAACGATGTTAAAAGTTTGAACATTGTGCAACATCTAGTTTTCGAGATTATCTGGAACATACAAACATACAAACATACAAACAAAAATCCATTTTTATATATATACTAGCAGAAGCACCCGTTGATTCTCAACGGGGATTTTTAATTTCATAAATATCAGTGTAATAACCTTGATCGTAACAAAGTCTTCATAATTGTTGGTAAATAGCGAATACCAGACTTTCCACACCAATATATCAAGAAATGTAAGTTACAATTAAGTCTACAAATCCACTCTAACTCAATATTCAATTTAACGCAGGTTGATGATCTTTTCCGTGACAATGTGTCAAAATGTATCAACATATGAAAGTGAGGCTTACATATAGCTTCTTCTCTCTTGGCTTATATCTTCTGAAGGCAGGTTCTAGTATCTGAATGAACTTTTCGGTAACAATGTATCAAAATGTATCTACGTATGAAAAGAGGCGTACATAATAGCTTCTTCCCCTCTGACTTTTATCTCCTAAAGGAGCATTTTTCTTCTTTCTACGCCGATGGAAGCCGCAAAATTTCCACTGGTCATCATTGAGAGGATATCTTCAGTAACTGAATAAGTGTGATTCCGAGAATGGACAAAGACGTCATTGTTGTATTTATTTCGTGAAGAAAAAACTATAGACATTAAATAAGAAATGGTGTATCATAGAACCAGAAGGTATGTTTCATTGTTTTATTTTGGCTATACTTATAACATGAGGTTGTTAGTGAGAATTCGTGACTCGTATAAAATGTAGTGGTATGTTAATTAAAGCCAAGGAACGTAGTCGTAGATCTTGGGAATGATTAAGTGCAAGACACAACGCCATATTAGGATGGAACGATAAAAGCCATGACAATAGAGCGACAACTTTACCGAAATAAGTCTGTGGAGCTATGCTCGTAAGTCGAAATTCATTATATGATAAGTGCATTGTGTTAAGTGAGCGGAAAAGTATTTTATTACAAACCTAATAAATATTTGCAATTATTTTATTGCTGAAAATATTTTCGATCGAATAATAACATTGGCAGTCTCACACAGAAATATGTCAGGAAAGTTCCTTTTGGATCCAAGTGATAAGGCTTCGAAAAATGCTAGTTTGATCTCGGTAAACACTCGATATGTATGTACTCCGCGAGTCACGTATGGCTGGGGAAAATATTGGCAATGTAAATGATCTGATATATTAATTCCTTCTCCAGTAACTAATGAAAAACTTCTAAGATAAATTATTTCCTGGACCTCCTAAATACATTCAGCGTAGAATCTTCACAGTAATCAATAAATACAGACACCACGTACCTCCGTTGAGAAGGTGTATAGTGGCTTAAGTAAATTTACATTTTGTGGTTATCTGCATAGTTTCTTATCCCGAAAACAAACTTATGTTCAAGATGTTTAAGAATTATAACCTATTCTTCGGCTGAGGTCAAATTAATAAATTTCAGCGTACAGTGTGTTAAATATTGACATTTGGGTTAGCTGTTTTCAATATCAGAGTTTTATTTCGACATGGCACTCCGTCCAGTAAACACCTAGGTAAATCATACATCAGTAAGTTGATGACGATGCTGGTAATTATAATTGAACGTTGATATTGCTACTGCAGCTATAATTTACGCAGCATTATATATTTCTATACGGTTTCGAAAAAAAAAAAACAGAATTTTTCACCTTAAACAATTAACAATGCATAAAATCATGCAATTTCATAATATTGAAACTGATAAACAATATGATGAAAAGACAAAGCCATTTATATGAAGATTAAAGTTATAAACAACGCAAAATATACATTAAAATACCGGCCATTAATGTTATATAAGTTTTGGAAACGTTTTTACACCTGTTGCAGTAAGAATTTTCAACACAAAATAGCATAATATTATAGTGCAGTAGAATAGACTTTATTCATTTGTGATTGAAAAACTGAGAAATGATTTCAAAAACTATTATACTTGTGTCTATGATATCCACAATATACTGCGTTTCAAGTAGGGGTCTCCAAACTTTTCAGCTTTATTAACTATCAAACAGCAGATGCGGCCCGTGGGCAGTAGTTTGGATTTGGATTGAAGTAAGGGATTACCCATTTTACTACAATATCTTAGATTTTTTGAGGTCTACAGATAACTGAAATCGATTTACCTTTTTAGGCTTTGAAATGTTACTTATTCGCTCCTGACCACTCGTCGCTCAAAACTTAAAAGAAAACAAAGACCGATTAAACATAAAAAATAAGAACGTCCGTAATTTCCGTCAAAACTCAAAAATAATATGAGAGATGTCCACAAGTTACCACGTTATTATTTTAAATCAGTGGAATTGACAGCGAGAATGCAAATTCTATCAACGTACGAATTTCAAAATCGTTTTATTTCATTGAAAATTCAGTTAACAATTACGTTACCATAAACAAAACTCGGTTTTCACAGACGATTAAAGAAAATTGAAAAAATCAATGAAAAAATGCTCGTACCTTTCAACGTGCGTTTCTTCACAGGATATTGTTTGTCATAACAAATTTTAAAATGCCATTCAATTTTTTCTTCATCATAAATCTTCAACTCTTATTTTCGAAATTTATTTTAACTGGCCATTGATCCGCCATGTCTTCTTATAGAATTACACATGAGTTCGGAATCAACAATTGCCTTGATCGTCAAGGGAATGGGTTTGTTTACAACATGAAAATTTAGACTAAATTTTCGTATATTTTATCAAAATTCTCGCAATTTCAAATCGCATACGACATTTCTCAGCCAAAATAAGAATCTTTATCTATTTCCCTTGTTTTGAAATATATTTATATATAAATATATTCTAAGATCACATAAGGATAAGCAGTACCACGTTTAAAGTCACATTTTAATACAGGTACAAGGGGACAAATGAATCAAGCATTAAACGTAAATGACAGAAATAAAATAAATTTCACTCAAATAACCAAATATGAATATTCTATACGGAAAGTAAATGTAGTATGGAGCTGACTCGTATCTCAATCTTAAAATGTGTAATATAAACACGAAACACAAAAGTAATCGCAATGTCAAAATAGAAACAAAAATTAAACACCAATAACAGAAGGATAGTAAATGAATATGGAGTGGAAGCACTTAAAACAACGATTAAATCAATTTTTATATTCTGCATGTAATAAAATAAAATTTCTTTACCTTTTTGTTCCATCATACAATGCTGGAGGTTTGCTACAACTTAACAACTCGCCGTTCAACTCATCAAGGATAACAAACTACGAATCTGGGAATTCTTTTCGTCCTTCGCAAACTCCATTTCATTAAATTGCTATATATACATCAATGCAAATAGATTAGATTTAATACTTAATTCAGAAGAATATACTTCAAAACTTAAGCAACGTACCAGGATATTTATACGCAATCAGTTGAATTGATCGATAGAAATCCATTTTCAGTAAACCACTGATATAAAACTCATTTCATTATACGAAAAAGACGGTAAACAATTAAGTTGATGTAAATAAAACTTGGTTGCTACAGACTCGTCAACAAAATTCGAATTTAAAAAAATTTGTATCGTCAAGGGAATGGGTTTGTTTATACATGGTAATTTAGTCAAAATTTTCGTATATTTTATCGAAATTCTCGCAATTTCGAATCAAAAAGGATATTTCTCGACCAAGATAAAAATCTTAATTCTATTTTTCTTCTTTTGATGCTCGTTTCGACTTCTTGCGACCGTTCTTTCTAATTTACTTTTTCAAAAGTAATGAACCCTGCAACGAAAAAAATTAACTTTACGTGCATTTCTTATGCAAACTATTTTATTCGTCTGAGTTCGAACCATGGACTTTCGGGAAATTATAAATACCACTTGATCATCCCCGGAAAAACATTTAACGATCTTAAAAGTTTGAACATTGTGCAACGTCTAGTTTTCGAGATTATCTGGAATATACATACATACAAACATACAGGCATTTTTATAGATATATAAGACTAGCAGAAGTACCCGTTGATTCTCAACGGGGATTTTTAATTTCATGAATATCAGTGTAATAAACTTGATCGTAACAAATTCTTCATAATTGTTGTTAAATAGCGAATACCAGACTTTCGAAACCAATATACCAAGAAATGTAAGTCACAATTAAGTCTACAAATCCACTCTAACTCAATATTCAATTTTACGCAGGTTGATGATCTTTTCCGTGACAATGTGTCAAAATGTATCTACATATGAAAGTGAGGCTTACATATAGCTTCTTCTCCCTTGGCTTACATCTTCTTTATATCTAAAGGCAGGTTCTAGTATCTGAATGAGCTTTTCGGTAACAATGTATGAAAACGTATCTACGTATGAAAAGAGGCATACATAATAGCTTCTTCCCCTCTGACTTTTATCTCCTAAAGGAGCAATTTTCTTCTTTCTACGCCGACTGAAGCCGCAAACTTTCGACTGGTCATCATTGAGAGGATATCGTCAGTAACTGAATAAGTGTAATTCCGAGAATGGACAAATACGTCATTGTTGTATTTCTTACGTGAAGAAAAAACTATAGACATTAAATAAGAAATGGCGTATCATGGAACCAGAAGGTATGTTTCATTGTTTTATCTTGGCTATACTTATAACATGAGGTTGTTAGTGAGAATTCGTGACTCGTATAAAATGTAGTGGTATGTTAATTAATTCTCAAAAACGTAGTCGTAGATCTTGGGAATGATTAAGTGCAAGACACAGCGCCATTTTAGGATGAAACGATAAAAGCCATGATAATTGAGGGACAACTTTACCGAAATCAGTCTGTGGAGCTATGCTCGTAAGTCGAAATTCATTATATGATAAGTGCATTGGTTTAAGTGAGCACAAAAGTATTTGATTAAAAACCTAATAAATATTTGCAATTATTTTATTGCTGAAAATATTTTCGATCGAATAATAACATTGGCAGTCTCACTCAGAAATATGTCAGGAAAGTTCCTTTTGGATCCAAGTGATAAGGCTTCGAAAAATGCTAGTTTGATATCGGTAAACACTTCGCTGATATGTCTGTGTACGGGACTTGGTTAAGATTTTTAGATTTATGTACTCTGCGAGTGACGTATGGCTGGGGAAATATTAGCAGTGTAAATGATCTGATATATTAATTCGTTCTCCAGTAACTAATGAAAAACTTCTAAAATAAATTATTTCTTGGACCCACAAAATATATTCAGCGTAGAATCTTCACAGTAATCAATAAATACAGACACCACCTACCTCCGTTGAGAAGGTGCATAGTGGCTTAAGTAAATTTACATTTTGTGGTTATCTGTATAGTTTCTTATCCCGAAGACAAACTTATGTTCAAGATGTTTAAGAATTATAACCTATTCTTCGGCTGAGGTCAAATTAATAAATTTCAGCGTACAGTATGTTAAATATGTATTGTCATTTGGGTTAGCTGTTTTCAATATCAGAGTTTTATTTCGACATGGCACTCCGTCCAGTAAACACCTAAGTAAATCATACTATATATTCATAACGAAATGCATAAATCAGTAAGTTGATCACGATGCTCGTAATTACAATTGAACGTTGATACTGCTACTGCAGCTATAATTTACGCAGCATTAGTTATTTCTATACGGTTTCGAAAAAAAAACAGAATTTTTCACTTTCAACAATTAACAATACATAAAATCATGCAATTTCATAATATTGAAACTGATAAACAATATGACGAAAAGACAAAGCCATTTATATGAAGATTAAAGTTATAAACAACGCAAAATATACATTACAATACCGGCCATTAATGCTACATAAGTTTTTTAAACGTTTTTACATCCGTTGCAGTAAGAAATTTCAACACAAAATAGCATAGTATTATAGTGCAGTAGAATAGACTTTATTCATTTGTGATTGAAAAACTGAAAAATGATTTCAAAAACTATTATACTCGTGTCTATGATATCCACAATATACTGCGTTTCAAGTAGGGGTCTCCAAACTTTTCAGCTTTATTAACTATCAAACAGTAGATGCGTCCCGCGGGCAGTAGTTTGGATTTGGATTGAAGTAAGAGATTACCCATTCTTCTACAATATCGTAGATTTTTTGCGGTCTACAGATAACTTAAATCCCTTTACCTTTTTAGGCTTTGAAATGTTACTTATTCGCTCCTGACCACTCGTCGCTCAAAATTTAAAAGAAAACAAAGACCGATTAAACATAAGAAATGAGGACGTCCGTAATTTCCGTCAAAACTCAAAAATAATATGAGAGATGTCCACAACTTACCACGTTATTATTTTAAATCAGTGGAATTGACAGCGAGAATGCAAATTCTATCAACGTACGAATTTCAAAATCGTTTTATTTCACTGAAAATCCAGTTAACAATTACGTTACCATAAACAAAACTCGGTTTTCACAGACGCTTAAAGAAAATTGAAAAAATCAATGAAAAAATTTTCGTACCTTTCAACGTGCGTTTCTTCACAGGATATTGTTTGTCACAAAAAAATTTAAAATACCTTTCAATTTTTTCTTCATCATAAATCTTCAACTCTTATTTTCAAAATTTATTTTAACTGGCCATGTCCAGTTTAATCCGCCATGTCTTCTTTTTCTAACACATGAGTTCGGAATCAACAATCGCCTTGATCGTCAAGGGTTTGTTTATAACATGAAAATTTAGACGGAATTTTCGTATATTTTATCAAAATTCTTGCAATTTCAAATCGCATACGATATTTCTCAGCCAAAATATCTAAATCTTTATTCTATTTCCCTTGTTTTGAAATATATATATGTATATATTCTTAGATCACATTAGGATAAGCAGTACCACGTTTAAAGTTACATTTTCATACAGGTACAAAGGGGCCAAATTAAAGCATTAAAAGTAAATGACAGAAATATGTTACATTCACTCAAATAACCAACGATGAATATTCTACTCGGAAAGTAAATG
The DNA here is from genome assembly GCA_947579665.1 of Sympetrum striolatum. Taxonomy (NCBI): domain Eukaryota; kingdom Metazoa; phylum Arthropoda; class Insecta; order Odonata; family Libellulidae; genus Sympetrum; species Sympetrum striolatum. Next base: position 55,050,494 of record OX388348.1, on the reverse strand, counting down.
TATTTTGGAACTGACTGGTAACTCAATCTTAAAATGTGTAACATAAACACGAACCACAAAAGTAATCGCAATGTCAAAATAGAAACAAAAATTAAACACCAATAACAGAAGGATAGTAAATGAATATGGAGTGGAAGCACTTAAAAACAACGATTGAATCAATTTTTATATTCTGCATGTAATAAAATAAAATTTCTTTACCTTTTTGGTCTATCATACGATGCTCGAGGTTTGCTACAACTTTACAACTCGCCGTTCAACTCTTCAAAGATTACAAACACCGAATCTGGGAAATCTTTACGTTCTTCTCTAACTCCATTCCCGTCAATCGCTAAATACATCATTGCAAAGAGATTAGATCTAGTACTTAATTCAGAAGAATATACTTCAAAACTTACGCAACGTAACAGGATATTTATACGCAACCAGTTGAATTGATCGACAGAAATCCATTTTCAGTAAACCACTGTTATAAATCTCATTTCATTTTACGAAAAAGACGGTAAACAATTAAGTTGATGTAAATAAAACTTGGTTGCTACAGACTCGTCAACAAAATTCGAATTTAAAAAAAATTATATCGTCAAGGGAATGAGTTGTTTACTACATGGAAATTTAGACAAAATTTTCGTACATTTTATCAAAATTCTCGCAATTTCGAGTCGCAAACGATATTTCACGACCAAAATAAGAATCTTTATTCTCTTTCCCTTCTTTTGATGCTAGTTTAGACTTCCTACGACTGTTCTTTCTAATTTAGTTTTGCAAAAGAAACGAATCATGCAACGAAAAAAATGAACTTTACGTGTATTTCTTATGCAAACTGTTTTACTCGTCTGGATTCGAACCGTGGACTTTAGGAAAATTAAAAGTACCACTTGATCATCCCAGGGAATACATTTAATGATGTTAAAAGTTAGAACATCGTGTGACGTCTAGTTTTCGAGATTATCTGGAACATACAAACATACAAACATACAAACAAACATCCATTTTTATATATATATAAGATTTCCTTTCCCTCCCGCAGGAATGACCACCTAGCCTGGTGCCTAATTGTAGTTCTTACAGATAAATAAATAAATATAAATAGACATATTAAGAATGGTGTTAGAGGGGAGCTTATTGATATATCATCTATCCTTTCCATAAAATACAAATATTTGGGCAATTATCATACGGAATAAAACAAAACTCTGATGCAAGTATGAAAAAGTAGTATGTCATGTCGTTTTCGACATTTCGAATGAGACGATTATTCGAAACTTTCATCGTTTTGCATCCTAAATCGCATTGCATGAACAAAGCAATGATTCTCATCGCGTTTGCATTCTAAGACTATAGGGATTTGCATCTCCATCTCCGAAGGATGAGCAGAATCAGTTAAAAAGAGAGAAACCAGTCGGCTGGAAGTTGGGCGTCTTTAAAATCCAATTTCCTTGCATTCCAACGGAAGAAGTGCATCAAAGGAGCCACGGTAGACCGCGCTTAGTTGCTAAGGGAACAGAGTTTATCCTCGACACAATTGCAGCCGATTGTTGACGCCGTTAAGAGAGGAACGGGAAAGGTTATAGGCAAAGAGGCGGCATGGGTTTAAACGAGGATTGCACGGTCTTTTGTTTCTTCAAAGAGCGATTCCGTCAAATGGGCCGCCTGGAGAGGGGACGCGTGCTCCATTCACTCCCAGTGTCAACTGCTCGCGATGGTGCATTTTCATGCAATTCCACCGATACATTCGACGAAGGGCGTTTTGTTTTTGGGGGGAATTAGAACGAACCTGCAGGTCCGTTTAGCAAGCTCTAAAGGCACGTTGATGATTATCATCACCGAAAATAATGCTGGATACTCAATTCGGTATACGAATGCGTTGTCTAACGGTTCGGGTAAAGGGTTACAGAGGGAGATTTAAATATCACTGAATAGCGGAATGTTAACTGAAGATGTTTGTGATTCAGAATAATGAAAGTGATGGAGTTGAATTTATCCTAATAGGATTGAATTAAGGATAAGAGGTTCATGAAAAGCAGTAATTAATCAAAGATGGCTCATTATTTTGCATTCGCTGAATAATTTTTACTCCTATGGCTACACAGAGTTTCTGCATGATGATATTATTATAAGAAGTTTAGATAATTTTGGATAAATGGCATAGAATACTTACTAACATGAAACTGATACTGGATTGGTGTGCATTCTTGTTGTAGTGTTGTGTTTTCGCTTTACGATTCATCATCGGCAGTTTTCAATCCGTCGTCGGTTGCAGTACTTTTCAAGTTTCTCTATCCTGACTTCTCGTTGCCAAGTGATAGATAAGAATATCACGATGAAATTTCGTAGTGCGATAAGTTAGAAAGTTTTCCGCACAAAGAGTAACTATAGTAATTTTTGGTTTTTATCAAATTCGAATGATTTACTGTTTAGCCACATATTCGTCTTTAACTGTTAAACAACACATGAAATCCGGCACCGTTCTTATTGCAGTAGGTTGAATTTAACCAAAAAGAGGATATATAAATATTTGTTATAAGTTGTTACACTAACCGTGTGAAGACTTCAATGATATAGCAATTAATTTGTAACGTGTAAATTCTTTTACTTTCTCATATAAATAGAGTGCATATGAGGATTGTATATCTACAATCGTAAGATATTAGTACAATAAGATTACTAGTGATGAAGTATTGAAAGTTACAACCGAGGTGTTTATTGGAGTATAGAGTTTTAATCACGGTGCAAATTATCGTGACTGCTCGGCCGTAGATATTTTTCAACTTGAGGAAGAGTCAGACCGCATTCTTGAGACAGAAACAGTTATTGACTTAGTAAATTCTCTAGGTGAGCTTGATTTGTTTCTATTTTAAGAATCTGTTTCTTCGCGCAGTAAAATGTTCGATTTTCTCGATTTTTTACATACGCAATGAAATAATCACTAAAACTTTAAAGGGCATAAGAAACCATTTGAAGTATAGGAATATCAATGAGAAGTAAGAGAGAAATAATGAGAAGTTTTATGATACGCGAAAGGATCATTTCATTATTCCTAAATTCTACAATTCCTACGCGTAACATAGATTGGAATTTACTGTACCTTATCTGTGGAACGAAGATAAAAGTGCGTGTGATTTCATATGTAATTCGGTATCTGTTTCTGATTATAAAGTTCTGATTCGGAAAACCATTATAAAGGAAATAACTCAATTAATATTTGAATCTCATTTTATTTTGTAGCAAAGATTAATTTGTTTGCATTTTTTTATTCATGTCCAATTTTGTTTTCATTGCAACGCTCGTTTTTATTTTGCCTGTATTCTTAGCTAATTTGTATAATTTACAGCACAATAGTTGTGATTTTTGTGTGGGTCAGGAGCTGCTTTTTTGTTGTTTTGTATTAATATTTTTTGGTGTAATTGCTGATATCTATCTTGTCGACAGGTTCTAGTCTGACAGGACGTTATTTTCCTCAATAAATAAATAAAAGAAAGTGAGTTTTGAATTCTATTAAGCGATGAAGACAGTAAATTATTATAAAAATTAATTAGTGAATGCAATTAATCTTAGTAGCCATTCTATTTTCGGACAGCTGTCTCCTTTCACCCACTAAATTGCAGTCGTTAATGACCTAATGATAGCCATAGCAGAGGAAGCTGGTGAAAGGCAGAGTGAGGTAAAACCAGGGATGCCTTGAGTAAACGCGAGGAAATCGCATGGTTAGTGCCGTCCGTCTTGTGGGAGGAAGGCGTTCATTACGCCCATTGCGTGTAATCCTCCGCCGGAAGTGTGTTTTAGCCCTGGCTGCGAGTTGCTCACCGCTCACCTACGTTAATCTGATGCGTGGAGCTCCTGAATATAGCTCTCGATAAGGCGGCTTCCGCTCACCCAAGACGCAATCGAAAAATAGCCATACCTCCGCTGTATATCTTGAGCCGTATTACAAATATAGGTGCAGCGTACAAGTGGCCTTGAAGGATGTTACCTTTGCCAAACAAAGGGATGCTCATCAATATATCAGTAGATAACCATCTGATCGCAACACAAAGGTAAGGGAGGACTAGCAAGACTGTCTAATATATGGGGTAAGAAACTTGGGAGGGCATGATTCAAAAACTAGTCCATAAAAGGCCAAGGACAAATTCATGCCATAAATGAAGCTGTGATAAAAATTGGGAGAACAATTCGCATCGACAAAATATTTCCTTGAAATGTTTCCTATTTAACTTATGGTATAGTAACAAACAATAGATAATTGCTTTTGCTATATAATTTAAAATGCATATATAATTTTTTAAAATAACGAGATATATTTTAAAATTAGACTGATATTTTAATGATTAAATTTGGAACCTCTATTGTATGATGAGTTTGAGATATGATTAATTTGGAACTTACATGGAACAATATTTATTTCATACCATCTTTCTATTGTAATAAATTCGTTATAATTGGTTAAATATTTAATCCCTTGCATTTCAAAACGGAGAGTTATAATATTTTTATAATCATTCAGCTGAATTAAATGTAACGCAAAGATTTAATTTATTCTTATTCTAGGTACTATCCAGAGCAATTTGCCAAAAGTAATGAATTGATATTCATTTTTATAAAATGAGATAAAAGAAGCTATTGACAATGGAATATCTGAACAAGATTTATGCAGCTTTATTGATTCTTAAAGAGATTGAGCAATGCTAATTGCGAAAAGGCTCATCCTCCCTAATTCTGATTTTAAAGGCATACTACGAGTTTGGGAAGGCTTGCCTTGCGTCAAACTGCAGCCAAGTTTGGAATAAGTAGAAAATAAAACTACATTCCCGTATATTGCCCCAACTACATTTGCGGTTCGGTATTTTCCAGCTGAGATTAGAACTTTTTGCCATAATCCATCCGCTGCGAGGAATCAAAAGTAGACTTGACCTGAAATCCAATTTCCAACAGATAAATCTTCCATCACTACTTTTGCTGAACTGACCTACGTTAGCAAGATGGAAGAGTAAGCGGTAAGGGAAGGGATTATTGGGCAAAAAATAATCCCTCGGAAAAACTTTCCCTTAATTAAGACAAAGTTGCTCAGATATTGAGCGGAATCGGGGGCTCTCTCCGCTGCCTAAGTCCTGACACACCAAACTTCGGCGTCTTTTATCTTTTCATCCTCAAGAGACTTTATTCCTCAGCAGAGGTAGACCTACTTTTAAGTGGCGTAGTGTTTTCGATGTTAACGTTTTATTTGGATAATGAAAGAATAATAATCCGAGTAAAGCATTCGGATTAAAGTGTGTAAAGTTTGCGAGAGAATTCAAGTTTGTTTTTAAGATATATTCCTGAAGTAATTGGAACAAAATGAAATAAAATTCTGTCGCTACTTGGGGGTCAAAATCCAATTTTAAATAAAATTGATGAATTAAGTAATAAGCAGCTCGGTTTTGCTGCAAATAAAAGAGCCTGGGAAGTCTACTTTTACATTTAAAATCGCTAAAAATAAAAGATTTATTTTCACCTCATATTTCGATCATAGAAATCACTTGCCATCCAAAATTATTCAACCCTATTCTGATATTTTATTACACCCTTTCCAAGAGTAAAATTATACTAAATCTATGACTGAGGTAGTCAATAAACCCTTATTGCTCTAAGGATCGAAAATAAGGAAATTAAAAATTGGTTTTATGAGGTATACGAGTATGACTGTAAGTGATCAAATATAAAATATTTCCAGTCCTGGAAAACATTCTCTAGTGCTGTAAAATGAATAGTGAAATATTGTCTTTATGGTTAGCTGGTGAGGCAAGCACCTTGCGGATACTAGTAATACAGTCTGAAGTTTTATTTCAAGTATATATTCCATTAGACATTACAAATGTACTATAGATAAAGTACTGTTAGTATTGTAGTGGAGAGAGCACCCAGGTTGTTGCTTATTTCAGCATTGAACTTGACAAATACTTCCATTGGAACCTAATTATTAAAGGTTTATAAAGGAATGTGTAGAAACTTTTAAAAATTTCCGTATGTGAGAATCTATTTCTAATGATAATTATTTGCATTCATTTTGGAACTTAAATTTTCAGATTTCTAAATTTGAATTTTCCCCAACAGATTGCCTTCATCGTGAAATCCTTATGTTTCTAATTCAAGAGCTATTTTAGATAAAAGATAAAGATGTGTCAATTTGGAAACTGCGGGCATAGTGGTGCCGTAAACTAGACAGCGAGCAACGGGGATATTCATAGAAGAGATGAAATAATGCACAGCGCATCCGGTGAACTTCCATCCCGGCGAAACAGCGAAAACTCGACGCAAGACCCCGCGTCGTATGAGGCCTTAATGCACCGTACACTGTGTGGAGGCAACGCGTAAACAAAAAACGATGATCGGAATGTGCGGAAAAAGTTTACGACGCGGCAAACTGCAAATATTACCTTCCACTTGGCGCTCTGGCGCTGCATTTGGAACTTTACACGCTCGTATGCGCCTCGCGGTTGGCTGTGTGTTTTAAGGCTTTTGAGCGTAAGGAAAAAAGAGTGTTTTATAGGGTTTTTGGTCCGCCGACCCAGATTTTGCGACGCTGGTGATATGGAAAGAAGAAATGGGCAGCTTTGCTTTTAGGCTGGGATTTCAACGACACCGATACCGAGAGATTAAAAGAATGCGTATTACGGTCGAAAAAGAATCGAAATTTCCTGCGTTTTTTCCTTCTAAATTTACGGTCGGCTTCATCGCATGCTCGACTCGGGTCTGTCGCGAGGTCGTTGATCTTAATGCGGCCAGACTTCAAAGAGCGCCACTTGCATATTCGAAAGATAATAATGTCTTATTTCCCGAGGAAGACGCAAATATTTACGAGAATATTTATTTTACACAGCACTATTATACACAGTAGAAATTTTGCAACTTAAAATTTGTAAATATACATGCAGTATTTTGTAAGGATTTACGTGAAATATCTACCATATAGAATGAATTTTTCTCTCTAGGAGTTGTGTGTGATAATTTGTCTTAAAATGTCTATGAGAAAATAATATACACAAGTAAGTTTACCAGCTTAATTTATTGAGCTAACAATATTTTGTGTAATGTATTAAATGCCTCTTAAAGTCCGTGGATTCAATTTAGGAAGTGACAACCTCAAGAAAGCTCACAAAATTAACGAAAAAGACAATGCACCTATTCACTCAATAAGACAACACAAAATCGTATCCTGATACTTATAAATTCCTATTCTATGACTGCAACTCTTTCCTTACCAACCTGTTCAAAGGTCTATTACATATTAAAATGTAAAACATAATTCAAGCAGATTTAAAGAATAGTTTTTACTCAGGAAATCTAAGAATTATCTGTGTCCATTCATTACATCGTCACTTTGATAGCACTGAATTTTCAATGCAAGTAGATCAAGTATTTCTTTATTCAATAGGATTTCTATTTCTGATTTAAAATTATACGTTATATCTCAAATTATAAACGCATCGTGGGACATATGATAAGGATGCAATATAGTATAATCGATATGAGAATGACGATGTAAGTTTGCTTATGAAACCGGTCGCAAAATAAATTTTCTGTGGAAAAGTACGAAGTGGTTTCATTCTGATGCAATATAAGGTATAGTAGTTATATATAATGCACAGTTTCTTTCCCTTAATTTTAATTTTCACGAGTGAATTTATCATCTAAATAATACTTCTCTTCGTATTAACTTGGAAGCTTGAAAGTTCTTTGCTATTCCATTTTCGACCTTAAAATTTGCTGTTAAATTTTATGTTATCGATTTCCTTTTATCTCTTTTAAAATTACCGCTATGTAGTTAAATTATATACAAAAGTTAAAAATAGTTTGAAGTATTCTTTTGAGCAATAACACTCTATTATATTTAATACATTCTAAATAAACGAATTACGGATTAACCCACCGAGTATTATTTTATGGTATTTCGTGGAATTCCAGGGGTTAATGTATATTTTTTGTTTAAAATAGGTCGTTTTGAAAGCTCAAATTGAATAATTATGATAGGAGAAATATTAAAATGTATCGGCTAAAATCTAATATTTTATTTTGTAGAAGTCATTATAAAAATTGGTAAAATTCGCATTTATTGGTCGCTACTGAAAATTCCTTATGGCATCGATAAAAAGGCAAAAATTCATTGGTGTTTTTCTCTGGTCTATGTAAAATATTATTTAATATTGTAACATAATGCTTTTCAAAATGTGACGAATTTACTAATTCATTTATAATCTTTAAGCTTTATTTAACTATAGTATTAGATATTTTTATACATTCCGTTTCCCCAAGAGTTACTTTACATCGAGACCTACGTTAATTTAAAAATTTAATGAAAGATGATTTAGGATGTCTTTACCGTTCCATTCATCATATTTAAGGTGTTGTAGATAGAATATTAATGCTTCATTAGCTTAATATGTTTACTTTATAAGTAAATAGTTGGCATTCCAAGCATTTTTACTATTTTTTGTTCGTTAGAGAATGACTAGATAGACAAAGCTAAGTACCTACTCTTTACTCACCGTTTAAAACGTGGACCGTAATGCTTTTCGGCTGGGCGTTGGAGGGATTGCAGGTGTACCTCCCCGAGTCGGAAGGTTTGGCTTTCTGTATAAGAAGAAAGCTTGTAGTGGTCTCCCCCTTCTCAGTGATGACGCTCACTCCCCCACGAGGAGAATCGTAGCTGATTATCTGGAAGAAAGGAAAAGATCATCAAGTGGGCTGCCAAATGCATATGATACAAACTAATATAATCGTTTAGTAATTATTGTAATCATTTATATATAAAATCTGCATTTATAGAGAAACTTTCAAGGGCAAAAAGGGAAATTGGTAAATACATTGTTAATCGTGAAATTTTCGTGGTAATATTTTTATTCTGTATGAACAACTGCACTATATATAAAAAGCTATATTTTATGATAAAATTGCTAATTAGTAATAATATACTGAACTTGAACATAAAGCCGCACAGACGAGTCCTCCTCAAGACTCTGCAAGACCTTATTTGTTATATAATATTGGGGCAATCCTTGCGTGGTTCCATTCCTTGGGAATTATTCTTTGTTTTAGACAATTACTGAATAATTGTGCTAAAACATTAGTAATCTCTGTTCCACCAGCTTTCAGATACTCCTCCAACACCCCATCTACTCCTCCTGCTTTCCCATTCTTCATCCGCTTAATCGCCGCCATTACCTCTTCTGGGAGGATTGAGAGGAGATTTTGTGAGCTTTGGCTTCCCTCTTGTTTTTCCTCTTCGGCATTTCCCATCTTCTTGTACAGGTTGCCAAAGTATTCTGCTGCAGTCTTCAATATTGCTGGTCTGTTACATGTTGTTGTGCCATTTCCTTTCTGTAAGGCTAAAATCTGTTTCTTACCAATGGCTAGGCGTCTTCTAGCCCTCTTTATGCTAATCTTTGCATAATCTTTTCATTAAAATTCCTCACATCTTCCTTGATTGCTACTCTGATGGCTTTGTAAAGCTCGGCATATTTGATATTATCTCTTGGAGTGTCTAAATTCTTCAGTTCCTTCCGTCGTTCCATCATTTGCCGGGTTCTATCACTAAATTTCTTATCCTTAGGTTTTCTTGGAATGCTTGCTACTTCCTCTGCCGATTTCTTTACAACTTCCATAACTTTGGTTTCGAGTTCTTCCTCCTGAAGTGCTGAGAATCTATTTCTAAGTTCCAGCTGAAACTGCTTCTCGTTATCTGATAGTTTACCAATATTTATCTCCTCCTTCTTGCAAGAAACCAACTTCTTTCGTTCCATTCGGGGGTTAATATTAATTCTGCATCTAACAATTCTGTGGTCACTTCGAGTGTTGAAGTTATTAAAAACTTCACAGTTAGTTACAGTGTAGAGTCTGTTTACCAATATGTAGTCTATTTCATTTTTTGTTCCATTAATACCTCTCCACATCCATTTCCTTTTAGGATTTTTCTTAAAGTATGTATTTGTTATATACATATTGGTGCATTCTGCAAACTCTGCTAAGCGGTGACCTCGCTCATTTCTCTGGCCCAGTCCGTAATGTCCTGCGACAGTGTCATCAGTTTCCCGCTGGCCTAGACGAGCATTAAAATCTCCCATAATGACTTTATAGTAGTGGGCCTCCTTATCATGTTCAGTGCCGAGAGTTTGGTAGAAGTTTTCAATTTCCTCTTCGCTGCTTGCCGCTGTTGGTGCGTAGACTTGGATGACCTGTACTGAGTAACGCTCATTGATCTTTAGTATGAGTTTACAAATTCTATCTGATACACCTTCGATTTTTACCACATTATCCTTCCATCTCTTGTTGATCAAAAATCCAACGCCTCCATTCCTTCCATCCTTGGTACCCCTGTAAAAGAATAAATGTCCTTCCTTCAGTGTAAGTATTTCCTCTGATTTTCTTCTGACTTCGCTGAGACCGATGATACCCCATTTTATCTTCTCTGCTTCATTGAGTAGTTCCAGAAATCGTTCTTCACTCTTCAAACTGCGGCAGTTGTAGGTTGTGAATCGCAGGGTAGTAATTCTTTTCTTCATGATGGACCTCTTTAATGCCACCACCTCCCGGACATCCGAATGGGTGGTGCTTTTACGTCCAGATAAATTTCCATTAAAGAAGCTCGTCATGAAAATTGTACTTGTATTTGGGGGGGTTAGGACAATAATTCACCAGGCTGTCCTACTGCCGGTTGGTGAATACCACTTTCATTATTTGGCCGGAGATATTGTTGAAGTCTTCTTAGCATGGTTATATATATTGTATACTCTTCTCTAATTTCTAATGCTGCACTATTTTTTAAGTTTAGAGAAATGGAAAAATAATATTGAATGAATATTTCAACTAAATATCAGGATTTCAGTAACTCTTTTGAAAGAAAATTTTACGAATCATACAAATCTTTCGTAAGATACTTTGATTTTCATAGGTCACTAAACAATTAATACCACTTTTTCATTGAAATTATCAGCTTAAATGGGTTTTAGAAAATTACATGTGCTTTTTTGCAAGATATTATAAAATTAATTGGTGGTAAAATGTAAAAATAAATTGCCCCATTTCAAAAAGTGAGCAACGAATACATCAATAAAGCTGTTTTAATCACCGCTTGTCACATGAATCCATATTCCGATATTATTGAGAAATGTTTCAATAGGACTACCGAGCCATATGTGCACAGAATTAATATTGCCATCTATTAATGAAAGCAAAAATCCGGATATTAAATTGAAAAAGCCCGAATAAATGAAACCTTTTATCCGATTTTACTAAAAGAGGAATAGTCACATTTGTATTAACATTTTAATTGAAAATGAGATTCCATTAATCACTGAAAGATTAAAATAACTGATTATTGTGAGGATTATGATAAACCATTACATTTTATATGTTTCGTGCTTCAAATTAATCATTACCACCTGTTTTTATCGGGAGTTATTCATTATATTAACAACGTTTTCACACTATGGCACTGAAAGCTAAATTGGTCGCTACTTATCAATTCATTTCATTTCCATATCCCCCTACAAATTTATGCATAAAAAAATTATGAAAAAATATTTTTTGCTGGTTACTTTTTCATGAATTTTTGTATCGCTGATTTTTTACCAAATTATTGTATATATTAAGTTCAATTACACTGTATTTTACAATTCTGAATTAGGGTGAAATCAAATCTAAAAGATTTTAAGGAAAAATCACTTTCTTTTCAATCAAAATGTAATGTTTTCTATAATTCTCTATTCTCTATTCATATATATAGGGGATCCCTAGAAGACTTTGCTTCTCGAGGGAAGATTTAATTAGGCGACAAATTTCTTCGAGTCTTTTTAATAGAATTATATGTGAAAAAAGAATTGAGATACACTCATTAGCATATTGCTTCCTAGCTGACATCCATAATTTATTTAAACAAAAAAATGTATAATCTAAATAATAAGTACTTCAATTTTATTTTAACTCCCTTCACCCATCCAAACGGACCTTTTTGAATTTTTTCGTACATGTTTTAAATCATATAAGTTAACTGACACAAATATTACCCTGCAAATTAATATTTCTTCGGTTAATTTGATTGATTTACTCCATTTCTCTTTCTTCAATTAAATTTATAAAATTTGCTGTATACTTCACCTTGAAGGCAAGAAATGCTTTGCCAAACATTGTCCCATAAAATGAATCACATTCTAAAAGCACTCTAGCTGTGATATTGCATCTGAATAATTACTCGGAAGTTTACCAACATTTGCGAAGACGAAATAAAAATTGCAATCAAATGAACTAACAATAGGCGGAGACAAAGAGCATCGCTGTAATTTGCGGTTTCCAGTGATTGGATAGAGATCAAGGAAGAAAGTTCTAGGGGATCTATCTAAGGAAGGGAACTCAAGTCCTTTGGCTGTGATTAATAGCTTGAGCGGCAGATGGCAGGGCAATCAATGTCGAGAGTACACACACCTGGTTCATGTTAGATGTGCTATCTACGCACCACAGTTTAAAGATAGCAGTTTTAAGTTTTGGCTGTAAAACACGATATCGTTAACGCGTAGCATAAGATGTCTCCAGCATACTAATCTTTAAAAAAAACCTCCTATCATAGTATAGCTTATGGCTTTCTATAAATAAAATTTTGAGAGGAAATCAGTGTCTTTAATGCTTGAATTATTCGTATCATAAATAGTTGGTGGCTGAAAACAGACGGTATGCGAAGCTTGATGCAAGAGTTTTTTTAACATAATTCTGCTAAGTTATCTTAAAATATTTTTGCAAGCTTAAGTAAATATTTATCTTTTACAGAAGTTCATTCTGATCTGGGTAGATCCATTTAGTAAGAAGGTTGATTATTTTAAGAAAAGAATTTATAGACATGAAAAATATATCAATTTGTTGATCTGCTTGATTCAATCTTCGAGACGAAAGATGGTTAGTTCATTTAACTTGATAAAACAAATTTTTTAAAGATATTTTATGGTGCGTTATAAATAATTAGTCTCGTTATTTTTGTATCTATTATATATAGATGCTTCTCCGGATTCATTCATGTATCTAACTATATATATAGATAGATAGATAGATAGATAGGATACTAATTCCCAGGCTAACCCACAGGCGTCATTAACTTGAAATTTTTATGACGGATTGGCCATAACGTGTAACCGCCAGAAAAATTGCGATTTTGAGCCTCAATGTCATGGGTTCGATTCCAGAGGGCCCCAAAGTCCCGATTTTTTCCATTTAAATGCTTGCTTTGATTTCCCGGAATTTAAAAAAAAACTTCCCGGATAGGTAGAGAATCAAAACTCTAGGAGCCAATATATATGGTCAGGATCTATTGATAAAATTAATGAGATTTACAGAAAATATCCTGGGTTTGATGCTAGGACGATGCAAAAATCCCCCTTTAAAATACATTGAGGTAGTTTTTCATTATTTTTTTTGATGCACTTATCGAAATGATAAGGGAGTTCGTGTTTGGATAGAAAATGTATGGTAAATATTGGTTTAAGAAAACAATTTTCATAAGACTGTACTATTCCTGGGTTCGATCCCAGAGCACAATAAAATTTCTCTCATAAGGAATATAAGGGAAAAGTAGAAAGTCATTTGAGGCAGTTGCAGCCAATAATTCTGCTTGAATTTTCACACATAGTTAGAGATGAGGATCTTCTATTGTGTTGCATCAGAAGTATCACCAAAAGACCCGGGTTCGATGCTGGACAGAGAAATTGCAGCTAATTTGAAGAATATTTCCAATACTTTTTCTACTTTTGAGGACCCTCTCGATATGATATCGACTTTAAATTTGTGTTAACAATATGCTTGCAGAATGCAAGCTACATTCTACTCGTAGAAATATAAAACCGGCAGACTGATAATGCGGTAATATGAAAAAAAAAATTCTATTGATTATGGGATCTATGTAAATAAACTGTAAAAGCAGAAAAAAATGTTGTTAAAATAGAAATATTTTCACCGATTTTACCAAGCTCAAAATTAATTGCACCAAATAATAGAAAGCTAAACCTTTTTCTCATCTCCTCTTCCTCTCTCGATTAAATATTCTCCTTCGGTGAGCGCATAAATAGAAACACTCGAACACGCCCTTTTGCCTTCGTTTGTTCCAACCCTCATTCTATTTATTGCCAATATCGCCGATTGGAAACGAACCAATCGCAACGCTCACGCAATTTAAGACCGACGAATCGTTTGAGCCTCTCAAAGATAAGAGATCGGCAACACGAATTTTAACGGTTTCCAAATCGAGGGGGCGAAAAAGGTTGGCAATAACTCAGAGTTCATATGAAGAAACGCCTCAACTTTAGAGCCCCTTTCGGAGGAAGGAACGCTTTCGCGGGACCACAAAAGAGAGACAAGATTAGTTGCTGCCTCCGAGAAAGTTCGCGTGCTGGGAATGCGCCTGAAGGTCGTGGAAGGCGTCGCAAATCTTCGCCTCTTATCAATAAGAGAGGAGATTAAGGAAGATCAATTAGCGTCTGCCTCGCGTGTGTGGGAGGTTTCCTTTTTTGTTGTGTTCCCATCGGCTTCCATCTTGATGTCCGCTCCTCTTGGATTTAGCACGTCTACCGATGATAAGGTTTCGCCGGATTCTTCCGGAACAAGGAGACGGTAACTCACGGCGGATTTTCCCACCGTTTGTGCGAGGGATATGAAGCGCTCGTACTAGGGCGCGGATTGTGATTTATAATTTCGAATTAGCGTCTTCGTTTTAAACGGGAAAATCGAGTTACCGCAGGGAGTACGACCCCTTCCTCCAGTAATAGAACCAATTTACGAGGCTAATATGGAAGACCTTTCGGAATTCGAGGGCGATAATAGGGCGGTGCACACACCTTTGAATTATTCGCTTTGAAACCACGTGATCAAAAGTATCACTTCATTTCAGATGAAACAGTTTTACTTTTACCATCTATTTTACGCAAACACATATACACAATTGTGAAGATATTTTATTTAATTTGATTGCTTGTAGTGAATGTGTATTGTCTCTTTTGCATAATTTGTATCTATTCTCTACTTGTCTTTCATAATTATTTTATTCTCCTTCTTCACAAAATACTGTTTTCTACCTGTAGGTTTCGCAGGTTTTTCACACTCCCCTTCTAGGGAGTGTTTTCCTGCAGTGGAAATTTTTCCTGAGCCCTCAGCTGAGGTTTTTTAAAAATCCACATTCTAGTTTTCTTCGTGTACTTTTGCAAACTATCTCTTTCTATCTGTTTCGCATATGACGATAGGTTAGGTGTAAGAAAAGACTTTCTAGTCTCAATCTCGCCCGAATAAAGGCCTTTTATTATTATTATTATTATTATTATATACATGCACGAGTGTTCTACCTTTCGGTAGGTTCATGCAAACTCAAAAATCCCTATTAAGCGTATTCTCTTTCATTTTCATATAGTTTAATCCATCCTTTATGCCATCCTACATCTCTTGTCTCTTCCCCTCTGTTTTTTACCCTGAACTATAATCTCAATTACATTCTTCAGCAACCCATATCTCCTTAAATAATTACTCGTTATATTTTTTGAGAAAATGGTTACCTATATTGGTGATGAAATACCCATTCGTCAAGCAAAGGAGAGAAAAGACATGCTAAATATATACATATTAGCGAAAACAGCAAAATATTATTGAATGAATGCTATCTGAGAAAAACATGAGATAGTAGTTGAGTTTTTTAATATTAAAATTCTGTAAATCGGTAGCAGTAATTAAGCATTAGTTCTTTTTAAAATGCTTCGATAGCTAACATTATTTCGCTCATTTTCTTCACCGGTAATAGAATCCGGGACTGTTTTTACCAAATTTTATTTACTTTGCCATCCAGGACTCCTTTAAACCACTTACAATATGCTAGTATGACGTGAAATATCAGACAAATAGAGTGATTGAAAATATCTTATAAATCGTTTTAGTTAAGTCAATTCCAATGGATAATTTAAATATTTACTTCTTTAATTACCTTTTAGGTATGTGACTGCAGGAGCGAATATCTCCAATTAATCCAATGAAAATTAAGGAGTATAGAATTTAACTGCAAATTTATTGGTATAACAGCAATCTAAGGTAATTAGGAAGATAAAAAACTAGGATGATGGGATACGTTAAAATAAATTTCAATTGCAAAATCGGGAGTATGAAGCACAGTATTTATCATATGAAGGTAATTAATAATGTCTTTAGAACTTTATCTCCGGTCCTCACTCATTAGAAATATATACGTTTGTATACGTATTTCGAAAATTTAGAAAATTTTAAGGATTAAATTTCATTTCTGTAAAGATGATTGTACATCTATTTTTACCGAGCTAATTCGCTCTTTGTAGAATTTAATATTCCATTTAAAAAGATTGTTTAAATAAAGAAAAAAAACTAAACAAAATATTGGACATTCTTAGGGCTTCAATAGTTTGTAAGTAATGATTACTAATTTAACTATGTCAGTTCCATATTGAGCTTTGAATATAGAGCCATTTTCTAACCACAAAGCATAGCCAACGAAATGAATCATTATCGGGTGTTTTCCTGCATCGAAGGTGTACCGAGAACTTTTCATGACTGTATAAGAATAGCTAGAGTATGAATAGAACCACCTGAAGAGTAGTATTCACACTCTACAACATTTCACCGAATGGAATGTTGCAATTAAGATTAATAAAATGGTCACGTAATGCTTGGAAGAGAGGCATTTTCGGAGGACGCGTTTTATGGATTGTGGAGGCAAAAGCTCTCTTTTGGCGGATATGAGAAAGTTGTCTTCGTTTTGATGGATGACCTCAAGATGGAAATGGAAGACGGCCGGAAAATGCTTGACCTCGAAGATGGAGTGGACAGACCGCAATACGAATATTGTCGCTCCCAAATTCCTTCAAATTTTCGAATACAAAAGAAAGAAAAGGCAGCGTGGTATTGATGGATTGGTGAAGATTGCCTATAATGTTATAAGATATTTCTCAACTTCAAGCTTTCATACAGTTCCTTTCCCTAATCGATAAACCTTATTTACTATATTTTTGAATTTTCTATCGAAGGCGTTAATTTACTGAAATTTATATAAATAACGAGCTTCAACTTGAGGCTTTCATGAAAACCCACCAATTATTCAATTTTTATTCTTGACATTTTACTAACTTTAGGTATGAAAATGTTCCATACGTGTATGAGTATAACTTTCATGATATCTTCAATTCAGATTTAATATAAATTTTGATTTGAGAAGTTTTTAATGGTAGCAAAGCATCTAGTATCGAATCTGTTTTAAGAGCGAGCAATTAATTAATCTTATGAAACTGAAGAACAAATAAATACACACAGATACAGAGCAGATGCCGAATTTGAAGCCACATGTTTGTTAGAAACCTTAATAAAAGGAGCCCAATCCAGAACGTTTCTTATAGCCGTTTCCTCTATTATAAAATCTTGAAATTCAAATGATTTTGTTACTTAATGTAGTAAATAGTGTAAATGAAACCTAAAACATATGTTTTAGTTAACTGTGTGATCAAACTCATTCGCCTGAAGCACAAGCATTTTGAATCAATCAACTTAAATAATTTCAAATGTAACTTAAATGCGGTTTAAGCTTTATAAATCCGACTTTTAACCGAATCAATACCCTCTTTACTTAGTGACATCTCTTAGTTCACAAATGTGATTCGTATTTGATATTTAAGAGAATATGTCTACATGAGACTTCGACATAAGAGAGATTGTTTAATATTTACTTTCCATTCGATATGGTGCATGCAATTTTCCTGACTTATTTCCATAATCCTTACATTTGTTCTTTATTTTGTTTTTTGAATATTTAGTATTTTCTCATAGTGTATCATAACAATTTTTCTTTCTTTGGATTGATTTTACAAGTTGTATAATTTCGGTTCAATGTTTTATATTATGGTTTTTGCTATGCTTATTATTTTCACATAGTGTACTAGCAATTCTTCCTTTTTTATTTATTTTGATGTAATTACCATTTTCGTAATTTCGTTATAATACTGCTTTTGTAATTTCCATGTTATTCACAGCTTTCTTTTACATGATTAAGCTTGTACACTACTGGCCAAAATTAACGCAGCACCTCCCTAGCGATTCTAACGGCCGGTGCTGCGTTAATTTTGGCCAGGAGTGTACTATCAATAAAGTTTGCGCAGGTTTTTCACACCCTCCTTTTTTGTGGGTGTTTTCCTGCTGTGGATCATTTTTCCTAAAATATCACCTTGGGTTTTTTCCCCCCACTCTTTCTGAAATTCTCCTCTCTATTTCTATGCTCCAGTATAAAACTTTTATATTTATAATATCATTGACGAAAGTTTAGATGGAAAAAGAGACAGTCTCAATCTCGCCTTAATGAAGGCCTTACTTTATCTTGAATATTAAAGTTAAATAAGCATTGAAGATTATAAATTACTTCTGACAACAAAGGGCTGTTCATCGATTGTTCATTATTTCATTTTTACCATCCACGCAACGGAATGCGTAACGCAATGCCTAATTTCAAACAAGAGGGAACATGGAGTGTACGGCAGAGGTCAATTTACCTCCGAGGGGGGCATTTGAAATAATTATGTCCTTGACAATTACTGAGGACCGTTAAAGAGGGTCGTGAGAGCTGCTCTTTCTTTGCTCGAGACAAAGGAATAAAAGATAAGGTCAAATTCTAGTCCTCGTCATTTGGTCGGATAAGCGGAAAGAATTCTTACTTTATGGTAAACAGATAAGAATGAGAAGCAGCGGGGTTTGTAAGAGAAGGAGATAACTATGCATTGCAGTCGCTGCAAGAACATCAATTATTTTTATCGTCTACAAATGAGATTATAGTTCTTGAGAAAGAAACACGAAAATGCTATGGGTATTTTATGCACTCGCTCGTTCCCTTTAAGGGTCACCCGACGCGGAGTATTTTCGTGCGGAAAATTTCGTAGTTGTGATGTGTATCTCCTGGGATTCTTGGGATGGCAATAATGGAGGTTGTAACGAACTGTAAAATTATATGATCCGGAAAAGGTAGTAATTTTCAATTGCAGAGAGAATCTAAAATCTGAGCTGAATAAAACTCCTGCTTATCATCTTAGAGTACTGGAAACCTTTAAGTGTATAATGCTGTCATTATTTGCAGTCACGATCAAATTGTAAATGCATTGAATACAAGACATTTTGATTTTCCTTTCCTGAAAGATTATGTAATAGCCGAGCTTTATACTTTTAGGAACTAACACGAGCTAGGGTATTCAGCTAAATGTTCGGACGATGTATGACTAATGTATATTGCATTTCCAAAGGTAAATATGTTAAAATAGTAAAAAAACACAAACACACTTGTACTAATTATGTTTTTTACTTTTTCAAAATGAAGTTCCACCAAGTAACACTCGAGTTGATTTCTTTAGTTAATATGTTATTTTTGCAATTTGGCTTGAGTACTCTTTAGAAAGGAATCCAGAAGGGAAATGTTGAAGAGATATTTCGAACGTAAAAAGATTCAGTTTTAATTAATTACAAAAAATGAAGATTACGATGACTCACATAGTAACTATTGGCAATTTACTTCACAATTTTAAACTTAAATGCTTGATAAGTCTCGGAAAGTGAATTATAATCAATAAGAATTTGTTCCTTACTATTTTTGAAACTGAAGAAAACTTCACAATAAATGCAAATCAACTATATAGTTCCTTTTACAAAATTTCCCCCTTTTACAAAATCGATTCTGTAAAATAAAATTACTGAAGCCATCAAAAAAGTAATCGAGCAATCTGAAATTTGATAATAGCTTATTGTAATAATAGTATGGATAATATACGTTTTGAGAAATTCGATAATTATATGTGACTATTGGTATCAAGGGAAAAAACTGCGATGCATTTAAAAGCAATTACGTAAACTCTTATTTAACTAATCACAGCGAGTTTTTGATTACTAAAAAAATGGTTGGTAAGTCTTGAAATATTAACAAGGAAATATTTCATTCAAATTTAATGGTGATCTAAATAAAATAAAGGAAAATAATTGACATCAGAAATCGGCGAAACTCATGTTTCATGAAAAATATAATCCCTTGAAAAAGAGCGTTACTTCAGATGTGAATATCATAAAAAAATTTTCATAAATATACACGAGCTCTATCATGAACCTCAAGATATATTTTTTGTATGAAAAGATATTTTGCCATGATCTTGATATTTCTTACAATGGCTCCAATATATTCTTTTCGTGCACATTTCCTTTCGATAGCTCAAGACCATCGAATATGCCAAAGGTTTACGGTGATATAAAAATCTCTTCAAATACCACCATCTTATGGACGTATCTTGAAAATTTCATAGCGGGAAGAGACTGCGTTTTCAGTCTACGTCCAATAAATCATCAACTGATTAAATAATGAGGGGACCCAGAATAAGTTTCTAAATGTGACATGGATCGAAAGCAGAGATAAGACTTTATTATTCCCAAGGAGTCCTTTATTACGGCGATAAAAGCAGAAACTCTCTTCGGCTCCTCTGGATTTGAGAAAATCCAATCTTCCGTAACATAAAATTTTACGATTGGGAGACGAATACAAGAAAAAAATAACAGCTGAATTGTTTGAGACGACTTAAATTGGTTGAGATCGCAATAGAGCGAGTATTATTTTTAATTCTAGATGCTACATCCGAATTTTTTGGAGCTAGAGTAATCTTTAATATAAAAAATATGCCAATATTATAAAAAATGCGCAAAGATAAGATTCTTTGGAAATTCGAGCTTTACTCCAGAAGTTTGTTATAGTTGTTAAGACTAGCCAATTTTGTTCCCTGAGAATACCGAAGTTTTTATAGCTGTATGAAATCCAATTGTAGACTTACAAGTTAATGTAGAGAAAAAGAGTATTATGAAGGCGTTGGAAGAAAAATCAATGAGTAGGGAGGCTAATAATGGAATGGAAAGAACATAAAAGCTAAAAGAGATATGTAAGATAGGAATTTATTTCTTTATTGAAGCGTATGGAAGTCAGCTTAAAAAAGTACATTTTTTTCCTGCCACCTTTGTCATAATTGTGTTGCAGAAGTAGTTCAACGTCTAAAATTGGAGTACCACTATTTTAGTATATTTCCGTGTTGTTTTCTTCAACTGAAATTTGTTATTAAAACATTGTATACACAGTCATTTTTCCTGGACATGGTAAATAATACGTTCAACTTACAAAGAAGGATAGAAAAATTCAAAGTATATAAGGAAGTGAAAAGGTTTGAACAGGCTGAGACTCAAACCTGGATCCACTTCACTATTGCTAAAACATATACAAGTTAACCAGTCAAAGATGGCATAAGAATGTGGTACCATTCAGGTAGGCCAGCATCGGTACTAATCACAACCGCCATAAGTTAGTCATGTTATTCAACATATCTGTAGGTTTCAATGTTTAAATTCCGACTATATGTAAAAGGAATATTTGAGGTATAAAATTATTGAGTTAAAATCGGGTGATCAGAGGAAATTCAAGTAAATAATAAATAAATATCGTATAGAAAACTTAAAAATAGGCTATTTTCATAAAATACCCACCGGCCAACAAAGAGGGATTCTTTATCGAGTCTTTCGTGAGAAATAACTTGTTAAGACCTTTCCTCTATCTTCCATCTGGAGAAACGGGAAAATTTTACTTCTGAATTAATATTACGACTTAGGGATTAAAAAAAACTTGTAACTCGTTATAAGAAATGTATCAAGAGATTTGTAATGTGGAAAGATAGGAAATTGTGTGGAGAATTAAAAAATGGCCTTGCTATTGTGTTTTCACTACTCTTTCACGGCTTTATAATTAAACTTATTTTCTGAACGACCCTCGTAGTAAGCCCAAGAAAACCCAAGAAAAAAGTTGAATCGCTGAAATAAATTTTTCTAGTTTTCCTCATTGCTTGTAATCCTGCGAAGTCCTTACGCAACTCATTCAAAGGAACTAAACTTCCACTTCCTCTACATCACGAAAGCTCTTCATACAAAAAGCATGCGAACGTCAGAGTAGAATTTGAGATTCCAGTTTGTCATTAACGTCTAAATTATGAGTGCTTCTGAGAAAACTTTGGAGCCCAATTTCAGCTAATTCTGTGGTTTCAGATCTTAGAAACTCTCGGATTAGTGCGTTCTCAGAACTATAGATGCGAAAATAGATCGTGAAGTTTGAAGAAATTGAATTGAGAAGACGTGTAATGCTACAATAACAAGAAACGCAACAATGAAGGAAAAGAAACCGCTATCAATTCTATTAGAAGATAAGATACTTATGAGACAGACATCCGTATTTGGAATTATCACAGATTTTGTAGCTTTATTCCAAGTGTTATACAATTTATATTTCTTACACTATATTGGGGCTGGTCCGGACTCCTATGCGATCCGCTCTAAACTTTACGCCGTATGGCTTCTAAGACCATGAACTTATTTTTTATACTCTCCTATGTAATATCTTTAAATACCAACCATCTCTTTATATACATTCATGTATTTTTTTCACCAATTCAATACATGAAATTATCATCCCAGAAAATATGCCCTTTTAAATTGGTCTTATACCGAATGCGTGGAATGATAATTCTGTCAGAATCGTTTAAAATGGAAATATTCCTTTAAAAAATAATTATTCAAATAACAGAGCGGAAGTAATTAATTGAACGGTGAACCATGATGTTCTTATGAAGAAACTAGAAATGCCACTCACTTAATCCCTTTCTTTTCAATCGATCATCTTGACTAAATGGCTAATACTACATTCATTTTGAAATATTATGTTCACAATTTATGATATTCATCAATTTATCTGTAAGTGCTACTTTATCTGAAGTTATTGCATGAATAATTAATGAAGGAATTAAATGAAATATTTGTAAGTCTACCTCAATATGTAGAACATTTCTAAACATGATGCATTACACAGGAAGGAAAACTATGCAAGGAAATAAACTGCAACCGCCTGAATTGTAGCGAAAACTTGAGGTGAAGTTTCCATAACGATTTTAAGAGGAGAAATGAGAAACAAATATGAATATATGACTATTTTGATTTTCAGCTGATTGAAGGGAATGAATTTACACCAAATGCCTTCAAATCACGTCCCGCGGATCGAGTTCTGCCCCCAAAAATCTTCCATTGCGAACCGAGGATTAACTAAACATTTTGCTAGCGTAACATCTAGGACGTGATCTTTACGGTTTTTGTTTGCTTTTCATTTTGAGCAATTTAGGTCAACACGTTTCCTCTTCAAGAACACCTTTCTTCGTAAGTTAGGCATAACATTTTAGAAAATAAATAGTTGATCCTCAACCCTCCGGCTAACAGGGTTACCCCAAAATAAATTTGGGTCCTGAATGTTTAGTTTCATGGTTAAAGCAATGAAACTATGAATTTAAGTTAAAAGTGAATGATAAAAGGTGATAGACGGGTGATATTTGCTCTTGTAAAATGCCTTTCTTGCCAAGTATAATCAAAGAACAATTACACTTCAAAAATCTTCACCACAAGCCTTTCAAATGCTTATTTAACTTAACAAATGTTAGTAAAGTTATATTTTAAATGATTTTTTAACAATTAGGAATTATTTCACATTAAGAGCACTTAAAGTAAGAATAGTCTTGCTTATGAGTATATTACGAATTTTTCTATCTTCACCTCTTTTACAGAAGGAATGCCTTTTTTATTGAAATTAACCAAAAATGTACGATTGATGAAACAATACGAAAAGATTAAAGTTATTAGATCTTGAAGAACAAATTCGTTGAAGAATAAAATCATTTTTAAACTTTTAATCTAAATAACACAGAAAAAGTACCGCTGATTAACTAACTAACTGAGGTACTCCTCAGTGTAGCCAAAGGGTTAAGATAAGAGAATATTTAGTACACCCATATATTCCTTGATCAAATAATTTTTAACGCACTAGTTCACCTGACGGGGAAACACAACAAAATTTATTTCATTCTAGAGGCCAGACTCCTGAACTATTCACTCCAGACATCCCAGTTTAATATATGAAGGAAATCAACCCAAATTCAGTTAAACCGTGTGCATATAGACGAGTGGTTGGTTAGGTAATGATTGAATACGCTCCCGCTCAGTTTCAATCCCACAATTCCCCGCAGGGAGACTAACTGGTTTAGATATCGCATTTCGATGTCCCATTAAGGACGCCTTTCTGTGTAACTGGAGCGAGTACTCTTCGAACATCGCATTTGTACATGTGTTCGGCGGAATTAGAAGCTTACGGGATCGAGTGGAGTCACTTATCCCGCGTAGAAACACCCTTTTTCGATTCCGATACATTTCCAACACTTTTAATTCACGGAAAGCTAAACGTTTACTCTCCGCTCCAAAATAAACTAAAGCCGGGTTTCTCATTAGTCAACAAGTACTCAGGGACAACTAAAGATTTTTTAAATGTTAGAACGCCAGATCTGAGTGATTTTCCCTTTTCTCTTAAGTCTCTGAATAGATATTGACTCCATAAAAAAAGTACAAAGAGGAGTACAATGACCATTCGTCTGTTATTACATTGCAGTCCATTAAGAAACTTAAAACATACTCGACCTTATTTTATGTGGCATAATTGCTATTATATAATTCTTTGTGTGGTGTGATTCGCTATACGGGTGACAAACGTGGACCTTAAAAAAAAGAGGAGGTCAATCGTTTGGAGGCCATCGAGATGTGGGGTAGAATGAAATGAAATTAGCTGGGTTGTTGGGAAAACAAACACCGAGGTCCTAGAAATGGTTTGAGAGGAGAGGTTTTTAACGGAAGATATTAAGCGTTAACGGAGTAAATGGATTGATATTGAGAAGAGGGAAAGATTTCTCTAAAGAAATTAATTGAGTAGAATTGATTTAGGGTAGAATGTAGGGGAAAAGACGGGAAAGATAGGGGAAGAGAAAGACAAAAGATACTATCTGACGTAAAGGGTGGGAGAAGTTACTATGTAACGAAAGATATGACATTGAAATAGCAATATCAAGTCATATAAACACATTGAAAAGGAAGATCACATATGTATTTAAGGTAATACTGTATATTACTATACTATGTATTACTGCGTGCGAGGAAAACACAATAAAACATCAAATCGGTCACTATTTATACAAATATATATGCTTATTTCAAAAGAAGAATGCATTTAACAGAAGAAACACCCTCTCTTTCTTTATCAATTGGTATATCTTAATTTATTAGGAAGAAGTATAACATATCTTTGCAATAATGCTCTTGCGTAAGGCAGTTGAAGATCCGTATGCTGCTGATTCAATTTGACAATTCAATTGTTATATATTAATTTATTATTAACATATCTTTGAAATAAAGCTCTTGCGTAAGGCAGTTGAAGATCCTTATGCTTCTGATGCAATTTACGAACTCAATTTACCGGTTTGCAGGAACTCATTTATTCAAGACTATAAGATTTCTGAGATTCGGGATGCGCCCCGGGAAAAGAAATTTATGTTGCGGCCGGAATCCATAGCCTCAATTCCCCCAGCGGTTACTTACAGCGTCGTTGTGGTTCCAGAAAATATAAGCAGGTGGCTCTGGGCTGTACAGTACGACGCAAGTCAGGTTGATTGTGCTCCCTCGGTCGATGTACAAATCCGGGCCTCCGATTATGTCCGTTGTGGGCTCTGGAACAATAAAGAGGAGAGTTGTTGGCATAATTGGGCTCACGAAAAACTTCGTGGAAGTACTTTATATCTCCTTGCTGCGAAAAACCGCATGCAGAGAGAGTAAAATTTGTAATATATATGAGTAGGAAATGTACCTATGAATTAAAACCATATATCAATCCTTTATTTTGTCAACTCCTTACATACATTAAAAATGTGTATTTTAAAAATTAGTTTTCAAATACATTGAATGTCATTTGAACATTTTAATGTGTCAACTATTGCTGCACGGTAAATTAATTTTATTGTCATTAAAATATTTCTACATTTACCATCAACTGATGATCTCTTTTATATAAAGGCTATCGTTTATTCTTCTTTTATACTACAATAAAATTTATATCTTAGGTTGATAATAAAGAGCCTATGACTCACTATCTGTCTCTGCTTTAAGCTGAAACCATACGATCTCAGAGCTATGATACAAGTAAAGGGTTGCTATTGGCACGTAATTTGGTTTCATAACAAATGGTATTGTTGACGAAGAAAACAGTGAAATTCGGGATCATAAAAATATATCATTAATTATCTGACGCCAAGCTCCCATAAAATCACCATCACTTAGAATACAAAATCAAAAAAGTGAATTTACAAAGGGTGAACGATTAACTTAAATAGCAATAACAGTGGGTGGGATTAAGGACCTTCAGAGTTCAAAGTGCTACTATGACTTAGTTATAAATGAGGTTAATGTTGAAGATGTTCTTAATCGATCTATCAATGCCTATATGAAGAATAAATTTTAAGATACTCGTATCGGGAAATTCTTGAAGACATGTATCAATATAAAATTATACATCGGAAGTTATGTTGATGTAATAGGCATACAAATGAAATGAATATGAGATCGTAAGTAGAAATAAGACAGGGTATCGAAGAATGGTTAAGGGTAATTGAAATCGGAAAAAGGTGTCTAATATATGTTTCATAGAATAGTACACCTTTGTTACAAGGAAAGAAAATTTGGAACATGGCTGTTTAAGATTTAGAGGCTTAAAATCTCCGATAGCCTTTTTTGTCGGCGTGCCTTGTCTCATTCACCGGTATTCCGAGAAACCAAGGAAGGACACTGCACTTTTTGAGAGCACCCAATGCGCATTTCGAATGCGCTGCATTCACCATGAGTGAATAGATTCTCGGAATATCGGTGAATGAGAAGAGGAACGCCGACAAAAACGGCGGAGGTTTTAAACCTCTTAGTCCTTTGTTAATTGTACAGAAAATCAATCTCAAACGATCGTACACATTGTAATTTGGACGGCACTGGCATAATTCATTTCGAGTTTCATGTCCACTCTCGTTACTCTTACTTCATAGGAAACGTCGTTTTTTTGCACAATAAGACTGTTTACTACAGAAATTCAGTTGAGTATTATTCAATCTAGCAAGCGTTTATATGTGTTCGCAGCGCATTCAGTTCGTGTCGTCGGGATACCTGATTGATCCCACCAAATTAACGCTCATTCACGGCGGAAAACTCGTCTCCGACAAATTTCAAGCATTCCCTCGCTCCCCTGACGTCTCCAACACAATGTTCCGCCAAAAAAGAGGGGAAAAGATGAGCAGGGCCCCGATTCATCGCGGGTCTCCCGCCATAAATCTCCCAAGTGCCGATTCCCCCGCAAAATCGACGAAATACTCGAACGAAAATTGAATTAGGCGGAACCTCGACTCGTGGCGAGAAAAAACGAAGCAGGGATGAGGACTCGAAGGGGAATAAGAGAAGCGATTCGGAAACCTCTTATGCAAATACGGGACCCTGCCTTTGAGAGATACAGAGGTGGAAAGAAGATGGATAGGGGGTGGATCGAGAGGGGGTGGGACGCACTATTTGCCTCCAGTGTCCGCTTTTGTTGGAGGGTAAAGTTGGGAAAAAATCTCTCGTTAAGCCTCGAAAACTTGCTCCGGTAAGAAATAGGTTGTGCGCAAGATACGTGAAAAGTACGGGTTGAGGATGTTGAAAGAAGTTCAAGGGGGAGATTAGGACGACAAAAAATACAATCCTAAAGATCTGAATTTGAATGATGGCTCCGCAACTGATATTCGTCTGAATGAAAATGTAACCGAAGGCTCTGATTACACTATAGAAATGCTCCTGTTAGAAGAAGCAAATTTTAGTCATGGATTTCATCTTTATCTATTTTCTATTTGGTTGGACTTAGGAATATATAAGAGTTTAATAATATTGAAAATTCATTGAAAATAGTATTTTAAAGTTGACCGGAATCTTTCTCATACGACATAGCGTAGACCTAAATAAAAAAATGAATATTTTATTCCAAATATCCTTGCTGAAAATTTGATTAATCTATATCTTACGAAGTCTTTCTGTAAAGTTATCAACCAGAAGAGGAAGTGAGGCATAAAATTTAAGGAGATATTGTCTAGAATAACTTTTCTAACTCTGCTAAATGTTATCAGAGAAACAAGTGAAAGAATGATTATTTAATTCTTCATTTAATGATTTCGTATCATTAAATTAGGACATAATAAAACTTAAGCCTCTTATTCAGTACTAGTCAGCCCTCAGTGGCTTTCATATTTCCTAAGCCAAGAGTAGGACAGTAACGATAATGAATAATCTCCTCTTCCCTATTTATAGGACAAATAAAAACTTCTTTACATCAATAGAACGCGAAATTTGCAGCTATTAAAAAATAAATCGTATCGTATTGACCTTTCCAAATTATCATTCAACACAGTTAAGGGATTAGAATGGTACTTAAACGTTTCTAATTTTATACCTTATATTATTAGTCGCTTTCAAACGAATGTTTAAGAATGTAGCTATTTTTAAGTGCATAGCTTCATAAATAACGGAATAGGGACCCTATGTTCATACCCTAAGCCAAATATGCGTAATAATACTTACTTCAATGTGATATATATAGCAATGATTTGTTTTCTGACTTACAATCCATCTGAAATTGCTTTTTATATAGTGTTAGGGAATATACCACTGGAGGGGTCACAAAAGTTCTATAAATTCGGTTTCTGGATCAGGGATCGAATCGTGTTTGCTCTATTGCATGAATACTCGAAAAGAGGAGCGTGCGTGTGGAAAGGGATCGAGAGAAGGTAATAGGCGCTTTCCTGCTTACTTGCGCCTAAGAATATGGGGTCTCAAGGGTACCCTGGGGTGAAAAAAAAACAGGAGTGGTTTTGGAGGGACCGAGGGAGAGACGCAAAAATGCCGGCAACAATGGTAGAGGTCCTCCTAAGCGCGTCGAACGAACAGCTGAAGGCGAAATTACGTACGAGGGGAATCGAAAAGGAAAATGTGTCTTTGGAAAAGAGGGAATTTGACTTTGGGAAAAGAACGACTGTTTGTTCCGAGGCAAAGCTGAGATTAAGACAAATAATGCGGATAGAATAGAGGGTATCATATTGCTCCAACGTATGGAGAATTGTAGGAATGGAGGGTGAGTGTTCAAATATTATTCCTCGTTTAATAGGATGCTTGGTTCTTGGAACGTGCGACGATTTTCTCTTTGAAGAGTCAGAGGATCGATGACTAAAGGAACACGAGTGATTTTGTTGCCTTTACACGCAATGTCTACCTTTATACTTATTAAGGTTTCCAGTCTTTCGTGGATATTCTGGATGGGGTTATTATTTACCGATCTGAAGAAGAACCTTTCCGTTAACTTCTACCCGCAGAGAATATGCGCACGCGGAAAATTACTTTAAAAATATATTTGTAAGAAAAATACCTTTCCTCTATTTTATTATTCATGTACAATGTTGCTCAGTCTTGAGATGTTTTAGGCAATGAAACTAAGCTGAATGAGGCAATTCAATGAGTTTTACTGTTGTAATCTCCAGATAAGCAGCGTGTAGTTATGTCAGAAAAGTTTTGTAACTATTGTATACATACGTTTTTAAATATCTTATAAATATTGAGTAAAACTTTGATTGAAATTATTCAACGATTTCGAAGATATAAAAAAAGAATTCAATATTTAATTTAACCGGGTTGAGTTATCTCCACAAGGAAGTACATAAGGGCACTCACTGCCTTCTTTTGGCCCTTAAATTCTAAACAAATTTTTAAATACCCCCTTCAAATATATATTTAAATATTCGATAAACACTTGCAAAGGGTAGCTTCTAAGTTATGGCTTTAAACAATTTTCTGGTAAGTGTTTTAGTTCAACCAGTTTTCATTGAAGCAATTGATTCTATTGTTGGTTGATGATTGATGATATATATTGCATATGAGGAAATTAACTGCCACGAGTCTTTCGTATAACTGCGGTGAAATTTGTAAATAAATAAATAAATAATTTCCTCTTGCGATTTATACCTAAACATTCACTTGGCTCTTATAAAATTAGTAATTTTTAAAAATCAATTTCACAACCCCCAATTTTTTTATACATATTAAGAGATTTTAATATCATGCTGTACAAATTTTCAGTAGTATATTCTAGGTAATGTAAAAAGATTGCTGGCTGAATACACTCACGATAATAAGTAATAGAAAAACGAATCCATGGTCAAAT
This sequence comes from Sympetrum striolatum, assembly GCA_947579665.1. Lineage (NCBI taxonomy): Eukaryota > Metazoa > Arthropoda > Insecta > Odonata > Libellulidae > Sympetrum > Sympetrum striolatum. The sequence goes on along the minus strand of OX388348.1, from coordinate 55,020,295 downwards.
TACACTTTAGAGGTTGGAATTACGATTCACATACAATAAAAGAAAATAAATTCTTTTTCTCTTCATATAAGTTTTGCTGGCAATATATCTTGGAGTGGAAGTTAAAAGTAACTGTAAGATTAACATAGAAGAAAGAGATAGCTTGCATAACCATGCAAATGGGTGATGGAGAAATTACAGCGCAGCATCCTTAATATGAGGATCGATGTGGTTCATTAAATCTTGCTAAAGTTGATAAAAAGTAATACAAACTCGAGAAAAAATTTTCGAAAAGCCAAAGGGAAGATTCGCATGTGATACTATTCAATAAGTGAAATATATGAGATTTATTTTTGGATATTCTAATTGGAATAGCCCATCAAGTCAATATAGCATGTTTACTTAACGTATGATGTTTACCTTGTTTAATATTTATTTGCCTAGACAACGTTTGAAGCTCCTCAATTTTCGAAATGGAGATGTAGTGAAGATATTTTTTAATTTACACAGAAGCTAAGAAGGATTTTCTATATAGACCTTAATTTCAGCAATCGATGATTTGATTTATCTTTGTTTCTACCACGTTTCGTTGACATAAAACCATTATGGAATGCCAACGGTAATTTTTTGTTAATTCAAAGCCATCTTCTGAATCGATGTTTTCCTTTGAATGCTACTGATTGATTTCCTCTTTGAAAATACAGTATATCTCTGAAGTAATGACATGTCATCTGAGAAAAATGAAAGTTCAATAATATCGGCATCATGGTAATACTGAAAGATCAATAGAGATGTTTTCTTCGTATTAGAGGATATATATGACACATACTGAGAATATGCTACAATTTTCTATAGGAATACAAATCAAAGTTAATAGTCGTGAAATATGGATTGCAAATTTACTGCGGTCTTGTCGCGGAGAGAAATACACAAAGCATTCCCTTTATTCACGTATTTTCTAAGCTAAACATATCTCTCCTTGGGAATAAGGCAAGGAATTTACTTGAGAAAAGTGAGCGGTGGAAATTTGCTTTAAAAAGTGCAGGCTTATCTAGAATTAATTCTACAGGAAAAGAGGAAAGTAATTTTAATGATAAGCGTATCCAAACAGGGCAATTATTCTCGGAACTCAACATTCTCAAAGAAGCCACAGATGTAAAGCTACGACCCATGGCTCATTGGGGTGGTAAGAAAGTTTTCCCAAGAGATTCGTAAGCCGACGAGATTACAATGAGAGCAAGGAAGCTGCGTTAGGAATATCATTTTTCATAAAGCAGAAGCATGTATGAGAGTGTGTCCTTCCTGTTTGTAACGGTTGGCTAGGCGAACGCAAAGTCGCATTTGGGATTGCCTAAAATCAATACCCGTTCAGTGAGCGTCCGAGTGAGTCCTCATCCCAAAGGGGAGACGACCCCTGAGGAATGAATCCGTACGATGATCTCCAATTCTATGCCATTATATTCTCTCATTTTTATTAATTTTGAGATTGATTGATGCTGTCATGGGATATGAATTGACTCTCATCGAAATTATTCAAAATATTACGATACGGCCGGACATCGTGCTTCCGTCGATTCTTGAATGTGAACTAATGGCAGAGTGGGGTAATTTTGGGGTCTTAAACGTTGGACTTGGAAATGAAATCTCAGTGCAAAATAGAGAAGTGATAAAGAATTTAAACCAACACTGTCCTATCCAAATTATTCCAAATATGCCAGCTGAGAAAGTCATATCCTTACACCTAGTATATTTTATAGCGTTCTATACGACAAAATGAGTGTATTAATCCGTATTTAAAATGTTCTACATTGTTTTATAAGATATATCTTAATTTTAAATTAAATAAAATTTTAATTTACAAATCCTCGTTTTTTTTAGATGAAATGGAAATAAAGTCTGAATTCCTTTTTCTCTTTCGATTCATTGAAGAGTTGACTCATAATTTTTGTCATCCTAAATCTATTAATGTGTTAATTTCCCTGAATTATAAATAAATCAGGAAAAATCAGTGAGTTAGACAAAAAAAATCTTTATACAAAACACAGAAATATATTTCAATCATGTTATTCCCTATTGGTACGAGCTACTCATATGCTACATTCTTTCACACTCCTCGATACATTCAAATCTTTGTATACCTCTTTCATTTCAGGCACTTAATTAATTTATAATTACATATCTTTCCGTATTCTTAAGGAAATAAACGTTTTATATTTACGGCGCCTCATTCAATAAATTCATCCAGCCATTCCTTGAATTCCCTCAATTTCTCAGTATTACTCTCCTTTTGAAATATTTCATATTCCCTTTGTACATTATTCTAACCATTCTGCATTCCATGTAGTTGCATAGAGTTACGACACCACTTTTACGTTAGTGTCGCAGTCAATTTTAGCTCACAATAATTCTTTATTCATTTTTTCTCTGGCTCTTACGTATTTTGTTCCTGCTACCATACTCTGATGAATGGACTATTTTCATTTGTCATTTGGTACAGGATATCGAAAAATTTATCTTTCATTATCTTTTGTCCCAGTCTTGATCATGGCTGTGGATGAAATGAAATCTATCGAGGCATGAGTGAATAACTGCACTAATAAAGTTGCTCCTTACGGAATGCAAAGAAAAGTGTTACTCATAGAGTCATCCTGCTTCATTTGCGTGGATATGTTTCGCTTATAGCATTTTATCTCAGGTAAGCAATGGCTAACTACCTCACTCCTCGTCCTGCCTAGTGAAACTCACTCCTCCCTGCAAGCTTTTAGGAGCTTATGTTGGAGAGGGCGAGGTACCAACCGGCCTTCGGGCTGAGTACTTTCCAGACGGACTTATATAGTACAGCGAATGCTCTCAATATATGTACCTTTTTGTGGAGAAAACCTCACGTTTAGAGTAAAACGCATATTAATATTTGAACTTATTAAACTGAATAGCACACTTGGAATATCTTTGCGGTATGCCAACAGGGATACTTGCGTGATAATTAATTTCGAGCCTCGAGTTATTATTGGAATTAATATAAAAGATTTATTTTGGCATATTAATCGCATGAGGCATTCGATTTGAGTCTTATTTTATCTCCGTCACTTTCATTCCTCTTCTACAGCTCCGAATTAAAATCAGACGTCTCTTTTCTCCGCGGGTATCGCCGCTGTCACTACCCAACGCCCACTTCTTGGACATTCGGTTTGCTTTCTCCCTTGTATTTGCTTAGCCCTTCAGATGAAGGGAAAGGAACCTTCGAGAGGATGGATTTGATAGGAGGAAAGAATCCAGTTTCTTGCGACGCCAACTTTCAACTTTTCCTCCTTTCTTTTTTCATTATTTTCGCTGTTTGCCAAAGGAACTGCACCGAAGGCCGGAATATCTCATGCGGAAGGACGTACAAAGAGAAAGGAGCATATCCTAGATATCTTTACAAATAGCTCGTAAGGATAAGCCAATGTTTATATAAAATAGCTAGTTTGACTTTCCTGATCAAAGGGAATTATGTACAGAGTATTGGCTCTGTTTCAACAAAGCATTTGGAGGCACCATTTATATTTATAATATTACAACTCCGTTATTCATAGTCCGTACTAATGCTGTTAAAATAATTAAAAAACTAATACTAGTTTTTGCAGTGATAAATTAAATAATAAATCTGAAACTGCTAAACAGTTAACTTTTCTCCTGTAACGTAAAATTAGGTAATCGCCAAACAGTTTCACACATGCAAATCAATATTATCCTGGATTTCTGGTTGATATTTTATATGTAACTTACAACTCACTTAGCTTATGGGAAGATTACAGCTCGTATTACAGTGCTGTGTTCATGGTGAGTAAGCATTATTGCAAATTTTCAATATTGAAACGTTATTTCGCAACATAATAAAAGAGCACATAATCTGCTCATCTAAACAGATGATCAAGACGTGGGAAGCTGAGGAGATTAATAAATTGCAAACCATCTTATTTCTTTTACAATCACTCAATAGACATATTCAAATAAAATAGTAGGAATGAATATTTGCTGCTAAATTTGATAGCAATCTAAACGTATTTTACAAAAGAATTGAAAGACTTGAGAATAAAATAAAAATCAAGTCTTTTTTCGGTAAAAAGTAATAAACGTTACGTTTTACACTTTTCATCAATAATATAACTAGTTACATGAAGTAGCGACTCGCTAAAATTCCAAGAAATCTATTCCAAAAATTCGAATAATATTTCAGTTTTATAGTCTTATCATAAGTTCAATTTCTTAGGTAAGCTATTTTTTTCTATTGCTGCTTAAACGGAAATCATTCTTATCTTCAACAAGATAACTATGGTTAAATTAAAGATTTAAATATTGCGGTAATTATTAAATTTTTCATCGGTCTACGTTACAATTCCATAAAAGCTTTTGAACGAGCCTGCTCCATCATTTGTTTAATTTAATTTTTATGGTAGAACTTCCCTACTAAAAACTCCTCATAATTCCTTGAATAATATCCTCTATTAAAATTATAAAGTATGGAATTGAAGGAAGATAAATTTATCTAACAAAAGTACGTTACATTTCGCGCAGTCTTGCCCTTCGTAGTATCTTCTGGAAAAGACCGTCCGCGAAATATATGCGATGTTGGAAAAATGAGACATTTAAATAACGACAGCACCCTAATTTATTGGAGCACTGCCGGGCGTTCGGTTCTTTTTTTAAATTTTCTTTATTTATAGGTATTGCTTAATGGAGTAATTTGTTAGCGTTGGCTGACGTTCTGTGGAATATCTCGCCGGAAAGGGAAAATTAAAAAAATGGGCCACGTTAGTTATCTAAGGAATAATTAGGTCAGAATGGTGATAAAAAGAGGCATTATTTCCGGGCGCCTCAGAGTTTTCGAGGCAAAGTTTTGATAGAGAATTACGAGCGAATTTCGAGACAGATGATGCGATAAAAATGATGCAGAGCGATGTTCTTGGAATTTGCGAACTATGAATAATAAGGTACCGAATTTGCCCAAATCGAAACCAGTTCGAGGAATTGACTAGAAATTTAAAAGAGGCAGGAAATCAAAATTGTTGCATAATTTCATATGCAAATGTTAATGATTTGCCTAATATTGTTAATCGGAACCCATTTGTGTTTGCGATCAACGAGAGCGATCATATAATATATTGAACCCAATGAAGTGGAATTTGATTTTAACGTGCGTTAATATCGCTAAAAATTACTAAATAACTATCAATCTCTTAATAAACCAATGAGTTTGAGTTAAAAATGCAATTTATGAAATTTAATGGGATAAAAATACTGTGAATATCAAAATCAAACAAAAAATGTATAACGGAAATAATTATTATTTGATATATTCTATTTACGGAATTCACAATATGAGTTTGTTTTGTGGTTCATATGAAAGTGATTCAATTGGCTATGTTTTTAGTGTTGGATTTAATGAATCACTTTACACTTCTTCATAAAGGTATTCAAATTACGAAGAAGAAGGATTAACCAAGAAATTTTTAAAATGAACAAACTTACTAATTAATTGTTTCACTTTGCATGATGGTAGTCAACTGTTTACTGTCTTAGGGAACAATATTCTTTACCTTTGTCATTTCTGTTTTTAAATATTTTCAAGTCAGTTGAGAATTCACTTCGCATTGATTTTTTAACTTAATTTCTTCATTCGGGGAAAGCAGTCTTCTGATCACTTTGATTAACTCTTCTCCGACTAAACAATATATCTCAATTAGAATTACTTATTGATCATTAGCAGTTTTTGAGAAATCCCTTCTACACAACTAGTAGTAGTAGAAGTAGTAGTAGTAGTAGTAGTGTTGGTTTTAAGATGCGTCGACAGCTTTGGTAATTTTGCACCTTATACAACTATCGATTGATTCCTGTTTCATATAACATCTCAGTATTTCATTTCCTGCCTTAATCTCTTCTCACCAACCAGTAGTATTAACATATTAAAATTGTGTTGAACCAATACCTTTACGAACTTAGTAATATATAAGGATTCTTCTAAATTACACTCTATTCTTTTAGTACATTTATGCTTTAAAAATACAAGGAATTATTCTCTTTCACAAATGTTATATCTCGTCGCCTACTCGTATCTCTTAAAGATCATTCCTTCCTGATGTATGAAATAGTTATCTCCGCTAAATCCCTCATCTCAACTGTTACCATAATCATAAAATGGTGGATTTTTATTGTAAGAGCATATTTCGATGAATTCAACGAAACGTGATTTCTTGAAGCTAGGAATACGAAACTAATACAATAATATTTATACTTTGTGAAAAAATATGTAACAGAAAAAACAACGATGCAGAAAAGTCTACGAATAAAATAATCTTAAGAGTAGATGGAGAATTATGAGCTTTAAAAATGTCCATGGTAGTAAGGCAGAGGAATAAAAATGTTCTTAAGAGTCGAACGATCCTCATAATACATCCTAAATGCACCTCAAGGGCAATAAAAGAAGTCGAGATGCGAAACGGTTTCCGGATTCTCTCAAACAAAGCCGTCTTTTCCACATCATTAACTCAAATGTCATTTTCCGGAGGTTCATCTTCAGTCTAATATCAAGAGAAACATCTGCGGGGTCTTATTAAGCAAGGGTATCCAAAGGCTAAATATTTCTGGGAAAAGAAAAACGACGGGAAGTCTCGATTTAATTTCGCAAACATCTCTTTTTTTACGAGATCTGCCTCATTTCACTCCCATCATGCCACCGTTCCACTGTGGCAATCCGAATACTTTTAGGAAGAAGGTTCCATTTCCCAAGGGGTTGTAAAAAATAATTTTACGCCGGTCGTTTATGATCGTGTTTTTTATCTCGACCCACTTTTAAAAAGGAAGACATTTTCAGAATTGTACATTTGTGACGATTTCAATTGCATACCCGTTTCTCATTAAATGCATATGTAGCTCTAACTCTCTCCGAACTATTATCTTTATTAAGACGAGATTGAGACTGAAAAGTCTCTTCTTCCATCTACCCCTTCATCAGCAATATTATAAACATAAAATGTTTTGTTTAGGTAAATAGAAATGGAGAGGAAAACTTTAGAAGGAGTGGATTTAAGAAAAAACCTAAGGTGCTATCTAAGGAAAAAAGATCCACTGCAGGATAACATCGATCAAACATTTAAATGAATAATATAAAAGTTGAGGTTAGGGGAAATGTGATGTTCTCGTAAAGGGAAGACATATCAGAACTTCGAATTGGTGAGGAAATAAAGGGAATAGTGCGATAAAACTATTTTGAAGGAAGGAGGAAGGAAAAAAGTTGATAGTCGAAGTCAAAAATGAAAGTTAAGCGGAGAATTTTAGAGCTCTGAACGATATTCGCTTAAGAAACATACTTTTCCTCATTGAAATCAGAGAAAAGGTATTCGTAATAGTGGCAATTTGAAACGCGAAACAGAAAATGAGTCGCGGAAAACAGATGAAAGAGGAAATGTGATTTGGGGTTGATCCATAATGACCTTAAGGTCCTTTGAAAGACGAGGCTTTTTAGGAATGGCAGAAATGAATCGCTGGATGAACATCAAAGAGAGGAAAGTGAAAATATAAGTGGATCCGACGGAAATGAAGAACGGTAAAGAGAGGAATTTAAACGCTTTAAAAAATAACTGGAATTTTTTGCGGTGAAAGTTGGGAGCTCCCATGGCCAAATAAAAGCCATATTTACCATAACTTGGGGATTTTTGCAAATGAGAAAAAAGCTCCCAATTTGAAACTGTAAACCCAATTTAATACTTGTACTAGATGAGATGAAAGTGGTGAAGGTTGTAGAATTAAAGGAGGTGGTAGACTAATATGGCCATTAGAAAAATTATCGTAATATACTAGCACAATTAGCCGATACATGGGGCCTTCTGCTGCGGTTCTCTCTAATGTTTTTATCTACACACATCTTTGACCGAAGGATAGTGGCCAAAAAAGACCATTAACTTTTATTCATTTAGTTATTTATATTTTTAGTATTTTGCTAAAGCTCTTCGAAGGTTGGATTTGCATTGAAATCCGAATGAGAATCAATAAGTCAAATAATTAATAATTCTACGAATATCTCAATAACAAAAACACTTACTCATTCAATTGTTCATACATTACCGTCCTATAAAATCTACAATCTTATAGCTCCATTGGATAGAGAAAGGGGATTTAAAAACTTAATTACTTATAACATGATTCAACACACGGCTTCCTCTAATAAGAATAGTTTCCAAAAGGGAATCACTACTATTTAATCATATTTTCAAACATAACTTTCAAAGAAATTCTACTGAACAAGTTTGTGGAATTCCATACCAGAAGATATAAAACTTTACACCAAGAATTCGATCATATTTCATATTCATACGATTAGAGATTTAATATCTCCAAGAGCCGTCGTCTTATTCCTGGGTAGTCGGAGAAAACAAGAAAGGAGTGCTTCACTAACGGGGAATCAGACGAAGGACGCCGACAAAGACGGCTATTGGAGATTTAAACCTCTAATTCCTTAACAGCCGTGTTCCAAATTTCCTTTCTTTAAAATTTTTCACATACTATATCTTTAAATTGATACGTATTGTATGACGATGGATTAGAATCTCGCCCGAATATTAACAACGACGGGATTCTACCCACTTACTAATTAAAACCCTTTTTGTGCTATCACTGCGTGAAAATAACATTCAACCACGATCACCATTGATTCCTTTCTGACGCGGAAATCGCGTCGTCCAATGAGAGCGCGGTTTCCGGGATTAACGGCACCTCCGTGAGGATCACTCCGAGGATTTCTTCGAACAATAGCTTCCGATTGCCGCCGAAGGTTTCGGACTCGCGATGCCGTTACGCCGCCCCGAGCTTGTAAATCAATTACTCTCGTTGCGAGGCGATTCGTGTTTGCAGACGTGGTTGCGGCGCATACGTTTTTGACGTTGTGAGTTGGATCGAGGCGAGGGAACGGTTCATTTCCTCAGAGGGCGTCTCCACTCAAAGGAATTTAGAAACGTTGGAGGGAAAATGCACCGCTCGACTCGATTTTAATGTTTCTTCCGAGAGGAAAATGCAAACATTTTCCCTTGGGGTGTGCTTTTGGAGAAATTTCACCGCAAAATTTCTTTTTTAGGCCTTCGTGCAAGATCGTGATTCGAGCCCAACGAACTGCGTAAATTAGCGCAAGCAGGGATTTCAGCAAACAGGAAATTAACATTTCATGGAAAAATGGGTAAGTTATAGTTGTAATTATATAAGTAATATAAATATAATAAGTTACAATAAGTTATAATGGGTAAATTATTTACCATTCTTTTATTAAAGGGACGGCTCAGACACATATAGTACTACATAAAAGTATTTATCTATTTTTTTGTCTTATATGTGTCATGTACATTTTGCGTTTCCTATATACATATATATTTATATTTCACCTGGATTGACCTTGACTGAATTGTAGTATTAGTATTTGTTGGTACTGAAGGTATAAGGATTGAATAAATGATGTGCTTTTTATGATAATTTTTATTTTCATATTGGTAATGTTTTAGTTTTTGATGATATATTTTATTTTACCACTTGTCTTCTTCTTCTGTTTTAATATGACAATCCATTACTTGTATTTATTAACTTCATAGTATGATACCAAACTCTGCTACCTGGTGTATACCTATCTGCAGATTCAAAGTAATAATAAATCCCATGATAATTTATAGCTATTCCTCTTTGAGAGGGTCTATATTTCTCTGAGATAAAATGCATTTTTATCTCTTATTTTCGGAATAATTTGTAAATGAGAATATGGGTTTTAATGTTTCACTCATTATCTACAATTACAGAGGCCAACGAAAAACATGAAATGCACATGCTGACTTTGATGTTCGCCACGGAAATAAAATACTTCGATAATTTTACAAAATGTACAGCGTAAATATAAACATTTTCCGCTTATTAACTCAAACTCAGTTATTTTATTTCTATCGCTGATATTGACAATACTTTCAAATACTTTATATAATCACGTACAAATAAATTTATAATTTAATAATAATAATAATGAAAGGACTTTATTCGGGCAAGATTTAAAATAATACTATCCCTTTTTGCTCACCAATTTCTGGGGAAGATAAAATATCCAATGACCCACATCGAAATAATTTTTATTAAAAAAATATACAAGATTCATCAGTAATACATCTACCACCTACGAAAATTAGTGAACCTCTTTGATAACATCACAAGCACCCTTCTACGATTATTACTCCTTTTATTTCTTGATCAGAACCATCAACGTTAATTCAACATGTCTAGGATTCGTTTTTATCAAACTTATATCAATAATTTATTGTATTAGCTGGGAAAATGTTATCAGAGCTTCTATTACTCCCGGAGAATTGCTGTTTTTAATCAATTAGTGTTCGATTCCATAATGATTAAATCACAATACTTGTTATTTGTACTTGTTTCGAAAGTTTCATGAACCTCAAACTTATTCAACAGTAAAATATTTTTTCAGTAAATTTTACTTAAAAATACAAAGCAATAGAAACAGAAAATTATATACATCTATCTGTCAGGAAAATACCTGACAAACATTGTGTTTCCCCTAAATTTGTAATTTCTAGTCTCTAAATATACAGTTAATTAATTTTTACATTCATTGACTACATTCATAAGTATATGTTTCGCTATGTTATGGGCAGGTTTAGAAACACAGATAGCATCTCAGAAATCTAAAAATGTCTTATTGTTAGATGGGAATCGCTAGAGAAGAGGAGGATAATAAACATGCTAGGTTGTGTTTACCAGATAATAGAAGGCAGTAAGGGATGGGAACGATTTAAAAATTTAATCAAAGCACCAAATTTTCACAACCATAAAATAAAACTTAGGCAACAAAGAACCTATATAGCAAAATATTAATTTTTGAACAGAGGCTTAGCCGAGTGGAGCAAGTTGCCTGGATAGTTCTTTAAGCCCTTCCTAAAAATCCAGGATCTTTTAAGAAAAAATGTAAAAGTCTAATTTAATGATTAGCTTTAATTGCTAAAATTATTGTGGTTAACGGAAAACGAAATGTGAAGCAAGTAGGGGACTGCGTGCTATGATGATGTACGTAGGGGACTATGGTAGCCCCGGGACCGCCACAGAAGATTTGAAGGCCTACCGGGAACCCTGAAAATCTTGCTTGGATGGCTATTTTTTTAAATAATCATAATTGTATATACCTAAAATTGCATATTAAATTCAACTGTGATATGAATGTAATTGTAACAATGTAAGGTCATAATTACGCTGCCACCAGACATATGTCTAACTGTGGTGGAAATTCCAATATATAATAAATAAATATATAAATATGTTTAAAGAAACATTTAGTTGTCCTTGTGCCCATGTATACTACGTAGATTTGGAATTGGATTTTGGATGTTGCCTCGACAGCTAAGGTTATTTGCATGTATACTACGTAATGTATATAACTGCCAAGTGATCATTTATCCACTGGCAGTGATTCTGTTATGGTAATAATGAATAGATTAAAGCTTGAGCCGACAAAATAATTCAACCGATGCAGTAAAGAATATGCATTCTTCAAAAAATTTACATCTCTTTAGTAACATCCTCTTTTAAACAAAATAATGGATGGATTCCAAGCTCTGTGATGTCCGTCACATCAACAGTGGGAAACGTATCGCAAAACCATACCAAGTCTTCCGTTAACGTCACGAAAAAGTGCGTTTAAAGTCAGATGCACGTATGAAAGGGGAATTTCCCACTCTTCAAATAGATCTCGTACGAACACCCTTTTTCCTAGAACGATAAATAAAATAAAGGAAGCGAAAGTAGCCCATCCGAGTTCGATCTGGGAATCGCAACACATCTTTTGATGAAACATCCCGAGATTTATGTGCCCCGTCTGAAATTCCGTCTGCCAGTCTGTCAGGGAAAAGGCAGGGTGTTGCGAGGAAGTGGCGCCGCGAGTGGAGGGATATCGAACTATAATGTGCGGGAGATGTACACGAGGGGGGGAGTGGACCCGTGACAGATGGTCACATTCTTCATATCTGTAGAGAGTAGTGTGTCGAGAAGAAAAAAAGAATGCTTCGGGAGGCGCTGGACCCCGGCGGCGTAAACAGAAGCAAGAAGGATGACCCGGGGATCTCGTTTAAAAAAATATCGCCGATGGAAAGGGGAAGCCGTTTCTTTTTGTGCCAGCGATTCTTGTTGTAATTTTATTCGCTGCGCTAGACTACATTACGCCTCTTGTAAATTTTTTACTCAAATGCGATTCCATTAATGTTGCTTTGAGACGAGGGAAAAAACTCGGCATTCATTAAATGTTTGATCTTGCGAAACGGTATATGAAATCCAAATGAGTTTCCATCTGTAAATAGAGCGCTCTTGGCGGTGATACCTGCAGAATATTTCGGTGAGATTTTATTGGAGAATACTCCGGGCGATGGCACATTTGTAATTTGCTTAATTAACAATTGCGTTTTGTATAAACATGGCATTTGGCCTCAGCGAAACAGATGAATTTCAGTCAAACAAAATCAAGGGAAGACTTTGCTTTATTACGTTTTCAGCAGTTTACCTGTCCCGAGAATAATCAATATTTTCCAATTATACTACACGTAGAGCTCCCCGTTATATCTACTTAGTAATGGCTTTTACTTGACAAAAAAGATTAAATTATACTAGTAATCATTAAAAACATCTTCCTCATCGCCCATTTCATATCCAAAATGTCTATTTGCTAAGAAATAGTTACTAAGCATTTAATTTTATACCCAGTGATTAAAATGTGTAATGTTAATGATAATAACGTGTTTTAAAGCACAGAAACGTCCAGAATTGGGATCATATATGTACCTAACTTTCATACCTTAGTCTGAGAACAAATGTATGATTATTTTTCATGTATAGTGTTTTTTATGTTCAATTTTTAGGTTACCTGAAGATGGCTTGTCAACGCTATAGTGCAATTTTTAGAAATTTTCTCTTTCCAAAAGTGTGGTGTACAAGATAAATATCCATTATGTGTGTCTCCCAAAATTTATCTCTCTATACATACAAGTTTTCTCTCCATGGGATTGCTAATTGATCCTTAATTAACCAATTAATTAATCCAAAATTTAGTTTATAATTTTCAAGATATGTTGTTATGATAACATCTACAATTCCTATTCACTTTTAATTTAAATAAAAAATCACAGTTTGTTATCTCAGATTCCGATAACATATCGTTCCCAAATCACCTTCGTTAGCAGACATTTGATATCTCCTCAGAACTGAAATCGTAACAACATTCGCATAAACACCGTAACAACCACTACGCTCGTTTAACTAATGAGGAATAATGACCAGAGTCCAATACATTCAAGTTCTTTTGATTCGTTTCCAAAGCAACGATAAAATATATTTTTAAACCGAACAAATCATTAGCAGGATATTTTATTAGCTGCGTCATTTAGGTTATTTCTATATGTATCACAACTCTATTATAAAGATTAGCAGAAGCATCACACTCCATTATACAATATCTTCTCACCCATAAAGCAAGGCTTCTCGCCGCCTAGTGCTTTCACTTGCTCCGTGAGAAGCGACGCGCACCGAAATGAAGCAGAGGTAAGGAAAAAGTTCTCCGCCGGTGCTTCTCGTATTCCCGGCATGCTCTTCGCCTCCAATGGGATTCCGTGCCTTTTGCGAAGCACGGCAAGTTCCGCTCCCAATACACTCGAGCCCTGTGTTCTTTCATCACATACGGTAACCGAATCTTCATTGCTCCTACGCACGAAGGGCCCGGAATTGGAAGGATAGCCTCAACTTCAATATCCGATTGGAGATAAAGACCACAAGACAAAACGCTACCCGAGGAGACCCATAACGAAGGCTCGTTCCGCATTTGCGAAGGCGAACGTATTTCTCGTGTAACAGGAAGTCATTTTGCATTCCCCATTCCCCTTCTACGGACGATATAAATTAAGTCTATCCTCTTTAACTGCAGGAGAGATATTGATACATATTTACTTATTTTTCATACTAATCTAAATCCATATTTAATGTTCCGTGTATTTTGATCAAAATTATATTGCTGGGCTCCTACATATTTTTCAATTATAATGTTATCTTCGTATCTGCGTGAAATTGGGTGTAATTAAGACTTTAATAGTCTTATATTATATTTAAACCATAGAATCTAGTGTGGAATACGATATTTACTAAGAATGATAGAAATTTATTTGAAAATAAAGCAATATAAAGAAAGTAAAGCGCAAAAACGGCTAAAAAATTAGGCTTTGAAAATAAGGATTCCAAACCTTGACTATAGAGATCGGAATCTAGCACTACACCTATGTGAACCTAGTAAAAAAATTTGACCCTACGTCAAACCTAAATCAAGAACCCTTAGCTTAAAAACCTACCAACTGAGCTGTTAAGGTAACAGGATTATTCGGATGAAAAATTTAGATAAATTTATTACTACAGATTGGCAGCATATTGTGACATGGTAGTATAAAGAAGGCAGATGCAGCATGAAATTCAAGTGAAAATAATAGGGAAAATTCCATCAATCATTTTCCCGAAGTAATCGCAACAAGGAGGTAGGGTATCGTTAAAGATAAAGCAATACAGCGTAATGGTTGTAACCTGAGTTCCAATTTCAGCAGTTTTTTAACTAGATTGTTGGGCTATGTTTTTACTACTACAAAAGTGAATAATATGAATTATTTGACTCATTGAGTTAGCGTTCCTACAAATTTTTTAATGATTTTTTAATTTGATTACAAACTCGATTGCTCATGTGGATACAATACCGCAATCACGAGAGGTTTCGACATATCATTAAATTACGGTGTCTTGTTTAACTCCGATACCAATTTTGGTCGCCCGATCTCCTTTAGAAATCGAGGAGAGGTCGTGGACCTCATATTGCGTCGTTCTCCAATCCGATCTTCAACGGGAAGGCATCTCCGCGAGCAGAGAAACAAAAGAAGACTCCAAAAGTAAGTCGGGGAAATGCGTATAAAGGGGGCGGAAGCCATTCCAGCACATATTGCGGAAGAATGTCTGATAAAATAGGATTGCGAATGAGATAAACCTGATAATCCTTTCTCGACCTCGTGCACGACTCTTTTTTCCCCCTTTAGAGTGTTCCCCAAACAAACACAATGGCATATGAACCAGGGCTCGGAGGAACACGTGTGGTAGAGGAAAAAGGTAGGCGAGAAGTTTACGATTGAGAGAAGAAAGGAATAGGAAAAGGAGAGAAATGGAAATGGCGAAGAAGAGAGAGAGTCGAAGAGGAATACGAAATTCGAGGGAAAAGGAAGTCATTGAAGAGTGTTTTGGTAAATTTCAAGGCGTGAGAAGTAATAGAGACATCGCGGAAAGAAAGAACGAGAAAGAAGGGTCTAGCCATAGGAAGAATAAGAAACCCTTGTTGGATAAGGTCGGAGACTCATAAAACCAAGCCTATCTTGGCATGTTTCATCTCTTACTGTATCACGAACATCAGAATGCGGAACGCGAAAGTTCCCTGCGATGACGGCGTAACTGGCTAAACTGCATGCTTCCAAGTCATACATCTTGCGTTTGGAAATTCAATACACCAAATGCTTCGCAGTGCTGGAGGAACTCGGGTGCAATTTATAAGTAACAGAGGTCACTGCATTTCCTATGCTGAAACGTTATGAAGGTACTACGAGTCCCAACTATGGATGTAGTTATAACTATAACATTTGATTATACAGTCACTATTCGCTTACATATGGTCATAGACATTCATTTTGTAAGTAACAGACGTTGTTGAATTTCATACGTTGAAACGTTATGAAAGGGTTACGATCCCTATCCACGGTTACAATCATTAGTTATAATATATATATAGTTATATAATAGTTATAGAACAGATATGTCTGATGAAACTGAGAGGTAATAAAAGTAACAAAACAATTTTCCTGTAGAGAATTATTATTTTTATGATATACTTATTCTTAATTTTTGTAAATGGCAGTGCGCTTCTTTATGTTATTAATGATTCTGGGTATGAATCAGGAATCTTTGAGAATGTTAGAAAATCATTTTTAAGGGAAGAGAATCGGTTGATAGCAACAAATTCAGCATTTTGCCCCTCGGTAGATCCACTTGATTTCAAAGTCCATACACAATGTCTATTTCTTCCTCGTTGCCCATCCGACCATAATTATTATTTAACGTAGCACAAATTCCTCAAATGAGTTAATATAAAACAAGAGTTTTGAGAAAAACATTCCTCATAAGTTATTTTAATCATAAATTCAGTAAAATTCCTTAATTTGGTGGAATTCTGTAACCTGTATCTTGTTGAAATAGCTAAGGAAATACCACAAAAACTTTTTAATTGCTGTTACTGGTTTGGAGCTTAACCCCTCATCTATTTCAATTATGATTTATTTTCAGAATTTTGTCAGAAAAGTTTTCTTATTTTGTTGCAAATTTTGCCCGATGAACTCCAAATTTTATTTACATAGTTAAAATAATTATTAACGCCTTGTTCGAAGGCATTGTTCTCCCTTAAACTATTTCACTTACTAAGGATACATATCCGGATTCATTGCGATATATATGTTAAGAATTTGTCTCGAAAAATCGTTTATTTGCCCACTAGCTCCTTTCTCGAAAAGGTCTATGGGAAAAACTTCCAGAGCCATCGAAGGAAGAGTCTAAGAAAGGAATAAACAGGCTCTTTTGCAGGGAAAAGCGCTAACAAAAGGTTAGACGAAATGGAAGCTGGCTAGTGGAAAATATTAGGACTCGGAGTAGAATAGGGATCAAAGCGGAACAGATAAAGAAAGGGGAATGGAAAACAGAGAAACGAATGGAAGGAGGAAAGAGGCAATAAACGTGAAAGGGAACGAGCGAGAGGTAAACGTAAAGGAGAGAAGGAAGGATATTTTTAGGGAAAAAACAGCCAAACACTTGAACAAGTCCCACCCAAGCATATCTCCTTCGCTGGAAACTTTGCCACCCACACCCCTTCTAAAGGAGGAGTTCTTGGAGAAATGGGAGCAAAAAAAAGACGCCATAAAAAAGTCAAATGGGGAAGATCCTGGAGGATAAAGATTGCTGAACATAAAAATAACGAAATGGGAATAGAGGGGGAATCGGAGGGGAGGGAAACGATAAGAGAAGAATGGGGAACTGGGGATAGAATTTCCTCGTTTTATTGGCTCCTTATCGAATAGACCGATTTTTATGGTTTACCATTGAGCAAAGGATTTATTTTGGTAAAGGTTTGTCACTGGGGCAGATTCGAAGCTATTCTCCGCCTCCGGTATTGGTTAAGAAGGCCGGCGAGGAAACCCGCGGTGGGGGATGAGCGATGATATCAGCGAGGAAGTGTATGTTTAAAAACACGGAAGGAAACTCATCTGGAGCCACGTGTAGGCGACACGCATTCGATGGCGTGCTTCCGATAAGTGCGGAGATTTCCTCTTATAATTCAAGCGAAAAGGGGAAAATATGATACAGATACGGGTGTTGCTTGTCACGGGAAGAAAAACAATCGGAATTCCCTTCTTTGGCAATATGCCAAATAACTCTCGCTGAGAAATTTTCCACTGAGAAACGTTTCCATGCGGTGCCACTGTTCGGATATCCGCGACCATGTTCGAGGATTTAAGATGTTCCATAAACATTTCCATAGAGGAATGATGCAGATTTTTTCCGTCTTTATCAGTCCAAAAACACGATTATTAACCTCCCAATCATTTCAAATGCGTGTTCAGCTACGGTCCATTGTCTCAATAAGAACATTATCTGGAAAGTTATCGGAGAGTATTTAGTTATTCCCTCGCTTTAGGGGTGTTAACATAAAAATTTGTTGAAATTCAAATTACATTAAGGATTAAATTATTTAAAATTTACTGAAAATACGCTAAAAAAGTACATGTTGTTCCAGAAAGAAAAAGCTAATAATCTGTTAAGAAAATGACAGAAAAAAACACATTTTACGTCAATCTTCCCTCGAGGATGCATAAACTGAGCAGAATAATGTAAATTTGTACACATGAACGATTTAAGGCACAAGCGAAACGTTTGAATAATAAACCTCAGTTAAAGGTAAGGTAGGAACCCTCTAACTGAGGAGTGAATATAAAAAATATGAGAAAATAATCAACTTTAAACATTTATATAGTCAATATATGAAAGAGAAGCAATGTATAATAACGATAGTCCTAGTAATTAATGCGTAATTCGTTGGTTAAGAAAATATACAGAAAACGTATGAACTTGGACCAGAAAAAATCCAGCGATTTATTTTCTATATTTATGAATATTAGTAGTAGTGTTGCTAAAAGTGTGCTTCGACAGCTTAGGTCATTTCGCACATTGGCACCCACCGGGATTCGAACCCGGGACCGCTTTCACCAAAGGCAAACGCGCTGTCACATGACTATCCGGGAGCCTCTTTATGAATATTGTTCGCGACATCATACACGCAAGTGCATGTATAGTATACGACCTCCGTATCACAATGCAATGAATTTAATATTGTTTTTTTAATCATGAGAGTTTTGAAAAAAATATTGAAATAATTAGCCGCATCTACGTATAAGCAAAAACATTATTTATTTAGACCAGAAGATGACGATTAATCGTCGAAACCGGTCGTGTGATTGTTTTTTGTAAAAATAAATTTGTGGTAAAAGTTCAAATCTTTCGTAGATTATTTCCATTATTTATTTATTTTCACACGCCAAAAACGTACTCCTAACCATTATATGTGCAAAAAAGCTAAAAATATTCTACTGCTAGACGCTTACAATCTAAACGAGCGAAATAAGAGATACGTATGTAATTTATAATCCTCACTGTTTACAGCACACAATTGTAAATGATACAATTTAAAACAGCGACACCAGCAACGTCAAGCTTGTTGTTTTAAGTGTTATTCAATTACGACATCCCTCCTGTGTGCTTATAATTCCAATACTTTCGGTTTTCAACTTTACTCTTCTGGTATGCGCCATTATTTAAGGCTTAAGATTTCCTAATAATGCGAGGTTTCAGCTAACATTTAGAAATAAACGAACCTTACAGCATAAGCAATGAAGAGTCTCTGGTTACTACATTAAAGTTCTTCGCTTCTCACTGCTTTAAGAGAAAATAAAAGGAGAGAATTTTCCTATGGGAACGAAGGACGAAGAAAGGATAGTGTGCGAATGAATGGGGAATCCTCACTTCAACGGACTATTGATAGCCAAACTAAATCCAATCAACGGATGGAAAACTCTCGTCTCTAGGAGACGATGTCTGCGAAAACAACCAGATTTCCTCAGGGCACTCCAGGGATATTCGGACTATGATAATGATATAGAACAAAACTATGAAATGCGAAAGATACGAGGGGCTATAAAGTCCGATATCCCTTTATTGTAGCCTTTACGACTGGAAACGATGCAAAAAAGCGATAACGAAGAAAGTTCGTCGGCGCCTCAGATAACGGAAACTACTCGTAGTTACAAACATCTCTCGGGTTATAAATCACACACACGGATCCATTGGATTTTCTGGAATCCTATAAGACCCTCTCCTTCCAATGTAGCGACTGCATCGTGAGACAGTGATTCTCCCGTGCATTGCAGAAACAGATTACCGCTGCTAATTCCCTTCGTCCGCTGAAATGACGGAAATATCATGTAAGAGGATTCTTGGGAGAATGCTCAATAAACTCCAAAATTAAAGATGGAAAATAATTTTAGTAAGTTAAAAATGGGGTTAGTCTCTTTACTTAGAAGTCAGTCTTCAGTTAATTTGTCTCTTATTAGAGGTTGAAAATGTCCAAAAGCCGTCTTTGTCGCCGTTTCTCCTCTTACTTCCCGGTAAAAAAGTGCGGCGTTCCTATCTTTCTTTCTCCGACTACCGGGAAGTAAGAGAAGGAACGCCGGCAAAGACGGTTTTTGGAGATTTATACCTCTAATTTATTGACAGCCGTTTTAAAAATTTCTTTCTTTACAATTTTTCTCTTATCAAAGGATTGAGCAATGTTTCCGGATAAATATAACACAATTGTTTCGATAAAGTGTATGGTTAAGAAGACGTTTTACAGAGGATTAGCCGAGAAAATCATTTTCTTCTCCTTTGTTCTAACTCACAAATAAAATGAATTAAACCTGCATCATACTTATGCAGACAGGTTAAGTTGAACATCAATGTTCAAACGAAAACTCAGACTTCTTCCGTCGGAGGACAAAGTATAAATATTTGCATTTGCTCAGGAATAAATTTTAGTTGTCTGTTGTATTTGTAATTTTCTTTTGGGCATTCAATTTTTCATTTGCTATTAATTCAAATGAAACATACGGAAAAACATTAGTGAGCTTGTGATTCAATGATGGAATTCGTCTTTTAAAGAATGGCTTATATATAAATATATATCGCTATGTTAAGGTTTGAAATAAGAACTTTGTTCGCTTAAATCCAACCTCCATTGATAAGTTTATAAACACCAACACTTTTTAGTAAAAGGAGGTTAAAAGTACGATTTATCTGGATTTCACCGGATTATCACTTTTTAAAACCCCGTTTAGTAAAATATATCTTTAATTTTCATCGTCACGACTTAGAAGACAAAATATGAAATAGGTTTTTGGTATGGATGAGCGTTTTCTAATCCTGTTTACAACGACAAAACGAGGTCTTTGTGATCATTACACTTCCTTGCTGCCCGAAGTAATGAAATAATAAACTTTTTACTGCCATTTTCTGCGTATTTACGAATTGAAAATGAGGAGATCAGGACGGAAATTAATAATTGCTGAAAATAAGTGGAACATTGCGATCTTACCCGACATGAACAAAGGCTATTGGACTAAATAGGAATGAAACATCATAGAAGATAATTTTACATGCTATTTGATTTTCAAGGGCAATTCTCCTGAAGTACGATCCCATTATTTTCGAATTACCTTCCTCTTCTGCTTATGCGTAAGGCATCATTACAGTTCAAGTGCGAAATTTGGAATTTCATTAGTTCTTCATGAAGCTGGAATTCACTGCTCTATCTGGAATGTTGTGTGGACCGTAATTAATTTTCAGTGTCTATTCAAAATGGTGGAATATTGTACATTTTAAGTCATTATAGATTCTCGATAGTTAAATTTTTATTGCTTCACAAAGATTTCTAATTTATGGTTAATACTTTCAGTTAAATTTTGCAATAGATTGTTATTAAGTTATATGTACATTTATTAGTTGATCATACAGCTTAAAACGAAAATATTATTTAATATTCGTAGTTCCAGTATATTATTTTTCAATTTCAAAGAAAAGCAGCAAAATATTACTGAAAATGGTGTATTTGTTGAGTATAGTCATGGCTGAAAGTAATAAATTTTTCCTTTCCTTTTTACTTATGAGGTCAAAAGATGAAACGGCTTTGTTGCATTGTGCGATTGAGTTCCTTTTGATAAATGTATCTGGACATAAAATGCAACATTATAAATAATCATGTAACTTGGAAAATTTGTAAATAAGTCACATATGATTGGTGAAGCGAGTAAACTAGGATAAATAAATGCACAACTGAGAGAACAATTATCGATTTTAAGAAAAAATTTAATTATTTAAGTGAATATATTATAATTTATCATAATTGCTATGAAGTAACTGGAATCTGATTCAAATTATTTCTGATCTAAATTAAAAAACGTTATCTATAATTTATGTAGTGAAAAGTATGTAGTAACGTAAGTTTATTCATGAAAAAATCGACATATTTATTCAAACGATTTAACCTTGTTAAGATTTTAAAAGATTGGTTATTCAATTAAAAAAATCCGAATTTCGTAACGATTGCCATTTATTAGCTTTAAATGAAAAACCTAACTCAACCCCTATAAAAAGGAATTTTCTCGTATGTAAGGAAAGAGCAACTTGGCCGCAACAGGATACGAGGAGCCCTTCCGGAAAAGGGGAAAGAATGCGAAACCTGTAACATCTATACCCTCTTATCTCCGCGAGCGGTCACGCAAAATATCCTTCAGCTGTAAAACAAATGACCGAAGAAGAACAGCGGGGGAAGAAACCCCGAGAAGAAGGGCAGGACAAAAAAAAGACGGCTAGACACAGACGCAGAACCTTTTGCACTGGAAACACTACTATTCTTTCGGAAGAAAAAAAGTCTCTGGGAAGAGATTTCCCCATCCACTCCAGTTAGCGCATTTTTTGCAAGGATACCTTTTCTCGCCACTTTTACGACGGGGTTATCTCTTTAATGGGCGAAAGGCCTCTTTTCCTTTCCGAAAAAAGAACGCTCGCGACCAAACTAGAGGAAAATCCAAACAAAAATGAATCCCGCAATAAAACCCTTAATCCCAATTTTTCTGCGATTAAAACGAAAGGAGAAAAACTTCGATGCGGTTGACGTGCGTTGTGCTGCGAAAAAGGCGGGAATTTCGGCGCGCCAAAATCGCAGTCGAATGCTCCGCGGGAAACTGCGGGTAAAATGGGGCAGAGGAGGATGTGGAGGAAATTGCAAGCCGTTTCGGTCGTCGGAGACCAACAAAAGGACACGCTGCAACTGACTACGCGCGTTTGACGCGACTTTTGCTCCTTTGTGCCATCAGAAGGGGTTGAGGAAGACGGACGGACAGCGTCCATTCAAATAAATCATCGTGTTTTCCCGGATGTCCATTTGTCCACCCTCTGAATGGCAAAAGGGAGTTATTCCGATAGTGCCACTATTGTCTCCTTGAGAGCGGGGATGTGCTCTTTTCCACGACCGTCTAAGTCCGCGGTGCGTAATTCAGTCAAACATCGCATTAATACTTAGAAGGCCTTTTTCCTTTAGTTTCGCGATGATGGAACGAGAGCAGTGCATGAGTGACGTAACCAGGAGACACGCTGTTGAGAAGGAAAGAGGAAATGGCACGCGGATTCTTTAATGCCAGATGTGGAGTGGTCCAGATTAGCAGTCTGTCTTCGTCAAAACCGAATATCAATGCTGCGGAGGGAATTTGATGGAAAATGTTGTCGTTCGTCAAGTGCAGTAAATGAGTCATCGTTTAAAGATGTGAGGGGAGGATAGGTATGTTGCAAATATTGACATATAAATCATTATATCTCTAGGAATACTCGGAAAAGTGATTTTATCTTTTTAGACTTTGATAGCAGAGGACTTGGAAGCTGCTTCGACTAGATTCAATGCATTTTAAAATAGAGGATGAAAAGCAATTTTAATCGTTTTGACCAGCATTAATTCAAGAATTTTTATATTATCTTGTGATCTTGGCTTTAAAAAATAATGTGTACTTTAACTTACAAATGCTGATATTCAAATCAAAATCAGATAATCGAAGAAGTATCATAATGCACTTGTCGGATGCATTTGAGCTGAAATGCATAAATAGATCTGTAAACTAAATTAAGAAGCGTAAATAATAGTATTATACTAAGTAAAAGGTACTCTTGAAAAGCTGTTTCATAATATTTTGCGCGAGCCAGAATAGCAATAGTAGTACAAATATTAATATGATGGTACTTAGGCCACTTCCAGAGGCCAAAGGTCAATTAAAAAATATTGATAGACAAAAAATCATCAAATATTTGGAAAGTAGAATGAAAGTTAACGTCAGAGTAGAATTTGAAACAATTTAGATATTTTAATAAAAAAGTAGGGGGGCTCCCGGATAGTCATGTGGACAGCGCGTTTGCCTTTGGTGAAAGCGGGGTCCCGGGTTCGATTCCCGGTGGGAGCCAATGTGCAAAATGACCTAAGCTGTCGAAGTACTTTTAACAATACTACTACTACTACCAAAAAATTACGGGAGAACTAATTTAATCGAACTTTCTAATCATACACAATAGTTTGGATAATGGAATTCACCTACATTTACTGAGAGGAGTTATGATCCTTTCAAATATGGAACATTGACAATGAAATTACAGATCGACTTTTGTATCAATATTAACATGAGATGCACGTACGATATATGGTGGGATAAGCCCAAGTGATATTCAACTGTAATTTAATTCAGCACTCGGTTGATGAGGGCAAAATTGCTTTCCCGTGCCTTAGGCGTTAATCGCCACACAATATACTCGCCCCCAAAAAAAGAGCTAATTACACTGCGATCGAACAGGAATTATATGCACTTGTTCACTGGGCAAATCAGTTTTAAGCCGCCTTGGAAAACTGCTGTTTATTCAAAGGGTCCATCATTTGCGAATGCGTCCATATCCCTTGGAACTACAATGGAATCTTAATAGGTGCTTATCAACAGTCGGTCGACACTCTATTTCCATAGGCATCATTTCAGAGTCGCTGGCGCACCTACGCGCCCTGGGCTTCCATGGCTCAAGTGCTTAATCTTTTGAGAGAGAAACTTTGAGCAGTAACCAATGGGAGAGTAGCGTGGAGGCTGATGGGATTACGCAGGGTCTGACCCCTTTGTAACTAATCCCGTACCACCATTAGATCAACGTGGCGTGTTTACCCTATGCGAAAGAAGGCATTTGTCAGACTAATGATTGATGGGGATGACGATGTTTTTTGATCACTTTAATACGTCTTCCGAAATGGGAATTTCAAGGAATTAGTTCCTTTGTGTCCGGAGTACCTCCATCATGAGAGTGGGTGACCGAGGGCTTTGATTAACCCGCAGGAATTAATTAAATTCATGAAGTAATTACGGAAGAGTTGCAAATACCATGGAGGGAATTATCGAGATTTAAAACCAGGAATTCCATTCAATTAAGACTTTGGTGAAATTATAAAGGAAGGTACCTAACAAAAGAATTCTAGGAATTCAATTCCCTTGAGAAAGATATCAATATTAGCATGTTGTTCCGAATAGAGTGGTACTTTAATGTAAACATTCAAAATGTGATGGAGCACGTGAGGAATCCATTCCCAGTTGGTAGCCTACTTCTACTGCCTTTAGGAGAGCAGTAAATATTGAAACTTCACAAAATAATTGGATGACGTAAGCCTCTACAACACCCCCGCTTTTGCATTTTATATTACAACGCACTCGAAATTCTTTTACAAGATTATTTACGTTATAATTCAACACCTGAAAGTAGCACTCGTGTAATTTTAACAAATGTAGCGCAATTATGAAATTTTTATATCATGGAGTTTCAATACGTATGCAATTCCTTTCAATGCAAATGTGCCATTCACTGGCTGGAGCACATCTTTACATTTAGATAAAATCATAATTTCCCTACCGATATCCTCATCGGTGAATGATTCAGCTTCGTATTTGATCTTCATTAAAAACACATCACGGACAGAACGAGAACATTAATTTTTCCGACGGTGGGAAGGATTTAATTTTTAAGCCGTTTCCGAATAAACGACGACAAAAAATCCCCTAATAGCATTGATCGGCGGTCAGTCTTGCATTAAAATCAATTAACCATAAGCATTACAAAAATCAGACCCACGCTTTGGCGATCTGCCGATGGCAACTGATAGATTAAAAATCGCACGCGAAAAATGGATTCCGTCACACGGACGCCGGCGCGCCGCCATTTTTGCAAATTAAAGGGCTTTTTTTTGGCCGTCGGGTGCGATGAAGCGGAATATTTGATGGAGAGAATCGCATATAATTGAACAAAGGAGAGCAACATTAATTTTTCCTCTCTCAGCTTCGGATGGCACGTCGCTGTGTTTAGCAAGTCAGTCGCACTAATGGGAGATTTAAAGAACTGGGTCATAGAATAGTTCTATTCAGTCCGCGTTTTAAGCCCTATGCGTTAAAACTTTTATTCCATAATAAGGATTACGGTGAAGGCTATCGAAATTTCAAGGGCTCCCTATATTTGGAGGGAGAGCCGAAATTTCCGCTCTAAGGTTCTTATAATGCTTTGAATTAAAATCTGTTCAATTTATAGTTGAAAGTAGTGAGACATTTTGTTTAAAATTGAATAACCGAGAATTAATAATAGTTTTTGAATTTAATTTAAGTACAGTAAGGGTACGGTTATGGGTAACTTAAATACGGCAAAATACGTTAAATAATTAAATACAAAATAGCGTCAATTTAATAAGGTGGATTACGATGAAATAAAGACGCTTGATATTCGTACAGAATTTAAAAAAATAATTTTGAGGAGAATTTGCGATAGAAGGTAAAAATGATTCCATAAATGACGGAATATTAAGCTAGGCCTTCTTTTGAAAAAAACGGTGAAGCGTGGCATTATCTAATGAAAATTCTACAGAATACGCACTTAGTACGTATTTCTAATGGCTACTAAAAATCGGTTCCGTGAGTGTAAAAAAGATAATATTCCTAGTATTGCATTCACACGAGGACTTCAATGGCTGAGTTTCTGCTGTATTTTAGGTGTTTAAATATCAAATTTTGATGTACCTCAGTGGTTGCTAAATTGATAGAGCAAAAGAATTATGTTGAAATCGTGTGAGTAAAAAAGAGTTATAATAATGAAAAACAAACTTTCATTAGAGGAAATTATAAGATCAAATATGATATACCGCTTATTAATCTACGGCTAAAACTGAAAATCAGCTTCAAGAAAACAAAAGTAGTGGTACTTGACTAAAGAGCTAACATTTTATTGCCAATATCAAGACGTAAAGCTTACGAATGGGGATAGTACAGGAACTTTTCTATTCAGGGAGTTACCAACGATAAAAATTGAAATGATGTTAAAAATAGAATTACTCTGAAAAAAAACAAGCATCATAACAAAACAGAAATATTGTTCATCGTTAACAGAAATGAACAGATTATTTCGGTTACTACAATTTTCAACCGAAATACCACGGCCATTTTGTTAACGATGAGCATTATGGCTAGGTTCCACGAAATGAAGGCTGAGGTTGTCGATAGCAACAGATTCTGATGAACAAAATGAAGAAGCAATATAAAGTTAGAGAAGAAGCTAAAATTGAATGTTCTTACTACTTATTGTTATCATTGATGTACCCAGGGGAAGAGCAAAAAACACCAAGAGCTGAAATGCGAACCGGCAGACTGATCAACAAAAACAGACGGAGTTTAAGAAAGAAACCATGGTTAAAAGAGTGAATGAAGTCAAAGCCATGCAAGGGCTGTTGGAAAAGTAATCAAAAACTAATTGACTATTTGATGAGAAACAATGGGAATTTAATCATTATTTGACTTTTTTTGAGTGAAAAGTCGTACCAGGAAATGTTCGTCCGTCACCGAGATATTACGCTACAAACTGTTATGAAGAAATTAAATTGCAAAATTTTTCATGAATTAAAAAGAATCAGGCTGGGAAAGAGAGAAACATTTCTTTAAATATTAACAGGGGAATTTCTGTAGTTAGGAAAAGAAAACTTAGAGACAAACTTATAAAAATTAATTTCTAATACAATTTGATCATATTTTTAACTATAAAACTTGTTATACAAGGGTTTTGAGTGAGGTTGAATAACAGAAATAAAATTTTGTAGATACGGCCAACCAGAGCCAAAAAAACTTTACAGCTGAGCAAAGAGATAACAGACTAAGAAAAGTTTAAGTACCTTTGGTATTGAACGACTGGAAAGATTTAATTTACAGAAACGCCGAGAAAATGCCGACAGGAATATTCCGTAATATTTCATAACGCATAATGAGAGAAGTCCTCCAAGAAAAGGGAGTTTTTCCTAACATGAACCCCTCTCAAAAATACCTGGAATTCATTAATTATTATAAGAAGGTAGGTAACTTTCAAAGGAGTAGTATTTCGTAAACGCCAGGCAAATCTCAACAGTGCCGTCAGCGTGAAGTCGTAACTGGAGAACTTCGGACAAGTTAGCAGTGAGTGTGAGCGACCAAGTGAGACCCTTTAAGAAGGCGGCTGCATTCCTGCGTGCATTTAACGGCGGTAAGGACAGACAGATGCTTGCAGTGCGCCCCGCAATGCGGCGTCTGAGGGCACCCGGCGAAGGCCAAAGGGGAGCGGTGCAGGGGTGCCGCTCCGCCTGCGCAGTGTCCTTAAGGGCACTATGGCGCAGGTGACGTCATTTAATTCGTACCTTGAAAAGTGCCTAAAATCCAGCGACGTAGCGGGAGATACGAAGGGCCCCGGATTCAGCTGTCTCCGTGAGAATGGAAAATTAGCTTCTTTAACGTCAATTAGTGCTTTTTAATGTGTTTCGCTGCAAACTCTTCACAACATTGGTACAAACGTTTTACGGGTAAGATTATTGTATGCATGGACCGGCATTGCATGAAATGAACCAGAATCTAACACAAGGATGTCGAGTATATTTTATATGAGAACTAAGGACAACGGTAAAAATGGAATAAAAAAACTATCCAACTTCTGAAAAAATTTGCTTCTTTATTTACTTCCGCAATTATGATAGTACTTAATTCTATTCAACCCACGCGGTACTGCACAGAAATATTCTATAGTAAAAATTTTACTGAACCCTTCCGAAATCTTTCATCTTCAATTTCCACAATATTCTATCATAAAAAATAGATTTCCATTCGTATAGCGGTATATGCGTTTCTTCATAATGGTGAATCATTTAAGTTAACTTTACTTCAACCTTGCTATACCCAAGAATATGCCTGGAAACTGACGGGCAAATTGACCGTGGTTAGACTTCTTGATTGCAAACTACATTTATATATTTTTTAACAAAATTAAAGTTTAATTAGTTTAACATTTAAACACGTTGTCTTAATAGTTCCATATTACTTGAATATCAATGTATTATTTGATAGCTAGTTAGATAATCTGCGTCAAAGAATAGTGCAGAAAGAAGCATTTGTTTTATTATATTTCTCTAAATTAAGACTGGTTGGAGTTTTTGATTGTCAATATAGCTCCGTTGTAAGAAGATTAATAATAATTAAGAGAATAATTTTAAATTTGTAAGCTCTATAAGTTGTGCAAAAGTCATATACTGCCGTAAATTATACGTGAATACATTTCATTTCAGCTTAGTCAAATGCGACAAAGAGATATAACATGTGCCTAAAATAATCCAGTGATTTTATGTGACATAAACAAGAATAAAATTGATTTTGCTTCAAATGACCCAATGAAAATTAGAGCACTCATTTAATTACTGATTGAAAATGACAAAGCTATTGTTGAACGAATTAATCTAAATTCTATTAATCTAAGAAGGAGCATCATGAGGATAAACCGAGCATCGAAAACTACGTGCCGCATTCAAGACATCAGACAAAGACTCATTTCCCTTATCTTACACTCATATTCATCTTCGTTTGCGGATTCAAGTAAAATTTCCCTTTCTCTCGGAGTTAAATTTATGTAAGATTAGGAATAAGGCTTGGAGGGAATTTTTTGTGGAAGAAATTGGCGTTAATTAATGCGTCACGGAGGCGAGAGCAAGATAGATGGCGGTTATTTTTCAAATCTTGATTCGGCCGCGAATTTGAAGGGAGAAAGCCACACTAACTAATGATTTCTCATTCTTTGCAAGCGCTCATCAATTTTGCATTTCAGCTTGATCATCTCGTTCAGATTACCTTCTGCGAAGAAAATATCTGATGCATTAAGCATAATGAACATTATTAAAGACACTACTTGCAGTTTATTTCTGTGATTGACTTCCCTGTTCTTTAAGTGTGAAAGAAATCTTCCCGCTCCATAAAAAAGACAAGTAAGCAAAATAAAGTTAAAATAAAGGTTCTAACATAGAATACTTGAATTAAAATTGATTTATATGGGGTGACTAGACTCGCCTGGATTGAACTGGTTTCACTATTTTAATTGCTTAATTTTCTAGTAAATCTTTTCATTGAATGATTTATTCTATTCATTTTTGTATTTTTCCTATTTTATCGGTCTATTTAGCCCTTATTAAACAACGAAGGGAGTTCACAAATTTATGCTGTAGATATAAATAAGAGAGGAGATAATTTATTAAGCAGATATGTTAAATCGCTGAAAGGCGACCCTCAAAGATATAGGTACCCTTAGTACCCTTAAAAATATTAGTTCCTATTTCACCAACTTCACAAATGCCTAATTTTCCTCGATCCTAGGTACCGCAGATTATATGGAGATGTAATATTAACAAATCAGTTACAATTCAGTAACAGTTAGTACAGTCTGTAACATTTACAAGAAAACTAAGGTGAACATAATGCACAGCGGAAAGCCCCTAAGAAAGTCTAAAGTGTCAACGTCAAGATAGATACACTGATGTCGCGTGCGCAATACCAAAACGTAGCAGCATCAAGTCAAAAAATTCGATTACGAAGAACAAATCATTCTGCCTGAATAAAAAGAATAACTCACGTTTTATGCAGTTAGAAAAGTGGCAGCAGTAATATTACCCTGGCAAAGATAGCCTAATAAGACCGGAGACGAAAATGAAAAGAAGATACATTTTTTAGCGAAATAGGACGTCGCGATTCGCATGACAGGCGTATCAGCAACTCGTGACTGCTCCTGCGAGACCAATTTCGCAGAATAATCCTCGTGGGGTTCGAAAATCCCGAGTGCGACTAAGCTTTGATATCGGAGAAAGAAGCAAAAAGGAAGAAGAGAAAGTTGCGCATTTCAAACTCCCATTGATTTTCGATAATCGACGACGGTTATGGTTGGAGCGCAAATATACTCCGCCGGCGGTCTTGCACCTGCAGCACTAACATATTTCTCCACCTCCGAGATATTCCTGAACATTCCTTTTATCGAAATAATGCGATGATTCTAGCCACATCATAACAGTCCCTGTGCCATTTTGATGAATTTGCTGCTGAGGAGGCAACGAAACAGCGGAGCAAAAGAATACTCTTTATCAAAACGTATAACATATAGTAAAATCAAATTAGACATAAAAAAGGGCCTGACGTAGCAATA
Organism: Sympetrum striolatum; assembly: GCA_947579665.1. Taxonomy (NCBI): domain Eukaryota; kingdom Metazoa; phylum Arthropoda; class Insecta; order Odonata; family Libellulidae; genus Sympetrum; species Sympetrum striolatum. The sequence continues at coordinate 54,989,524 of OX388348.1, read as the reverse complement.
GGTCATGTAAGGCTCCATTGTTTATATATTGCAAGGACCTATATCAGCGCAAGTATTTTGTATCTTCAAAACACCTGAGCGATGCCCAAAAAATAAGTAAAATCTGTGTACTTTTTTAGTTTTTGTTCAATATATTCTTAATTATGCCTTAGATAGAAAATATTGTTCCTTTATTTTTCAAAAAAGATAAAATTGAAACATACTAAAATTATAACTTAGCTACTATTAAATTGGAAATTAAGTCCACACGTCCGTAACGTTTTATAAAATAGATCTTCTAAAATTGGCATTTTTTCCAAAAAAAGAAGAATTTTTGTTTTGGCTATGTATTTTGGCATATATTGGAAAGCACTCAAACCAAGAGGAAAATTACATAATCGGTATTTATTTATTTATTCATTTAAACGCTACAAGTTGGTATTAATACCAGGTGGCAACGGTTGAGGGGGATATAACGATACAATCTGTCCGGCATTCGCCCAAGGATGGGAGGGAAACCCCTGCAAAAACCTCCCATGGACAGTTCACATCTTAACAGTAGCAATAGGCCAAATTAGTACAATATGCCAAACATAAGTGTACTACCAGTAATCTCTATACCTTTCTTTGGTGTGCGATTTGTATTTACCATTAATTCCTAAGACCTGAGTGATAACTTAGCGATATTTTTTTACATATAGGATACTTTTGTGTAACATCTTTGACTACGGAAGAATAAATCACTTCTCAATAGGGCAATTCCATAGTTATTATCATGCTTTCAACAGCTCACATTACGCCAAACATCCAGAAATTTTTGGTTATTTACCAACAAAAGAAAAGGTATAATAGAAATGAAATCAAAGTGAGACTGAGAAGATCTGAGACTTCTACGAATGCCTCAATAGGTTTTGTTTGTGATGTATTTGTTGAATTGTCAGCGTGAAAGAGGCGAGTATGAAGAATAAGTAAACTAATGATCTGTTTCCATTTGTGGATAGTTTCTAGGATTCTCTACACAGTTGGTACTTGGTCGCAACCTTATCATTAAGTAAAACAGCTTAAACACTTCAAAAACACTTAAAACAGCTTAAAAAAGTATATTTCTTCTCAATGAAGAAGAAAGAATGAAAAATGATTTGCTGGTTTTTGATCAGTACAATTTTTCCTGAAATTTTATACCTATAATTTTACCTATTTTTAGACTGATTGTTTTTTTTAAGATTCTTTGGATATTTTTAATCCTCTTCATTAATTTAATTAATCTGATGTATTTTGAAAACTATTAATGTTTTCATAATACATTTTACGTCATATTTTTAGTTGGGTACATGTCGTGATGCAATGCGTTGGATGGAGGAAGATAATGTCTAGTTTCAATGTTGTGTGACGAAGAAGTAAATTCACTAAGTGACGAGGTTGGGTAGAAAGCATCACTTCCGAAATTAATATGGGACAACTGAAAAGAAAGGGAATTGTGAATTCTCGATAGATTAAGTGGCCGAAGATGGGCTTCAGAAATAGTTTGGGGAAAGGAAGAGAAAGTGTAGCAATTGGAAGAGACTATTATAAAGATCCATAGAAGAGAGAGAGAGGGAAAGATGGAAAGTGGGGGAAGGGAGATCGACGATGGGAAAGGGGAACACAATTGAAAAAGTATCAGTCACACGGTCCAGCGGAGAGGAAGGGAGTGAATGATGGGAACCGAAGAGAGAGAAAACTTGGGGAGAAAGTGAAGAAAGCAAGAAGGAGAAAAGAAGTTGAGAATGAAATTTCTAGGGTCCGTCGCCTCGGAGGAATTTTTCAATCCGGGAATGCAGGGATTGGAATTTTTCCATTATTAAAATTGGCTTCCAAATTCTGATGAGCGTACAATATGAATAAATTTTGGGATAATGAACTTTATTTAGAAGCATACGCCGCAATTGCTTAACGCAAAGATTATTTTTTTCCTTCGAAAGATTTGAACATTGAGATGTTATTTTCACTTCAGAGTTCACTTTTGGCATAAATAAATTTTCCCAGAATTTAAACGAAAAATTTAACTATGCAATTTTTGATTTTCCTTTCCAGCTGTGTTACTATATATTGCATTACAATCATCATAAAATTTGCATGCTTTACCATGATTTCGTCATATTATAAATTAATAGCACAAAACTTAAATTCCGTGAATTTTATAATGGAAGTTGAATTTTAATATTTTTAAAGCCTGTAGGCAGATTGTACAGAATTTCAACAGTAACATGAGTTGGCGTATAATTTTGAAATATAATTACTGATCAAATAAAAAGCGGTAAATATGATAAAATACACACAAACAGAGGTAATCCGTAAAGGTCTAGAAAAAGGCATTTATGAACCTTGCAATTTAATTATATTCATTTAACTGTATTTTTAGTTGATACTGAAATGAAAATTTTAATATATCACTCCAAATTAAACTGATATGAAATGCATTTAAGGAGACTGCCTGTGATGAAAATACTGCTCTATAGTTTTCATAACTATAATAATTTGATTTCTTGTAAATACTATATGAATTGATTTGCGTCAGAATTTAACCTATTCCACTGAAAAGAATCGGTGTAATATATATATATCCAATTAAAAGGTTAGGGTGCAATGAAACGAGGGTTGTAGAATATGAAAACTGAGTATCAAGAAAGGGAGCAGGAAGAGTATCAGCGCCGCTCTTGAGGGAGAAGGAGGAATCATAAATTGGAGGGGCGATGATGAAGAGCGAAAGACAAGGAGAAGAGTTCGAGGAATGAAAAATCCGAGATTAATGTCAAGTAGAGCGGATAAACGATCTCCGGCAGAATTCGACACTGAAAATTCTATCGGAGGGCTGAGATGACCTTTTCTGGAAGGGGTAGGGCCCTTGGGGAGGGCAAGTGGGGTCCTTAGGACTCGCAGCATCCACGGAACAAAACGACGCTGGAGAGATTAGTCAAATGTCATGGAGGGAAAATTGGAGAAAACGTGGAGCTGAGAGGGATTTTGTGCAAATTAATCTCTTTTTATGCTACCGTCACTTCTGCACGGAGGGCACTATCAAATGACAACTTTTCACGCCTTCTTTGTGACTAAGGTGAAGATTCATACGCTCGCTAGACACTTCTTCATTACATTGAATACTACATGGGCTACTACTACTTTTATTGAATTCAGCCTTCGCCATAAGTTAACCTTATTCAGCTTAACCACCATTCAATTATATCCATCCATCTCGTTTAAAAAATCTTCATTTATAATAATATAGATTTGTAAATTTTTAAATTATTTAATGGACTAACAGTTTTCTCTGCAAAAAACTTGATTTTGTGTGTATATCTACCCTTTTAGCAGCTCCGATTGTTAGCTAACTATACTGAGTAACTTAAATATGAATAAGAGACCGGTATTGCAATGAAACAAAGTTTGGAACACTGCTGTTAACGAATTAGAACTTTAAAATTACTCAGGAGGGGAATAAGGCGAGGAACACCGACGAAGACGGCTATTGGAGGTTTAAAATCTCTAAAGAACCGGTATTTTTGTATTCATGCCAAGAGTGTTTGAAAAAAATATGCGTCACTGACTTACTTAATTATCGAATTAACACTTAATGCACATAAAACATTGAGAAAACAAGTAGCAATTATGTGCTAACAATACTAAAAATCCAGTGTTTAAAAGGGAACCATTTCAAATTTAAAAGGCCCTATAATTGTGCCAAATATTTATAAATTGAAGACTTCGGTAAGTAAAATATATGGTACCTTTCTTCTTATATTGTTTTATTCGTGGTACGATGAATATTTACTCTTAAGATGATAGTTTGTCAGAGGATTTTGAAGTCATTAAAAAACAATCAAGTAAAATTTCATATTGGGAATTTTTCTAATTATGCCTATTGGGATCAATAAGGTTGAACAGAAAAGAAGTAAACTTGAAGGATTCCATTCTAAATACTAGCAGGAAATCAAAAATGGTATTCTCTAATTACAAGGACTGTCTAAATCAAAAAGAATGTAGCTGAAACTTTAACCAAGAATCAGATTATAAGAGAATATGTGATGTGGATGTGATTCGTTTCAGGTTTCAAATACAGCTCACGGATGAATGATATATCGGGGAATGAATTACGAATTTATATAGAAAGATAAGACAAAAGAAAGGATGGAAGCATTTTGCTGAAAGCAGAGAAGAAAGAAAGAAGTTAGATTCATTATAGAGAAGGGTGAAGGAATAGACCTTTATACTAAGAAGCGAAATAAATATTTAATGTGCATCGGAGAAACGTAATAAAAGATGAAATAGCTCTCGAATAAATCGCTATTGTAGGAAAATAATTCCTTGATAACGAATTCATGGAGATTTTGAGAATAAGAGGAGACTGAGAATCACAAATACTTCAAATAAATATGTTCCAATGAAGTGACTTAACCTTCGACCGACAACGGATACCATATGGCATCATCCGACACCTACTACTATTTCATTTTGTATCACAGAATAGGAGAGCTCGATGACAATGTTGCAATTTTGTATTTGTTTGACTGGTTTTATAAATATTTTTGGCATAATATTTTATGGGTATTGTTTTCAGACAATCACAAAGCGAAATACGTAAGAAATTTAAAATAATTACAAAAAAAAATGATTCCGGCCTTGGAGGATATACACGAAACTATTTTCATAAAAAATTGCCAGTTCTGTTTTAAAACTTACGAAAAATAAAGTATCCTTTAATAGTTAAATAGAAATATTATTTACACAGTATTCACAAGGTGATTTTAATGGCCTTAGTTATAAAATACGGACATATATAATTACACACCTAAATATATTCTCATATTACGAGAGAAAATATCGATAGATATCCCCAGAGAGTGGTACAATTTTCCAGCTGCGCCTTTGAAGAGGAATAGGGTATGAAGGATGAACGAGGTCCAATCCTCCGAATTTAACACGGTGCTCGAATTAAGGTTCTGCTAAAAAGGGGGCAGATAAATCCGAGAGATTTACACGAATATCTGTGTCTGTTTGAGAGAGCCGAGAGGAGATTTCCAATCCCCGATCGAAGTGCAATCATTAACTCAAAAGAGTCGAGCGATCACTCGCGAAATCCTGTTAAAATTACGGATTTTTTGGATGGCCCTCGGAGGGCAAGGGAGCGTGAAGGCTGGATGCGCGCCTCAGATTTCCGCTCCACGGCACGGAATAAAACGGAGCGCCGAGAATAAAAAAGGACCGAAGAAAAGGAATCATATTTTTCTCGCTGCACCGAAAAATTGCGCATTCGGCGCTTTTGGGGAAAAGTTATCTTTCTTCTCGATTCGATATTTCTCCGGGAAATTAGAAAGGATGGAGGGATCCCATCCTAGGGAAGCGTCATCGCACAAACGGCTGTGAATCACGGTAACTTAATTTATACCGATATGGCCAGAATGTTGTACGAAGTAGAACTTGCGGTGTTTAAATTCTTCCTCGAAATATACTACTAGATTCAGCAGGAATACGCCGAGTGCAAACCATTGGGCTGTTTTCTACGGTGCATGATTTATGACTTATTGGGCAATCGATCATGAAATTCTTAAAACTTAAATAATATTTCCTAGTAGAATTTAGTGCCAATGCGCATTGTCAAAATTATATGGGATTTATAGTTATATAAAATTCATCTTTCATTAAGCTTCAAACATTGAAAATGCTTTTATTTTTGGAAAAAGTTACATGAAAAGTTTAGCCTGTCCAGTCGTCGAAAAGATGAATATTTCATTCAATATTTCTAGAAAACTAACAAGTAATAATAATCAGAGTGATCCGCCTAAAAATACCATCAGATAAATCAGTTTCCTGTGTGCACCGTAAGAAAATAACTTTATAGAAATTTCTTAGAAGATAAAAATTGTCATCTATTTTGAGTGTATTTAGCAAGATCTTCCTCGAACTGATTGTGTCAGAATCCCTACTTTGTCACTCATGTAAGAAATTCAAATTTATAACAATTTAAATATCTTTGCGCCTTATAACTCTAAGAAAATATGCTCGCATTTTCCTAGTGTTGATGATTTCATGTCGTCTGAGAAACTGTGACTGAAATTATAATTGATTTTTTTACCAGAATAATGAAGGAATGATTGTATTAATATTATTTAACAAATGAGTTTCTCCTACTAAATATACGAATCTTCCTTAAAGTTCTTCCTTTAACGCTCTAAATTCACGGTAGTTATTACCGAAGAAAATATCTTCTTAAAATTTAAAATGCCAATTTTCAATGGAAAAACGCTAAATTAATTTTAAATAAATAATGTATTAAAGAAAATCATACAAATAAAGATAAAAAGTGATTTATCTCCTTCATGCCTATTTATTGTATTTAGCGTAGCTCGTAGCATACCTCGAATTGCTAGTTAAGGAGTTCATTGTCTTACCTTCCTCTAACAGCAATTAATCTCACTCGCTTGTCTCCTTTCATCTGCCCATCGACCGTTATTGCATTTGGGCGTTTCGTGCTAAGCCCCTCCAACTGATTTACGTCGCGGAATTTTTACCTTTTAGCGTCACGGCTTTACAGATGAGCCTAATTTATGGGCGGAATTCATTTATGAAGGGTGGTGAATCGTGTACCGACTCCTGTAATTTGATAAATGTCTTAACTATTGCCTCCAAGTTTTCCTTCCGCATTTAGACTCGGCTGACAGTCTCAAATTACGACTTCGCGCTTACGTGGAAGAAGATATCGTAGATGCAAATCCATAATGCCTGGAAGGAATATATTCTCAGCCCTTAATTAATAAAAACTGCTTCAATTTCTTCAAAGCCATTTATGTTACATCACATGAAATGGAACCTTGGAGATTACAGAAACGCCTCTCACAAAATATACACTTATATAACTATCTGATTATCATAACACTCCGTTGAAAAGGCATGAGCAATCTTAATTTATTTTATAGGAAAGAGTATCAACAGCATATTATATATAAAATCTGTTCTGTTAATTTACAAAAGCGATTTCAAAGAGAAATTCAGGTAGAATTTCGAAACATTCTCGAGGTTCCTCCCAAAAACGCTATATTACTATTAGCAGTAATACACAATTTAATTAATTTCTCCCAATGATTATTATTTCCATAACCGTATGATTTAAATTATCAGAATTCAAACCAACAAAATTGAACATATCATTTTTTACACGTTCATTTGCATAACAATACGCAAACAAATTTACTTTTAGCTCCATCCAGCCACATTTATTGTTAAGTTTTACAAATAGTAATGAATTTTATAATACAAGGTTTAATATGTTTGTAATTAGTCAGCTTACGTGCACATACAATTTTATTGAGGTGTGAAATTTTCCTAAGCCGATACTTACAAATTAGTTATGTTAATGAATCTATCTGAATACTAAACAAATTCATCTTCTCTTCCCTTTGGACGCATCTCAGCTTGTATCATGATTATTCTCCTATAGCACAATACAAATATCCTAGCAGCTATTTACAGCAACGATACCTTAGCTAACGAAGATAATTCCGTAAACATCTTTCATAATTGGCATGTTATTCCCTATTCCCAATTAGTAAAGCAAAAACAAGCAGTAGATAGCTGCCACATTGTTCAACAAGTAGGTGACAACGAGCAGTACAGAACATACTTTAATTTTAATTATATATTTATTTTAATGTTTAGGGTATGAGTGTAGATGAAAATACATCAAAACATTCGTTTGCTGAGACTGGAAGACAGTGAAAAAATCGTTCTCAGACGAAAAAATATAGTTCGTGGGGTCACTTGTTAGCCTAAGTCTAACTATATCTCACCCATGCTAAATTCTGCGTGGGCAAATCCCAGGGCATATGCTCATGCGGTAGAGCATAAACTGTTACCGAAAGCTCTGAAAATAGGGAAAGGGAGAGGCAGAAAAGTTCTCCTCTCGCAGTTTGAGAGGTATGGATCGAAACAACTCCATTCATGACCTCTTGGTTGCCCTCTATATATTCCACACTGACCGCCAAGTTGACCCAACACGCCCACTACAAACTTTTGCAGTCTCTCCCTCAAAGCTTTCCCTAAACCACTTCTTCTGAAGTGTCCCATCAAGGTATATCGGCTAAAATAACAGTTTATTCAGCTCATATTAGACCTCTTTGCAGCTTGTATCCCGTTTGTTTTTCCTCTCGTGTGTCAAAACATATGGAGATACTCTGAAGTGGAGTAAGACAAGTTTGAATGACTACTTGATTGAAAATGTCAATGCTGGAACGACGGGATTTCCGTACATATGTTGTGGATTATTTTTTGTGTAACATTAAAAGTAATGATTCAAAATGTTTGCAATAATGTGGAAAAATTAAATGAGACGGAAAAATTCGATATTTGTTCAACATAGTCAGTTTATATTACTCAATGTGAATATCAATTACAGTTATAATTTATTGAATTTAAATGTTTATTGTTCATCAAGTCAAAGATCAAACACTCAAGCACAACCATGCTGTTTCTACAAGTATTTTCAGAGCCACGTTCGTAGGATTAACCTACCCTACGAGCCGCCAGTGGTGCACGGCAGAGTGCGTCGTAACACCAACATCCGTATTAGGTTCTCTAATGATTTCGAGAAATGTGCAGAGTTCAAAATCAAAGGAACTCGCAAGCTTCAGAGACTTGTGTTCTATGTCTGTTGTCATTTTAATGCTAACGTAATTAATTTCAGCGAATTAAAGGTAGGAGTAACTAGGGTTAAAATAAAAATCTGTCATTTGCTGTACTGAAAACGCACGTATCTATAGTCAGGTGCTTTTGGCAAAATAAATTTCGTTTCATTATCCTCGCTAGACATGTGACCTTTAAAACAAGTATGTGCAAGTGATAGCGAGTTAATGATCCTAAAAGAAAATCTCAGCAAATATCAACAAACGAACTCCGATCTCGTTACAATTTCCACCGAGAATAGAAATGAGTTCCTGGAACATCATCTTTCCCAGAATAGTTAAAACAATTTTTCTTGCAGTGCACTGGAAGGGAATTCTTTTATAAATCATCTCCACGTAGATGATCTTTTGTCTACTTCATTTATTCTAACGCTGCAAATATTTTCTTTAGAAAAATGTTTGGGAATGGTAATAGAAAGGAATGAGTGAGTGAAGCTGGATGAGATAAAGAGTGGAAGTAATATGCGTAGGGACAGGAGAGAAAATCCATGCCTCGTAGTTACTATGAAAGGTTTCTAGGAAAATCAATCTGTCAAGTAATACAAGCATATCATATGGATAGGTATCGCTCAGCGCAATCATGGAAGAATGTGGTAACTATCCTATAGAATATTTGCTGTTGTGTTCCGCAATTTGAAAATAGGTGACTTTTTAGGCAATAGAATGATATTTATTTAACCAAAAAATAAGCACACCACAGCAATCGTAGTCTAGAAGAAAACTGTTACCTAAACAAATGAGTTATTATGTAAGATTTAGACGAAAATACGTAGAAAATTCTTGTAGATTAATAGGATATTACCTGTTAATTAGAACAGTTAATGAGGCCGTTGGTAGCAGTAATTAAAATTAAATTTATACCTAAATTAAGCAAAATTGCAATTTTTCCCATTATGATAAGGTTTTCATAAACAACAATGACAAACGAGCGGTTTAGTATCTAGTCACAGGAGCACGGGTTACAAACGGGACTGTTAAAATTATACATCCCTACGTAAACGGGAATAAGTATAGAATATACATCTGAAAATCTCAAATAATTTATTTGAAGTGATCTGCTTTGAGAAATTACCATATTATTCACATATGTATAATGCGCTTTTAATTTTTGAAATTTTCATTAATATTCTATTTAATGAGACGAAAAAGACGTGAATGAGACGAAAAAATCTTGGAACAAAAATAAGAAAATACTAATTAGTCTCCCGTATGGTTGTAAGTTGTTTTATTTATTTACTAGCTAATAACATCGCAGCGAATAGTAACATACAGGTCTAATGATACCGATTTATCACATCCTAAGATATCCTATAGTCCCATCCAAAAATATTCGTCCAAGTTAAAGCTGGAAGTTTTACCAAATTGCTCCTTTACACATATTACATTCTGTGCAAGTATATACAACTCTGTGAAGGGTATAAAATATGTTTTCTTGCAGATAATATCTCTCTGTTCCTAAGCGTTTCTATACAATAACACGGAAAGATAACTGCTTAGGTGTGAGAAGGCCGTAATGTGCAGCACTCTAAACTTTCAACACTTACATAAAATGGGTTCTACGACTTTTAAAATGTAAATAAAAAGACAAAAAGGTATGTCAAGAGTCATCGTAAGTCGAAAGAGACATACGGAATCGGAAAAGAAAACCGTATGCTTACTAGGACAGCTTGAGAGAGGGATTGTCATGCACTCTTACGGATTTGGCCATATAGACACGCTCAGCCTTTGCAGCGTCGGCAATAGATTTGAGGGCATCATAAAACAACAGTCGTAAATGTCGCTGGAAACGAAGAAAAGCCATTTCCCGAAACAGATCGGAATCTGGTTCGAACAAGAGACACGAGAGCCCGCTTTATTAGCAAACATCGGATTAATCTCCGATGCAACCCGTTTTCCCGCCAAATAAATATCCTTCCGCGGGCGCGCTTTTGGGAAAAACATCCGCCGCGGGGAAAAGTCCTATGCATGCACCCTTTATAAAAGTAACCTTCGTATTTTTCCCGGGAAGTCTTATCTCTGTTCGGGACACCGCTCCTGGAAATATTCCACGGGCATAATTTATGGGAGGGGACACTTATTCGGCCGGAAACAGAAAACAAAGACAAAAGGTATTCCGCGAAAACCACCACTAGCACCACCCTCGGAAAAAAGAGGAAATAGAGACTTACAAATCGTTTTTTGGCAAGTGAGCGGCAATTTTTAGTCCCACAAAAAATTTCGAAACGTTTTTTCTTTGGGGAAAAAATATAAATGTGTATAAATTAGGTTGAAGCGTTGTGTAACCTTGCCACCGTTTGCGGAAAAAAAAGCTTTCCCGATTCCTATCGTCGCTTTGTTTCGGGACATTTTTACGTGTCGGCCATCCGTTTCTCTTTGCCGTGGGATACCCGTGCTCTCGCGGTTGATGTATTGCGCCCACGGAAATATACATTTCGATTATATTCCCCTTGTTTTTTTCATTCCCGTAATTTGGGGGAATGTATGTCCGAGGATCCGATAAGGCCCTTTTGGCAGGCGAGAGGAAAAAAGCGCGGCGGAACGTGTCGAGAGCATGGTTGGAAGCAAGGGTGAAAGGGCACTTTTTTCCTCTCGTTCTTTCCTCTTGAAAAGTCCTCATGATGATTCCTCCGCAAGCTAATCCGCGGTCATTTTTCTCCTCGTCCTTGCCTCCGGGGAAATATGGATCCCCTAATCAACCTTGGAAGCGTAAATGGAAACCTACGGATGGTTTGGAATGGAACCACCGCTCGGATGTCTCTTTTGCCTTCGCTGTGTTAAATTGTATTCAGATCTTTTCACGGCCCGCACTTCCTATTAAATAATTTTCCTTCAGAAGGCAAGTACTTAGTTACGAAGTGAAACTAGGATCCGAATAATGTGATGAAAAATAGCTATGGAAAGCTGACTCAATTACCTTATTTACAACTCAAGAACAACCGAAAATCATAGCCACAGTACCCTAATATCATAAAATAATGTCTCATATTCTTCTCTCACTAATTCCGTCATATTTATTGTACAAAAAGTGAGATACAAAATAAAAAAGTAGTAATATAGTACTAGCAGCTACTTCACTTCAGTAAGAGTGATATAATACATATATAGCTCTCGTACGAATCGGGTATGGTTTCGTATGCGTTATAGTTTATTTTATTGCACTCCCTGAAATGGATTTTTCCAATAAAACTAGTTCCACATAATAATTAACGACGAGGTGCATAGGTATTTTATTTTATTAGCGGCATTATTGCGTCGACGCATCCCCTCCTCGGGTGCATAGTTTGCTAAAAATTTGCCGGAAAAGTTATTTTTGTAATATTATAAAAAGTAGTTGAATAGCTAGTATGGAAGTATATCAATTTCCAAACCTTATAATTAAGGACTAAATATGTACAACAATTGCAAAACTTTCCGAACATAATGCCAGATCTAAAGTCAGATTAAATACACAAGATGAAAATTATTAAACTTCTGTACATACTTTTCTTGAAGGATATATGGATATTGGGATAAGGATTTTTTAGGATCGAATATGAAATGTTCATTTCCGAAAACAAGCTCCAGAAACCGATTTACGAAATAAAAGCAATTCAACGGGGATGTAAAGCAATCGCTGCATTTACTTTTAAATAAATTTACCATCGTCAAGCTTGCGTGTCCAAAGCAGCCCTTAAAAGGTTGATATTTACGACCCAAGCACAGCATGGAGAGTCCCTCAATGTTTGCTAAAGCCATTAACTGCTAATAGAAAGGACCGCGACGTTGGGTGTCCCATTTGCCAGATGTGTTCCAGGGTAAATAGTAGCTTTTCTTAGTTGACACTGACCTAGGACCATCATATATGCAGAGATATGAGCTCCCAGCGGAGAAACCGCCCTGATTATCCCATTCCTTAGCTATCCTATTTAATATTCTCACGAGGAAAGACGAGAACTTCAAATGGAAAATTCTTCTTTCACTCCATTTTCATTAAGCTCCACTACAAAAGATATCTTCTGAGAAATTTTTCTGAGGGGTATACGTTTGCTTTAATTGATGTTTCCTCACAACTTTATTACCAGTTCAAAGTTATTAGAAACGAATATTACACATCTGTTATCACCGCGATAACTCTTTGACGTCATGAGCTGAGAGATTAAAATTTTCTGTTGACATCCTTAAGGCGGGTTTACACCGCATGTTGCAGACATTTGTATGCAACTTTTTTTGTCGACGTCATTTGTCTACAACATTTTGTTGCAGACAAAATACTAATGCGCTCTATTTTTCTGCGACTTTTGTGGACGACAAAAGCTCCGCTTTCACGAACTACTGAGGCGGTAGGAAGCAGCCACGTGGTTGTGATTGGTTCTGATGGACGAGGGGGGTAGCGGGGAAATGTCTGCAACACCGAATGGGCGCTGCAACTTTTGTAGACGACAAATGAGTCTGCAACCGAAATTTCGGTTGCAGACACGGAAAATCTGTCGTCGACACGGTTTGTTGACGACAAAATATGTGCTGTTTTGTGCAATGTCGTCGACATTTGTCGTCAACACGTGTCGTCAACTCCGGTGTAAACCCGGCTTTAAAGTGAAACACAAAGTGCCGTTCACCTAGGTATCTCTAAACTATTTCATTATATGTCAAGAAAAAATGAAAGCGAAATATCGATGTAATTGAAACTAAAACCAAGATCTTCCGCTCTAACAGCTGGTACTATAACCACTTAACTACCATGCTAAATCAATTCCACTCCCTACATCTACCACCGGATGTCCCCATTAAAGCAACCCACTTGCAAAGCTATAGATGAGGACCAAAAGAAATAAACAAGAAAATTGGGAGAGCTTGGTTCGAGTGCAAGACATCAATACTTTCCTTTTCTACCATGGATACTATTTATCCTTGGGATAAGGTGCACATTTTACGAACTAAGCATAATACATTTCATTCATTATTCCTTTAAATAAAGATATATCAATATAGAGCATCATGGTTGCAATTTTAAAATTATAAGATGTAATCATGATCATAAAATGGTTGCTCCGAAAAAGTTGAACAAATATGAATTATCTTCTAATATATTCTCATCAATGTCAGACATTGGTTCAACATTTGTGGATAATTTTTGTGTTATTTTGCTAACCCCTTCTTTTTAATTTTCAAAGATGATTTCTCCAGGATAAATGTAGCATCAATCTGTAGTATCAGTAATTTACTCTTAAATATCGAAGGACGTAATTAAGACTCATTAAAGTATTGAATTCGCAAAGATAAATTTTAATGGCAAAGTCAATATTTGAAACATATATCTCTTAAAAACTTCCTAGTAAACAATATAGTTAGTGCAGTAGAAAGAAAGGTAGAGTGTTATACAGTAGGAATAGTATTTTAACTTAGATTTTATTATTTACCCCTAATTCTAAATGCCGTAAGTGGAATAAAAGTTCATGCAGCTACGATAATTTTGAGGAAATGGTGGAAAGAATTTCTTTAAATAATGACCTAATACTCGGCTTGTTGCTTAACCTTAACCTTGCTGCAGTTTAAATTCCATGGAGAACTTGGTCATCTTGAGCAACAGTCTAACAATTTTAGTCAAGGATCCTCAAATCTCTTGCCAAGTATTCCCCTAATAAGGCCGCTGAAGGTTCTCTCAAGCTGCCCTCGCTCTCAACGGCAAGGAAGACTTCCGTGCGCAAACCGTGGCTTCTTCATTTTACTCGTAAAGTCCTTCAATTTCCATTATATTCTCCACTGACTCATGCCAGGGTCCAGAATACTCGTTCGTCTCTGTCTTAAAAACATACTCGAAGTTCCAAAACTTGTCACTACCCTCTTGAGAGCCATGATGGTTTGAAATTAATCTCGACTGAAAAATGGGAACAAACACTCTCCACTAAAATTACGAAGTTGGAGGTGAAGGACTAAAGTTCTAGGATAACTGAAGAGGTATTTTAATTAGTAATGCTCCATAACATTTTGTGATATTTACAGATTGAAATTCTATTAATTTTACAGGCGTTTAGAGCGAAAAACTAACATCAAAATGTATAATTTTCCTCTAATCATTTAGTGAAGGATATTTTACCAGTGTAAGCTTCTAGAAGTTTATGTTAACAGTAGTTAAAAAATAAAAATACAGAAATTTAAAGTAAAGTAAATTAGTTCCTTAAGTTTTCAGTGTAATGATTTTACTAAAAATACATTTAAAAATTCGGAAAAACCTCAAGCCGGGAAGAAACATGTTACTTTTAAATGAAATGTTTCAGAACGTATTACCTAATAACTATATAATAGATAAACCTTTTCTGGCTGTATTCTAGTACTCTATGCAAATTATGCAAACATTCAGTGGTATCATTCAAAATAATTATTAAAATTGATTTAAACTATTAAAGTGAGCACTTTTAAAAAATCATCAATTCTTTTGAAAATTCATTCTTTGTAAACATATAGTTAGAAATCCTATAAAACTTTTCCATACTTTATTATGTTATGAGACTACTCAATTTGTCTGTGTGTTTTCCTAAGATCTTAGCTTAGGTTTTTTAAATCCACCAAGTATTCGTTTTCTGTGTACTGTTTTTTTCAAGCTATCTATATTTTAATTTTATATGACGAAGGTTTAGATGACTTTATAGTTTAAATCTCTCCCTAAATAAAGTCCTTTATTATTATCATCATTATTTTAGTAGTTATTGATGTGTGCACACTATATCTTGCAAATATTTAGTTAACGTTTTCCCGAATGGCCTTTAAAGATTTCAATTTAAAATGAATACGTTAACTCACAAGAATGATTTTCTCTCTCCCGTAAGGCTTAAACCGAATCGAGTAATTCCGACAGCTGACCCGAAAAGGAAGATATGTTTTTTCGGGTAGCGGAATATCGAATTCCCTCAAAAATAATTATTTAATTTCGCTACGGAAACTAGGCTCGCCCTCCGAAACAAAAATTTCTCCACGAGTAAATTCAACTAGAACATCGGAACGGAAAACGCTTCCTCGTCGCTGACTTTAATCACAGCGCAGCCGAGAAATTCAGCACATTGTTCCGTTCAAACACGAGAACTTTTCCGAGCATTTGTGACAGGATTAACCAACCCATCGATATTTATCTATTTCCCTCTCGTGACACCGTTCCGATGGAGTCCGTAAACACGGCTTAGCTGGATCAACCGCGATCGTCTACAATCATTCCTCACTTCATTAGAGAATCAAGTTTATCCTCCGTTGACGTGCGCTCCCCTCGCAAATATTGAGGTTTCCTTTCTCCAGCGGGACCCGTTCGCTCCAAAAAAGAGGAATTCGCATTAAGGTCTGGCCACACTTCACCGCACCGTCACCGTGCCGTGGCTCGGCCGGGTGTCGGCCGACATACGGGAACGAATACTACAATGCTATACAATGTGCTAGTCCACACCTCTCCGCACCGACACCGGATCGTCACCTCCGCGCCATCACCGCGCCGTGCCCGACTAGTTTGGTTTAATTTTTGACGGGCACGGAGCGGACACGGAAGAGAATTATCCCAGTTCTTTTCTTTCGAGTGAAACAATTTTGAGTGAAATTTTATTAACTTCAACAATATTTAGCATAATTACGTTAGATGCCGAGAATTATTTAATTTCCTTTTTTGATTGATATTGTTTTTTATATTATTAATTTCTTCTTCCTCTAGTGCTAGCGCTATCATTCCTAATTCTCTTTTACTGAAATTATGGAACATCACTTCTACGTAGAAGTCGAAAAGAATAATAAACTGCTCCCTCCGCAGAGTGGAGATCGAGCCAGAATACGGACAAGGTACGGGCGCGGCGCGGAAAAGTGTGGCTTCACATAGGACGAACCGTGACACGGCCGACTCGCGGCCTAGCTACGGCACGGTGATGGTGCGGTGAAGTGTGGACAGACCTTTATCGGGGACCTTTCTGGAGCAACGGCACGCTCGCAGTGCGAAACAAAACCGCTCGTGATTTATCTGCGAACCGATCGCGCAATGAACACTAAAACTGATGCCTTGACATGAGTTACGGATCGGAGATTAACGACGCAGGGAAAAAAGAGGTCGTTCATAACGGGGCCCAATATCGCCGAAAAAGAAAACTCCTCGACTTGTCCGGAAAAATAAACCGTGACGGAAATGTTTGTTTTTGGCAGTCACGACCTCGTCAAAACGGCGGCAAAATACCCGACGAGAATGTGATTTCGCGTCCGGTCGAAGCCGTCCGCGTTTTGGGCGGAATTTATCTCAAAACGCGGTATCCATCCATTAGAATTGGGCGGAAATTGCCGGGACGAGAAGACCTTCGGATCCGAATTTACCGAATATTCAACCCACTTCCTGAGTTTGTAAAATTATTTGCTTGAGGTCACTGCGTTTTTCTTCGTCACACATGAAAACACATAGGAGAAATAGGGACGGAAATATCAACTCCGAGTTAAAGCGATGGCAATCCCTATAATTAGTGATATACCTGCTTGTATTTATTTCCATCTGTGTTTTCGCGGTTTTTTTCGCTCCCCTTCTTGTGTGAGCGTTTTCCCGCACAGTGGATTTTTCTCCGAAAGCCTTCAGCCAAGGAGTTTTTCCCCACATCACAATTCTTTTATTTGTTTACCTCTTCTTTGTATTTTCTTTATATATATATATGCATTTGTATTGTTTTTCCTCCTTTTCTGTAAGTAATATTAGTAATCCTTAATGGTTAGGTGTAAGAGAGGCCCTAAGGTGTAAGAGATGGGCCTAACCTCGCCAAATAAAGAGTTTGTATTATTATTATTATTATTATTATTATTATTATTATTATTATTATTATTATTATTATTATTATTATTATTACTATTATATAATTGGTTATCTTCTGGTATACATGAAGTTCACTACTTGTTTGTTAAACTCTCTAAAGCGTGTATCTTTTAGTGAGTGAAATAAATATTTTATTTCTAAAATAATATCACTGATATACGTAAATACGACAGATAATACGATGAAGCACACCAAAAACTATAAAATGTTTGCATTCTTAGGGAAATTTACTAAATTTAGGGTTTGAGTAATTCAAAACTACAATCAACTGTGATAAAAACTTTACTTCTGGAATTGCATAGGGAAGAGAAAAACTATATTTCATAAAAATTCAATTTCTTATTAATACATTTTTACCACTTTAACATCTTAGCGCCATCTTTAAACTGTTTCACCTTTACATGGAGATAACTAGGTCTTCTAAGTAGCTAAGTGGTTGATTGTGGTTGACTTTTGTTAGTAAGAAACACGGATAATCAAGTAGGTAGCAAGTTCGATTTTGGTGAAAGTGCTCGAATCCCGGTGAGGCCCACAGGCAAACTGATCGAAGCTGACGAGTCACTTTCATGAAAGTACTAATTTTTTAATAAAGTATGGAATATGAACCATTCAGCACACAAAATGCACCGGTTTCAGATGTATGAAAAAATGAAACCACTGGGAAACTCAAGCCTATCAACATGCCATCCTAAAATCGCAATGTGATGGACACAAAATTATACTACTTATGATAAAGTAATAACACCGTAGGGTTACAGTTGGAATACATTAAATAAAAAGCATAAATTCAAAACCTTGTGAGATGAATCCAGAAATTACTTGTTATTGAATGAATTTTGAACGAAAGGAGATCTGCTTGACCACCGAGGTATGACCAACGTTGATACGTCGTTCTGTTGGAAAAAAACAATGTGAGCCGAATATCATATATCACGTATTTTAGGGAAGTAAATGAGAGAAAGATCCTTGAAAAGGAAGAGAAACTAAAAATTTATGTGCAGCATGTAGTAAATGAGATCCCGAAGACAGCAAACAATCA
Organism: Sympetrum striolatum; assembly: GCA_947579665.1. Lineage (NCBI taxonomy): Eukaryota > Metazoa > Arthropoda > Insecta > Odonata > Libellulidae > Sympetrum > Sympetrum striolatum. The sequence goes on along the minus strand of OX388348.1, from coordinate 54,971,001 downwards.
TTCCTAGGATGAAGTGTATTTATAAAAATACTCGTATCCGAGAGAAAGATGTGAAGTCAGAAATGTGCGCTGGAGAACTGAGCAATGCATTGGCTATCATGAGTTTCAACTTCACTTCACTTAATCAGAGGTTTTGTGATAATCCACAATGAAAAGAATGGAAATGAGATAGAACTGTACATTTACCGCAATTTTTATTTATTTTTAATTGTTTTTTGTAAATATAAAAATTGGTGTTAAAAGTACTTTCTTATATTCTTTCCAACATGAGTTTCATGCGACTAAACCCGGAAGTTTAACTTTACTTTTCGGAACGCCATGATAAATTGAATAAATTCAAATTCATTCGTATTTCACGCAAAATTAGTCAAAGGTTTAATAAACTTGACAAAATAACTGGGATATAAATCTCAAACACCCACGAGCATCTGAAAATTTTAAGAATATTTCTATGTTTGACAGAATCGTTTAATATATCCATAGATATTTATTAATCAGATGAATCATACTGTGAATAATACAGAGCTTATCAATGATTTTGATGCATTTTTAAATGGAAAACCTATCTTAGCTTTTGTTAAGTGGAAGAAGGAATGAGAAGCTTAAACAGTAACATAACCATTATAGTGGAATTTATCAGGTGACGGAAGGCGTTTATAAAATAAAAACAGAGTTGGAATGAGATTTCAATGGAGCAAGTGATTCATCGCATAGAGGTGGTGGAGCACGATGCTGTGGTGGCCTTGTCACCGGAATTAGTACTGAAAGGAATTTGTTTAGTTCGCAAATACGTCACGGTTGGAACGGCGATGATTATTTTGGTACACAAGCCATTACTGACCTAAATTTCGGTTTTCTTTTAAATCTGAACAAATACAAACATGAGAATATGAGGGATTCCAAAACATTGAGTACTTCGGCAAAAACATATTTTTGTTACTTCCAGAAAATTCAGCCGAAAGAATTAGTGCTTTAGAAAAAAAGTGTTTGGTTAGTTCACAGGAAAGAGGATTACATCCGAAAATATGAATTTGAGTCCTGCGCGACTTCTTAACCGAAAAAAATTAAAGGAAAAAATCTTCAGATTATGATATGAAATTACTCTTAGATTTCGATACTTATAATAAAAATACCTTAAATTTTACAGATACCATAACGTTTCTAATGAAATTTCTCCATTACGATAAACGAAGAAAAACGAGAGATTTACTCTGAAAAAACTATGTTTTTAAATCACTTGATGGTTAATTAGAGGCAGGAAAACTCCAATAGCCCTCGTTGTCGGTGTTCCTCGTCCCATTCTTCGAACGCTGGTGAATAAGATGAGGAACATCGGCAAAGACGGCTATTGGAGATTTTTAACCTCTAATTGTTTAAAATTCTTGTTCCAAATTTTCCTTCTTTACAGTACTTGATGACGTCACAATTCGATGGCACTGGTTGTGAGGTTAAGTTATAAAATATATTATTTTTGGAATGTTTAGTTTATTGCTTTATTCCAATTGATGTAAAATTAAATTATGTTACTCTTCTCAGAAAACATATGATAGCCCGATAGATATATCATAAATAGATAAAAGATTAATTTTGGTAAATGAACTTAAGGTGACAAAAGATATGGGTAGACGCTTTTTTATAATATCGCTGCGTGCAGAGATATAGTAACATTTTTGTAATATGCCATGGTTTCATCCAATAAAAACCGCATAATAATCTAGTACATTTATGCTAAATAAAAATGAGAAACTATAGTTAGATATTATGAATTATAAAACACGGGAAATAAAAAAACGCTCGTTCATGGAAGATGCTTCTTCTCTTGCTATTCACTCAATGATTAATGTACCAGGAGTAGAACTTTTCATTTGTAATCTGCTTCCGTCAAAACACTTACATTTCTTAGAATCTCAAAAGGTGTGAATTTCAAAAAGAGTTTTGGATATCCATGCTAACAAAGACGATTCCCAGTAGCTCTTGATTCGGTTTAAATTTCTCGAATATGAACTAACAAGGTTCTCTTCATTGAATTATGGATTTATCAATGTTTGCAATTAGCTATTGACGTATTCCATTGAATGGGTACGAGCACACAGTTAGCAGATGAAATACTAAATAGAACCAATTTATTCTATTGTAAGCCACACTTCATATTCCAGCAATTTCTTGCTTTATTAGTCTCTGCACCTTTCGACCGCGGAAATTCGACGACCCTGTTTTTGGTCTCGCATAGCGGCCTTCTATAGCAACAGCTTATTTCATTGGGCGTTCGTTGTATGAGAAATTAGGTTAATCCTGAATAAATTAACGAAACGCCCGTTGAATCCTGCACCTATTAGCTCTACTTAAAAATACTTTCCTCGTTGGTGCACCTCAAACTTAGTTAGCATTTTCCAAAGAGTGCGACGTATGTGATTAACGATTGGCCACCTTGATATTGATGATGCCAAAATGTAAGCACAGAAAAAGGGCATTTTAGATCAGAATAAAAGAAGAATTAAACATCTTTTTGATATTTCAACCTTATTTTCCTGAACTTCACAAATTTTGTTCTAATTTTGAAAAGCCATCCTTGATATATTCAATACTTATCTATTTCAGTTTTCGTCATCCGTCCGAGAAACTTCATTTATATGTTATTTTAAATAATTCTGCATGCTATGCTGTTGGTATTCAAGGAAGTATCCTCATCCATTTTTTTAAACATCCCGATTTGTTTGAAAACATGAAGGTAGATATTTCTTATAAAAGGGAATTCTTGTTTCGAATTATATGATCAGTTATTTAAGAAGTACTGGTACATACACTGAGCTATGATCAAAAGAGGGCTGGCCAAACTATAGTATCCTTACTCGATTTACAGTTGAGCTCCCAAATATATATAAATTCATTATTTAAACGAAAGTCTGGGACATAATTAAAGAATATTCTGTATATATCTGTTAGTGTCTAATGATGGCTGTACGGCCGAAACCGGTTTATCATTAAATCTATATTGTGAAAATTCTCATTTAAGACATTTACAAAAATCGTCTTTTTTAGAAGTTGTAGCTACAAGAAAAATATAATACTGTAAACATAGAGTTTCCGCTACTCTTCTCTACACATCACGGATAAAGGGAAAACTAAACAATAGAATCATATATATAGAGAGAAGGCGGGAGTTATCTGAGTCGTCCGTGACTTTAGGATAAGGCGCTCTTTCGCAGATGGAGGTGACATTTTAGTCTACAATTCCAAGCACGGACACGGAGAGGAGATATAGAGTCCAGCGGAAGGTATCGCAGATATTGTTTGAGACGAGTAAATATATCCTAGAGAGAGAGACGTTCGCTTCAGCTAAAAATTTCCCATGAGAAGAGAAAGAATAGTCAAGGAACAGTTGAGGGGCACTCGGGATATGGAAGTAATTTGTAATTTAATTCCGCTGCGGAGTACATTGTTTACCCAGATGAAAATAAAAATAAATGGTTGGATACGTCTTCATCCAATATTTTCCTCCATTCTCCTCATGTGCTAAATATAATTTTTGAAAGCAGAACGCGGAAATAACTTACCGATGAAGCAAACAGACAAGGCTATTGTTTTTCCTAGGATATTGTTTTCTAAGATGAAGCAAGCATCCACCAAACGAGAAAACTAAAAGACTATTACACCAAAAAATCAATCAAAAATTGTTAGAATATCTCCCAGATGATTTTAGATTTATATAGTAGCTCAGGAGACTTACCTTTACTTACAACCTTACCCATTCAAACTTTAAATATATCTTAGGTTAGTAAGTAGTACATATTGAAAATCATCCACTTAAAAGTTACTTGATAATCAATATTCAATTTTGATTAATATAGCCTACGTGGAATATATTAAAGTATCACTCACAGTTACTGATGGAACTCACAGAACAACCATTGGATACTTCAAATGATGTGATTACTCACCTAAAAGAGATAGAGAGATAGAGAAATTAGTACATTCATAATTTATTTGGCGAGTGTTACAATAAATTGTACTATCTCCAAGCAAGTGGAGTGTATTATGTAATGCATTAGAAATGATCGAGATCTGAGTTTAGTAACTCGAAAATGAAATAATATCTAACACAAGAATTAATAGAATGCATTCACGCAAAAGAACATCAAAAAGCAAGTATTGCCGTATGAACTCTCTAAGAGTATTCATTTTGGTCTTATAATGAATTTATTGCTTGTAGATGTTCTTTCGTAAAATAAGTTAAAATAAGAATGTGGTTTCCAAGTAAGAAAATATACGTTGTGTATTTAGAATTATTGCATGTTTGTAGAGATTTTATGTAGCTTATTACGTATTACACTAATTCATAATGGCTAATGTAATTGACTAGTGTATAGTAATTATTTGGTGCGGACGTGCATTTATACATTGTATAACGTACAATGTATATTTGCTCAAAAGAAACTGTTACCTGATGCTATCTCAAACAGTTGCAGAGCAATAATGAGTAGAATCAAAATAAACACTGCTCATTAGTACAATAAATCACGTGTTTAGCCAGAATGATCTCGGAAAGAGTGTCCTTAAAAGAATGCCGATGGAACTCGAAAAAAGCTGAGAAAAAGGAGGTGCCCTTAATCGAAATTGTCACTGGCATCCGTTCAGAGGAGCAAAGGAAAGAAGGGAAGACAGATAAGGAGAGAAAGGGAGTTTAGTGGGTTAAGGACTGGTAAATAAAGAAACAAATGAAGTGGATTGAGCGGATGAGTTTCCTGGAGGAAACACGAGGTGGCGTTTGATGCGGCCCTCTTTAACTCCCCCGACAAACTTAATCTTTTTCTTCCCCTTCTAGATATCGCTCGCCTTTCCCACATCTGATTTTCTTAAAGCGACCCCTCTCCTACGGCCATTACGGAATTCTTATCTCGGTGGCACTGTGTCGTTTTTTTCCAGGGTTTAAGGGGCTCTGTATCGGAGAGAATAAACCAGCCTCCGGAGGGAAAAAGACCCTTTTTATACCCTGCCCTTCTCCGGAATTTTTTCTGGACTTTTATAGGCCCGCAGATTAAGGGCTCGAGTTGATTATATCGAAGAGAGTTGCATAACGCGTGTTTACCGAGAGCATATCTTGATAAGTCCCGTTTATTGTGTTGATTTTAAGGGAAATTTTCGGATCGGGAATTTCCACGTTTTTGCGTGGAACCGCAACCCCAAAGCGACTCGGGTAAATATCCGAAACGTAGTAAATTTTTATCTGATCAACGAATCGATCTAATTTGATTAGTCGTTGACGAGGAGTTAAATGGAATGGAGTGCGAACAAGATTGATTTTAGGGGAAGGGCGATTACGGGCATTGGGCGTTTTTCATCGAGAAATTGGCTTCCATGCTTACGAGTTCTCGCTTTCATTACCACTGATTGCCATTGCAACATATAGGAAGCTTTTTAATTTTCTTCTTCGCGGAAGCAAAGGCTGTTTCATCGTGTTCCGGTGATGGAATTGCCGTTTTCTTATAAGGATATCTGTGCGCTACAGTCTAATTGTAATTTAATGAAAATGAGCTAGGCGTCCTATTGATATCCTTGCGATGTGTCAAATCACTCATAAAACATTATTTAATTCAGTAAAATGTTTTCAATTAACTCTTTCATCAAGCATAGAGGAATAAAAAATATTGCCAAAGCATTTTAAGAAAATATTTCGATAATAGGATAATTACCAATTTTCTAAGATCGTAACTTGTAACGATTACACAAATATATTTTAAAGAAACACCAGAAACATAAATATATCCCTAAAAGATCACATTAGAATTATCGTGAATTAAAAATGAATAAATAAAGTAAACTAGTTTTCTTTATCTTAGGATATCAATTTTGAGTCACTGTGAACATTTATGAACCAGAGAAGGGTTGTTTTCCGATTATCTGTAGGCATATAATTGTGCTTAGATACATTTGTACGAGTAAATTGGTGGTAGTAGAATATGAGACCGCAGAGTAATAGTCAGATATCTACAAGAAAATGTATTATCATGGTAGAAAGACGTAATAATGTTGACTTATATTTTCGTACACACTTATTTGGAAAATACTAAACAATCCCCCAAAAAATGCTATTGATAGATAGTACGCGAAAGGATCCATTTGATACTCAGCCTACAAAACGTGAAAGATGAAATGTAAATAACACAACTTATAATTTTTCCATTGGCCTCACTTTTACCTAAACCACTACTTCCCTTAATGTTAGAACGTGTGCAGGAAGTTTTGATATCAGAACTTGCATAGAATTGTATATAACTACCTTCGTTACATTTACATATAAATAACAGTGAAGATCCAAAATCTGCCTCTTCTGAGATCATACTGGCCTTGGTAGCCTCTCATTGGGGCACCTATTTCACGAGGATATTTCACTAAACAGGGAATAAAATGAACAATCCCATCTCTGCACTAAATAAAATGTAAAGTGCATCGAATGAGTTGAAGCGTGTGGGATAGTTTAAATGACAGCATCTCGCTTTAAAGATATCTCCCAAATTATATTGGAAGTGAGTTCCCACATTCGGTAATCATTAAACCTTAACTCAGTTACCGCTGTTAGCACAGGAAAACCGACGATGGCACATCCCGACGACACAGTTCATTATTAGACAATTGCCGAGATTGAAGTCGGCGTGGAGTGGCCTGTGCATGATAAAACAGTTGGGAATCGCCGCGAAATTCACCTAATTTTCCATCTGCAACGTCAAATCGCACCATCTTTGTTTGCAAAGGGGCATTTCCAAATGGGTTAAAAATCCGGAAAAAAGCTTCTTTCACCAGATTCCGTATTGAAGGCAATTCAAACAACAATTTGCTAACAAACGAGGCGCACAGCGATCGGGCGTGTTTTCCCTTCTAATGCGCCTCTAACTGTATTAGGTGCGCGTACGTTATAGTTCATCCAGTTAATTCTTTATTTCGGGAACATGACTTTGCATTAGTTACGCCGGCGATATGTGGGGTTCGAAAACAACGATGCAGTGCGATATCTAATTTGCATTTTTAGGAGCGAAAGAAAATTGGATGATATTTGCTCGATATCTCAAACTATTTAATTTTATACCAACTTCATTGATTATCTATCCTGAAAAAATCGTTGAAATACAGCTTCCAAACATCAATACAATAATCCTTTCTTTTTGTTGTTCTTCTATGGCAAGGAAAAATTCAATTATTTTATGTATTCTTCATTATTAGAGCATTCAATAGCTCTCCAATCACAAGGTGCCGGGCTCGATTCCTGACTTTCTGGATTTTTCTTATTAGATCGTGCTTGCGTGCGTTTGTAAATGGTAATAATTGTTGAAATGGATATAATTGCGATATTTATTTCTGTTTCTATTAGAGCAGTTATTATTACTATAATAAATGTTATCACATACTCCATTAAGGTCTATTTTTAAATTCTGATAATGTATAAATGTACAATAATTTCAATGAATAGCAAATGTATTGATACATATTGATCAATATATCGGATATATAACTATATTACATTTACACAACTCTGTTGAATATAGTATGCTGACCTTTAGTAAAATAACCGAACAAAAATAAAAACATCACGTGTACATTAAGTCCCAAATGTTAAAAAAATTCTATACCAACGATTCTCATATATACGTATTTTTCCTGAAATTCATGATATTTCCAATTGTATTTTTGTGGCATTTTCCTCCGACATTTAGCAAAAACTAGCAAAAGACCGTCTCCCATTGCTCGTGATGAATCGACTTCGGAATTTTATCGTGTTCCAAACATTTCCCAAGATGATTTACGCCTGACAGATACCTCACGTCTGCTTCAGTCATCTGATATGAGTGATCAAAGGCTGGATTACAACGAATGATGAATAGACTTTGCGACTTGGAGTGTCATTTTCAGTTTTTGGACACACATCTAGAGATCTGGTCACGCCATTCGTGCTTATCATAAAGGACGTCGTTTTTTCGATACGTAAATACAGTGTTAAGGCCCAAAGGATTAAAAAGAACTTCGATACGTATTAATTCTCGATCGTCATTTTGAAAAGAGAGGATTAATAAGTTAAGCAATTCGTCAGAATGAGTGCGATTGATTCTGGGAGAGAAAAGCGATCGAATTAAGGGGTGTTTGATTTTAACAGAAGATACTCAATTTCGAAACTAATGAATGCTGACGGTGATTGGAATATATTGCTTTTAAATCCTCTATCTATTTCTGAAGGAAGGGTTTTGTTTTGGCTACTGCAGGAGCAGTTGCGCATACAGGTATATCTGTGGTATCGAATCAGCTACGTCAATAAGAAAACATCTGCTCGACGAAAGAAAAGATCATCTACACTTTAAAGATAAAGCATTAAGATAAGTTAATTTGATACCCAGACGGTGTAAGTTAATTTATTACCTTTATAGGTGATTAATTTTCTTCTGTTTCTACTCAAGCTTAGATCTAATATTCTTGAATGTATGAGTGTCAAAAATAAATTACAAATGTTGCCCTTTGAATAGTAACACATCAATGGATATTTTTCATATAAATGTATTGAAAATGGTTACATTTGTACTGTTTCTGATTACTTTCATTACAAATTTATAAGTTTATTTAGTATACTCAAAGGTGAAATAAAAATTCATTTTTTAAGTCCATATTTTTGCATAACCACGCAAGAGAATTTCTTGGAAAGTATGAATGAATGAATATAATATGAATGTGTTTATGATAATACTATACTTTCCTTCCTTGAACATTGCTGATGATGTAGCTAAAAATTACTTCTATTAATACTAATTACTTTCAAGTTACAATTACTAATTTAATTACACTCTCAAAACAATATTTACAACCTGAGACCCAGGAAACGTTCAAACATCGCAAGTACGATAAAACTTTTGTCGTTAAAATAACAGTGTATTTTGTAGAAGTAGAAATATAAATATTTAAAAATAAACAAAAACGTAACATATTACCTCAAATTCAGCTACACTTTCACGAGGTCTTTTATAATCCTGCGGTAGGCATTTAACCCAATATTCTCGCTTTTCGCAAGGAAGGAAATATAGCAGTATAAAGAGGGAAAGTGACATAAACAGTCACTTTGTGTACGCGAGTCAAAACATTTGCCAGCGACGCAGAGGACGTAGCTTTCATTTAAAAAGTGAAACACGTTCACGGTTTTAGCTTACGTCTCGCGAATTATTCTAAGCGTCCATCGTTCAAACTGAATTCGTTACTCACCATGAGAGATATTTAAAGGAACAATGCCCACAATGGCGCCGCGGAACTTTTTCGCGGATTGTATTTATCGCGAAGGTCGCGTCGCTGCTAAATATGAGCGTGTTTTCATTTACATGTAAAACGCGCCCTCGGAGTCTGCGGCCTTAAAAGGAAGATTTACGCCGCGCATATATCAATGTCCACTCGGAACAGTAAATTCCGCTGAAAAGATTCCTTCCAGTTCTGCGGGCCCTGTATTTTAATTTAAATGCGAAACGCTATCTTCTCGGAATCCCAGTCTAATCCCCTTAATCATGTGACGATGTCCTCTTTGTCTCCGAACAAATTGAGCGGGCGCGAGGTGCTATTCAAAGGGAAAAAAAACAATCGATTAATTCCTGATTGGACGGGCGAAATTCGATATCTCGAATTTATTCTGATTGATCCGTCTACGCGTGGGCCTTTTTCATTTTTAATGGGTGTCGTGAGCTAGTTTGACCTTTTATACAGTTTCCGTTGAGTCGAGATTTGTTACATTTATAAATCACTGATAGCGCGCGCGATGGTGATATTTTCCCCAAAAATATTTATTTCTTAAAATTTTACATTTTAAAGGACGTCGAAATTGTTCGCTGAGATAACAGAAAGAAATTACTTGTAAACAGAGTGTTGCAGAATTAGAGTATTTTATCTAATTCTAGTTACTAGTGAGGAACAAAAGTAAATTATAACTAATAATCAGATTTTAACCACGGAAATTGAAGATTTTGGACCTATTAAACATTATGGAGATTTTTACAGCAAATTTATATACTCTTGTAAATATCGGATATCCTACTATTCTTATGGCACCAAAGCTCTCTCCTCTAATTTTTGTCATCATGTATTCAAGCTTCATAAAAATTTGTAGAATCAAAGTTCTTAGCCATTTCGCAACTTCAGTCATCCAAATAAAGTGCATTTGTCGTAATGAATACCTTATTAGAAGTATTAGTGAGGTATTCATTATTGATAGCGAATCGTTATAAATACAGGAAAAAGATGTTTAAAATAACATTTGAGTGACATGTTAATAATAATGACCTATTCGGACCTTAGGGAATCGTCTACAAACTCTGTAGAGTCTGAATTTCAATAGACACAAACTGGGGCCTTTAAAAGATAAGTATCCAATTATTAGATTTTTTTTAATCATAAAATATTGAAATAGCCGAGAATTAAGTCGCAGATATTCATTTGATGAATTCATTTCCATCAGAGTAATCTAATATAGAGAATCGGTTCCAGTCATCGTCTTTATATCTATACGAGATATAAATAGCAAAAATAAGATTCATTAATCGATTCCTCTATCGGAAAGTGGATTGATTTACAATACGTATCATCGTATCCTTTTTCGCGGTCGGATTTGGAGCGCTGTATTTCCTTGTATTTTTCCAAAAATCTATACACGAAGAAAATATATATAAGTTCATTAATGATGACAGCGTTTTTATTGCTTATCGTCAAACTTTCTTCGGGTACCTCTCCTTCGCTTGATTATTACATCAAGCATCTCGTTTAAACGGAATCCTGACTTTTATTACTAAACAAAATTTTGTGGGATACAAAATGTCATACCGATTCATGAAATGCAAGGAATTTTAGTTCTTTCTAGCTAAAAAAAAACTTTAATTTACAATTTTTCATTTGCTTGGTTTGACTAAATGTATCTAGAATCACTGTATTAACTTTTCCTTCCACTGCTAATTACAAGGATTTGCACAACAGTGAGTTTTTAGGTATATATTCCTAATCTGATCTGGTAAAAGAAGTTCCTTGGATCATACTGCGTCTGAATACGGGATTGTTTCTTCTATAAAGCTAACAAAATTTAGATAAAAAACGAGTGGCTTACTGTCATTTTATTTTCATAATTAACTGTTTATCATCACAGAATTATATACTCATAAATTGTCAAATGAGTAGATAACTATCCACCTAATGCGATCCAATTAAAAAGAAATATTAAGGTCCAGGCAAAGAGATAAAATGAAAGCGTATTTTAAAATCGATAGCAAACATCGAGGATAAGCAACTTTATCAAAGATTTCAGAAATAAATTAGCATTATAGCACTTACTTTATTACTGTTTCGAAGTTTTGAATTGAATTTTCGAGTTAAAATGAAAATTCCTTTTCCAAATCGATAGCAAACATCGAAGATATCAAAGATTTCAGAAATAAATTAGCATTATAGCACTTATTTTATTACTGTTTCGAAGTTCGATTGAATTTTCGAGTTAAAATGAAAATTCCTTTTCCAAATTTATCTACCTCAAAGACCTCTTCACTCTTAAAGATCACTCACTTTTTCCAATCATCGAATCTATCTACAATACTCCGTCGTTAAGTACTTTCTTCGTCGTGAAAAGGGCTCCAAATAATAACTTAGCCCTCTTTTGATTTTCCTTTCATAGTATCCATGGAGCGAAAACAAACCATTTCCGGTTTTATCCGCTCGGCGAACTTTTAATTGAATGTTACAACTTGAATGAGGGAATTTCTTTGAGCAATTTCCGCTCTTAAGAAGACATCCTCTATTCCGAAAGACTTTCGCCAAAGGAATTCAAAGGAGTCAGTTTTCTTCTATCAATCGGCTTTGACTCCGACTTCTATTTTGGGGCAAGTTCTCTATTAAGTTAGAGTCTATATATTTCATTATGACCTGGTCTATCGGTGATATCGCTTCTCTCATAAGAGGGTCTTATTAACGTGGGATTCAGACTTCAGTTGAGTTTATTCCGAGAAATCCAACAAAAAGAACAGCTTAATTTTCAATCGTGAAAATCTGTCTCTGTTAATTAAAAAAATGGAGAAACCTAGATATTGATTTTTTCCGACATTCAGAAATATATCAGTAAACTGAATATCAGTAAATATAAACAGTTAACAATATATGAGAAACATTGATTTTTACGTTTATATTTCTTGATTTCATAACAATGTACAATATTTATGAATAATAGTTCATTAAAAATATTTGGTATCATGTTATCTTTATGTCGCTAAATTCTGAAGGTACAGTAAAATTAATAAAAAAATTGATTTATGAATTTACTAGCATCTAAATAACTTCGAATTATTCTTTAAAGTGTTTCTGGTTAGTGCTAACATGAAGAAAATGTATCTCTATAAAATTTAAATAAAAGAATTTATTGCATATTGTAGATTGGAATCCACGCCAAAATTGTCCGTAAACTTTCTGTAAGAACCTTAAGCAGTAAAATAGCTGCACTAGCTAATTATATCCAGTTTTTTATCTTTTGTTACACTTGGCTCTTCTAAATCCAACATTTAGATAGAGTGGAATCACTTGACTGAAATCAGGCACTCCAAAGTAGAAAATCTTAATCTTCACGTGAACAGTATGGAGCGGTTTTTCTTCAATCAACTTTTGATGATCTAAGTGAACCAATTCAAGAGAATTCAAGTACCTCCTATTAGTCTTTACTACAGATTCGTGGAAACTTTGCTAAGTTTGGTTGAGTCTGAACTCTTGAAAGATACGTAAATTACCCTGATGGGTACTCCAAGCTTGCAACATTAGAAAATCATATCAACATTTCTGAATATTCTTGAATTAGCAGATATAGGGATGTAAATAGGGATAGGGATATATAGGGAAAGAAATTTGCAACATCACTGGTAGAAAATAGCATTTCAGATAGAAAAAATAGATAATTCGATAACTGTAGAAATGTATAGCCAATTAAAATCAATATGCTACAGCGTGATTTTGTGGAAAGCCATAATAAATTAATATACTTAGTAATTTTCCACAGATTTTATTTCGCGACCAGTTTCGTAAGAAGTTCTTACATCTTCTGCCTGATTAGTAAGCATCTTAATTAGTAAGTATTAAAATAGTAAGTATCTTAATTTACTATAGCCAATTATTACCTGCTTCATTTAACTACATTTTCAAGCAAAATTTAACGAGTTAAAGATAAAATTCGACTTAATAAGGCGCATTTATCAGAATTCATTGAATTGACAATCGTGTAATTAAAGGTAAAACATACGTATACGTGAGAACTGAACTGATGAGACATTTCTAAAGAGAAAATATTTTTGTAATAATTTATTCATGATTTCTTCGGCCCCTGTTTTATATAGGGCTGAAGTTTTTTGTAATAAATTCCCGCGTGAAAATGCCACACAGATAAAAGAAATAATACATGCAAAAATAATGACAATAGAAATAAATATACTAGAACTGACATTAGTTACTAGAACAAAGATTCGATTAAATAAACAACTAAATTATAATGAATTTCGCAATATATTCAATTCACAGGATAAGACCTACTCCTTTTTGAACACTTCCACATTCAAGCTATAAATCGGACTGTGATCCTTCGTGAAGGTAAATTACGGAGCTCTGTGTGGGCGAGTGGATTGGAATTAGCGTACGTCATTATCATCGCCGTTAAATTAGTCTTCCTCCCACGCTAGTCCTCCAACTGATCAATTACAATACCTAACCGAGGATCCATCCGTGTCTGGAAGAAAAACAATGGCCACAATCGCAAAGACGGGATGGAATCGAGTGGAAATGCAATTTAAACAATGGCGACGAATAGATGCTGATGGATATTGATTAGAATCAGGGATTGGTGCACACCGACATTAAGTTCAAATGACGCAACTCTGTATTGGAAGTAGGTCATTGCAACACGCTTCATGCAGAAAGAAGTGATGCACGCGGGAATGCATTATTCATTTGGAATTGTCTCTTTGACGGGAAAAACAGGTGAAAACAAAACTTTTTTTGCAATATATTCCGTCTATTCACGAAACCTATCTTCCTTCGGATGCAGTTTCTCTATTGTGCCATTTCCCTTAGTAATGAACATAAAACAGGTATACCATGCACCAATAGTAGTGATAATTTGACTGCTTATCATTGTAGCAGCCTCAGCTCTCAGACCAGATCGAGTGCATTATAAAAAATTATAATGCCTTATAAATATTTGAGTTAACCCTTGGTGCTATTTACTAGATAAATTATATTTTAGTCCTGCAATATGATGAAGTATTTGATGAAAGGATTATGAAATTTAACATTCCATAAGCCGTTGAATATTTAAAATAAAATTCAACATTACTATCTTTCCATATTCATTATTTTATATTTTTTATAGTTATCCGGAGTATAATATCACAATTTATTAGAGGTTGGATTGTAAATTTATAGTGAAATTTAAGAATTATAAGTAATTATAAAATTTATAACTTTTTTCTAGTTTTTGTTTGATTTGGTCACCAAATATAAGGTTATGAGTATTTTAATATTAGGAACGTCAGCAAGAATTCATATCTATAATGGATTTGACATAATCACAAACGACAGAGCGATTATCAAAACCGAGACATCATTTAAGAAATTTTGGCACGTCTTCCTTCCGATAATTCTAAAAAACATTCCGTCGCAATTCCTGTTAAAATACTTCATATTCTATTTTCTCTAGCGACCAAATTCCTCTCGCAGCAATTTATGCGCCTCATAAAAACCTGGCATGCTCATTTCCCCGTCCCTTGCAACAGACAAATCCTACGACTCACAAGCCACTAAAAGGGGTCTTAATTCCTATCGAACTGTTTTTAATCTCTGTGGGGGCTCCACTTCGCCAATCACCGAATCTTCTTTTCCATTTATTCCTTATGAGGTCCTTTCGGAAATTTGTCGAAACGAGTCCCACCAGTGAATATATTGGAACGAAGAGCTCTTTTTATTGGAGAGGCGATTCCGGGAATCGGCGGCCGTAAGCACTCATTTCCGACGCCGAAGTTTATTTATGCAGATTCATTCGGAATTTATATCAGGAGCTCCGAAAAACACCTCCAAGGTGGGTTTCAGAAGCAATTATTCGTGTTTGTTTCGGGAGGAGACCGGTGAATTATTCTTCGATTTTTTCAGGCACGTTAAATAGCGGTTCTTGTATTCAAGCAAAAAATTCAAATTCTTTCCATTTTCGAGACTACTAAAACGTTCGAGTATGTTCATTATCATAACTTTGCATTTAGCCGTCGTTTCTGACTCAATAAATTAACAAATAAACAAGAATAAATTGTTTGACTACACAAGTGAATAATAAAATGCAAAGGAACTGAGAACATGAGAATATTTAGAGTGTAAGCGGTATAGCAATCTCAATCGTCAAGCGTATTTTGGTCTAATATTCAAGGGATACGATCGCATCACAGCTGTTGCTGATTTCTTGATTGAGCCTGTATGTCTAGAAAGGGAGATGCTGTATTGAAAGAAGTTGCCTTTAGAATTTGAAGAAATTACTATTGATGCGTGTACGTTCTCCATAAATGCCAAGCATTCTTTGGTTGAAAGTTCATATTGCTTAAAAAAACAACTGATAACTATTGAAAAACAGTCAAACAGCAAATTCTTGCAAATTTTCATACTTAATATGTATAAGCAACTCATCCATTACAACATTTACGAAGTTTGGAGATTATCTGATTTTTATGAGCCAATACTGTATCAAAGGGAGAAAAAAATAAATATAGAATGAATATGTAAAAAAGCATAATGTAAAAAAGAGCCTATATTATACTAATGCCTCAATGATGAAATCATATAAAGCCTGATTCACCAAAAAATGACAATCTAACAGTCACTAGGAAAACATTTCTCTTACCTACAATATCCACACAATCCTTATGTTTTGATGTTGAGAATTGTAATTTTAGCGGCTCTCATTTTGACCAACGCAGTAATTATTTGAGCCATTACATTCATACTTATGTAGTCCTCCAGTGACTTTATTTTTCTAACACAGATGAGTTATATATTTATAAAAAAAGTCTTTCGAAAACATTCGGTAACTCATGCTGAGGTCAGATAATTATATTGCTTTTCCTATAACGAATCTACCTCTCTACAAAACCGTCATTTGTTTCAGTATTCAAAGGAAAATCATATATTTTAATTAAAATGTTGATATGGCTTTTGATTACTACTATTAAGAGTTCTGATTCATCGACCTTCCCGTTGAAAGCGTTCCGAGACCTTGTTTTGGTTTCAGCAATACGAGGCTGAAAATTTTGAAAAGACTCTTTTTCAAATGAATTTCCTCAAATTTATATTCATCGCTTGTATTGCCTTTGATGTTTATCTGGAAGAAAGAACAGTTGATTAGAAATAACAAGAAGTAACTTTAGTAGTGACAGAATATTGAAACTAAGTTCGACGAGAAAGAAACAAAAGGTTTAAAATTTCGTTTCATAAAAACATTTGCGTCTCGATTAAAGACTTTTGAACTTTAGACTACACAATATCTAATGAATCATATCTTATCTCATAATATAAATTCTAAGAAGCCAAAATCCCATTTAAAATTTCACGAATTTGGAAATTTGTTAGATTCAAAATTGCGATGGACCAAAGTTGCGGCACTTCGATATTTACTTTCATTGACATGATTACAAAACTAAAATATTTATATTCCGTTGTGATGTTGACTTAAGACTACCTCAAAATAGTTCCTTCGTCAATGCCAGCCATTTCATGCTCCGACTTCTCCTTTCTCATCTTCGTTTCTTTAATCAAAACCCTCACCTCTCCCATCGCCATGAACACTTGCTCAATTGAATCCCTACTCAAATAACTCACTCCTTCAATAATACGCTACGGTAATATCTATAAGACCCCCAAAATTCTAAATTTGTCCTATCACACAGACTACAGCAAACTGAATGTGTACGTCGAAGTATTATTTTCTGTGGCTCTTAAACGTCCAAAAATGTATTGAGTGCAACGTTTTGACAAGTAACTACCCCAGTGGTCACCAACTTGTTACCTAGGGCGCAGTAGTGGGTGCTTTAAGTTTTCAGGTAGGTTGTGAGTATTTTCTGCATGGTAATATCGATGAGAATGAGTGAAATTCCTTATTGTATGGTCTATATTAATGTGTGATAAAGATATTAGTATACAAATTTGAAAATATCTTCGAATAAATTATTCTTATTAAATTTTACTCATTTTTTCATTAATTTTAGACACGTATAGAAGAAAACATTTAATATACAAAAAAATTTGCTAAAAGAGGACTTCGATTTCAATAGTACATTTTTATATATATACCAATAAATATATAAACATTGTATTATCATTATTAATAAGTAAAATCTTGAATAATTATTTCCATATGTAAGTCATTGAGACAACAGCGGGTGGTAAGGAAATAATACTGTTAACAAATGCACCCAGAAAAGCCTCAGGTAAAGAGAGGTTGGCGACTGATGAACTAACTCATCTATGAAATATCTTCCATACACCTCCAACATCTAATTTTACTCTGCTATTTCACCTTTTGCGCGGACGTTAAATCTGCTTTCAATGGCGTAGATACCATTTGATTTAAACGTGATGCTGTACATTTCCGTATTTCCCAAACTAAATTTATTTAGTATATGAAGTCCTGGCGACCTGGATGCCAATGGACCCAAATATTACAGCTTCATGGACGAGAATGAAAACCGAAGCGATGATCTACAGAAGGAATACACGTGATCTCATTACTCCGCCTTCGCTTCGGTGCGTTCAAAACGCGCACGAGATATGCGAAACTTGGCCGATGCGAACCCTCCCTTTGCCGAGGAACGTGGCGATAAATATTTATGAAGACGAGAGAATCACACTCGCACGTCACGACTCCGTGAAAATAATAGCGAAGTACCTCCTCTCCTTTTTTGCTACACATCGCTGTAACGCTGCGCGATATTCCTTTCTACGCTCTCAGCAAAACAGCAGCGATCGCTTGTCTGACTCTTCGCACGTTTTTTTTCCTCTCGATGCGTCGACATTGGCAGCGCTGTTTTCACACCGCGACCACGTCTCCATCTGGTGGTAAACGGTGCGGCATTAAAGAAGGATGCCGTTGCTCTTCATTTTGAGGTCCGATGGCTCCAGAGCGCGAACATGCATCGTGCATTTCCTGGGCTCGACGGCCGCATGTCAACATGGCGGAAAAGGGACCGAAAGGGGATTTTATTTACTCTCGACGCAGCGGGGTTAATTACGACTCGGCATTTTACATACGCAACCATTTTATGTTCCAGTATAGCATTCATAAGTTAAAGTTATTAAATATGCCTTCGCTTTCCTAAAGTGAGAGTTTATGCTCTTAAGCCTTTTCATAATTAACCATGCTTTACGGTGGAAGCAAAACGTTCCTCATTTAAATTTTAAGCTGCGAAGTGGTTTTTCTGGTAACGTTTTGCATGACACGAAAAAACTCCGAAAAAATTCAAAGGATAGATTTTACGGAAGATATCAATTTCCTAAAAAAATGATTTTTTGAATGATTATGTGGGATATTGATTTTTTCTCATAATGTGTAATTTTTACTGTTTATGATTATATTTTTGAAATTTCGTTACAGCACTGCTCTAGCAATTCCCATGTTATAAAAAGCTTTCATTTGCATATTTTAGCTTGTACTATCAGTAGGATTGCGCAGGTTATTCACATCCCCCCTTCTTCTTTGGCGTTTTATTGCAGAGGATATTTTTCGCTGAGATAATACCTTAAAAGATTAGATTGTTAGATTGTTGGATTAGCTTGTTAGATTTTTGTGCATTCATTCCTACTTAAGATTTTCTTAGTAGTAATACATTCGTAGCAGTAATAAAGATCACATAGACGAATTCTTATGCTCAGTTGTAATGTAAAGGATTGAATTTACTTCATAGATAAGAATGACCTTTAATATGCTACCAGTCTCTGCCGAGATTAAATTTACGAGAAGAAAATCCGTAAGTAACAACATGGAGCTAAGTTTCGACCTCCGTAGGATAAAAGGGAACTTGAGTACAAGAACAGTGCTCGCTGACCCATATATTCGTAACAATATGATGAAATGTGTACTACGTATTTATCGAACCGGAGAAAGACTTGCTTGTTTACTTTAGAGCCCTTGTGATTTCATACATGACAGTATAATTCATTCGGAACGAGTAAAAGCCTGTACGTCTATAAAATGCAACAGAACCGAATGGAAGAATAGAAAGAACAGGTTAGAATAACAAACTAGAGAGGCCTTCAACTTTTATGTTTTGAAAATATAATTCCACTTTATTCTGTTTAAGGATCCATCGACATGTTTGGAATAATATCTTTTAGAGTTGGATACTATAACTAGTTCTCTGTTGTATCCCTTTTTTATTTTCTTATTCATATCGTCATATATGTTCATTTTTTAGCTTTTAAAAACATGAATTACAAGTAAAATAATAAAAAATTACGTAGAATTATCAAATATGCAGCATAAATATTGAAATAAAAACTACAGCATGGATATTGAGTATAGTTTATTTTTATTTAAGGCAATCGTTAATTATTTGGTATATTGATAGTTGATATGGTCGAATTAGTGGAAAATTGTCATCTATTTTAAGTTAGTATTACTTGTTTTACTAACCGACTCCTTCATAGTTATTTAAAGTTATGCCATTTTTAAATTTACCATTATCCAGTCGATGGTAATGTAACATATACATTAGTAGGCGAATATGAACAGAGTTTAACTACTTTATGTTACTTTCATGGTTGATCAACGCTGAAATAGCTAAATAATTTAGGAAACATGTCGTTGCTGAAAGTAGTTGACTAATGCAAGCCATCCAACCGTGAGAAATAGGATTGACGGATGCATTTAATATTTATGTATGAACGTGAGATAGTATGACAGCCAAACATTCAGATAGCTAACTAAATTCTCTCTTTAAGAAATCATGAAGGAAGACGTTTAATGTAACCAAGAGTGAGTTCGTATGACGTGGTTATCCCAAATCCGAAACCTTCCTTTTCCTCGGACCAACTTCAAACGAAACCCGATACGGCTATCGATTTATGGCCTCCGCCGACGACCTTTCACCCTCATTGCACTCAAGTATTAATTCCCTCCAAGACGGCTTTAAAGCAGTAACCCCGTGACCTCCATGCGGCGTTAGGGAGTCCAAATACGCCGGAATCGATCACGTAAGCACGGATACGAAATCAGGAGATTGAGAGGCAATGGGCTGGGATACGCACACTCGATCCGCCCTTAATGCGGTCAGCGACGACTTTTCGGCTCATTTTATCCTCCAACCCAATTTCCTACCCTCGGAGGGCCGGTTGAAGGCTCTCAGCTGTCCTGAGGTTCCTGCTATCAGGATGGTTATGGGATCGAAATTTTCTGGAATGGAATTTTTAAACCATAAATTACCGGAAAACCAACTGAGTTTCACGTACGCATTTCGTGAAAGCGGTCCAGGGCTCGAAACTAAGTGAGGACCAGCATTTCATAATATAGGAAGATGTGCAAAACGATCTCAGCTGTCGAAACACTTTTTTATGAAAGTTTTCCTGCGACATTTAAAATCAACACTGAACATTTTCCTATTTTAAAATTTACCAATCTAATAAATAAATTTTCCTTTCTCCTATTTTCTGATAATAATTGTTTTAATATGATGATGTTTATCTTAAATTAATATTTATACAGTAATATTTAGTAACCTGATAATAAATAGCTCTATATAATAAATGTTATATCCTGATGATGTCAGCACGTTTACGAATCCGATCAACTGAAATATATATTGTGGAAGTTACTAAGTGTTTTTCTTTGCGAAATCCCATCAAGGTGGGATTTACCACATTAATTTGAAATAGTTGCATATTTTTGAAGAGTAGCTCACAGAATATTTTATACTTCAACTGATGAAATGAATGGGAAATGCTTGAAGATGTCAATTGAAATACCTAGGAAAGCTATATAAATCGCCAAATTACTATTGTATTAATCTAATAATATATCGCTATTCCTTTCATTTCATTCATTCTTTTGAATGGCTGATTTCTGTAAAATTGTAATATGGGAATAAGGAGGGCACAATTTCAGCCAAAACTCCATTGACCACTCTCGTATACACCCTACGGCGGCTTACTCACTTGCTGAAGCCGTTGCTGACCATGGCACGCCTCCCGCTAAACTCAGGGAATGCATCCTGGCGAGGAAAGGGGCACGACTTCCGTTCAATCTCCAGGGGATGACAAGGTCGGGTCGGGAGGAATAATTCAATACCCTTGCGGATTTGAATTTTTTTCGGGAGGGATTACTTCGACCGGTCTCCACGGAGAGTGCGTGGCGCCACCGTTCGCACGCTTCGGAGATGGTCAAATGACGCACTTCCGGGTGCGGGTGGAGGATGGGAAAGAGAGGTCTTTAATTGCCACCCGATTCGACTGCGCCATGGAGACTCCATATACTGACTAAGTAAAGGATAAACCAAAGGGAACCCTTCCCCAGTTAACCTAAATTCGAGCCTCTCATTAATCCATACAGCCTCCCAAAATCCCGATTAATTACTTGGGGAATATCCACTTGGAAAAATCGGGAGCTTAATTAATTGCTTCGCCATATATTTCCGAGTTCCGATTAGTTGGCCTAAGTCTACCGAAAAGTATCGGTCTCTATTACTCTCTCTGATCCGATGGAGCATATGACTCGCAAAAATGGCATCCTCGCGCATGAATATTATTCCGATGAAAGGAGAGATTGCCGATTGTTTTTAATCTCCGATCGGAAAAGCTAATTAAAAGCGGCCGATAATTTCGATTTTTGTGCTATTTTCCGAGATTTCAATGGGAAATGTCGAGTGATTTTGAGTGACGAGATTAAATTACGAAATGTCATTAAACCTGGTGTCCATTCAAATCACGAAACTGAATAGTGCATTTTGCCCAATGATTTGGAAATATAATAACCGTTATCGTTAAAATATTTATTATCTTGCTCACGAATTGTAATTGATTTTTCATTCAACACAGTAGGAACTTAATGCAAAAGCTCTACTATTGTGAATTGGACTCATATGGACCGAAAAACAGAGGAAGCATCCAATCAGAAACATGGAATGTTTTGGAAAGATAAAGCCTTAAAGAAAAATAAAAATAATTCTTTTGAAACACTTAAAATACAACCACTCGGAGAGCAACATTACAAAACAAGGTATCGATCTTAAATCCAGAATTTAATTTGATTTTCTTGAATCATTTGCGACTGAAAATTAGATACCAAACTCTTTTAATCCGGCATTTTTCAACTTTACTTGCACTTATCTTTAAATTGATACATTATTTTCTTATATTTTAGAAATAATAGAATCAATGCTAATCATACTATTTTATTATCGACGAATAGAAATATCACAAAGCAGTACCAGATTCACTGATCTAAAGTGAAATATATTTATTTAATCATAAGTTTTGTAAATAATAGAATATAGGTTCAATGAATTTTGGAATATTTATTCGATATCAGGAGTTAAGTAATGAATTACACATGGAAGATAGTCTAAGTTGTCTAGTAAAAACTGATTGGTTGAATTCATTTATGTTACATTTCTCACTTAATATATTTTATGTTGAAACTTCTCATTCATGGCAAAATAAATTATGAGAGGTAATTCCCAATAGCATGGGATGAGTACGACCGAATGTAATAAGGCATCGTGTTTAAAAAAAACGAACATTTTGTCATGCGATACTGTTTTCTTTTAGAAGTTTATTATTATTATTATTTCATAAAAAATATTATGTCAGTCAAGTATACTTGCAGGAAAATAATTAGAAAAACATCTAAAAGTAAGGCCGAGTTATAACTAAGTAACTATATTATAGTAACTAACGCTGATTAATTTTCATTTTATATTAGCTAAAATTTGGAGGATAATGCCATCCCATTGTTACTTTCTCCATATACGAAGTATAGAGAAAGTATTGTTTTCATGAAAAAATTCGACTTCGAGATTTCAACGGAAATACATGTTTTGGGGTCCCTAGAACACGTTTTGACTATTTTCGGAATGATGTCTGTGTGTATGTGTGTGTGTGTGTGTGTGTGTGTGTGTGTGTGTGTGTGTGTGTATGTGTGTGTGTGATAGTGGGCGCTCTAACGTGAAAACTATTAGTCGTATCAAAACCAAACTTCATATATAGTAGTGGTGTGTGTGCTGTCATAGTTGATTAGTTTTTGGAGCAAATCGGTCAACCGGAAGTCGAGCTTTATTCATTAAAGCTCATTTCCGGTTTTCAAAATATCTCCATAAATATGATATATACGTATATTGTATTACTTATAAAAGTTTTAGATAATGCAATTTACTATAACTTTTGTATTTAATATATTTTTGTATCACCGCTTGATTAGGAGTTATTCGTGAAATACCGATAAAACGGAAGTAGCTGATTATGTACTTTGTGGGCGCTCTAACATGAAAATTGTTTGTCGGATCAACACCAAATTTTATATATAGTATTTTGGTTTGTGTGTTTAGAGTTGATTAGATTTTGGAGTGAATCGGTTAACCGGAAGTCGAGCTTTATTCATCAAAGCTCATTTCCGGTTTTCGAAATATCTCCATAAATATGATATTTAGGTATATAGTATTATAAATAAAAGTTTTAGAAAATGTAATTTACTATGACTTTTGTATGAAACATATTTTTGTATCACGGATTGTGTAGGAGTTATTTGTGAAATACTGATAAACCGGAAGTTGCTGATTATGTACGTTGTGGGCGCTCTGGGCGCTGGGGCGAAAGGCCACTTCATCGTTTTTCATCGAATATGTCCTGAAAAACATTATTTATAATGTTTGTGACGTAAAAGCTAATAATATATATAAATTAATCACTCATCTTCAAAGTTTAGATGGAATATAGAGTTCGAAATTACTGTCGTAGATAAATATTTACATCTTATATATGGAGAAAGTCATGTGCTGGCCACATCAGATTTTTTTTTTATGTATTTGCACATGAAATAAACATTTGTAATAAGAAAAGCTTTAATAATTTTCACTGTGCAGCACCCTCTTTGAAACACCCAAAAACACAGCGCTTTGGTAAAAAAACCATCCGCACAAAGAGAATCTAATTCCAGGCTTACACCTAACCGCGATCAAAGTGTTAATTCCTCTTGCGAGCTTATAATTAATTGATACCACAAAAAGCTTAGTCCTCAATTAAGGGTAGAGATAGGTATCATTACAGGAGTTATTATGGAAGAGAGAGAAGAGGAACTGGGGCTGTCTTTGCAGTTGGAAATTATTCCATCAACTTGTCATTCGCGATTTGACATCTACTCAGAACGATCTCCCGCTTATCAATCGCTATTTTTTTCGAAACCCCTTCATTTCCACGTCAAATGGAGACGGTGAAAGCGAGCGGAAAAGTTATAAGTGAATTCAGTTTTCCATCGCTGAGCTGACGTTTGAAAGTGGTACGACTGAAAGGTGGCGTGTTAATTTCTATTTAGATAACTTTATCAACTGAAGGATCCAGATAAGTATCTAAATTACCAGATAAAGCGAATACGACGTTAATATCTAAATTACCAGATAAAGCGAAGATGACATTAATTTATGCTGCTTTTAGTTCCCCGACTGAAACATTTCCCAGACAAGCGTTTTCCCACTTTGTCTAACATGTCAACCAAAAGATGGATGTTTCATGAAACTGAAAACACCTTCGTTTTCAAGCAGTAAGAATTAGTGCTCCATAAACGGTAGTTTAGACTTCGTGAGTTTTGAATTTTTGTTCAAGGATGGACTCAAAATCATGGAATAATATATGTATATTCCTTAACAATGTATCGTAAATACGTAGAAAAAGAGTTTCACATTTTAATGCACGCAAATTTTTGAAAATATAAAAAGGTCAACGAAAAGTTATCAATTATCATAATTATTCAATATAATGAATGAGTTTAATGGGAATAAATGAGTTATATTTTGAAAGTGATTATGGATTTTTTTCTGACTGATGTTATTAAGATTTATTTCTGTGTATAGAGAAGAGTTAATATAGAGCAGAAGGTGAAACATGTTTAATTGGTTTACATCGAATCTTCCCCGTTATCCACGACCAACTATTTCAGTTATTTTTCATTTTTACTTACATTTGTCTCTCACCAAAATTAAATTAGTTACCTCCTTGTTAAGTTTAACTGTGGTTTAAAAATGTTTTCCAAGGAAAAACGCAGCCTCCCGGATAGAGGAAGATCCCAGTTTCGATTCCCGGAGCTGTCAGACTTTTTTCAAGTCCGTTTTTCCTTGGGAATTTTCCTGGGTGCACGCCCTTATGTGCAAAGTCACCTCAACCCTTTCCTTAACAATCTTGTAAAATGTAACTTCAGATTGTACGAGCTCCATAAAATTATGTAATGAATCCAGTAAACGAGAATTCATTTTAAACATTACCTAAATCGAATTAAATTATCACGGTAGATGTTAAGGATTTTAAGCGAAAGTAAATCTAATACTGACCGTGATTGGGAAATCTATTAATTTTTTCTCCGAGTATGCACCTTCCTAATTCTATAATTTTCTTAGGATCGCCGTCCTGGATTTCCGAGGTTTTTGACGTAGGAAAAATTGATAAAATAGTAAAAACAACCTCATAATTACGAGTTTCTGTGAAAATAATTTCCTTGGATAGAGAGGATCGAGTTAACGGGGAAGCTTATTCTTCCCGTAGAGATAGGAACACTAGGCGCTTAACAAAAGGGCTTTCAGATACCGAATTCTTCTCATTCGTCATCGCACCCTTTCAGAATATTCATCTCGCGTGGGCTAAAAAGCCGGCTGACCGGGGAGTCCGGAATTTTTTCCGGAGCGCAATTCCTTGGCCTCCCAAGGCGAGGAAACGAGCACTCTTCGAGGTATGGAGAGAGTATGAAAAGGGAGGACATCCATTTGCCCAAAACATCGACGGAGTTTATTTCCTTTCTCTCTCTCGTACTCACTCAATAAAGTTTTTTATAAGATGGGGGAGAGCAGAGATGAGGAAAGGTGCTGAATAAGCGAGATATTGGATGGCGGCGCGAGGTGAGGTACCAGTGATGAAATACTCGGGAGAAAGGGATGGGAATACACAGAAAAACGGTGTTGCGCTGAACATTTTTGGGACAGAAGAATCTCCCTATAAACCTTATTCTAAGGATTTATATAAAAGGTTGATTTTTTAGTTAATACCAGACTCAAATTTACCTGATGACGTATACATACGGTAAACAAAAAAATAACTATTTGACAACTTCATTGGCAAATTTTAGACTTGGGAGACCACTTTTAAAATTAGCAACTTTCAAGTACATAAACAACCATGCCCAAACCAAGATTCGAACCCGGGACCCCAGCGTTGCAAGTCACGCTTACCACCATGCCACCGACAATAAATTGTAAAAAAAATAGCATTACTTAAAAAGCTATGAGCTAAAATGTCATCATCATCATTATCATGATGATTATCAGATTTAGAGATGGTCCAGCGTAGAGCAGCCTGATTCGTTTGCGGGGATTTCAGGTTTGATAGCAGCGTTACGGCAATGATAGAGTCCCTCGGTTGGAATTCACTACAGATGAGAAGATCTGAATATCGTCGGAAACTTTTCGAAAAGTTCATTCGTTCAGAATTTATAGACGAAGGAAGTGTAATGTTAGTGCCAGTAAGGAGCGAACGCGATCTCCGAGAGGCATCGCGAAGCGAGGGAAGTAATCGCAAGGACGGATAATTATTTTTGGTCGTTTTTTCCCCAGGCTATTAGAGATGCTAATAGGGATTGAATGAATAATGGTGGTGTATTACATCCCCTGCCATACGCCTCTGGCGGCTCGCGGGGTATATATCTAAATCTAAATCTATCATATGGTGTTCTGCCCTGAAGCAGGTCCCGCACGCCACTGCCGTCTCCATTCTTCTCTGTTCATAGCCTTCTCCTTAGTAATTCTTTAGTTCTTATTTTAACCTCATCCACCATCTTTATTCTTCTTCTTCCTCTCATATTCTTTCCTTCCATTGCGCCTTCTAATGCCACTTTCAGTACGCTATTCCCTCTAATTATGTGCCCAACCAGTTAACTTTCCTTTTCTTATTTCCGTCACCATCCTCCTTTCTTCCTTCACTTTATCCAGGATCTCCTCGTTCGCTAAAGTGTATCGTATTGAATTAGAAGAGTCCAGGACATAAGAAAACCATTCTGTAAATATACTATTAATCTACAGAAACTGATAGGCCGTAAAATACTTGTCTGAGACGGATATGATTTTTTTATATACGTGCATTAAGAAACGCTTTAAGTTGCATTAGGTGAAACAGAAATTTGATGCAGGTCAGTTATCCCTTACTATATTCTGCGTACTTGAAAAGTGTGTGAGCGGCATTTTTGTTTCAGTGTACTCGTACTTTTAGCACTTTTGGTTGGATACAGAAACATTGGAATTGTATAACAATTGAAACCAATATTTTAAAGCGTAGGGAAAGCGGAAGTAAGAAAGGGAAAGTATTAGCGTATTTAAATTCTTATGTTACGGTTTCTACGAAATTCCTTTCTCATAAATGGATTATGATAGAGCTTGATCAAACTCCGAAACACTCAATTTTTATTACTTAAACAAAAACCGTAATACTATCCTATCTGTCAGGTTAAAAACGCTAAGACCATCTCAGAACAAAATTAAATGTAAAAGCCTAAATGAAATCCTTTTCATCCGTATCATAGATATATTATATGAATAATTTTCACAAGGTTTTTCACATATTTACTCCTTCCAACTCCCACGACGACAAGAATGTGATACCACTAATAAATGGCATGTATTTTTGCAAGAATTTTAGTGAGAAATCTGAAGCTCACTGTGATATAGGTAAAATAACTTTCAAAAAAATTTCATATCATCATATATATGAGAGACATTCCGAGATACTTAACGATGAGACTCATCAGCAACCTTACTTAAATTTTTTAGGCCCTTTCTTCATCAACACAATAATTTTAAAAACAATGTTATTAAATTATTATCGATTATTATATATTATTATTATAAATTAAATAACAAGGTGTTATGAACGTGGGAGTGGAACCATATAATTTACTTAAAACAGGTTTTCTTTCTCCTTGTTTTCTTGTTTTCTTAAGAAACATTACATTAAGTGAAAAAGGAATATCATTTCTTTCATATATAAACATATTTATATTCCATCTTCCAGCAAATACTCATTCAGACGAAAGTTTAACGTGCATTCACATACGTTTCCATGAAATTGGATGTTATCTTTCGTAAAATTGACTGTAAACTAACTGCATTAATCTGATAGTACTCTACAATTTCAAGCAAAAATTCAACGAGCTTAAGAGGAGAAAATATTCTTGCAAAAGGAAAGAGGAGGAAAAACGTTCGTTCTCACATATGGAGATGCATTCAAGTATATTTAGAGATAGATGAATCTTTTAATGTACCTCTCCACAACTATTTACATCGAAGAATTCCTCTTCAATTAACAGGAGTCACCGCAGGAATATTACATTAAAAAGATGACATACAATGGAAACAAATATGGAAATATATTTCATCCATCGAACGAAAGAGTCATTTTATTTATTCTACTCCTTAAAAAGGTTTGAATTTTAGTGACCAAAACTCTTTAAGCGTATAAAATTTCTCGCCTGCCCATTTGATGAAATTGGCAGGCGCGTTGCCCAATTCATGAAATGGGCAATTACACGTTTAGGGTGTAACATATATATGGATAGAAGAGGTGAAGAGATCCAGAAAGAAAGGGAGGTAGAGAAATGTATACAAAAGAGGGAGATAAAGAGAGAAATTGAGAAGGATGGAATAAGGCTTAAGGAGTGACGTATACGATATTAAAGTTTGAAGAGAAGGGTGGCAGATGAAGAGAGAGTGTTATGGAATACGTAAAAGATAGCGGAAGCAGAGAGAGGAAGGAAGTGCGACAAAGAATAACGACTGGAGGCAAGAAGAGAAATAAAAGAATTAATAAGGTAGTCGAAACCAGAGACGACGGAAGTAATAAAATATAGTTGACGGAAAGACTCGTTCTTCAATGCGAACAAATATTGAGATTCTTCTCAATTATTAATTCTGACGGCACTTTATTGCAGGAATTCAATAAGGAATGTTTTTAATTAAATCTGGCGAGAAAGATTCGTCAGAACTCATTCTCGATTGTCTTCATCACTCCATTTCATTAGCGTCCGAAAGAGATTCCCTTGTTTAATGAAGTCGCGTCTAATACTTCCACTCTATTTGTCTCGGCAAAAGCATTAATAATTCTATTCATAAATCAAATTGGGTAATAAAATGTGGGGTTATTCAGATTCTTCGAAGATCCTCTGTAGTGACAGCAATTTGTTATTTTTAATGCTTTATCAAGTAATGTTTCTATTAAACTACATGTTTGATAAAAAATGGCTTGTTTTTATAGCTAAATCAATATTGCGCGTTTACGATTTTATTTTTTCTAATTTACTATTCCATTTAGGTTTTAATATTTCAGTATTTTTAATGTAATACTATCCACGTATATATTTTATTTCCTTTATTATTTATAGCATTATCTAGCATTTGGTTCACATATAACTTCTAATAATACTATATTGCAGAGAATTTCTGATACCCCTTGGTCAGACTATACTTTCGTCCCAGGAAAAAACAAGATGCATAGTAGGTGCCCTTATATTGCGCATAAGTAAAAGAAAATCCCAATCATTTAGAGAATATCAACGAATATTTACACTTAACCACTTATAACACTCAAAATGTGTTCGCCGCTTCGTAAAATTGAAAAAACTAAATGATTCTATCATTAAAACAATTTCATGTTCATAATACAAGATCAGCCTACTGATGTGGTCAAATTTTAGTTTCTCAAAAATTATCAACTTCGATTTGTAGCTACAAAAAGTTAATGTGTTTATTCTTAAAAAACAATCAATGAAAATAATATCTACAAAAAGTGAATAAAACACGACTGCGTTTAAAAATAAGATTAAGTGCTGGAACGTAATAGTTGAAGACAGCTTCGTGGAAAGCCTAGATGACAAAAATAAGGTTTGCAATTTCAATTACTACACCTGAAATTGGTTTTCATAATACGCCGTACCATAGCCAAGTCACTATACTCAAAGGATTGATAACTGATAGTCTTTCCTCTCGTAGCTACTTGCAACCACGTGTTTCTAGCATATAAATTCTAGTACATTAAATCTCCGTTGACAATTAATCAAAATTAACTACTAACGCCGACATAGGGGTTAACTAGCCTAGCAACGCTGAGGTCCCGGGCTCGAACCTGATCATAAACAGGTTGTTTATGAATGTCATTAAAATTTCAACCGTAATATCGGTGAAATTAGGCTTAAATTTGCCTAATAATGATATGGTTGTCATTATTATCGATAAAATTAGGGAATTCTACAAATTCTACAGGGAAAACACACCGTACCAATTTCATGTAATTCAACATAAACGTACTATTAGACTAAAGCAAAGCAGCTGCTGATGGTTATGTTATATATAAAGAATAAATTCCAAAAACCATCAAGAAACTTACAAAGCGGCTGTACATATTTCAACTTCCACGAAGTCATCGTCAGGCTAAGGTCGGCAATGAAATGCAAGGAAGTCGGGAGAAGAGACGGCAAGGAACAAAATTGAAATCTTAGAGAGACAATGTGTCACAAAACGAGATCGTTAAGAAACTATGTGTCATTATGAGATCGTTGAAAGACTATGTGTCAATTAATTTGTGATTAATGTGTAATTAAGAGTGTTTGGTTAAATTCTAAATCCTGGTTCATTAATATATCTTTATTTTTATAAATGTGCAAATTTTCCAAGGCGTTTAAATGAGTCTAAAACATGCAGCTTTCCACCACTTAGTACACAGACTGGTTCATTTTCCTCTTAACTCCGAAAGATATAAGATAGAACAAAACTTGATTATAAGAACTGCTTCTAAACTTGGTTACAAACCCCAATCAATCCACACCTTAATTAAAAGACATAAATTCAAATTATTCATTAATCGTCATACCACCTTATCATCTAATTCTACGTCCTCCAAAAAATATCTAAAATTGAACTTCTGTCCTAAACTATCCAACGGTCTTACTAAAATATTCAAAGATAAAGACATCAATATCGTCTTCCATAATCCTTACACAATTAAAAACTTATTAGGCAACACCAAAGACAAAATCGAAGCATTTGACAAATCAGGCATTTACAACATTAAATGTCCTGAATGCAATTTAATGTACATTGGCCAAACCAGACGAAATTTGATTACTCGTTTTAAAGAGCACATTGCACATTTCAGATTTGGGAGATGTCATATTTTTAGTGTGGCTAAACATATGAACGACACTGGTCATCAAATTTATTTGAATGATTTAAATCTTTCACATTCTTCACACACTCATTTAAACGCCTTGGAAAATTTGTACATTTATAAAAATAAAGATATACATATTAATGAACCAGGATTTTGAATCTAACCAAACACTCTTCAAATTAATTGACACAGTCTTTCGACGATCTCATAATGACACAGTTTCTCAACGTTCTCCTTTTGTGACACATTGTCTCTCTACGATCTAAGTTTTGTTCCTTGCCGTCTCTTCTCCCGACTTCCTTGCATTTCATTGCCGACCTTAGCCTGACGATGACTTCGTGGAAGTCGAAATACGTATAGCCGCTTTGTAAGTTCTTGATGGTTTTTGGAATTTATTCTTTATATGTACTAGTAGACCACAAGTCACTTCATTGCAGAAAAATATTCAACGGACTATAATCCCTTTCACTTGCAAAAAGAATCGGAAGGAATTTTGGGAAACAAATCTCTGATCCGAAGTGGATAAAGGAAGAGGGGGAACGACAAGATGGAGAGAGATTTGAAAAAGTTGCGGAATAAGATTTGTCACTAAGGTGTCGCTCTTTGATTATGGATTCAATCAGATTCTGGATGCGCACGGGAAGTAATTCGGCCGAGAAATGGAAAGAAAACGTCATAATTCGCTCCAATCCGAAGGATATTCCAACTTTCCCCGTCTCAGCAGATTCCATCGAAACTTATTTGACGGATGTTTTCATTTTATTCTCCGAGGCGTCGGCAAATCAAGATGCGGGATTACCTCGCCGGAATCCGATATTTTTTCGGATCCATATAATGAGTTCTTCGGAGGAGATTGAATGCCCCTTGATTTCCGACGCTCCTTGGTTGGCAAATGTGAATAGCCCTCGTTCCGCAAATGTTTCCGAATGCATACAATCGATCTCTCGGTAAAAAAGCTGAGGGACTGGATTCGAATTGCTTTTGTAAAGAGAAGAAGTCGGGTGACGATGCTTATATTTTGCAGAAAGTCACTGTTCAGCTGCAAAAGACGCCGAAGTGATCAAATTGTACTTCAATTCATTTTGTAAACACCCCAAAAGTAATCCTTTACTTATGCATGTAATTCACAGCTTTCGGTATGTAAAATATGAGACATTTCACTCCGGCGAAAGAATATGCGGCTTGAGAAAATATGCTTCTTTACAGTATGTGATCCAGTGCTATCAACTTCTTCCTTCTTTATCTCTCTTTTTTTAGAATTCGAGTTTCTAGATGCCAAATATTATATTATAAGTCAAACAAACCTACTTTACTAGTAATATGACTTACTTTATATTCAACAATTATACTATTTTCTTCTTTATACTGTAGTTTTATACTTTATGTTAAGGAATGAAAAATTGAAGATAGGGTTTCTATTTTCGTTCAATTCTATTTTATATAATACAGTGGTACCTTGGTTAACGACGGCCTTAGTTAACGACGAGTTGCTGTAACCAAAAAAATATTTTGGGTAACGACGTAGGATTTGGCTTACGACGCCTCGTCGATTGGTCTTTCCGGAGTTTCACGTGTTTCAGCACGTCTATTTATAATCACTATATTATAAACTAATACTTGGTGTACGTTACGATTTAACATCATAAAAACATACTGAATAGCAGCTAGCGGAGAATATTAAAAATAGTTCAATGCTAAATTGTAGCTAATTCATATAGGCACATGTTGTCTCACCGGAGTTAAATCGGTAAATATTACAAGTTTTGCTTCTAATAACTGGGGTGCGTCCTCGACGCCGGGAAATACGGTAATACATTATTATTACTGTGGAAAATCGCGCCTTGGATAACGACGGTTTTGGTTAACGGCGATTATCCTGGAACGGATTTGCGTCGTTAACCAAGGTACCACTGTATTTGCTTGCAAAATGCTAGAAAGCATACACCCGCAATATGTTAATTATTATTAATATACTCCAGGAAAGTGACGAAGATCCTATTTTACGCACAAAATCGCATACACCCTTCCAAAGAATGAGAAAACAAGAGGCCGCACGCATAACTATCGGGTCGCACCCTAGAGCTGAATTTACCGTGACCAATTATATGCAGCAATGAAACATCGACATCGAAATGAGATGAAGGAAACGAACAATTGCTATAATACCTATCAAGAATCTTACTATAAATTGCCGCAGCGAGTGAGATAAGGAAAATAGTGTATTTGAATACGTCAATTTCGTTCACGATCTGAAGGCTGCATTAAAAGCCCAAGAATAGAAAATGTTACCTGAAGACTTTAAGTCTCCTATTTCTGAAATATGATGTTTATAAATTTAGATTTTTTTACAGTTTGCAATCTATTGGTACATATATATATATATATATATATATTATCTCCTATTAATTTTAAAGTAAAATTGATAGAATGAAAATCTTGTTTGAAAATATATAATGCAAAACGGAGAAAAATAATTATTAAATTTCAGTTTAAAAGGTTTAACAAAAATATAGGAACGTATACATAAATTTGAATGTCAAAAGTAGGTATAAAATTTATATTTATACAATTAAAATTTATCAAGCTGGACTGTACTTCGGCTTACAATTATAAATTAATTATGCTTATAATTCGCATTAAATTAGGATAATATATTCGTTAATTGAAACTTATTGAAAAATATTTCATTTGTGGTTCTTTTGAGAATTAATTGTTTCTCAGTAGGATAAAATTATATGTATTATTTAAACAAAATTAAATATTTACTATAATTTATAAGTAACGGGTAATAAATTAGGGGGAAAAAGGAATCCATGAAAGTGGATACATAATAAATTCGCTGAAATGTTAATTATATAAGCTCTTGAAGTGACCAATTAAATGATCATTAATTAATAGTCAATTGTATATTCAGCTGATAAATTATGCAAAAATACTTCTAATTAGCAAGAATTAGTTTAGAGAAATGGCTTAATTTAACAAATATAGAAAAAAATAAAATATACATATATTCTATTTCAGTTTTTCAACCAATGTGCGTAAATTAACGTTTTAATACTCGTAATATATTATATATTTTATTTATATCATATATTCGGATTGAAAAAATACAAATAATGGGAAAAACGGGATTTAAATAGTATGAATTTAGGAACAATTATCAACACACTCGTAAAACTATAAACGTGTATTACGTATGCGGGAAGCGTATGTAAATTATCTACCGATTGACCTATTTTGAGAATAATATCAGAGTGTAATCACGTTATTGTTTATTTCAAAAGGTATTAATACATACTACACCCTGAAATAATATTAATAATAATGACTTTATTGGGGCGAATTTTAGTCAAGCAGCCCACTCTTACAATTTACCCTTTTACACACAAGTAAATGATATATGACGTAAGAATAAAACGACTGAATTTAGAGACCACTTAGTTAATACGACCAACTCGTCCATTCACGTGTATTTCGAGGAAAATCTAATTACTCCTCAGACAGTCTTCGGTGAGTGGTTCTATTGCACGGCACTCGTGCTCGCGAGCATTACAGTGCTCTTAAGAGTCATCACTACGCACCCGCGTCGTGAAATTGAAACCGCGCTCACTAATTACTTTTGGAGAAGACGCTTTGATGGTTATGACGGAAGCACCTCGAACTATATACGATTGGTACATATTGACTGTACCTTTGAGGTAGCTTGTATCTCCTATTATTTGTGTTATTTAAGGTCAGATATTAATATGATTGTACTATCATAAATCCTAACCAACTAACTAACTAACAAGTTTCAAGTGAAACAGTTTAATTTTACTTCAATTTAGTGGAGTAACACAAGTTTCATTCTCCATGGAAAGCACAAAATTCTCTATTTCGTCTGTTTCTATCGTAATACCGCTAATTCTTGCGAGGGAAAATTATTCACTTTCAACTTGTAGCAGAAGTCGGTTGAAAACGAAAATTTTCACCGAAAACACTAAGCTATTATATTATAAATCATTCGAGGCCTCTTTCACAAAATTCATCAGAATATTTTCAATTTCGCAAGGGGAAATGACCAGTTAAGAGAAAATAACATCCAAATTATCGTGTTTTTTCATCTCTTTGATACCATTTAACCAGAATAATATCCTTGTTGTCCAAACCGCTCACCCCAATTGTACTTTGTTTTGTATTCGAAATGTATCTCTTTAAATTGGAAGCCCACAAAGGAAATATTCATGTTTAATATGGAAATTCATTCATTCAGAATTCATGGAAATGTTCAACAATATTCTGTTGTTTGACTACATGGAACGAGCTGCTGAATATCAATTATATTCAGAAATTATATAAATGCACAATAGAAAATAGATAAGTCACAAACTACCATCTAGAGAAGAACTAAATAAAAATCAGACATAATAATAGGTAGTAGCTATTTTAAAATTTCAGAGCAGAAAAAAATCTTCATTCTAAATTTTGTATTTTTTTCCAAAATATATCTTTATTTATTCCTAAAGAGTATACATAATTGGGAAATTTACGACTCCAGAAAGAATTTCAAGATATCTTTCAACGTGCACTCCTTTGAAAATGAGATGAGGAGACTCAAACTATCTTCTATTTCGCTGCATCAATCAGTGCATGAGTATTAGAGCCTGTTACTCGAATGACCAGCAATCGCAACTGTTTGCACGTCCAGAAGGAGTGAATTTGAAGAGCCGTTGAACAAAACTTTAAGCACTGCGGTTGGATTCACTGTGGGTTCCTCTTCCGTTGATATAATTTAAGCGGTGTGTGTGATCGAGATGGAAATTCTCGTGATGAACTCGGCGGGATGAGATTCAAAGTGAGTGAATCCGCGCCGTTGTCTCAATCCGCCAAACGCACTGCGTAATGGAATTGTGAGAAACGAGGTTCCTCTTAAGTGTAATTGAAGGCAAAGCGAGGCGTTGCAGACGAATTTTCCACCTAACGCAGCATATCTCGCGTTGGAACCACGGAGGTGGAAAATCTCGTCATCTCAAGGCCTTGGTTTATTTTGCACTCCCACCGCCTTTTCGGGCTTTGGATTAACGACCTTGATATCAATCGCTATATAATTTGTGCCGCGAATTTCTCCCCAAGGACCTTATTAACTCAAGTTTTTCCTTGATTTTAACTTTCTCTTTTCCCCCAAGAAGGAGCAAAAGCCTCCTTCACGGGAATACCAGTTTCAGTCTCACAGCTTTAAACATGTTTCGCTCTGCTGATTCTCACGATATTTCTGTCAAGACAATCGACAATCTTTAAGTTAACTCATCTAAAAGCCTATGCCTCTAAGAATAAGTAGGGTTATTTCAAAACTTGCATTAAAAATTTACATTTTAATAAAAATATTATATCATGCATACGGACTTCCTTATGCATCTAATTTACGTTATATCCTTCTGTTGAAGTCTTTTGAAACTTAGAGGCACGCAAAAATGGACACACACTGGAATTTGGTTCTCTGGCAGAAATTTTACTGTCCATGTTTTCGAGTGCTGAAATATAGTGACAGAAATTTTTATATGGTATTTCCTTAATCGACAAATCATTCAGTAGATAAAATTTTCTACTAATTACCTACCGACCAAATTTATTGATTAAAGTATAAATCTTATATTTATCGAGACATATTGGTGAAATGCATCCTTGTCGAGGCTGAAATTAACATTTATCGAATAAAATGCATTCACGCTTTCATTGGAAGATAATTGTGAATGCAGTGAAGACTAAGAACAAATATAATAGGAAAATAGGTTCCGATTCTTTTAAAATTAAATAACTTTAAACATTTCACATAAATCTTTGAAGTAGGAAGTTTAGATTGAGTTTCTCATTCTTGCAGTTTATGTTAGTCGTTCCTCGAGTAAATTGTTAAAGGAAAGTATAATGAGAAAAGAGATGACATTATTTCCATAATTAAAAATTGGTTGATTTATCACGGAGTAAACTGTAGGTAATCCATAACTAAAGAATATTGTCTAAAAAATTGCTTGAGACTACTAAATTAACGAATAATGAGCTACAGATAACATAATTTTGTTGTTATCTTTACCATATTATGGAATAGGTTTTACAGAATATTAATTTTTATTATGGATTGGCAGAATTTCAATGCATTCCTACACTTCAAAAGTCAATTGGGTTTCGGAAAAGACATCGCATAAAAGATACAGCCGTGTTTAAAGCTGCGGAATTCCGAAATTCGACGGTCATTCTAACCTTGAACTTGGTCAAATTATGTCTTATCAGACAAAAAAATTGACCTAATACCCACAACACAGTTGGATCCGATCTATAAAATCTCCATTACCAATATTCACGATAACCAATAGCAATATCACTTCCGAATCGAATATCCGATTTTTCTCATTTTGGCAAATTTTCTCCGTGTACGTGTTTGCCACATCCTATCTTTTCAATTGGTTTTCGCCGAAGTATCCTATGTATAGCACGGAAATGTGTTATCCCACGGATATTTCTTGTAACGGCAGAAAGAAATTGGTATCAAAGTGAGCGGTTGAACGCTGCTTCGGCCGAACCTTGGGAAGGCGTAAGGGGAGGGGGAGAGAGATTCGACACTTCGCGTGATCTTCGGCTGTTTCCAGGGAAAAACACGACGCTTCGAAAGAATTGCGTGGGGGAGCGATTGTCAATTTAGAAGTCGATAAACCGCCTCTCGATTGTTATTAGAGAATTCCACTCTTTTTGTGGTCGAAGGGAGATAAGGCTCTCTGATTGTGGGCCGTAGAAATGTGGAGACAACGAAAAGCACGCTCAGATATCTTCGGAGTATGTTTTCCAAGAACTCCACCAGGTTTTAGGGATAGAAAAAGCCTCATTTGCGAAAAACTGATCAGAGTTCAAAAGTAAATTAAATTTCTGCAGTACCTGATATATTTAGTTAAGTATATTTCTAACTAATACGTAAGATTTTTTTTTGAAAAAATGCAATTCTTTCATATACATCCAAAGCTATTTTATGAGCATCAACTGAGCAGATAAAATTATGAGCAGGTATCTTAGTGACAATGCTATCAACCATATTGAACTGAAAATTGAAATTTAAAAATAATTTATTTATGACATCCTTGGTTGTAATATAATATCCAATCAACGGTATCGGGTGAATGAATTCTATAACAAAAAATATTTGTATTAAATTTCACA
Organism: Sympetrum striolatum; assembly: GCA_947579665.1. NCBI lineage: Eukaryota > Metazoa > Arthropoda > Insecta > Odonata > Libellulidae > Sympetrum > Sympetrum striolatum. The sequence goes on along the minus strand of OX388348.1, from coordinate 54,932,358 downwards.
GCTGAAACATGCCGAGGTGGCTAGCACGGTATTACTGTATATGTCAATGAAGTTTCGATGGATGTTTTTGCAGCCCATAGAACCAAATAATTTAGTTTCTCTGCATATTTAATCATCTCTTTCCTTCGACAGCTTCGATATATACTCTTTTAGCTCTCTCGTACCTTTGATTTTGAATAACGTTTCGGGATGTATACGTCAATGATTTATAGTTAAATTTTAAAAATCGAAGGAGAAGAAAGGAAGGAACAAATAAAACGTTGGAGAATGAAAAAAGAAGTATCTGAAAATCAATACATTCCCATTCTTTCCGAAGAGGTGAAGAGTCCTGAGCATTGATCAATATAAGAAGATTCTAAGTATCCTGGTTGAGATCGACTACATTTTCTATAAGACAGCAAATCTTTCTAGAGTATGAATTATACTGGTACAGTGTCGATATCTAACCCAAAACTATTGGATAACTTATCCGAAACAAGATTTTGGAATTGAATGAAAAAAGAATTGGGTAAATACTGAAGATCCTCTTTAAACATAAAATAGGATTGACATTTTTAATGCGTAATACTGAAATCATCTATCTTGTGTCTGATGAAATAAAAAATAATAAGACGGTACAAACAATGAATCCTCTGAAACTCATAGCTAAATGGAGACAAAATTGATTGCATCATTCTCTACATATTGTTTGAAAACGTTTGCCCGATTGAAAATTGATTAGAGTTCAAAAGTAAATTAAATTTCTGCAGTACCTGATATGTCTAGTTAAGTATATTTCTAACTAATACATAAAATGTTTTTTAGAAAAAATGCATTATTGTTCGATGAATGTTAAAAAATGAAAAACTGCCCATTTGGACTTCAAAACGCACATTCCTTCTGCGGTATATAGGAAATGGACATTTAAGAACATTTTAACACCAATCAAGAGTGAGAAGTGCAATTAAATCACAATTCAAAATGATTTTGGCAAATAAAGTTTTTTTGTAATTGCAAATATGAATCGAATAGTTCAATTTGAATATTTCTGTGGGCTATCTCGGTAAATTTTAAGGATCCTCCAACTAAATACATACCTACAAATTTTCTGTTTAAATATGGTAAAATATTGTTTTTCTTTTGACATAAAACTATGATAAATAAGAACTTGGCCACAAAAACCTTTGTGAAATTTATCCTGAGTACGATACTGCAATAACAAAACGAGAAATTATTACATTACTTTAATTTTGCATCAAATTTTCCGTTTCTGATTGTAACTGTGTGAAATTTATTAAGACATTGAAATAAACCGTCTGAAACCTGTTATTTTTACCTACCAGTAGATGCATTCGGCAAAATCTTCATTGATAAAGTTGAGTTACTCCAATAGATCATTTAAGTAAGTATAAATATCCTATGACATTCTCATTCATTTATGCTCTAAAACTGAGAACTGAACAGAAGAATGTGATATCTGTGTGGGTAATTTCACGTTAAATTATTATCATTTCATCATCTTCTGCATCTCTCCTGTGCAATTTCATCAGGTCCACCTTCTTCCCCTATTTTCAGCAGCTGACGTCGGAGGATCGATGGCCAGGATTTGGGCGATCGTGTGCTTCACGAAGAGGTGACCACTCACCTTAAGAGTCACTCTCATATTCCATTTGCACTTGTATGAACATTGGTCTTATAGGAGATGGATGGAACCGCTGGAGATATCCATTTCTCATAAGGCATTATTCCCAATGCGAATAAGGGAAAATGTTCATTGATATGATTGCAAGGTCTGCGTAAAAAAATAGTTGAGAATGATGGCTCATTTTGTACTTTATTACGAATGATAAATAACATATCACGATGTTACGATAATTTGAAAATAGAAAGAATGTAAGATTATTTGTTGCGGGCCATAAGTAAGATAAACCTTTAACTCTGGGATTGAAAGTACTCAATATCTGGATAAACATTAATAATGATTCAACTGCACTGAAAAAACAATAATAATTAATTAGACTTGAAAAATGCACTATTATCGAACGAAAACTTTAACAGGCATTTCTGTGAAATACCAACCGTACTACCATATAGCTATGAAATCTCCAGGCATAAAAATGTTGATAATGTCGGATAAATAAAAGCTCCATTCCAAAACATAAGTCTCTGAATACTTTATGCTGACCTCATACAACTTAATATATCTAAAGAAAGAGGAAGATCGAAACAAAAGACAGATATTCTCTAAAAAGGGGAGAGGGAAAGAAGTATAAACGGCTTATCGAACAAACTCTTACTGCAACTGGTATTCGATATTTTTGTTATGAAACTCAGCGAATGAAAGGATTCTAAACTTGTTTTATTTTGAAGTAACTGATCCTCAAATGCCTGAATTTAGAAAGGATCGGATTCGGAATTCCACCTTCCCACGTTTTTGCCCACGCAAGAAACGTGAAGCCATAAAAAAAACTTTTTTTTAAATCTTTTAAACACAAGGAACTCTAAGATAAGAATATCGCATTTAATAGGCGTCATTCGAAATGGAATCACACTGAAATATTTCTTAAGAGGTTTTCATTGAATTATTAAATATGAAGGGAATATTTCCTTTTTAATACTCTCAGTATCAATTTCTCTTACTTTAAAATATATTAAGAAAATTTGTTTCAATCATTAAATTTAATTTAGAAATTGTTTATGACTTCATTCAATTGACATAAAGCTTTTGAGGATGCAATAATAAAATGAACACAATTCCGAGAAAACGGATAAAAATTGGAAGGAATCTACTAAAATCATCTGAATGTGGGATATATACTTTTGCGATGTTGGATATTTACACGGTAATCATAGAAGATAAACAAATACGTTGAAAGCCAAAGAAAATATTTTGCTAACGATATGATCGATATTCCAAATAAATACGGTATATGGGGAAAACTATAAGCAACGAACACTACAAGCCACAATGGTTATCAATCAAATTTCCTTTTCAGTTGATTAATTCTTTGAATTAAAAAATCACAAAAGTTCAATTTAAAAAATGTCCATTACAGATAAAGGATAGAGGACAGTACTACAAACCATGTTTGCAATGCTCTGTGGTGCGGATTGATAATTCTCATCCAAAGATATTCAGACCATTTCAGCTTCAGCCAAGGGTCAAAGGTTAGGCCTTAAGAAAGGTTCCGGTTTCCAGTTGTCTTAAGTCATTTTCAAACCAAAGCGAACGGAGACTTTGATATCAGCGAGTGCTTCCAATAGATGATTTAGGGTGGTTAGGAAATGAAAGACGGAAGAACAAATACTACAACATTGTACGTGAATTAATAACATTTGAGGGCCTCCTCGACAGAATGAGAATGCGAGAATAGGTTTGCAAGGGTCAAAAAGGCTGTGAGACAGCAGTATAAACTATATAAATTAACACATGTGATTCATCAAGCCTGCAAACTTCAACACAATATCCCTAATGACACCAAAAACACTTAGGTGAAAGATAGCTTCAGCATCATTATTTCAGTTACCGGATGTTCATCAATATACCTTCTGTATTAATTACGGTACTTCGCAATTTGACTCATCATTCAATGCCGCTGGAGCATCCCAATTAATGCACGCCATTTGTGAACGCCTCTTGACACGCTCGGGGAGCTTTCAACAGCCATCGTGAAAATGGATTGATTGATGTACAGTACTTCCTCATAAAAAAGGAATCGATTTAGTCTTTGTTTACGTAGCTTTCTAAGTCGTGAGAAAGAATATGTACTCTGCAATCGTAGGAGCAAAACCTCTAAAGAAATTTTCTGACACGGCCTTCGTTTACTTCCGCTTTTTCTCACGTCACAGAGAGAATCAGAACGAGTGCGAAATTATCGATTCCTTGACATTCAAGTTAAAGCTTTAGCAAATCTCAAACCACTTTACATTTCAGAAATGCACCCGACCTAATACTTGGAGGCAGTTTCATTTACCATCGAGGGAGTGTTTGTTTTAGTTGCCGAATTTGGCAATGCGCCGACGCAGATTTTCAAAGGGAATGAGTTGCCACGCCCTGTGTGTAAAGGTCATTACGACTGCGTACTGTATTAATGACCCCTTACGCGAGACTTCTTTACTTACAACTTGGAAAGTATGGATCCGCGTAACATAAAAATCAGGAGTGTTGAGCACTACGAAAACTCAGATATTAGGATTGTGAAACTGAGGCAAAACTAGTGCATCATTTATCAGAAGATTATCTCACTCTCGAGCAAGACAGAGCCTTTTATTGTAAGCCGTAGATTACGGCTAAGACGACTAGGAGGCAAACAGCGCTTTCTGCCCTTGTTATATTGGTTCAATTTCTCATGTATTTTTTTCAATTCATATAAGTATTATATTTAATAGATTCTGTATGGATAAACCGTATCATAATTTGAAATAAATCCCCAAGTTTGCCATAAATTTAATGCCAACATTGGGCAACGAAGAATGCATCTTTGGTGGTTAAAAAAATGGAAAAGAGCTAACCTTTTTGCAATAGTTTATTTCACTACTGAAGTTTTCTAATATTTGATTATCTATCTCTATCATACATGTAAACAGAATTCGATCTTTCGACCAGTGTGGAGATATTTCCCTCAAATTGAAGGACAATCCGAATTTAATCTGAAGAATGTGTTTGATCATATTTTTCAGATTTATTTACCTGGTGCTTTGAACTGAAATTGAGTTTTGCGGAGCACCATTCCGAAATTAACAGAGCAAAATCGATACATTCATTTCCATCTCGATGATCGATTGCAACCACTGTCTTTAATACTTTGAACAATCATTTGCTTTTGTGAGAGCAATTTAAATTATGCTTGAGTTTGTTATTATTCAAAACTAATATTCTCTGAGTGATATTATTACATTCCATTTACTGCCTGACTTTGAAACTAACTATCTGCATTATTTTTAGATAGTGAAAAATTGTATAGCGCGACGTAAATTAATTCAAGGCAATACCATATAACAAATCGAATGACATCAAAGTTTTCCAATTCTGTCAGTTACTTTAACAAATCAAAGAACCGTGTATATTACGTAATTCAAACACAGTGAAATCTCGATCCAAAGTTTTTTAACTGGACCAAGGGATCTACCCAATATGCGGAAAAACGTAAGATGTGAAAAACAAAGGGTGTGGTTGGTGTATCTGGGGTCTCAACATCTCAACGTAAGAGCCGGGAAAAAGTTAGGAACGAGAACGTTAGATCGGAATTTTACTGTAATTCGAAAATTTCCTTTTTCGCAGATGACGCATTTCTTGGAGCGGTATTGGGATAAAAATACCCAATGAATTTTCACAATAATAAAAAATGCCTCGTGGAAGCATCTTCACCACGCCACGACCATTCAATTTCCTCGGGAAAAAAGGAAATTGTTCCTTTTCGTCAATCCGATAAATTTCTCCCACGTCAGCGAGCAAGTTTTCAAATTCGGCCGAGCGAAAGAATCGGTGGGACTGCGCGACAATAAGCGACGCTTTTGTTCCATTGTCGTGGGTGACCCTTAATAATGGAGCTTTGATCGGCCGGCGTGCGTATCCCTGGATACCGCCGAACAATAAAACCCTCCGATCTGACATCGGCAGGTAATTTAATGAGCTACACCCGTTCATTTAGCTCCCAATATCTTTTTACAAAGCACTTTCTCCACTTCAAAACTTTCAGAGAACGTATCAGATCAAATTTTCCCCAGAATACAATGCCATTGTAATCCTGGAATGACACTTGGATAAGCCAGAAAAGGATTAAAAATACGGAAATTATTATAAAAACTGGCTTTCACGCACGATACAGCCAAGTAACCTTATCTAGAGAGTTAATTAAAGGGTTTAATATATACCTCGCAATGGTCACGTCACGCTATTTTGAAATTTTCCAAAATATGTACGCCGCCTTAACTTTTCAATGAACTTGATATAATTACAGTCATTAAAGAAAGTAACCTGGATTTGTGTTAAAGTGTTTTTGAGGTAAATTTTGGAGAGAAAGAGAGTATGAGATACCATATTTTATCAATTATTCTCGAAGGAACTCTTCAACAAAAGCGATTCTTTTAAATTCGTTTTATCAGGTTTATTGACAGAAGACAATGCTGTAGCATTCAATTAGTTCTAAGTTTCTCTTATTAATATAGCAACTCAATCATGCATTGAAACCCGTTCTATGATTTTTATACTCTGTTAAATATGCCTCTGAGATACTTTTCTTGGTAGGTTTACGGACTAATGTGTTTTTAAACATTGGCAGCCATTCTTCCTCTCATATCGTGAATTTATTTCGCCAAATTCTGTATTCACCTCTGCTTTTCCTCTTTAGCTTTTAATGCAGCAGACCTCGCTGGTGAAATAGTTGGTGTACTAGCTTTTAAACACCGAGGTCCCGGGTTCAAATCCTTGTTAACCGGATTTTTCCGGGCTAGAGCATGGGTATTTGTGTTCGTTGTGTGCATGTAAAGGGTTAATTTTAAGATTAGTCTGTATGGCTAAAAATTCATTCGCTCTTATAAGTCGTCAATTATTATTTATATTTATTTTCTTATGGTAGCCATAATTGTGAACGACCCATTATGTTTTAGCCCTAATACCATCCTTCAGTTGTAGTAGGAGCATTTGAGTGGAAAAGACTATTGATAGGTAAAATGTAAATAAAATGATTTTATATTTTCCCCACCACATTGGGTGCGTCTCTCAGGACATATTAAACGTGATTAATATCACGCCCTTGCAATTGCTGGTAAAATATCTTACGGTTGGATGACAGTATCGCAAAATTCCTCAAAGTCATATCATCGCTGAGTCATGGAAGATAGAAAAATTGAGATCAATGGAGAATCATGGTTCATCACTCGCTTCAGTTTTACAAAGGAAAAATTTAACCTTTCATTTTACAGGACTTTAAAATATCAATACGCCGTTATAGAATTAATTTAATCTAAAAGCTGTGATGATTCCTCGTGCTTCTTTTTCCATAAACTACCGTATTTAATTGAAGCTACGCATTTCTCCCTTGATAACATTATCATAATTAATGAGAGAACGGCTGTACAAATGGACGAAATTGCACCGAAAGATATATTCAGAGAGAAATCCCCGATTTTTCGGAAGTGCCCTTCGGGGAATGGAAATTTCACAGTTGGAAATGAAATCTCCGAATGCAAATTCTCTGACTGTTCTTTCCATTTTGACCTTTGGTTTTTTTATGGAACTCTAAACATGCGTTTCGAAGAACAAAGACAACCCTCTCGATTGTAGCAAAGCAGGAACAAATGAGTCCAATAGGAAGAGTGTTTTTATGTTGATCGCTTGGAGGGGAATGCCACCCTAAAAACAGTCGAATGCAGAACTTTTTGCTGGGAAGTGCATTTTATGACCTCAGCATCTTCGTGATTCATTCGATCCATTCTAAAAGCAAACGCAGGCAGTTTCACAATTTCGCATATGTGATAATTGATATCATGGTTTAAAGTAAGCTAAAGTTGACTTTAATGTCGAAAGATTCGATAATATTAGTTAATGCATGCCAACCTTTCTTTGTCTATCACCTATCTTTGTACTGTATCATTTCTCTACCTCTCACAGATAGAAACCTGCATCGCAAAGTAGGTGCAAATATAATAAGGAGAATATATTTGAGATTACTGTATTCTTATTAGGGGCTTTAAATTTCCAATAGCCGTCTTTGTCGGCGTTACTCGTATCATTCCCTGGTATTCGGAGAAAACAAGAAAGGATTGCCGCACTTTTAAGATACCCAAAGCGCTTTTCAAAGGCAATACCCTCCTCATCAGGGACAGCCTTCGAAAAGTACTTTGGATATCTTGAATTCCTTTCTTATTTTTATCCAACTGCCAGGGAAGTTAAACGAGGAACGACGACAAAGACGGCTTTTGGAGATTTATAACCTAAAATTCATTAACAGCCGTGTTTCAAATTTTCTTTCATTACAATGTTGCACACTGCTAGATTCATATCCTGTTCTCTGTTACGAAAATCGTCAATCTTATAAAAACGCCCTTGTACCACAAATATTTTTCGTCGTCGTATTTTCGAAGTGTTTTTCATTACCTTAATCATGATTCTCATTTCGGCCTCGACTGTCGATTTTATCATCACTCACAGCCCACCTGAAGATTTAAAATGCCCAAAAGGGGGCGGCAGGAAACTGGCTGGGTCACCCAACGATTGGTTACATGCAAATAAGACCCTCGTACTTGGACCTATCCTGACCTATAAAGGCTCGAATAATAATAACATCAATGTAGTAGTTTAGTGTGTTTATGGTGCTACATTTGTGGTTATATATGAACTTTAACTATGGGTGAACTATAGATTTTCGAATTTCCTTTCGCAGTGATGAAAATTTAAATAACCTTTAAAAGACTTAAGCTGCCCAGCACGTTCGTTTCTAACTGTAATTAGTCATGGAATTCTCACGAATGATGATTATATAATACGTTTAATACTCCAATACTCCACGCTCTCCGTTTTGTAATATTCTATTGGATGATCTGGGCATCATTCCTGAAATTCCACTGCTGTCAAATACTTTCCTCGCAAAATGTTGTATAAATGAAGCATTAGGTAAAATGTCAAGTGCAGCTATACATAAAATTATAAAAGATAAAATTAATATGTTATAACTATATTAAATAGCTTTAAATTGTAGTGAATAACGGTACAAATATGTTGAAAGGTACTAAAAAACTATGGGCCAAAATATTTCGCTCAAACAACGCTAAGCTATAGGATCTTGCAGTTTCAATAACTAGATATATTGATTTATAATCGAGATATTGATATGTAAAACGATATCCTCAGTTTTTTAATACAATATAGGTATATATCACCATTCCCGACCTCTTGAGACATTTAAACTCCATGATTCTCGAGTTTATTTCTCCAAAAAGTTAATGACTTGCTTACAATTAAAAATAAGACTACATTCGGTGATCAATAGAGTGTGTTGCAAATTTAACGTTAGATATAATACTGTTATCTTTGTTAGATAGTTCGTTTGAAACGAAAAACGTTTAGAAAGAATAGGGGAGTACATTTATTAGTTGTGGTTGTTAATTCTCACATCCAAAATGGTCTGAACATCTTCGATTATATAAAAAACCTTTCCGATAGGTACATAATAAGGTTTAGATCATCGCTCATACAAATTGAAGCAATTCTGATAACTGAACTAATTAGAACATAATAAGGATATTTTACTTTTAAATAGAATAGTACCTTGCTCAACCTCATACTCGAGAAAGTGGAAAATTTGCATTAAAATGTGTCAGAATTATTAAGGAAGCAATCGCAGCACTATTACACTACAATTATAACGACGATGAATAAGAGAACGATGCCAAATGCATAGAAGTATACAGACAATGTTCGTTTCCAGGAGTAAAGACACACACAATTTTCCATCGCTTCGGAGCAAACGTGAAACGGGCGTGAGGAAAACAAGAAATGGAAGTGCGAGCTAATTTAGGCCTCGAAGACCTTTTGATATCCGGTGATAGAGTAGCAGCAAATGGATGAGCTAGGTCTCGAACAGGAGATACAATGTTTTCCGCGGCAATTAGCGAGATCTTCGCCACCGACCGTAATGAACTTTGATTCCTAGAAAGGGGTCATACGATCGATGAAGCTGTCTCCAGGAAGCCTTGAGCGCATCTCATTCAGCCTCAGAACGACTCTTTTACATTATTCACGGGGCACGGCGTGTTTTTTTAAGCGTAACTCGCTTTTCCTCCCCCCATGCACACAGCGAGTTCATATCCCAAGGTATAAACTCTTAAAACGAGATGAAAAGAGGGGAAATAAAGATTATCTCGAGTCTTCACAAGCACTCTTACTATCGCCATTTTACCTACGTTTCGATCGAATATAGAAGACACGTTTGCTTCGTTAACGATCCTTGATTTTTCTTAAACTACATTCAGCAATTACTTCCTTCAGCTATTACCAATTCAGCTATTGTTCCTATAATTCTGCGCAGACAACAGTCCGAGACGTAAATACAGCTTGGCAATGCCGAAGTAAACTTGGCAGAAATCGATTTAGAAGTGAGATAGCATTAGTTATGTATTTTGTGGTCCCTAAGAGTATTTTAAACATTATAGACGTATTCGAAATATATTCGGTAAAATCTTAAAAATATCCTTTAAACTTATTGGTTTTGGAAATAATTTTTTTTCATTTGGAATGTACGATATAGTGTTCATAATTCACTTATTTCTTAACAATGAATTTATTTATGTATGGGAGCTTAAAAAATATTTAAATACTTAAGAGGTAGCTATTTAATTTTGTTTGTAAATTTGGTAAAACTGCTAAAATGGAATACTTTTCATTACCTAAAATTAACTAAATTCTCAGATAGCAATAACATAAGAAACACCTTTACAAAAAGAAACTTTAGTTGGATTATCTTGATCAATATCTCTGTTACCTAAGGATATATATTCTTAGCCAGTGTATACACTGGCTGGGGTCATATTGACCACAAGCGATTAATTAAAGCGCAACATGGCAGTCATTAAAAAAAAACAGATAAACACGGTTATCACGACTATTGTATGTTGCATGAGATATGAAAAAATCATTATGTAAACCATCTGGCCGAATAATGATATTTTCATGAAACTACGATTAATTGAATAAATTAGTTTGAACTGCCAGAATACAATGGCCGCAACCACGTTAAGGAATTAATTTTTCTCTGAAATAAAATACTGCAATAGAATTATTTAGGCATTTCCGTCCGGTTATGCTTCGGTAATTAGTTTTTAAATGCAAAAACATAACAGGCTACAATAAGGAAAACATCTCTCTGTGTAAGAGTCACCAAAATGTGGCCCAGTAAATAAAATCGAAATTACACCCATGTGCAAAAATATCAAGGAATCGAATAAATTTATTTTTTTAATTACTGAGTACCCTAATTAAGTAAAAGTGTATACGGTGATGGACATATTATTTTCTTTAAAGTCGAACATATAAGTGCATATTTCATTTCACAATACTTCCCGTCCATTCTTTTTATCGTACGCGCGAGTAAAAATGGGTATTTCAATTTTAGACTTGATTCCTTATTCGAAAATATTTCAAGCATGAATCGCCCGTGACCTTCGAACGAAAACCACTTTCAAAGGGAAATATATGAATATACTTTTAGATCGCCGTCCAATATCGCTTTGAGAATTCGGATTCCCTTCAACTCAGCTCCACGAATCAATCAATCCAACGAAAAATGTTTGTATTAAGAGTTGCGTGAAAAAGTAAGAAGCTGAGTGAGCATTGCTTTATGCTCCAATACGTGGAAATGAATGAGATTCTTCGAAGCTCATAAGGAAGTATTTAGTAGATTTTTAGGCATTTAATGAAATCCACAAGCAAACAGCTGCCTGCTTTTGTATGTGTTTCATTGTTAATTTCTTATCCATATACATATGTTTACGTAATATAAATATTACATAACAAAAAATGATATGTATTTATTTATTTAGTTATGGGTATTAATGCCGATGGATTCAAATGTGAAAATAAAGTGCAACTAACAGACTAGTTGGTCAAATTCACTATTCTATCAATTCAATTCACAAACTCAATTTAATGGACCATCAATCAATTCCATTTCTTATTTGAAATAATGTCTAATTTTAATGATCGCGAGAGAGTTTCAAATCAATTTATTTCGCTGGTCACGACCAGGATGAAGTTTGTGAAAGAACCGGAAATAAATATTAATGGAGGGATAATATTCTCATCCATGTTAGTGATATACAATCACTAATTGAAAATGTCAAGCATAAAGGCATCAAATTCTCAATGCAGGATGAAATATATATCATCTCTCATAAAATAATTGGTTTCGTGCGCCATAGGCAATCGAGACGATCCCGTCTGAAAATAATTCCTCGACAAGTAACAAACTAATTTTTCCACAGAGAGCGCAACTGCTTCTGGATATTTAGCGACTTTTTTAATCAGAGGTGAGGAATGAAATATTTTTTTGTCATTCTATTTTTAATTTCCTTGTTAAATGAGTAACAATACTCGCACAGTGTAAATAATCGCGAATTCAAAATGTTTGCAGAGGACATATTAATTAACTTCAAATATATAGTTTCTACAAGAAAAAATTGCTCATGGACTGTTTCAATACGTAGGAATCATCGTTATCTCTGTAGAAATGGACTTTCCCTAATAAACAAATTATAAAAATATTATGAAGTTTTTGCAAGGGCAAATTCGTTATTAAAATTCCCTTCCTTCTTGCCAATCGTCATTACTGATATATTCCATTAGTGGAGATGAATTTCAAAATGTAGGTTCAACTTCCGGAAAATAGAGGAAATTTGGACGTAAAAAACTTAGAGGAAAATCTTTCATCAGTGAAGATAGATGACCTGCGCATCTCTTGGAGTACTATCGTTGTAGCTGCTAATATGAGTGAATTTTCAATATTAGTATATTATCCATTTACCGAAGTAATATAACTTTCTCCTCAGGTTATCCAATTCTGATTTCTAGAACTATATATACGGTATTTAAAAATAATAAATGAATAAATTAACTAAGTCTATAATCCACAACAATAATTCAACGCATAAGCGTCATCATCTGGTGCGAGAGAATATACGAAGCACAGGGTATATATCGAGATGTTCAAGGTTAAGAGGTGGGGAAAAAAGAAGGGAGTTTTAGAGTTGTTAACTGGAATGTGTTTTGCTATTCTGTAGAGTATGGTAAGAGTGCTTGAATTAGTGGAGAGGGGAAAGGAAAAATATATTCATTGACGATGGATGAAGGGTTCAGCCGGTTTGCTTTGCAGATTTCAAATTGTTCTAGTGAGTCCAACTTATTGCCCTTGCTTCCTGAGTGTAAAATTGTGGGACGGAAATCGGAACTATGATTTTGGGTTATTAAATGTTCTGCAAAGTGGGATTGGGAAGAACTGTTGCCATACTTAAAACATCTTTTGTGCTCTTTAGTTCTTATTGCAATATTGATTGAATTTTATCAATTTAATCAATATCAATCAATTTATAAAACGCCTAAAATTATTGCGATTGTCATAGAATCGAATTATTTCCTGTGAATGAAAAGAGGTTCTAAAAGGAGGCGGAAACAATAATTCTCTAAAGCTCAGTTTATAAATACTAAGCATTTTATGGGTCAACATATGTTCAGAAGAAAGCCAAATTGAATGTGAAAAGGAGAAATATTTGAGCGGAATAAACCTTCAACAACAGCGTCCGACAATTTTTCTATCACAAAATAGAAAAATAAGGAAAACGTACATGGATTTTCATTCATAAATTACATTATGAGGAAAAATAAAAGAATATTATAAAAAACGATATCGAAAAAATAAATACAGTATATACTAGTCAACATTGTGTATAACATAACCATTCAGGCAACTCTTAGTAAGAAAAAAAAGAAACAAGAGAATTATTAATGATAAAAACAGAAAAAATACGTTTTTTATCATCATTAAAGCCCACAGACATGAAAAGATACCATTTAGTCACAATTAAACAAGTATTAATCAATATATTACACAAATAATAGAAATTTGACGCTGATTCAGGCATATTTTAAAAAACCGCGATAGAATGAAGTTAACAAAGTTGAAGCGTGAAGTTGCGATGGACGACTGTTCTTCAATGAGCTAATACTAATTATTGTATTTAATTAAAGACCATTTGATAAAATTATGCCAGTAAGAGTGGAAGAGTACAAAGATGAATTCTGTCTGTTAAGAAAAATGAGATTTGATAGGGCATTACCCCAAATGTACGTAACCCTTTCCGACCTTAATTTTTTCTATGAATAAAAAATTATTTTTGAATTTATTTGATGTTTCCATAATTCAATAAGCAATAAAGTCTAATTATGAGACTCTTTTGAAACAGTATTAACATAATAGTAAAATAAAAGAATCAAAATCTAAAAAAATAAGCAATTAATTAATATGCATAGTAAATAAAAAGCTCTGAAAATTATATCCAATATATTTAGTGTAAACAATAGGTTCTGGAAGGGTTAATTGTTTCATTTTTGCGCATTTTACTTTTAACTTTTCGATACTTCCAGCATTCACCAGTTAACCGAGGGGTGAGAAAGGGGAAACATAAAATATATATAAGTGTTAAAAAATTCACGCCTCTTACGAGATCGCAAATGCCCCTGTCGATTAGATTTCAGGAGCAAAATTATCATTTTTTATACATCTCCAAAATATCTCCGGAAAACAGGTCGTTATAGAGCGGAATGAAACAAAGGAGCAGCGAGGAAATGTCGCCGGGATCGAAGGTGGTTGAGATGTACCGCAAAACGCGGGCAAAGAGGGTAAAAAGGACTGTACATCTCCCACAGGTCATGTTACATAACCTCGCCCTTAAAAAGAGACTTCCCGGGAAAAATATCGGCCCTGAATCCAAGCAACATTCCGAAATAGAAGCTGGATTTTTTGCTCACTTTGCACAGATGGAAAATGGGACTGGCAATCGTACCCTTAAAGTAGGATCCAAGATGCTAAGGTAATGGACGTTAAAGGTTAAGGGCCAAATTTTATGCGATGGATTTCTGAAAAAACGTCACTTTTGGAGGGATAGAGTATTAAAATTCCTCAAGGCCAAGCTGAGCTCCGAAAGTCTATCGCAGTATGAATTCAGATAAATATGCAGCTTTAAGATTGCGTCAAATTTAAATCATAGGGCTATATACTTTTAGAATATATATATAAATTCAAAAACATAGACATTCCCCTGGAGATGAATAAATATTTAAATTCTTATAGAGAAACAGGCGAAAATCATCGACATGAATCGGACTTGAACCAAGGTTTCTTACTTGCCACAACACAATACGTGCAAAGTTACTCCCTTATCCTAATTTCCAATTCGCAAATACATATATGAATTGCACTATTATAACAAAGTTAAGAACTAAATAGACTCTCGAGAGCCTCTAGACCCTTCTTAGATAATACATGCATGTGTATTTTTGAACAATGACAATCAGCTGAAAATGCTCAGTTAATGTTTTCACAATAATGTGACTTAAAAGCGAGTTAACGGTTTGACTTTAAAATTTAGATTAAAATAAGGTTTAATCTCCTTATTTACAAATCTCGAAGAAAGATAGAGCTGGACCAAATGGAGAGAAACGATTCTCTAATTAGGCCTGGTGGAATTGCATAATACACGTATAATTCTGATGTATAATTACTCCTACGTAAAATTTAATGATAATTAATAACATAAACACAAATATGTTTAAAAATGAGATTAAAACTGTTAAAAATGATAATGCAGTATGAAAACTTTGTAACATGCTCTCTTATTAATATATGTATACAATACCGAGATAGGGATAAAATATAATACTGGGTAATATACTCTCCTATTAATATATGTATACAATAACGAGAGTATGAGTACAAAGCTATCTTTAAAATTCATGTAACCCACATTTTCGATATTTCATGCTACTTTATCATCCAGTATTCAATTCAATTTATTTTGAATGGTCCCATGGAGTCCATATTTGGAGTTAGTTATGGTAACAAAGTTTTGCTATGCAAACTCACTGATATGTCCAGATGCATGATAATTGAATGTTTACACCCAGCAATGCCATCCATTGAAAGCTTTCTATTAACATTTTGACATTCTAAAATAGTGTCTGTTCTTTCATTTGCTCGTAATTAACATTCATCACTTGATATTAACTGCGTCGGCGACGACAAAAAGCAAGTAAATGGGTAATTGGGAATTGCTCCAAAAAGCAGCGAGTACGGATACAAAATTATTCCGAATGCCATTACTTTTTATGCAACCGTGGAAACCGGAGTTCGTGGAATCACGTGAAAACTCTCTATATCAATAGCTGCACTTTTGTAAAACAGTAATTTGTATCAAAGAGATAGACTACTAAGACCTTTAGATAAAATCCACAGTTAATATCATTAAAAACAATGGCGGAGTAAACCATTAAATATCTTCAGGTTCATAGAACACTGAAGATGTGGAAAAAGATCTTCTTTATATAATTTGTCGTCTATAAAAAAAGTAATCTTAATTTAAATGCAAATAATAATGAATGACACTTCCGCACTATATGTTACATAATGTACAGTCCTGGCCAAAATTAACGCAGCACCGGCCGTAAGGATCACAAGGGAGGTGCTGCGTTAATTTTGGCCAGGAGTGTACTTATGGATTAAAATATTTTTTTGAGTCTGTCTCATAATTTAGGATTACATCTATATCTGTGTCTCAGTATTTAGTTGGAATATTACTCTTCAAATGTTCTCTCATTCGCTGAGTTCCATTTTATCTGATTGTCAAGTAAAATATTTTAGTTTGCACATTTTTAAAAGAAGTCAAAAATTACACTTTGCTTTGCATATTGAGGTGTAGTTTTTCAATGAAATAACATAATGATATTTTTAATAGCTCATATAAAAGACATTAAAGTTATCATTCGGAAGAATGATTAGACCCCAACCATTATCTCTACTATTATTTAGTATTATCACAACTTTGTGTTACTCATTATCACAATTTTCTATTAGATGCTGTACCTTTCTTTCCTTTTCTTAGCCAGTGAACCGTCGATAAAGCAGGTCCTCATAAGTGCATGTGAAATACAATTTTCGTGGTACTTTATGCGTGGCGACCAAATTTAATGGTTTTATTTAACTTCGCTGAAGCCCCAGTCACATTTACGATCTTGAACATATGAATGATCCTTTCAAGAGGAGGTAACTAAAAGAGGTATCATTCTCTACCCTCACCCAAAGGACAAATGAAAAATTCCTTTCATTGAGAAATACCGAGGTATCTTTAAATAAACTCATAGTATAACTGACGTTGGAAAATGTTTGTTGTGCTTACGCTGTTTGAAATAGAAACATTTGGAATATTACATTTATTCAAACTGTCAATATTTTATATGAAAATATGTGCTGGCCGTGGAATTATTTCGGCGATTGCGTAAAAATTGTTTCAAAATCCTATATAGTAGCATTTGTGGAAGTCTTTGTAATCGAAAATGTTTAAAATCAAATAACACTGAAGGCAACCGACTAAAACACTATTTCTGATGGATCAACATCAATTCAATCGTCTCTATACTACCTTCAGCATATCATATCGTACTGTCGACATTTGAATGAACAAGAAACGATATTTGTTATCTCTATAGAGAAAATGGGAAATCTGCATTTTTAATATCCACTTATCCCCCTTTTGTTCTTTCTGCTATCAAGATGTGCTCACTAAGCCCCTTGCGGAGGTAATTTCTTCGCATCAGATGATATTATATCAGTTCTCCCTATTGTTTTAAGGGAAAAATATTTCCATGTTTCAAAAAACACTTTTCTAAACTAGTTCATTATATGTTGTACTTATACTAACATTTCTCATTCACTCGATACCTTGGACGACATTGGTTACCATTTCTATTCTCAGCCTTCTAATATTTAACGATGTGAAAATTGTATACCTTAATTTATTCTGATAAACATGACAAATCACTTGTTGGAACTCCGTCATAACCAAGAAAGTAAAGCTCACTTAGTGATGAATGCTCTTTAATGATGAATAACTACAATGGATTACAGCAAAGGTATTTGGCAATAAACACAACTAAAAAAATAAGCAAATCGTAATCTACTGAGTAAATATCTCCTTCGATACCATTGCATACTGTTTAAAACCGCATGTTGAAATTCCTCCTGATTCCGGGAAATATCGCAGCCAAGTTTATATTTCGTTCGCATCATAATTTCGCCTCGGGACAATTCCCTTTTTTTGCCTGATGATATGCAGATCTGTGTCCTACGCTTTCCACCGCTTCCCTCAATTTCCACCAGTGCGGCGCCACCTGCGATCTCACCCAACAGTATAATCGTGATGCATTCTGGGAGGCAGACTGTCATCCGATATGTCCTCTGATTACGCCAAAAGCTAAATAAAAGGACGCGAGCGACGCAAAAAAATCGGCATTTTTCATTTGTTTTGCTTATTTTTGGCGAAAAAGAGCGCCACGCAGTAAATGACGGGGATGCGGGAAATTAAAAGGAAGCGACGAAATTTTCACGGTGTTTTGATTCGACCATTCGAAAACGGCAATAAATGTTTTTGTGGCGTTGGAAATAGGTGTGTGTGTGTGTTCGAAACGGGAGATGGCGTTCTCGAATGAGAGGATCGCTGGGAATTGAAGCGGAATGCAGCCGCGGAAATTAATTTGAATGAAGAGAATAATTAGTGGCCAAAACTTTATTCACACTGGAGTTGTCACATTCCTTAATTTTGAGTCAAACCCAGCATTCCATTTACTTTTAATTCAGGTAATTTAACCTTCAATTAATTCTAGTAATCGACTTCAGCTCAGAAACAATTAAATTTAGGGAATTTACGCATTTCATTAATATTTAGTGCTAACCTTTGCTTGCATGCTGACGTTGGTTAAAAACCTTCTCAAAAACTCCGAAACCTTTTTGCAAAGAATGAACATCAGACGAGAAACCGTTTTAATGGTAAGGGGTATATTTCTCTGAATCTTATAGAATGCCACTTAACAGGAGAAGGCCTTGCGAGCTTTCTCTCACCAGAAATTCTTATATCGCAGGGCACTGCAATTCTCATTTTAATTTCCCATCCCTTCGTGTATCTATATTGGATGCCTTTGGTTGCATAGGCTTCACTTTCTAGGTCAGATGTTTCGCAAATATGTCTACCTCAACACTCGTCGATCGCCTTGGAAGGTTTCTAGCAAACGGTGCGATGCCTGTGCACAATCATTCGCTTTTCATCAATATCGAACATCACATATCTCACTGATATCACATATTACCCATAAGAACTTTTCGATATGTTTATATCCTCAATAATTTCGAATTGAATTTCAAATACTCGGAGGTCAACTTACTCTCGATAAACGTGATAATATATTTTGTTGATTATATTTCACTTATACGTGGTGCATTCAAGTTATAACACCTCCGATTTTTTTTCTCATAAACTAATCACAGACAAACTGTGAAACTTCTGTCACTTCTTGACGTAATCTCCCTACAGCGGTAAACATTTTTTACATTGACGATGCAATGATTCCATGACCGCTGCGAACGCTTCTTTAGGGGTCTGCTTTGACACTGGAAAATCGCTGATGCAATTGCAGCACGGCTAGTGAATGTGCGACCACGAAGAGAGTCTTTCATTTTTGGAAAAAGCCAAAAGTCACATCCATGACACCATAACCACATGTCTCACTCAGCTGGCGATGCGTTTAAACGGTGGCACAGCACGCAAATTGAGAAAAAGAATGATTACACACTGTTCCTGTATTGAGAACGGCGCAATTTTAAGTATCAACAACAGTCTTAACTGTCTCTACTGCCACAGGAATTCTATGTGTTGTACAGTGTTAAAATCTCTATCACACATTTATAATGATTGTGCGCGTATTTAAAGAAACAGCATGTTTCTATCGGTAGCCAGTCTTGAGAGAAAAAATCGTAAGTGTTATAACTTGAATGCACCACGTAACATCGTTTTAATTTCAGAACTTAATGTAATTACACTTAAAGTTTCCTAGATTTATTTATATATTTTCAATTATTTACGTCGGAGATTATTCTAGACCCACAATATTTACTGCTACGTGGTTTACCAGTGAACACATTCTATCTATTATAGAACATTCTGATGTTATATAATAGATAGAATGACAAAAATTGAATAGTAGAGGAACTTCACTGTACTTCGCGCTCTATTACACAATAAAAATACGATACACACAATAAGAATTAAATTTTTGCAATATATACGAAGATCGTATGTTTATCACATAATAAAATACATTCAAAAGTTCAAATTAACGGTTAACCTTATAAAGCACTTCTATTCGGAGCGAGGGACAAATGGGTTTTTAGATTTCTTAGTGAAGTTGGACGGAGTGACTGAATTGCAAATGTTATTTTAGGCTTAAGCTAAGAAAATTGCCCAATTCTAGCGGCAGTCTTATACAGTGAGTTGGCTAATTCTGGACTTAGGCCGTGAAATTTGTTTTTGAGAGGACGTGACTCAGTGAACGCTTCAGTGCACAACTTTGATTTAAAAAAATGATTTCCTTAGCATTCCATCACCTTCATTTACTCATTACATCCTATATTTACGCAATAAAATATTAAACCATCATCTATAATTCAATAGTGCCATTTTTGGAGCGAAAAACTTGATATTTAACCACATCATATATGTATATAAATAATGATAATCAATTCAGCGAACAATTATTGCACTTAGATAGAAACTATATTACCTCAACTAACCTTAGCTGCCAAAGCAAATTTTATTTAAAATACTGCTAATATACTTTATCTGGACATAAAAGACCAATTAATGGGCAAAGATAAGTTACATAAGTAACGACCTTTGGATTGTGTTGTTTTACGTGTTCATTGGATGATTCTTTGTAAGTAAAACAATTTCTGCGATTAAAATCGTATGCTTATTATGTTTACTCTTTTCTATTGTATTCATCTCAAATTATTTCCCCATCTTCTGTAAACGGGCTTTAGAATTAAATTCTTTGGTTAAGCTAAAGTTTAGATACCTGTTTTTTTTTCGAAATTCGCCGCTAGGTGGCAGCACTTTTGTCAACAACCAACAAACGAATCGTCTATCGATTTCTCGGATTTTTATCTTATGCAGATTTTTATTTTAGCTTTACTTTGTTTGGCGTATTTCCTAAATTTAACTTTACGAAGTGTATTCATTAAGGACTCAACTCCAAAACTCCCGTATCAAATGGACGTGAAGAGCCCTCCAAGTAATTATTCTATTATTCTATTATTTGATGAATCTCGAACTTAGATTTGAAAGTTATGTATACTAAAGACAATAGCATAATTAAATGGAACATAAATACCCATAACTCAGGGTAGTATCCCTTAATAATTTTCTTTGCTTGCAGTTTGCAAGCACCCATTTATTAGTTCATGATATACCTGCATGCGCTTGTATTTAGATTATTGATAATAAATGCAAATCACATACTGTGAGGAAATTGCCAAAAATAGTTACTGGTAAAATTTCGGAAGAGCACTGGAACTTTATCTTCCTATATCTCCCTTATTACTGGATATTTTGAGATGAATTATATATTTTATTGAAGATAAAGGATTGCGAATTTTATTCATGTTGAGAAATCTATCCTAATTGTTATATTGTAGGAGATATTTCATTCCGAAAAAGGACTTTTTATGACGATTTTCGTCTGCTTTTCCGCCATTTTTGATGTTTCCTCGGGTTTCCGCTAGGGCGATACTTACTTATTTCAACTCTCACAATCGCTCATATCTTTTCTCCTACTCACATTCGGGCTTCCTTACTTAATAATAGTTAGTAAAATTGAAATAATTTTTGTTCCCATTGTTATAGCTTAAATACCACAAATATATAAGTATTCAGCAAAAATTAACAGATGCATGCCTTAGGAAAAACAACATGGAAATAAATGATTGGACAATGGAAGTAAACGGTGGTTAGTTTGTCTTTTAATACCGAAATAGTGACATCCACGTTTTAATGGTACGCGTAAAGTTTTTTTATACGCCTATCGCGGATCATTCTGAAACTTTATGGAGAAACAAAAGAATCCATAATGAGCGCTAGGAAATAATGTCGGGGACTCACTCAATACGTCGATGGACAAAAGAAAGGCGAGCGACAGTCCGACAACTTGTGGCATTTTATTCGTCTCCCCTTTGTTGTCATTCGGTTCGATCGAAAAGCAAGTGTCCCCATTCCTTCCAGCACGGAGTTCGAGGCCGGAGCGGGAAAAAATAGCCTATCTGGGTCAATGGATGGCAGAAATTCATTCTCTGACGAACCAGACTTTAAGCGCAAAGTGGTAGAAGTGAAAGATTGATTTTTGAGGGACTCTGTGAAGGATGAGCCCGTATTACGCTAATGGTAAGACTCGTTCGGAAAAAAATCGCCACAGTCCTTGGACTCTCGAACATTTCCCATGGAAACCTTTTGTTACGTCACTCGCGCTCCAAGATCCGCGAAAAACCGCCATCCTTGAACGTCTTTTCCCGTATTTCCAAAAAATTTAACGACCCCGTTACGTCCATCCGTCGCTCTTTTTTTAATTGCATCTTTTTTTCGCATCTTCCGAGCGAATGTCTTTTTTCGCGGAAATCTCCGAGGAATCGCGCTTACGTGTTCACCGGAATCTCTCCCGAAATTATTCTTCTCTTTCATCCCTCGCGATGATTTCAATTACGTCACGCCTGTCCCCGTGACGTCCCGTTTCAGAGGGGCCGTCGGATTCATCCTTCGCCACTCCCAGAGGAGATACTGGTCCATTACATAAAGGCATTCGACGACTTATTAGCAAAGGTTATTCGGATAAATGTTCCCGATGAGGTTTCATTTCAAGGTTCGCTATCGGGTACGCTAACGAAATTATTGTGAGTAAAAACCTTTTGAGAAAACCGGACAAGGGCTAGAGATTAGGACGGGGTTACAGCACCAATGTCATTTTCACAAAATGGATTTGTTTCCATCAACTGATACCCGAGCATTCTGTAATTCATCAAAATGGATGAAGAGTTCTTGCGTATACTTATAGATGTCATTTACATGATAATACCGATTCCATCGATTAAACTGTCTATTTTGAGGTTTTTGTACATTTTTTAATTATTTTCAGTCAAATTTTCTCAATACTTTTACTCAAAACTATTGAATTTAAAATCTGAAAGGAGTTTCTGTATTAGTCTTAACGTAATTCCATTTTGCGTCATATGCCAATTATTCTTTAATCACTCATCACTCAAACATACATATACTATTGTTCTGTTTTAATTAAACATAATCATCATAGCACTCCATTACTTAATAAGGAAAGGAACTATATAGACTGGTAACGAAACACATTGATAGGCCTTGATGCAGTGGTAATCCATTATGAAAGAAAACGATTTGTTTTTTATTTCACTTTAAACATTAGTATTGTCGCTCGTTTCATTTGTAATGAGTTTCTGAATTCTTTTCATTTCTTTATTAGTGTGGACAGCAAAATATTTCAAATACGTCTCCAATTAAAACACGTACGACAAAAAAGTATGCCTATGTTCACAAAAATATTACCTGAAATCAACATCATCTAAACATCAACGGCATACTTCTGTTGAATTCTAACAACGCGAACGAATACTTCAATTAACAAAGGGCTTGAATCGAAGCGTCGAAGTATCATTCTACACATTCATAAGTATTTTCCCGTAAAGAAAATTGAATACCATCTCCCCCTATTATGAAAAGAGTAGGTGAAGATGTTTTGAATGAAGAACTACCTCATTTGCAGTGACTTAAAAATTGTGTGAATTCCGAATCCAAATTTCATGAGAAAACATCCGCATTTAAAAGAAAAGAATAACTGTGGAGACAATGCCTCTTGCACTATTCATAACGGAGAAAAGATTCAAGAGGCTGTGCCGAAATAAAAACTAGGGAAATAAAACGCATGTTGCGGTATTATGTATGCAGCATTCGTTAGCACTTTGTCGATGAAATATTTCTTTTGTAATCCTTATGGAACTCTGCGAGAGAACAGAGAGATGAACTGTCCTGAGAATTGCGATGAAAATTTAGAGGAAGAGATAGATGAGAGTACATTGGAAGTCATTTTGTTTGGAGATTACTCAACAGTTTTCACGACCCGAATTTTCCAAATCTAGTAGTTCTCGAAGAAAATTTTGTATGTTTGTCGTCCGGACCTACATTCTCAGGAAGGATTGAAATAACTTACTAAATTTTGGAATAACTATAATAAAAATGATTATAAGTTACTACAAACATTTAAAGGCAAAATTATCCAGCTAATCGACTCATGCGCCAAAAATCATAAATAATTTTACAAGTAGAATATGCATAAAAAAATTGAGGTGCATCGGAAAGGGTGCGCTCAAAATTATCACGATGAAAAAGTCAGTGATACTGGCTGACTTTATAAAGGTTGGAAATCATGGAGTTTCAGAAAGTTTAATTAAAGCTACATAAAAACATGTAAGCTATACCCCAACTATCTCAGCTACATTCTCAAGATTCTGGAAGAAACTTTATACTCAAATAAAGGCCCTTGTAAATTTATGTACCTATTTAATCTGTTCTCTACATTCTCCACCGTATTCTGGGGAATTAAAGAATAAAAATGTTATAAAAAAGACAGAAATTCACGCAATCTATTATATAAAATCGTCAGAGGTCAACTAAAACGATAAATTCACAAAATTCTCTCTTTTACAAAACATATAATTTAAAAAAACAATAGCTTGACGATTACTATAACGACCATTAAACCTATATAGAATGAATTTCATGTCTTCTCCAATATATCAAAATTAACGTCTCTAATTCTAATTGGGGCTAATTCTATTCCTAACTACCCATTTTGATTTACTGCGAATACGACTTTTTGCAAGTGTACCCATCGTAACTTAGTCAGTTTCCAGGCTTTGAATGAAATAGCTGACAGGAGCACTTATATCGATTAATTCAAGTGGAGAAATGAGAAAGTAATCCACAAACTCACGAGTGGGAAACGACCCTTGAAAATGCGCTTACGTAACTTTCGATTCCTCCAATCAAATTACCATGCCAAAAGACCTCGGCGAGAGAAAATAAAAAACGAATTTAAAAAAAATTCTCCGTTTGCACAATCGGAGGACACGTGCGGAATACTTTGGACACATTTTCCCGTTGAATATGCTCCCAACTGCCTTTGACGACACCCTCTCTTCTGGCGCGGATGAATAATGGATTGTTAACAGCGAAGATGTAAAAGGAAAGACTACTGCGGCACAGTTGCTCCAAGCGAAGGCGTCTGCATCACCCGATCGGCGGATTCAAGCGTTTCGTTAGTGCGCCTCGGGGAACGGCAGTGAAAGGAATTCGAGCAGAGATCGACTCCATACATGTCTTGAAGAAGCGCTCGCTGTCGACACACAAAATTATGTCCCGTAAACTATGTGCAGTTGCGGCGACAGCCTCTTTGTCTCGAGCATAGAGGCGAATGCAGGCAATTAGATCTCGAGATTGTACTTCTCGAATTTACGGAGAGAGCTACGAGCATGATGAAGCCAAACAATAGGAGGGACGGATTAGTGATAGATTATCTTGTTCGAACGAGTAATGACGCACTGGATTTTCAAAAAACTACCGAGTCATTAGAATTTACCGTAGGGGAGACCGGGGCTGGTTGGCCGAGTTTTGTTTTCGGAATTTCTGTACTCATTTTGGTTCGACTTTTTGAAAAACGGTTTGCTTTGTCATAAAGGTACAACCCTTGAGCATATATGTGAATTTTTTCATCTATGACAAAAAATCAGGGAAAGAGTTATAAACAATCAAATGCGGCACCAAAAATCGGCCAACCAACCCCAGGGCCGGGGTAGGTTGGCCGAGTTTTGTAAAATAAGTGAAACATATCAAATGCATCAATAAAAAAATATTTAATAGTGTAAAAAAGTTAGTTTTAATAGTTTTGTAATATGTAGGTACGTAAAAAACCTCCGTTCTTTACTTTTTAGTCTTTTTAACATTTTTAGAATTAGTTTCGGCAGCTTTAGTGAACTTTTTCATAGCTCTCGCGGCTTTCTTTTCCTCTGCCAGCGTACGCTTACGTTTGCTTTCATTTTTCTCCTTCTCCAATGCTGCTTTAATTGGGGAATCGGTCAAAATTTCGGTCGATCGGCGTTTACGATCTTGACGCTTCTTCGAATCAGTTCGTGCACTCGCCATGGGGAGAGGTCTGACGTCTTCAGGGAGGCTTACATCTGCAGCAGATTCTATGCTGATGGACGAGTTTTGTTCAGGGATGGGTCGATCTGTGACAAATCCTGCTAGGAGCTCCTCAGGAGGAAAAATTTCAGGATTGAAAGGGCACACGCCAGAGACTCTGAAACCAGCTCGAATATTGTTCGGTGTGCAGGCGAGTGGAAATGCACTGGCTAAGATTCCCGGAAAGTCGTAGATGGTCATTGTTTTGCCAGGGTTGTTCGTCATCCACGCATCAGAGTAGGTATTTACGAATTTTTTTAATGGACCTGGATTTTTTAAATTTACAACTCGGCCAACCAGCCCCTTCGGCCAACCAGCCCCCGTCTCCCCTACATATTTGAGTATTTAAGATGACTGTACCATAAGCTAAGGCACCAAATTTTATTTAAAAAAACTAGGAAACTAATTGGCTCGAGTATAAGCCTAGGGTGAGAATCACAGCAGCTACTAACCATCGTAAATGAAAAACACTTATTAACTGGTAAACCACTCATAAATTTTAAGATAAACATAGGTACTTCATTAAATTTAAATTAAAGAATTTGAGGCATCAGCAGGTTAGTAGGAGAAATTGCCAAAGAATTGTTCATTATGCAAGAGAGGAACTAATAAGCAGAATTCGGACTACGGCAGACTTTTCACTGGAGAACAGGTGAGTAGGTGTAACCGTTTATACTTGAGTGTAATTCGAGGGGAGCCTTTCCAGCACAAAATACACTGACAATATAAACATTAATATATGCTGAAAAACTTGGCTCATTGACGAGTATACACCGAAATTAGCTTAAATAGACACAGGAAAGGGAATTAGATGATTCTATTTGAATTCTAGACCGATTGGAAAAGTGAAATTGTTGAAAAGAATTGTTCTCCAAGAAAGCAAGGAGATATATATTTTAAGGCTTTAGAAAATAGCTTCGTAAGCCTTTCTAAGGAAGAATTCCGATCTTCAGAATCATCATCCCTCTTAGGTAATAGAAAACTCGACTTCGCCGACATTTTCCAGACTAATCCGCATTCAGGTCCAGAGCAATTTGCGTGGACGAAGATGGTACCATTCCCGTACTAATCCCTCTACTGTGTAAAATCCTCCGTTTCTTCAGATAAATTAATTCCCGCAATTGCAGCTTGGGAGACGCTATCTGCGCAGCTTGGGGGGGGGGGGATAATTCGTGCACTTATTAGAAGGCGGGGAATCACCCAATTTGAATTCTTAGACCGAATGAAACCGTACGGAAGATGAAAGCGGATCTCCCAATCAAAGCGCGGCTTATTCTGCCACAGAGGGAGTTATTCCGCGGAACATGTAGGTCAGCCACAACGGTCTCTAACCATATGAGACGCACACCGCTCTTGTTGTTCTTGGCACCGAATTGTGCCCGAGAGACGCCCCGAGGGGTAACTGAACTCCCCATATTCTTTCGCAGACAAACAAAAGACGGGAGATTTTAATTCCCGCCGAAAAAGGGTCTAATCCGGACAGGGAAATGAAATAAAGTATCGGGGAACTCGGACGCGATCTCCTTTCCATTCGAAATAGCCTTTTATTACTTTCTTTTTTCCCAGGCAGAGGCGCTCTCTCGAAATGAAATGCCCAATTCATTTTCGGCTCTCTCTCTCCTTTATTTTTAATTCGAGAATACTTTCGGAGGAGAATCCTCTCTCACTCAAGAAACCCGTTATTTCTTAATGAGAATAGCGTCCTATTAGTTGCACATTAGTGCTGGAGCGATGAGGAGACCGGTCTCTAATGAAGGCCCTCTTTTTCGGGACTTTGAGCACTAGCTCTTCGCTCACTCTCTTGTCTACTTGGAAAAAGAGAAGAAACACAAGTTGGAGGTGGTGAGTTATGCCAAATGAGAGGAAAATGGACCATGGAAAGATATCAAGAGTCGCGGACGAATCATCAAGCGAGTCTCCTACTTTGGTGTTTCATTTGGGAAGGTACTCGGTATTAAAATATCGCTAAGCTCCTTTGCCATTCTCACGGTAATTGTTGCCGAAAATCTCCGTGGTGACCACATTTGTGGATACAATAATGCTTAAAAATAGTAATTAGGGAATGAGAGTGAAATTTGCAAAAGTGTAAGCGTATTTTCACTTTCGCTTTGTATAAACGTTATTTCTTGGTTAGAAACGCATCTTGCTGAAAGGAAAATGCAACATTTCGTGTACTTCGAAAGATAAATCCTGGTGAAATTTGGTTGTCTTAAAAATAAAATATGCAGTTAAAACATTTTAAACTGCGCTTTTTATGTGGTGGTCATCATCAAGTAAATGAAATACATTTATGTTTATGCATTGAATTGTTTAAAAATTTTACGTCGATATTATTCCATTGTAAAAGCTATAACGATCGATATTTCATTCAGTGGAGATGATAGTACATTAGTCTAAAAATATGTAACGGTCGCATAAAGGAGACATTGCAATAAATCTCTTATTAAATATCCTTTTTAACGGTTAAATTGTATGAATTTACGGGTATGAGCGTCTTATCGATTTGAATTGCATTCTGGTTACAATTAGTTTATATA
Organism: Sympetrum striolatum; assembly: GCA_947579665.1. NCBI lineage: Eukaryota > Metazoa > Arthropoda > Insecta > Odonata > Libellulidae > Sympetrum > Sympetrum striolatum. Next base: position 54,903,937 of record OX388348.1, on the reverse strand, counting down.
TTTATTTAAACCTTCTATCTTGCCAAATTTTAATGCTTTATAGATGAATGCTGGCAAAAATTAGAGCGATTCCGCATTGATTTGGAATAAAATACATTTCCTCATCACGAAATCATTTCAAATTGAATGCACTACAATCTATAAATGAATATCGCCTAAGAAAGTATAGTTTTTTTACGTAAGAAAACATTGAATGCAGGACGTAAAGAACGAATGAGTATTACAATTTTGCTTCCAATGGAACTTAAAAGTACCAAATTTCCATTTCGTGGATTAAAATGTTAGCTACCCGAATAGAAATTGCTGTAACCCTTCGGATTTTAATTATCGTGATTGAGATTCTCCTACAAGATGACACGAATTTCTTCTGCAGTTAACATTTCACGAATTATTTGGAATTAGCACTAACCGAATTAAAATCCTCGCAATAATTGGATGGCCCCATTTGACGAGATTCTCGTAAAGATGTCCTTAATCTCCGGAGCGCCATTAAGTTGATTGGATTTATGAGATCGAAGACACGACTTTAAGCAACGGATTTTATTGAAATTAATCAGAATTATTCGAATATACAATTTTGACTAATGAAGTTGGAGTTAGTGATGCATGTGATGAAGCTCGTTTTTATCGTCTTCGTGAGTTCAAAAGAGCAAATTGCACTCAAATGCATTCTTATATTATTGGATTAGATCTTTCCAGGAACTAATATACTGTGATCAACTATCAATCCATTGGATGATTACTTTTCTACGATTACTAAAACGAGTGGAACAGTTGATAAATCTTCTACTCTCTTTAGAATTCAATCAGGACATGAGTACAGTGGACATCACAGAGAATAAGTAAGCACTTGATATGAATAATAAAAGTAGAAGCGTCAGAGTAGAAACAATAGCCAATATACTTGATCATGCCGAGCGTAACCTGCGGACGATATCAATGTTTTCTTGTATCTTGCTGTATTTTAATTATTTGAGAATATTCATGTATATTTGTAAGAATTTTGCTAAAGTTGAACTCTTCAATTTAAAATTTAATTCAGTATACATTGTAACTCATTCTATCTACAATAATATAGTCATTTAAAGCCTAGAAAATTTTTCATAGTTTTAGATGCGTAAAATAATAGTTATTTCTTTCATCTATAATTAATATGAAATCCTCATATAATTTTCAAAAACAATATAAGATCCAAATTTCCATTCTAAAATTTTAGGTATTCGCTAAACTATATTCAACTGCGAAGGTACCAATCTACCAAGAAGTCCTTAGATGGACAAGTTGCTATAAATCATAAATTCTTATAAATATTTGTATTCCTGAGGTAGTGTGTCTAGTTTCTAACAACAGTTTGAAGATAAGCAGCTCATTCAAAAATCTTCAAGAACGCTCATCAGCTAATAATCCCACATAATGAATCATTCTTTAATGTTTAGAAATTCCAACATTGAACTAATGAATAATTGAAGCATGCACAGTTAGGTACTTAGTTGATATTTTCCATATTAGCTTTTCTATAAATTAGCTTCCTATAACTCAAGAGATACTGATTCGTATATTCAAATTTTATTTTTTTGGGGGAGAACTAAAGATTAAACCCTCCAGCATGGCATTAACTGTACTTTCATATTTATGAATTTGGCACTCAACCAAAGTAGATATTAAGGAAGAATGCTAATAAGATCCGCCTGCATAAATCACTCTATTCTAAATCCCAAATATATTCGTTTCCATGCGAGTGGCTGCAAACATTTCCTAGTCTCCCACAACAAGACTCTCCATTTGCTCACGTGAAAGGAGCGCAATTTTTCGCCTTTTCATCCTTGCAGTACGTCGGAGGGAGCGAGGAGTAGCTTGTCGTTGGAAAAGCATATAAGTCACCTCTGTGTAAGCGGTTTTTAAGGAAGGTCCTCTTGAAGGCAAAGCAATCTCAGTTGAAAGGAAGGAGAGGATATAATTACAAGAGAAGAAAGGCGAAGAGGGAGAAAAAAGGAGGCAAAAGTGCTACCCTCTTCCGGGAGGTAAGTGGAACTAACGTAAGTGCGTATTGGGGATGAAAAGAAAACGGAGGAAAGCGAAGAGAGAGAAGTGAAAGGGGAGGAAGAGAGTCTGGAAGTGAAAGCGATTTCATTATGCGGAGATATTTTTCTTCTCTCGCAGGGGGGAGGGGGTCGGAGGGGAGTAGCGATTGGAAAGGCATTTTACTTATCGTCATCCAAACATTTTTGGGAAGTGGCTTAAGGGAATGATCGAGATTGTGAAACGGATTAACAATTATTTCTACTTAAATTCGGAAGAAAATTAGAGCGCTAGGGAAAATGTGAATCAATATAACCAATGCTAATTACATTCCAAAGATAACACTAGTATCGAGTTGTTAACTAAATTTCGAAAGAGAATAGACTGGTAGATATTCGAGATAAATACAACTTCAACAACCCTTTCCTCGAAATGCAATTCTGATAACAGTTTGTAGCTTGCCTTTTTCGCTCCGTTAAAGTGGAAACTTTTACTCAAAGGATTGGATGGAAAAGCTTTGGAGGGTGTAAAGTTGATTCATTCATTGGGAATTAAAGTATATTTATGTATTCAGTTTATATTTTTAATTACGCAAAACTTGTTACTTTAGTACTTGCTCAAAAGGAAAGTTTTAAAGTAATATAGTTTGGGTATTGTGAAAGGATAGCAGATTTAGAATTAAGTAGGTGTGATAGGTTTCTATCTTTTTCCCATGCAAGAGAGCTTCCTCTGTAATGTATATATTTTTATAAATTTTAACGAAGCAATTATTCATCCAAGTATAGGATAAACGGAGGTGAAAGAGTGAGTTATTTATGTAATTCACGAGCAAAGAAATACCATGAAGAAATTATTGGTGGTGGATACTAATAGAATATTTGTCTGAAAAATGTATATGAGAAAAATGGGGAAAACACGTAATATCAAACTAATTCCGTAACATAATTCTTGATAAGTACAGATAGATTTTAGATCTATACATTTGATTTCCAGGATTACATAAGAGTGAGGCAAAATCTAAAGCTCTGACAAAAACTAAAACAAATTCACAAATTTGTATGTAATATATAATTTAATTTTTCGTTAATTAGTAATTATTCACAGTAATCAATTCTTTTTTAATACCTTTATATTTTTGAAATATTAATTAAATATTTTAATTTATTTAATAACATGTTATGCTCAGTCACAAAAGATATGTAAACGTTTATATGAAGCTTGAAATGTAGCATATTACCTCAAGGTCGCAGTTTACGAAGTATCTAAGGTGGTAAAAAGTCTCCAGAAGACCAGAGAGACGTTATAACACTTGTAAAGTCCCCGTATTTCTTTCGTAAGATGTTTCGGAAGGATTAAAAATCTAGGTAAACGTATAAAGATACATTCAGTCGTATCATTAGTAAGGAGAATGGTAGAGCATGTAATGTAGGCCTTTGAGTAGGCTATCTCACGCTGCCCCTTACAATTTAATTACGGTGTTCAATCCACTCTCGATCGCAGAATGAAAGCAGTCGCGGTCCATGAAACGCCAATGGCACTATCGTTTGCAAGTGTAATCGATTTATGCGGGATTCGCTTCTTACTATTCACGAACTGCTTTTGGGCCGAAACCAAAAATAACGGCCCGTTAGATAGGGGCTTATTCAATTTCCTCTTATTCTAACCCCCGCGACTTTATGCCCACCTCCGCTCAAAAGTTATGCACGGCCATTCTCCCGTGCCTTATGTGAGGAGTTACTGCGGTGAATATTGCCCAAGGGAGGAAGACCTCCCACGACCGAGAGAAAGGATTCGAACCCGAAAAATCTTCCTGTTTTTCTAACCTAGCGCAGGGATTTTCAATTTGGAAGCTACGGAAAATTCGGAGAAATGAGGATATTACGTTTTACTACGACTACTTTTTCTGGATTTCCGTTCAAATAAGTTACATTTAGCACGATTTACCTTTACTTTCACGCTGCACGGGGGAGAGGAGATCGAAATAGTGAAAATTTCGAGCTTGGAGAGTGAAATTTGTTTCCGGGTCTGTGGAAAGTATTTTTCGTTGTTTTTCCGAGCCTCGCTGGAATATTTTTACTTTTTCATCCCGAATCTCACCCAATAATAGCTTGTTTATTGTTCTCATACTGTTTGGCAATAAAGAGTAATAAGAGTATACCTATTATGAAAAATCCCAATGCTGTGTTGTTTGATGGAAACTGAGTATTTTTTTCAAACGAATTAATAAGATTTGAGGCGTCATCGTTAAAAAATGAACACATTCTATTTCGCATATGCTAATCAACTTAATTCGTCTATTACTATAATGTAAATCAACGAAGAAATTAGCGAGGATTTCATAAACTTACGACACTTCTTAGAGGATCATTCATACTTAAAGTCCAGTTTGGGGAAACGAACCAACAATAGAATATAGACTTAGTATTTCTAGTACAATACTTTATTTATAGACCAATGTAGTTTCCCCATGTACGAATTCGTGTTCATCAGAGAATATTCAACTATAAAAATTTCTGGAATAATATTTAATATGTTTAAAAGTAGCTACGGTTTTGGAATAAATATAAAAAAAACAACAAACAAACTTAATATGCATTAATTATCTAATGGTATCGGTATTGGTATAGAATCGTTTCTGAACTTTATTGAAACAAGGAATATATTCTGCTTCTTTTCTTAAATTATGAGTTGCTTATTTAATGAAGTTTATTTACAAAGTATGTTTTTATACATCATTTTTAATTATGTTATTTTCCTTTGTTAGATTATTAATTTTCTATTCAATATGCAACTATTTACTAAACTTGCCTGGTCGCTTGACAATATAATGAGTTTGATGAATATTCTCAACCGCTATATAAACCTAGGTTTTTCCTAAGTTGGCAAGTAACGCTATTTGAATGAGCAGAGTACCGTGATGGATTCGGAAGATAATCAAATATGAGTACCGGAGGTTTTAGTGAAGCTGAACTTTTGGAGAGTAAGCCGAAGTTAATCGGAGCTTGTAAAAAAGGAAGTCAAACGGAATCTCAACAACGCGAATCTCTTCAGAGTTGCGATTCCGATCGCGAAATTGGATGTTGGCATTGTGGAGTTGAGCAAATCTGCGATCGCAATTTCGTGGAAGCCACGAGCCAAAGGTCAGCCCGTTGCGAGGAAAGGAATATGAAGACGTATTAGGAAAAAAGTGCTCCACGGAAGTTTATTCATGTTGTAGTTTGACAAAGGGAAGTCAAGTTACTTCATCATTATAACTGCGTCCATTGTGAGTTGGTAAAAAACCTTGCGGTATTCTAAATATTACATTTTAAATAAATTGTGAACTTTTATTTACAATTCCTGCGTTATCGTATTGTGATATATAAGGTATCCAATGACATAATTTGATTGTAAAACGTGTAAAATATTTGAAAAATTGTGTTAATATATATAAATGTTTTTTAAACATATTTAATGGTAATTTGTTATTAATAACGCTGAGTTTGGGTCAGGTAGAATACTCAAAACACTAAGATACTCAATGAATTAGAAATATTAATTTTGATTTGAATCGATTATAAATAAACAACAGAAAAACTAATATTTCTTTCCTAAAATCATTTAAAACATGTGCTCTTACGTTGCTTTCCTTTGGATATATTTTGCTTTGAATAACCGACAAAATTACTCAACGTTATTTGAGTTATTAATTAATATGAATGCGAAAAATGTACTGAGATCGAATTGTAGCGGGAAGGAACATGAATGCAATAATAATGGGAGGGTTTTGATTCTTGATCGACGAGTGAGTCAAGTTATAAAATATAGAATTTTATTTTATTATATCTAATTGTAGATAAAAATTAATCTTTAATAAAAATTTTAAAAGTATTTCGATGGTATCTTAACCTTCTATTTGGAATAATATCTAGTTATTAGAGCATCAATGCGGAATTGTATGTTCTTATGAAGTATTGCTTCATCTATTCAAGAATCAAACTATAATGTGTTCCTTGTATACGATATAATATCCAAAATTTCACTATGTTTTAGATCTTGAATGCTTCAGCTAGAAGAATGACTGAAATCTTAGAATAGATGAGGAAAAAGAGATTCAGCATGCAACGGTATGCAGAAAATATATAGATATATCTTCCAAACAGAAAAAAATACTGTAAAAGAACTTTATTTCTATGGATACGAGCATGCGGAATAAAGAAAATGAATACAGCAAAAAATTATTTAGTATATTCGGTTAGAGGCCAAAGGAGGAAAGAAAATTCCAGGTAGTACTAGCGGAAAGCACAATAGAACGAATGGAATCATTCTGCCAATTAGGTAGCAGTTGTTAGTACAATATTCCAAGTCAAGAGAGCTTTGTAATGGGAAAGAACCATTGCTGACAAAAAATACTGCAAACTAGGCTATTTTGAATAGGTTCACAAAAACATACAATGGAGCGTACTTCTGTATTAGGTCGATTTGATGTTTTGACAAATTTGATCGCTCCACTTTGAGATGAATTGATGACTGTGCAGTTTCTATAAAATAGAAGCTTTTGTTTATCCGTTTTGTAAATAAATTCACATTGTTCGATGATAATAGCATTATTTTCTAAATTAATCGGTCACTTTTTTCTTTTCTGATGTGACTCTCTTACTCTAATTACTACAGTAATCTTCATTGTGGTCACCGATTCAAGGATCGAAGACTCTGGAGTGGAAAATACGTCGAAGTAACCAAAATGTGATGATAGCTACGAACTCATACACTCTAAACACTCCCTTAATTAAAACAATTATATTTCCAGTATTTTGGTTTTCGAGATTTCGGTTTGAAGATACTATTTGACGATAAAAACGGGAATCTCTATTGATTTTTCCTCAAAGTACTTCAAGCAACCTTGAATTCTAATTAAATTTTGACAAAATAAAAATATAAAAGTCTGTTATGAGTAAAATCAACCTTAAGAACATTTCTTGTGGAATTTACGCACATTGACAACAGATCAAAAGAGCCACAGCAAAGCGAGTAAATACCGAAGTAGGAATTAAATCACGAGCCACTAATAACCTGAGATCGATTTCCTATATTGGCGCATCCTAAAATACCCCTCAGTTCCGATTTAGCCGGAGAGAAAGCAGAGAGTTTTTGAGAAAATAATCCGCACGTCTTGCAAAGGAAGGACGAATCTCACACGTGTGGTGAAATTAAGGGCCCAAAGTGCAAATGGCGGATAAAGGCAAAGGGACTTTTCTGCTCGGCCGACCCTTCCTGACCACTCACCCGGACAATGGCCGCGGCCGGACCTTACCTTGAATAATTGCTCGGTAGGTCGTGATAAATGCGGAACTCCCAAGGAAGGAAAAAAACTTGTTAAATGGGTTTCGGGAAGGCGCTCTTAGGAGAGATTCTTCCGTCGTTAGGACTTTCGCTTTATCCATACAAACCGATATACTCTGGCTGTTTCATTTACCGAGATTAAAATGGTATTCATGTTAGTCTTCTTAACTTAAGAACTTTGGAAATATATATAAAAATATCCTGTAAATGAAATAGTGATTATCACTTGAGAGACCCAGGTATACTTTGAAAAATATAATAGAAACTGTCTATATTGTTTTAGTTAACTCCTATTTGAAGTCAAATGCACATTATTTACTTAAAATAGATGACCGTGAATGAATTTAAACTATTACTTCTTTATAATTATATGTGAGAGGACATTTTCCTCTCATAATATTAACTGAAAACTTTAATCGTCCTAATTTTGATTTGGAATCAAACAGCTCTTTCAACAGGATAATTTTAGGCTTATCTCAATGATGTATGGTGATTTCGAGCTAAAAATCCTATTTGAACTATATCTCATTATAAATTTATCAGTTAAATAAAAATAAATATAGTTGGGATAATAAATTTGTAGAATAAATACTTGAGCTTCTTATTCCGCGATAGGCATGCTAGAATGGCCAATAAGGAGAGAGAGGTTTAATGATAGATCCCATAAAACTATAATAAAATATTTACTTTTCTTAGTGTTTTACACATGTACTTAGTGTATCAATTGATACGAGTATGATTACCAAACCCCATCAAAATCGTGAGAAAAACAGTACATAGAACGCTTGCAATAATCTGAGAGGAGGCTAGTGGAGTATTTCTAGATTACACTGCATTTTCCATGTATGCTAAAGATATTACGGATCGAAACTATCTATTCTAGGAAAATAGGGAAACATATACTTTCAGTATTGTAAATGAAATCGATAAATTGTCGATGGTAATTGCTCTAGCCCTTTCGTAGGATAATTAAATGCAGGGAAATACAGGAAGATAGAATTTCCTCTTACTCTTAGATTTGGGTATCGATCGACGAGAAGAGGAGCCATCGGAAACTTCCTTTGGATAATATGATCACACGCAAGAGCACGCCTCTTTGGAATCACGGCAGAAAGAGGCAACTTGGAGAGCGGATCGTTTGACCCAAAGCTCCCGTTAAACAGAGATGTCTTCTCCTGTAAAAGCGATCCATACTTGACGTTTTTAGTGCCATCGGCTTAATACATACTTTCATCAAAGACGGAAAAATTCAAGGTGTGATATATTTCAACCTAAGAGATTATTTTTTTAATTTAAGACCTGCTTTGCCTAATACCTAAATTTATCGAGCCAGGATTTAATTACCAGATAATAACTACTGATGTGTCATAGATTTGATGTTGGAACTCTGTTCTGATATCGTGAGCAATTACTTAGCTATTTTGGTAGATGTGAAAATAAACACCTAAATGAATACTTCGTTAAAAATTATACGTATAAATAAAGATATTAACCGTTAACACCGTAACTGTGCTCAATTTCAGTAATTCCTTACACTTTTCATTCATTTTCTACAAAGTTCAAATTTGGCATATGATAGTGATGGGGGTCGAGATTCACTTAGTCATCAATTGTAACTTAAATAAGGTATGAAAATAACGTACTAATCCTATTTTACCTATCGATATTATACGATATATACAGGGATTCTTAGAAAGCAGTATTTTTTATCTGCAGATATTTTCAATTCAAAAAGATGCTTTATCTTTACTTAAGAGAATTTTATAATTTATGAGTAAATTTATAAAATACTCCAGATACAGAGTATTTTCCATATTCTTAATCATTGATAATAATTGCAAGTGAAATATGAGCAAGTCGGATGAATTGCATGTAACATCCAAAAAATTCCATACATACTAGAGCATACAATGTTGTACGGAAACCTATGTTTGAACCTATGATTGAAAATAAAAGCAAAATTTGTTTACTTTGAATGAGATAAATATAAAGTTAATAAAATTTTACGTACACATTTATTAATTATAAAATGGTATTTCAAAAATTAAATCAAGGTACAGCAACTATCAATAATGTCAGCTATCAGCAAATTTAGACTATCTTGTTTGCTACACGCAAATAAAAACAGCATTCTACTGGTTACCAGCCAAACAGTGCTGTATCGAGCAAAATTGTCAACCTCCCTTCCAATAGAACACAAATGAATGCAGGTACGCATAATCTGTTTCGTTTCTTATCTGCTGGAGCTGGAAATATACTTGGGAAAAATTTAGCAGGCGTAAGTTTTTTAAAGAGCGCCCTTGAATGGTCCCGAATCGGAGAAAGGAAATAGGGAAAATCCTTGTATCCGATTCATTTCTTTGGGAAGCCGTATAAGAATAAACAGTTGGCGGCTGCGTGGGTGCGAATATAAGCTAAACACAGAGCGGAAAATCCCCGCGTAAAAACTCCGAAATTTATCGAATGCGCTAACGCTTTGGAAAACCCCAACCGAAAGAAAAAAACGAACTTTTTCGGGGGAATAATAAAAAATCAAGTGCTCTTCCCGATTTAATACGTCCCGCGAGTAAAAGGGAACCAAGGAAAAGGGGACGAAAACTTTTATTTTTCGCTTCGAAGGAACTAACGGTGGGAGGTATTTTTACAACGGGGGAGAGAAACGAAAGTCTGGGAGAATACATTTTATGGAAGTTTGAGAGTCGCGTAAAATAGAGATGAAAACCTCAGGAAATTTGGGGGAAGAAGCGGGAGATGGAAGCGTGGAGAAAGAGTCCACAAAAGAGGAAATGAGGAAGGAGCGGAAGGCGCAGTAATTGCTGTGGACTTATTAAGAAACGTTGTGGGAGATGGAGTAAAGGATAGGGAAAGTGATTTAAGGGGGAAGAGATACGGTTTTAGAAAGTCGGGAAATGCACGCATTGCGTGGAAGTGCGCTCGTAAGGGTCTTACTCTTATAGCGACGGTTCACGCGACTGTACTCGCATCTCACGTTCATCTTTCCCTTATGACTGCTTAATTACGGAAAAGGGACCTGCAGAATACAGACTTGCAAAGCATCCGCGATAAGCAATCCTTAGTCGGAAAAAATCCACGTAAATAAATTAACATAGGCGATGTTTTTTCCTTTTAAGTTTTTATCTTATCTGACACCTGTAAACATTTCACATTGATATCCAACGAATATATTTAGACGTAGCCAAGAAAATAGTTACTATATCTTTGTTACACAATTTCTAGTTATACATCTCTTTCAGAGTATTTTCCCATATACATATCCAGACATAATTACATAAAATCCATTCCAATTTGCAGTCTAAATGCCCAACATAATAATATCCCATGCAATAATGTAATACAATACATGTCACACCCTAGTAAACCGCAATTATTTAGTCTCTCTAGACAAAATACTCCTCAATTTCTGACACATCAGCAACATGAAGTTTTACTGAATTTTTGAAATTTTATTTCGTGTATGTAGATGAGATTTTTACATCATTCAATTCGTTACAGGTGGGTTTAGATTAATTCAGAATGCTAAACATAAAAGTAAACCACACGGTTTTGTGAATAGTAAATTGTAAGACATACTTTTTGGAATCATAAAACTACTCAATATAATATCGTGGATAGACAGAATGATTGGAGGGAATGCGAAGGAACAGCGATCGTCCTAAATAATAAAGTAAGGCAGGTGAATACGTCACGAAAAGTGTGTCACGTTAAACAGGCTTCGAAAGAATATTCTTTGATTTTCTCCAAGGTCTGACTATCTTTCAAGCTTTTGGCAGATGTGCCACTTATCGATTCCACATCAAAGATAAGGCATCGAAAGATGCTGTATGCAATGGAAAGGAATAATAAAAAAAATATCGATTACAATAAAACCTGATACCGGGCCTGATTGTATTTACTGATGTCCCCGTTAAAAACTTAAAACTTCAAAATGTCAATGTTGAAATAATGATTCTCCTAACCTTACTAAAAAAATCTGATGTGGCCAGCACATGACTTTCTCCATATATAAGATGTAAATATTTATCTACGACAGTATTTTCGAACTCTATATTCAATCTAAACTTGGAAGATAAGTGATTAATTTATATCATATTATCTTTTACGTCACAAACATTATAAATAATGTTTTTCGGGACATGTTCGATGAAAAAGGATGAAATGGCCTTTCGCCCCAGCGCGCTGCAGCGCCCAGAGCACCCACAAAGTACATAATCAGCTACTTCCGGTTTATCAGTATTTCACGAATAACTCCTAATCAACCGGTGATACAAAAATATGTTAAATACAAAAGTTATAGTAAATTATATTATCTAAAACTTTTATCATTAATACAATTTACCTATATATCATATTTATGGAGATATTTTGAAAACCGGAAATGAGCTTTGATGAATGAAGCTCGACTTTCGGTTGTCCGATTTACTCCAAGAACTAATCAACTCTGACAGCGTACACCACAGTGCTATATATGAGGTTTGGTATTTATACGACTAGTAGTTTATACGTTAGAGCGCCCACAAGCACACACACACACACACATACACACAGACATCATTTCAAAAATGGTCAAAACGTGTTCTAGGGACCCCAAAACGTGTATTTCCGTTGAAATCTCGAAGTCGAATTTTTTCATGAAAACAATACTTTCACTATACTACGTACATGGAGAAAGTAAAAAAGCAAATGTAGGTAACAGAAGGTGGTTAGTGTACTGAATAATTTAATATTGCATTCACTTCTTTCTTATTCTATGAAAGCATGACATTCATCCTCGTACGTATCCAAATACTGGAATCCATTCCAAAACCCTCAGAGCTGAGGAGACCTAAGTTTGGAAAGAAACTTTCCATAAGCCCACCACTAACAACCACCCCGCATAGACAAACAGACATATCGTTACGATAAGCCTAACTCCCCTCAGATTCCCGCATCCTTGAGCCGTGGGGATCAAACTTTGTAACTATCTATAGCCTAGGGCATCTGAAATGGAAATATAGAAGGGTTCTGATTCAAAAAACGTCATTATAGAGGGAAATTGTTTGAAAGCTGTAGATGAAGTTACGATCAATGGTTGAAGTATCGTGAAATCGAGAGAAGATCACAGAAATTGGAGTAATCTAAGGTGAGAATGAGAAATGCCTGTGTTGAGAAGAAAGATGACTGAATTAAAGCAGAAAGGATAGCTTCTACAAATAAATTAGTATCCGCAGATTTTTATTCCTTTTAGATTTGTCTCTTTTACTGAATAGGCTACCCAGACACAATAAATAGTCAACTGGAAATAAACAATTTGATATGGCCAACACATGACTTTCTTCATATTTATTGAAAACAGAAGCCTATGCCGGAAAAAAATAACTCCATAACAATAAGTGTTACAGGAAAATGTTTCATACAAAAGTTGTAGTAAAAAACATTATCTATAACTTTTTTACATAATTATATATACATACATTGCATTCTGACAGAGATATGTATGAAAAACTTCCATTTCTGGATAAACAACAACTTCCTCTTAACCATTATTGAAAAATAACTCCTAAAAAATCAGTTTTACGAAAAAATGTTTCATACAAAAGTTGTAGTAAAGTATATTGTCTATAACTTTTGTAAATAATTGTATATACCTAAATTGCATTCTGACAGAGATATTTAAGAAACAAACCTTTGTTCCGGATAAACCGTAACTTCCGGTTAAGCGATATTCATCAAAAACTCATCAACTATTGGCATTGCTAGGAAAATGCTAAATATGAATTTTGTAAATGATCGGATAATTACTTTTTAAGATAGAGCGCCTACAAACTTTTTTTTACCACAGACACACTGACACACAGACAGGCATGTTCGGGAAAATAGCGAAAACGAACTCTATGGGCCCCAAAACATCTATTTCCGTTGAAATCTGGATGTCGAATTTTTTTGCGAATACAATACTTTCTCTATACTACGTATAGGGAGAAAGTAAAAATAGGCACCTTTTGAGTAAGGAATCTTTCTTTTCATAACATTTATGTAATTGAAAGGAACTTCTTTATATTTTTCATCGAGCATAAAATAAGATAAATACACAACAGAAAGAAAGATTATTCGATTACGGTAAAAAAAATCTTTCCGGAATTGATTCCTTTTAATAATTTCGATTTGCGATTGAGAAACAAAATAGGAATTAATGGTTAAAAGAGAGTGAAATCATTTCTAAATTCTCCTTTAATTTTTGAAATATGTAAGGTAAAAAGATTTGATAAGCATGCCATGAATCTGGGAGAAAACCACCAATGAATGTAAATTTTGGAGGATATTTATTGCATGATAGTTATGGGTTAAACGAAAGTCGTAATTTGAAAGTATTAAAATGTATAATAAGCATTTTAAAAATATTAATGGTGATGGTATCAGTACGATCTTATTTAATTTACCTTTCCGTTCATATATTTTATCATATGAATTGGAACATTATCACACCCAATTAATTTACCCTTTTCACATTTTATAGCTAGTTATTATTATCTAAAATACTGTTATTTTTCAGTTACGTTATTTCTCCCATTGAATATAATCAATAATTACACTCATATATATTTATATTTTCTCACTTAACGCAAGTGAGTGCTTTTGCAACGTGTTATGATTTTTCCCTTTCAAATATCTTTTGCTTCCCCTATCCCCTATTTCCATAAAATAATATTCTAGTCTAACTTGTATGAAATAGCAGTTATTAAATAAGCATTACAATTTTACACAACATGAAATAATTTATATTTAATTCGTATAGAGAACATTTTTCTATTTGAAAAGCGCATTGCAATATTGTCGTGAAATAAAAGTCAGCATTTCGAATTTGCAATTTTATTTTCGAGTGATTAAAATCCTTGTGTTTATTAAAGGGTAAAATAGGATAGTTTTCATTGCTAGGGTGAAATTGAACAGCATAACCATTTATCCCTCGTAAATGGAATGTAAATGATGATTGCTATACTTTTAATTTAATTTTTTGAATAATAAGTGTCAGTAAATGGGCTCCAGGGGAAAAGTTATATTCCACTACAATAAAAATAAATCAAACTCGATAAAATTGCTTAAATGGTGTAGTCGCAGAAAGATTACAATACAAAAGTTTCAACTGATTTAAAAAAGTAGTAGCAGATTAAATTTTCAGATGTTGTTGCATTTATTTAATAAAATAACATTTTTCTTCTGCTAGATTTAAAATCACGTGCCCTTCAAATTCATCTCCTTTATGGGATTTAATAAGATGAATTGTTTTTTTAGAATTAAGACGAAAATTAAATTGAGAGTTGTTATTAAGAACTAGTAGAATCCAGGAATTGTGTTCGAAAACGTTACCTTTCTGCTTTTATCTCGCAAAGCCAACCACTTTCATGATTTCCATCTCATTTTCAACTCCAAATTCTAGCGTTAACACAGGATTGATATGGAATAGGTGTACAATATAGAAATATATTTCAATTTTCTATGGCATATATGTGCTTTAGGCTTCCACAGCTTTAAATAACCATTCCCTCCCTGAATCTGGAAAATAAAGGCACAGCACTAACTAATTGTGAGGATGGAAATGTCTTTGCAAAACAGAGAGCGAAAGAGCGAACAGGTGACGCGTATTCCAGAGGAGCGATTTATTGCCCACTTCCTTCTGCGGACATGCAAGTATCAGCATGCGTCAAAGGGGGGAACAGTAAACGGCATTAGTGTCAGAGGAAGGACGATGCAAAGGCAGAATGGAAGGCCCGCTTCCATTGGAGTGACGAACAAATCAATTGCACTTTTGACCATAAAACGGAGAATTAAAACAGAGAGAACTCTTGTGCGTTGCCCAGTATTAATCGTCGAGGTGATGATAAAATAATCGTATCAATATTAGTGATAAGTGAGTAAAACCCGATTTGTACATTTGTAGGAGGTAGATAGAACTCCGGACGGGAGTTGATTAATTAGCATGGTTATCTAGACTTCGAGTGCTCGTTATCAGCGTAAAAAGTTACCATTTTAGCTCGAAATGCCAATTTTTATAATTGCCAACTTCGCCTGAGCTTCGCAATGCTTTTAGCGAAAAATTAACAGCTGGAATGTTAAAATCTTAAGTTGAGCAAAAAGAGATTTTGCTCTTCCTGCGCTATTATTTCATTGAAAATCATACTTTTTGAGATATTACGAAGAATTTTTGGCTTATAAAGGGTTATTCGATCAATATTGTTCTAATTATCATCTTCTAATACTTTATTCACGTATCCATATGCATCTATACATACACCCTGATAGCCACCTTTCCCAGTATGGTATGAATTCTTGAAATCATCTGTTCTAACATCCATTTCCCTGGATCTCTTCGCAGTATCAAAACGACCTATGAGACAGGGACCACATTTACTCTGCTCTTACTGATATCTTGTCGATGGAATTTCGGATCTAGTTACAAGTCAGTTGATCCGTTATAAGATATCTCCAATACATATCAGTTGAACCAACTAAACATAGAGGTAATGAACTGAAATCGAAATGTGTGAAAATTACCGATGATAAGCCACTGACTATGAAAATGCAGACATATCCTTGCTTTTCCCTATGTTTCCCTTTAATGCTACGTAGGTACGTTATTTCTACCGGTAGCCTTTCAATGCACTTTTATTATCAACCACCCACACCCTACGATAGCTAGGGAGCTGTTTTTAATTTTAATTTCTTTATCAGTTCACTGTATATTTAAACAAATTAAGTAACTCAGTCCAGATCGAAATATGCTATCATGTCACTCTGGGGCTGCGCTAAATAAAATCATCCCAGTATATCACATACCGAAAAAGTACCTTCTCACCCCCTGAGTGACCAAGTCCAAGCAGTTTCTCTCCACTTTCTCTCCTTTTTGGAAGCATCCGAATTCTGCTCACATTCTAAGTCACAAACAATCTTACCGAATACCTTCAACATCGAGTGACGCCTTAATCCCTCGTCCTGCAGACAGAAGACGGCGCCCCGTCTCATAACCAAGGAAGGTAAAAGTTGAGGATGCTCGATTCGGTAAGCGATTAGGGCAATCGGAGCTTCGTTCCTTCGCCGCCGCAAATTCGGGCGGCAGCAGCAGCAGCGCCTTAAGCCGACCTGGATACGATTGCGCGCCACCGCCTGACAACTTAATTACGCCAAAATCCATTCCATTTCCTCGCCTGCTCGAATGACATCCGACCTCAAATTTCACTCGATTAGAGGGGCCGCGGCGTATTGGGCCCCGGCGTCAATTTCCTCGCCAATCCGAGCGGAGAAATCGATTGCGGTCGCATTCTCATTACACGCACGGCGACGCTTATAATTCGCCGACACCCAAACGATAAATCTTTAAAAAAGGATATAGTTTCCGATCGGTAATTCGCCTCCGCGGTCATTCTGTTCTGGGTCATTCTGTCGAGGTAAATCCGCCGTTTCCATTCTGCGAGTTTGCCTATTTATTCCTTGCGGAACGTCGGCCATATTTCTCCGGAGAACGGATTACGAAGATATCCGAAGCCTTAAGTTTTTTTCTATTGGATTCTTTTCAGTCAATACTCGATGATAGAAATACGAGAATTTTCAAGACTGCAGATTAGAAGGAAGCGTAATACCTTTTCGGTAGGGTTTCCAATAGAAACAATCATTTCCCATCGGAATGTTTTTGGTATATCTTCTAGAAATTTCATTTTGTTTTAAATTAAATTAAAATTGTACTAGTGTCTTGTTACAATAAATTGTTTTGAACGAGGGACTTCCACTAAGTATAATTAAAGCAGTTCAATTCATTTTATGTTGACTGTCTTGAAATAACTATTGAAATCCACCGGTATCTTGAAGTTTCGTTTTTGTCATTTTTGTCTATGGCGACATTTACTTAGATGGACTTCTGGCAGCTAATCGGCAAATAAATTCCTTTCATTTAAAATATGTATCTGCTACCAATTTCTGAATTTAAAGTATCAAAAATGTATAAAAACCTCACACACTCATAAAACGAGTACACCGGTATAAAAGAGTAATACGAGTAATTGTAGAGGTAATAGTTATTTTTTTCAGAGGACTACCAGCGGTTTCTTTACATTAAAAATTTCTTATTATTTATGTTGACAAAAAATGATATAAGAATGTATTTTACATTCTCTTTTTTTTTCTCTATTTTCAGATTGATTGATTGATTTTCTCTATGATGTAATAGCATACTTACACGGAAATGAGACATAGAAGGATATTTTAAGAGTTTCGTTCATTAGTTCTTCTCTCTGATTTCATGAAGCTTTGTAAGCTCTGTTCTTGTATCATCCGTATCTGTTTACCAGAAGAAAATTGATCGCTCGTTATTACGAAACATCAATAATTCCTTAGCGCCCCCATTACTGTACATATTTGGACAACGTCCCCATCGGTCGTCGTAAGAATTACCAGCTTCGGACTTTACTTTTAGCAACAATTGTAGGGTACGACAGATGTTGTGGATTCATTGGAAATGAAGGTATACTCGTATTTACAAGGAAATAGACACCGAAAATCTTAATTATCGTGGAATCAAATTACAGGAAGAACGGACTGCCAGCCATCGAACCAAAAGTCAATAATCCCTTGATTACCTTCATAATTATGTGTTTGCGACGTAAAAGGAAATTGGATGATAGAGGAGAGGGATATGCTACCAAATGCGATGCTTCGGCAGATATGGCAAATTGTCGTAATATTGGAATATGAGATATTATAACAGTCGAAAATAAAGAGAAATCATGTGAAAGCGGAAATGATTCTTGTGTATATCCTAAAAATTAATATCACAGCTTCTGGCTATTTACCTTAAATATCGTACAGTCGTCGCCAAAATTAACGCAGCACCGGCCGTAAGGATCGCTAGGGAGGCGCTGCGTTAATTTTGGCCAGGAGTGTACACAGAGTAAGCCCCTTAAAAACTTAGTAAAAA
This sequence comes from Sympetrum striolatum, assembly GCA_947579665.1. NCBI lineage: Eukaryota > Metazoa > Arthropoda > Insecta > Odonata > Libellulidae > Sympetrum > Sympetrum striolatum. Next base: position 54,885,633 of record OX388348.1, on the reverse strand, counting down.
GTAAAAAAAAATAAAATGAAATATTTTCTAGTTAAGAATTAGATTGTACGTGTGGAGAAATCAATAAAATACGTTGTCTTTTCTTACAAATAAATAAAATAAATATACAGAAAGAGGTCGTTGTAAAGGTATACGAATGATATTAGGTAAATTTGCAAGTAAACGCATGCGCCTTCTCCTTGGGCAAAGCTATAAGTCTTATGATGCAGAAAAATTTGACGTTGAAACTACTTCGAGAGTGTAAGCGGAACATGTCCACGGTATAGAAGCACAATGACTCTATGAGTAACAATTTTCTTGGCATTCCGTAGGAAGAGACATTGATCAATGCAATTATTCTCTCATACCTCAGTAGCTTTCATTTCATCACTTCCATGATCGAGACAGTGATAAAAGTAAATTTGAGATGCAATTTCTCTATCCTGTACCAAATTACAAATGCATTTATTCTATTCCTCATAATTCGGCAGCAGGAACTGAATTTTTATAGTAGAAGTAAATTTATTTTTTGAAACGTAACAAAAGTAACTTTAACATTTGTCTCTCAATCTACCATTCCGTTCTATTCTTTACCTGATGAATCTAGAAAAGTCACATAGATGCTATTTCAAGGTTATTTATTTTTTAAATATAACCTATAATCATTTCACAGTGCAGTCCGTATGTAACTAAGTTGGTTAGCAATGTCGTTTATGGTAAATAATTCTGTATTCTTATGTATAAAGATTGTATAACTTCTTTGAATGATAGTAAACTATAGCTGTTGTTTGTAGTGGTTGTAGATTCCAATGTGAAATTAAGCTAAACTGAAAAACATTGTTGTCTGTAATATTTCAATGTGAATTTATATTCATAGAACTTGATAATATTGTTTGAATGTGGTACAAGTTAACTTAATCACCTTTTCTTAGAACTACCTGCAGAGATATTGTGTAATATATAAATATTAGTATGATTTTACGATCTTACTAAACAATCATAAAAGATTTTGGCGTAGCTTTTACTCTCCGACGCTATCTTCTGCAAATTAAAAGCCATCGTGAGGCATGGAGAAGGCTGCAAGTGAAATATCAATCCCCAAAGTGGCGTTGTACTCACCGACGACGTTCAAGTGTATGAAGTGGCTCATGTGTGGCGTGGTGCTGATCTGGCACTCGTAGATTCCGGAGTCGCGATGCTGCGGGTACTTGATCTGGAGGGTCCAGTCCTCGGAGTGCGGATGGTGGATGGCGCGGAACCTCTGGTCGCTCGTGTATGTGTAACGGCCAACGGTCAAGAGGTGGATGTCCCGATGACGGACCCATGAGACCTGAAAAACATACACAATTCGTACATTAACGCCTCTCTTTAAGAAGGAATCTGCTCATAAAGCAGTTACCTTTATAGACATGTTAAATTAAAGTACACTCCTGGCCAAAATTAACGCAGCACCGGCCGTAAGGATCGCAAGGGAGGTGCTGCGTTAATTTTGGCCAGGAGTGTACATATTCTGAAATTGAAAACTTGAACTAATATAATTCATACTTAAGTGAATATTAATTCAATTTCAAAACACTTAACGTTAGTCTGTGGACTTAAAAATACATTTTTCCTTAACTTAAAGATTACTACGTATTTTCTCCTCTCTTAGTAGGACAAATGTCATTTAATATTATGTATATTCTGTTTCATATAAATCTCTAGCCCTCCAGCTGCTTCAGAAAATTGGCAAAATAGAGTAAGACCCGGAAACTGATTATTATTTTCTTTTTTCGATGGGTCCAATTTTATAATCAAATCATTAAGAAAACATTGGTGATACCTTTACCTTCTTAAAAGACAATCATAGAGTTACCAATTAAATTTATCGAGCCAAACTCAACAATTTGAACATCAAGGGAAATCCTCGCAAATATCTCTGTAACTTTAGTGCAGTGTTTGAAATTACTACGAGAATCTTTTTGTATTTAGAATGAGTTTGCCCTGCGCAGACCTATATAGAAAATCAACTCTTTAGAGCTATACATATTTTCTAAATAAATGAGAATGGATGCCGAAACATTCCTGGCCATAAATTCCGAATCCGTACTCGGATACGAGAAAATATTAATCAGTTTCGTATTTCCTCAACAATTCCGGAAATTCTTCAATACATCACTCCAGAATCGATCACATCCTATGATTTGTAATTTTTAGCAGCGCAATTTTTATCAAAATGTAAAGGGAACGGCGGTGGTTCCGAAACTGCTTGAATCTGCCTGAAATTTACAATTCTTCTCCAAAACTCAAAATTGACAGATCGATTTGATTGAGTTTTCGAACTTTGACCGGGGAGAAATACCGACGATCGGTTTTAAAACCGATCGGAAGGGTAACGACCCTGAGCCATGCGCTATCGTTTTGTTCCGGAAAACACATCTGAGATCGGAAAGTACGGAGAGTTTCTATTCACATCAATCGCAAGGTTCAAACTGTCTGGAATAAATCTTGGTAAATTTAAAATGGATGCAGAACTCGAAAGAGAGTAACTTGAATACAAATGCAAATCGAATTCTAATGATAAGGCGTAGGCGAGGAGTCCAAGAGATGTCGAATGGCCGATATAATGAGAAATCTTTACAAAAGAGGGAAATGTATCGAGTTTATAAAGAGAAATCAAAAAACCTAATAATTGTAACCTGCATTTTTCTTATAAAATAGATAAATATAATAAAACATTGTAAGGATGATTATAGTAAAGTTAATTTTAAAAGTAGAATAATTGATAACAATAAAATACCATTAAACTATTTCAAGCTTATATTTTAATCGAAGTATAGATTTTACTAACTCTTTAAAAATACCCAAAAGGCGTTGGAAAAGATAAATCCAAAATTACGAAACCATTGTCACTTCTCATATTAATCGAATTTTATGTGTCTCTTTCACTGAGGACTATTCATACACTCATAGTATAATTAATTCTGTATTTTAAAAGTGTTTCTAGTATGTTTATACTCTCCCGTACAATACTTCTTTCCCTCGTCATGAAATATGCCTCAATTGGATTATAATTGTAAGGATTCATTTAATTTTAGCTCGTATTGAGTGTTGGTTCTGCATCTCGATATTTTATGCTAGAACGCTACGGTGAAATATGTTTCAAAAATTTCCGCTTCCTGCATTTTGGGTACTGTTTATTAGGATGAATTCTTGATAAAAAGATAATATCCTATTTATTAATGCTCTACTATAACGGTAGTTGAGAAATGTATTCTTTTGATTTTTTCATTGCTCATTCGTTGGGAGTTTACATGCAATTAGCCCACTTCTGTAGTTTTTCGCCAAGAGAGTGACTCGGATGCGCTGGATACCGAATACTGTTGTCAGGGAAGTTCAATGAACTTTTGTGGCCATGTAAATGTGCAGCTCAACGAAAAAGACTTCGCCGCTTATAATCTATTGCAGCTGCAAAACGAAAACTCCGCAGCTATTGTAATCCTACCTAGTTGCATTTAACTAACGATGTTTCTTATTTTTCAGCGTAGCTAAACAATATTTTTCCTGGGTAACGATGTCTAGCCTCACTAGAGTGAAAAATACGTTTAGTTATATTTCGTTTATTTATATCTGTAATATAATTATAATTTTTATATGTCAAATTACGTACAAAGTATTCATAGGAAGCGACATCGTTAATACATAATAATACAAATTAAAAAATCTGAATTACAAGTGGTTACAGAAGGACACACTTATAAACATACATATTTACAATAAATAATTTATTTCATTGAAAGTTCTTGCACAATATGGAATGTTTTACAAAGTAAGTACTTTTTTAAAACATTTTTGGAAATTTACAACCTTAATTTCCTGCAGCTCATTTGGCAGTATGTTGTATAATTAATTCATTAGACTGTATGATAGCATATATTTTTAAAAACATCAATAAAAAGCTTCTGCCAGTCAAATCAAGCCTATATAATGGTGTCCTCAAAATACATCTCTTTTCTTTTTAAAACTATATATGTTTAGATGAATATAATTAGCACATCTTAGACGTAAGCTGAAGGCATTGTCATTATATATATATATATAGAATACCCTGATGGAGTCATTAGTTTAAAGTTGCCATTATCACCGGAGATGCTGTTTAAAAAAGTGTAATCGACGACATTCGAGCCAGGATGGGAAAGAAGGCGGGGGATCATTTAATGATATCGGATCCCGAGACCAGTCCGTAAAAATGCACAGAAGCGAACGTCTAGTTGAGCGGTGAATGACCCTCAACGATCAGATCACGCCTCTCCTTTATTCAGTAGGATTCAGGGGAAGATGTCTTTAGCCCGAAAAAACCGTGTTGGCGGATAGTAAAAATAACAACGCCGAGAAGGATAACATTTTGAGAATAAAACTAACAAATAAGGAGGGAATTTATGGAAGTGTATGTACGAACCGTCCTTTTCCCGGACGGGGGACTAATTAGGAGACTGGAAAAAGTTTCGGGAATTCTCCTTACAAAAGAGAGACTGACAGAGGAATTTCAAAAAGGTGTTAAAGCATGGAGCTGGAAATAAAAGAGAGGGGAGGAGTGCGGGTTGATGGGAAAGGGACAGAAAAGGCTAAAGGAGGAAAAAAATGGAACCGACCTCCGCATCGGGTGCCCTTATACGCTAGTCATCTGTTTTGTTTCCCGATTTCCCTTCGTGACGGAGGAGTTTTATTTCCAGATATCCTTATACAAGGCTGAGATGTTTTTCTCATTTAAAATAAAAGGGAGAAACTGGATATAAGAGACGTATTTTTTTACCTTCCTTGAATTTTGATTTTTCCCTTTCCTCGGTTACTTTCCTCTCCCTGTATTCAGTAATGGAATAAGTTCTGAAAACTGTAAATGACGAACTCCCGGTATTATTAATGCCGTTGAATATTCTGCTTGACGTGAAATGCGCACCGCGTGGGTTGGGGTTTTATGAGGCTCCGAATTCAGAAAGAGTTGCTAAAGCAAGTTGGTTTATTCTCCCGGATATCGCGGTTATCGATATCATTTCATTCAGTTCGATACGTTTTATTTCGATTATAGGTTCTATAATTTCCTATAACACTGTGATTTGAGGATTTATTTTAAGATATCAATAGATGAAAATTAAGGTACAGGTGATAATTTTAAGATACAATTGATGGAATAAAAATTTAAGTATGAACTATTTCGATAATGCAGAGGAATGTTAATTATATGCAAATACCATGATCTGAAATAATTTTAGATGAGGAACTATTTTTCGATACCATTCGAATCCAGTGAGAATAAATTCTAAATTATACTGAATAATAAACATAAATTTATTAGTATGGTCAAGGAGGCATTCAATTTTTTTTCCTTGATAACTAACCATAAAAAGTGACAGAAAATAGGTCTTCAGTAAATCCTAAGTAGTGAATGAGGAATTTGACATCATTAAATGGAAATTTATCAGATGTTTATGCAAAATATCCAGTCATTAAAAATGTCTGATTTGTGATGCAATGATTAGATTTTTTAATATTGGTGCATTCGACTTCTCAAGTATCCAGTTAAAGAAAACGTTAAAATATCGTATGGTTATAGATTATTTTGTGATTTAATAGAAAGTGTAATCCATTGCACTTTTATGTAGTAATATGTAACTGAACATAATCTACAACTATGTACCTTCTATTTGTAAAGAACTGGATGCGGCTGAATACACATTTCTTAATGGAGAAGTAAGGGAATGGACCATGTTACCTTAAGAGGCTTAGATAAGATATTTTAAAAATGTATTGCACGAAAGAGGGTTTTGGATGTGGCGTTTTTGATATTGCAAAATCTATAATATGTAAGTGAGATGATTGAGAAACTTATAAGTGACAAGTGACTTAGCAAAGGAACAATGTAAAATGTGATTATATTAGAACAGTAATTATTATATATTTTTGATGTAAATGTATTCGGTGGAGTAATAGCGGAAGTTTACAAAATTTAGCCTTGTTTGCTGTTAAAAGCGTGGTCTAATCCTGTTTCTTAATATAGTTATATTATTTAGGAATTTTAAATATAATAATTTAAGTGATAAAGGGTAAATTAACAATGTTTTCGGTGCCACCTATCTTCTGTCTGTTAATAATAATAATATTACAAAGAATATAAATCCTATTGCATCAAAGAGGAACTTTGTTCTAAAGTACATTTCGTCGCTGTTTCAATAGAAGGAGAAATCTATTCTTTGTAGCTCTCATTTTTGACCAGTGGGAGAGAGAGTTACATTAGAGAGACATCGGAAAGATGGACCAGGATGGATAACGATGCAGGACTGGGAGCGGCGCGGAATTAATGACTAGATATTCCTCCATTAGGAGCGGATATCATGCGACCCCCGACTCGCTACAGAGTTCTTACCTCCTCCCTCCATCCGAACTTCCCTCTTTATACATTTCTGATCCATATATCGCAACGTCTCGCTGTCAGATACAGACACGTTTTCTCACCTAATAATCAGGGGTCTCTGCTCCCAAAATATGAGCGATACACACAAACTGCATCCGAAGCATGTATGCCTTTCAAATAAAAAAATAATGTTATAAATAAGAAGCATCCGAATGTAACACGCAACAAATGTAAACGCAAAGGCTGAGTGTAAGAAAAAAGGGAGTAAAAAACTTGACGTGGGTTGTCGGAAACATGGTCCGTATGCTAAATAGAAAAAGACGGATGGCTACAAGTTTTGATGTCGACAAGGAAGAAAAAATGCTTCATTGCAAGCGATAAACATGTTCAAGATACTAGCAGACATTCTTTCGAATAAATTATGGCAAAGAATCAACAGCATTAAAAATGAAGAGCATACGAAGAACGTACAATCTAAATTACTAATGTTACATCAATGTGAAGGATGATTTAATTTTATATATTATGATTAATTTCAATTGTAAAATATAAATGTATCATTTAAATTCATTATTACAACTTTCTGGATACATTTAATTTATAATAAATATATTAATAATGATTTCTATGAATGGAAAGTCTTCCTTAAAGTAACTCTTATAATTGATTTTATTCCTTCGGATTCGTAGTTTAAATAATTATTTAATTATGATAAATTAAATTAAATCAAATGAATGTATATTGTATATTAATTTTCTTAAAGTAACTCTTATAATTGATTTTATTCCTTCGGATTCGTAGAATAAATAATTATTTACTTATGATAAATTAAATTAAATCAAATGAATGTATATTAATTTTCTTAAAGTAACTCTTATAATTGATTTTATTCCTTCGGATTCGTAGTTTAAATAATTATTTACTTATGATAAATTATATTAAATAAAATGAACTAATATATATTGTGCGTATTAATTATAATTAGGAAAGTAATTTAGAATCTAGAGAATAACTGACCAACTCTTAATGACTAATAAAGGAATAAATAAGGAATACATAAGGAGTTTTTCCTTGGGAATCTTAATGACTAAACTGAAAGAATTCAGAGCATTGATATGTACTTTACCAAAGAATATTTAATGAAATTTTCCGATTTTCCGATTATCAAAAAAGTATTTAATGAAAAGTTTTATATACTAGTGGTTGGATGAGTAGGCACATTTAATTTCATTAAGATGATATGATTATTTTAATATTAAATTGTTACAGGAGGATGAGTTAACATGAGTGGAATTATCTAAATACACGATATTATATCCCGTTAAGCTCCTGCAAGAATCAAAGCTTCATATAAACTCATTTTCCCTGCAATGATTTATTATTCTCTCATCAATAATACAGCATCTTCAGTTATCCTGCCAACACATGGTTACCTTCTTAAAAACATCGCGAGGAAAGATTGCTTACTGTTTCAAGCCATTGCAGTTTGCGAGAGTAACTAGATGCTTTAATTAATCGCATTTTCTCTTCATATAAATCCAATTCTAGCGTACACCAACTACGCCTCAGGCAGATGTAACATCCCACGGCGACATATTTACATTTTTAATGTAATTTCCTCCGTCTTGTGCAGATTTTAATCCGGAAAGACGCAGTTGTTACGCATAAAATTACAAGCGCAAAAAACAGCGCTAAAAATATACCCTTTCCTTAAAGTAGAAATCCTCCGCCAGGGGGATTGTTACATTAAATGAAGCTCCTTCCCTTCGTGTCGCCATCTCGTCAGCCTTATTAATGCCTTTGCGCGGATTTTATTATTCTGGAGTCTGAAAGAATCCGAAAGGAGCTCCCGGTGAGTATTTACGTTCTGATAGCATCTTTCAATTTCCGTTGACGCTAAATTTCGAAATTATAAATTAAGCCTTTGATTTTCTTTTCGAATTTCGCTTGAAAAAATTGCATTGTAATGAAGATAGTGAACTTAATAAGCCCCACGACAAATTTTGATCTAAGAAGTTCAAAAATAATTTTTACTTTGGGGACTTCATAATCGATATTCATAGGCTTTAAACGTGCAATTACTTTCCTAGAGGAAGGACCTATTTTTATTGATATGAGCTATTTTTCGTAACAAATTTAGAATATTACGCCAAACTATTCTTCAAAAGCTTATAAGAATTTATAAAAGGACACAATGCAAAGGAATAACTACTATTTAATTGTTTGAAAACGGAATCAAATATAATTTAATTTCGAAGATGATCCTTTTAAATGTAAAAATGTCAATCGATGATAATGATCAAACCTCTTCTCCAACTTGCATCTTTATTTTTGCTATATTATTTTGGTAATTAGTATCTGATATCAAATAGAAAATTTATAGTAGCCCAAAAACTAAATTCCTCATTTGATATGTGTAATGATGAATCAAATTTAATATTAATTAATTTATTTATTTAATATAGTTGTGAAGAAAATTGAACGTACGTTCGTATTTATTAAGAAATGGAAAAGTTATATTAAAAGCTCTCTTAGAACTTTCCACTTCATTTCAAGAATACAAGTAGTATAAAAAAAAAGGTTTGAAATTTTAAAACTCCTGTTATAAGTAGATTATAGAATATAATTGCATGAATTATGATATTTCAAAGTAGAAAATTGTTCCCTGTACATTTCTGCAATAAAGAAATTTATTTCTTTTTGGTCGAGAGGTAATATTTACTTTATGATATGCTGAGAAAAATATTCTACAAACATTCACATTCTATACACGTAAAGATGTCTGCTGTATTCACATGCCTTTAGATACACTCAAGCCATATGAATAGTTTAAGTGAAAATAGTAACAACATTCCGAGGAAAACCCATTTTTTTTAATGAGAAACAAAACCACCAAGGACAGAAAGACGTGTATCTATAATTTCTTGTCTAAAATAGTGCTTCTTCTTCTGCCTCAAATTGGACTTTGATGAAAGATGTAGGTGGAGGAGGGAGTGGGAAATGAGGACAGAAAATTTGCGATGGAATTAAAAGGGCGGGAATGAGCCACTTACCAACTTTCGGCTCATATGACGGAATTTAAGAGGCACACAAATTCTACTAATTGCATTTGTTAATGTTTGTTTCCATGGAAATATATTGTTAAACCTCTTCAGAATATCTAGTGTCAAAGACAAAAGAAAGCGGTGAACTATAATTTCGATTTCATTCTCGAAAACGGGTGAAAACGAAAGGAAGAGACAGAAATACGTTTAATTTGATATTAATACCGCTTTTTCGTTTGTGGGAGCGAAGCTTCTTCGGTGAATCGTAATTAATGGCTTTTGCTCCTGTGGCTCAAAAAGATAAAATTGCCACGTTTCTCCGAAAAATTGCTACAGCCTTAATGTTCCGCTTAATTGGAGCATTATTCAAAAACAAGATGAATTATAACATGTTGGAATCTGTACCAGCTGATATTCTTTTGGACGAATTAAAAAAATGACTTAAAGTTTCCGATCAGAATTTTCAGAACCACTCAAAGCTAATCAGAACCATTTGACATTGAGTTATTTAAAATCGGTGATAAAAAAACATTTTGAAAATTCGTTCAATGTTTACAGTACGTAACAAATAATAAAAATTTGCAACGAGCATCAGGAAATATAGTTTCTTCAAATTAGTAGTAGAGAAATCTGCAGAATAACGAATTATAGAACAGAAAACTGTACGAACATGTACTACTTCGTATGCTATGTAGCAGAGTAAAAAAATCCAAAGAGAAAGAATTTGGTAGCGAACAATTTAAGCTGATTTGTTCGTTGATACTAAATGGGGACCTTGCAGATGAATTAAATATAAATTAACTATTTCTGATAACAAAATGCATGTTTATCGATGGTCGAAATTTACTCTCAAATGAAAAAGGTATAAATAGATCGACAATAAATATTCTAGTTTTCATTAATAACATATAATAGTACAGCCCTACGATCTTCATCATGAAATTATTTATTTCAAATTTAAAGGGACATATAGAAGTGCCATATTCTTGCAGAATGAGATGGAAACGTAAATTTGGGCCGTCATTATTGTAACATTCCACTCATATTTATTTCAAAGAAATCATACGATCGTAATTCATATGGAAGTATTTGCATGTAGTTAAATGTTGATATTACCTTGAGATCAATTTTAGGCAGATGAAAGAGGACACTTTTAATGTTAAATCAAACTGTAAGGTTGTGAAATTATGAGAAAAATTGAAAATTGAGAGAAAAAGGAATACTTTTGTCCTAACTATTTTAGGTTTCAAATATCTTCGCGAAGTTAAACTGGAGTTAAAGTAAGCTTCTAATTAAGTATAAAGTAGAGCTTCTCGAAGCGTGGACGTTAAATGACGGCTCCAAAAAATATGGAGGACAAATCTTGCACGTGTGATCTCCTCTCGTGTGGTGAAACCAAATGTATTTTTTGCGGCTGAGTGCTCTCATGACGTAAGTGAGAATTGAGGAGTGTGCGGTTGAAGAGCGGAAGACGTGACCGGCGGAGGGCCGTTGGAGGCGACATTTTGCGGGACTGAAATTTAAAAGAAGAAGTGGAGGCCTTGTTAGGACAGCGACGTTAACAGAGTGCGGGGAGGAGCAATTGAGAAGTCCGCGGATTGTGAAGATGCTGGAGGAAAGTACGTGAGCACGCGGTGCCCCCAAAATTAAAACGGAATATAAAGAGGAAGTAGTTGCAGGCACGTTTGATACCGAAAGAGAACACTGCTCGGAAGTTCTTACTCATTATTTAGGTCAAAAAGTGTTCAAACGCGAGTATACAGTGTATTTCTGACACGCTACGATTAATGTAATATTTTAGAAATAATAATTCTGAATTAATCCAGCCAATGTGTGTTTTCCGGAGATCAACTGGTTGCTCAGGATAACAGAACGACGATAAAGGGATTGCAGAAATATCTGGATTATATGGAATAACTAGGATTCTCAGATTACTATAATTTAGCTTTTTATACATATATAAAGATCCTGGGTCAGAGTCTGTAAGTTGTGAAACATTGAAAGTTGAAAATGAAATAAACGGATCGGTTTCCGTTACTTCCATTTCAATTTAAAGGAAAACCTGAGTTTTAACTTGATATTTAAGAATACGAATAAGTAAAAGATGTCGATTTTGTTTTTACTCAGACTTAATTAGAATGTCTTTAACTTTGCTCGTTTATAGAAGTTTTATTAGAATTTCGTGTTTAAACGAACAATATCTTCATTAAAAATGAAATCACACGGATATATGTCATTTATTAGAAGAAGAGAATTCCACAAAAAGCCGACTAAGATTTTCTTCAGAAACTCCCATTTAGAATTTCCTCGAACAAATTTCTTCTCGCAAAAGTGAAAACCTAATTACATCCCAGTTTATGACGATTAAAGATATCCTTACGGCATAAAATTGGTTTCATGAGATGAATTCAAGAAATTATTTAATTTGTTATTTACTTAGGGTTAATGGAAACGTAATAGTGTACTTAATCTAAATTTAAATTTTTAGGTACAGAAAATTAACTAGTTATGATATAATTTAGGCGTTTAGTATTCAATTTTGCTACAAAAGAAAATATGAAACTCCGAAAAAATACATTGGCTTATCGAATTCATAATTTTGATAAAATTAAACACTGAGCCGAATGATGTAAGTGTAATTTTTATTACGCAGGCAACTTAAATTAAGAAATTGAAATGTAATCATGTTAATTTATAATTTGTAATTCAAGTATATATTTCGTCTACCTTAGGATCCTAATTCGGGCAATGATAATTTTTTTTCCTTTAGCTAGAGCCTTTTCAACTTTTACCATTATTAAAATATGAATATGTAATACGAGTAAAATATTGCCTGTATTCTGCAAGCATGTTGAAGACAAAAATTTTAAGTCGACATCATATCGAGAGGGTCCTCAAAAGTAGAAAAAGTATTGGAAATATTCTTAAAATTAGCTGCAATTTCTCCGTCCGGCATCGAACCCGGGTCTTCCTGGTAATACTTACTATGCAGCACAAAAGAAGATCACCATGTCTAACTATATGTGAACATTCAAACAGGAATATTGGGTGCAACTGCCTCAAACAACGTCCTACTTTTTCCTTATATTCCTTATGTAAGAAAATTTAATGTGCTCTGGCATCGAATCCAGAAACAGCATGGTCTTATCAAATTTTTTTCTTAAACCGAGTCTTAATGTACATCTTTTATCTAAGCAAGAACTTCCTATCATTTTAATAAGTGCATCAAAAAATAATGAAAAACTAACCCAATGTATTTTAAACGGGAGACATATTTACCACCCGGCTTCGAACCCGGGTCTTTCTGGTAATACTTCCTATTTAACACAATAGAAGATCACCACCTATAACTAATGTAAGTGTGAAAATTCAAGCAGAAATATTGGCTGCAACTGCCTCAAACGACGTCCTAATTTTCCCTTATATTCCTTATGAGAGAAACTTTGTGCTCTGGCATCGAACCCAGGAATATAACGGTCTTATGAAAACTTTTTTCTTACAATAATTCTTACCTTACATCTTCTAGCCAAGCACAAACTTCCTGTCATTTAGATAAGTACATAAAAAAAAATGAAAAATTACTCCCATGTATTTTAAACGGCAGATATTTACATCGTTCTAGCATCAAACCCAGGATATTTTCCGTAAAAGTAATTCATGTTTTCGATAGATCATGATCACAATAATAGGTTTCCAGAGTTTCGATTCTCTATCTATCTGGGAAGTATTTTTTTTAATTCCCGAAAATCAAAGCAATGCATTTAAATGGAAAAAAATCGGGACTTTGGGGCCCTCTGGTATCAAACCCATGACTGACACTGAGGCTCAAAATCGCAATTTTTCTGGCGGTTACACATAATAGCCAATACGTCGTAAAAATTTAAAAAATCAATGACGCTTCTGGTTTTGCCTGAGAATTAGTATCCTATCTATATAGCTATATATATGAATGAATCCGGAGAAGCATCTACATATAATAGATACTCTTCTTTCACTTCAGAACGGAGATACAAATAGATTTTCTCTTAGAAGAAAATGCCTCACACTACCGGGACTCGAACAGGAGTCTTCAAATCTCCGCAGGGAACAATCTAACCTAAGAAAAAGAAAGATGGAAGATCTGGGCTCAAGTACTGGTCTTATTAGTAATTTTTCCTTTTCGTTTTACGTAGGGAATTCTCCTTAGGAGGATGCAGTAACTCCTTATAGAGATTTAATACACTGTTGACGTACATTATTTGTTATTCAGTTTCAATTTTCGACTGTAATTTCTTATTGGAGCCAGAGCCCTCAATGTTAAATCAATCAATAATCCCTTACGAGCCAGATAAGGCCCAGCTGGACTCAGATGTTTAAACGCTTTTTTTCTATATCTATACATATATATATTATAATGGTTTCACATCTATGTTTTTGTAATGTTTCAGTTTTATTCATCTTATACAATTTAAAACAATTTATATGCATTATTTTAAATTAAATAAGTTAACAAAAATAAATATTATTGTGCATTATTTAATTGCACTTTAAATGATGATTATGCATCGAAATGAATTTTTTTAAGTTCTAATTTTTTGTGCAAAGTGAATATATATTATTAACATATTTATTGAAATTGGAATTTGTTTTCTTGAGCAAAAATATTTGGAAATCATTAGGATTGCCTAAGAAATACCGAGGGTCATGGACGTTATATTTAATTGGAATTGAAATAACTTTTTTCATTTTCATCAAAGAAAGTAAAAGTAAAGGCTGCGATCGATTCGAAATTCAATGGAAATGAAGATCGTTTTCTAACGCTTTAAAAGGGGTGAAAAATGAAACGATAGCAAAGTAGGGAAGCAATTTCTTCATCAGGGAAACCAATATTATCTTCCAGAAAGAATTCTGCGATCACTGCTACGTCTTGCTTCCTCTTCTCTACTCTCGGCAGGAGGAGGAAGTCTTAAAACATTGGAAATTCAGCCATAAAAATCCTGCTGCGCCAGGGCTCTCACGACGAATCCGCGGGAGAAAGAACGATCTTCATCTCCGTAAGCATTCGGATGAACACCATGGGAATGGCTTTTCACATAGATAATAGTTTGCGAGCGAATAGCACGATCGGGAGCAAAAAACAAGCCCCGATGCCCTATTGACCCAGAGCGGGGAAATAAGAGTCGTCATTGACCCGTTTCGACACTGTCTTCCCACAAGCCTCTTCACCGGAAAACTGAGCTCGCTGATTCTCGAATGGAAAAAAGAGCACTGCGACATTTCCTCGGGAGGGATCCGTTCATTGAGAGACGTTTCTTTTGCGAAGAGCAATCCTTCTCCGCCATTCTTTTCTCCATCGACAAAGTAATCAAGAAATACCGTTGACTTAAAACGTAATATCCTCCTTTAGTTGCGCTAATTTCCTATCTCTTTACCCCCACCCATCAACTTCCACTTTACAGCATATCGCCACCATGATTATTATCGGAGATGTGTTTATTCAGTTTAAATATAGTTAGATATGTTCTAGGTTCTACATTGTACTTGCTTTGTTTCCCTTTGAAATTCCTGCTGATTATTTTTATTTATTACTCATAAAATTCCCAGTCGCTGGCGATGCATGTTGGAAATACTCGTACGTGATGATAAAGAAAAAATCTGATGTGGCCAGCATATGACTTTCTCCATATATAAGATGTAAATATTTATCTACGACAGTATTTACGAACTCAATATTCAATCTATACCACATTATCTTTTATGTACCAAAAACGTTATAAATAATGTTTTTCGGGACATGTTCGATGGAAAACGATGAAATTGGCCCAGCGCCCAGAGCGCCCACAAAGTAAATAATCAGCAACTTCTGATTTATCAGTATTTCATGAATAACTCCTAAACAATCAGTGATAAAGAATATTTTTCATACAAAAGTTATAGTAAATATTATTTTCTAAAACTTTTATAAATAGTATTATATACCTTAATTTCATATTTATGGAGACATTTTGCAAAAACGGAAACGAGCTTCGAAAAGTAAAGCTCAACTTTCGGTTAACCGATTTACTCCAAAAACTAATGAACTCTGACAGCATTCACCACAATGATATATATGAAGTTTGGTATTGATACAACTATTAGTTTTTACCTTAGAGCGCCTACAAGCACACACTCACATACACACAGACATCATTCCGAAAATGGTCAAAACGTGTTCTAGGGACTCCAAAACATGTATTTCCGTTAAAATCTCGAAGTCGATTTTTTCATGAAAAGAATACTTTCTCTATACTACGTATATGGAGAAAGTAAAAAATCGCTGTGCTATTTCCACAATAGCGTTATGTACAAATGAACAAATAATAAAACATACACGGCTAGTTCCCGTGGTTGGTCGCCATCATTAATTCTGAATAGTTCTTTTGAATGTCGAAAAAGCTGAACAACTTTTTTTTCATCTGTGGAAAAACAACAGCGATTCTCTTCTTAGCCATTTGTTAGTTTCTACTCATATAGAACTCTTCCTCTTCTAACAGTTCCTAACGAATTCCATGCCTTTTTTCAACATACCGAATATCTTTAACAAACTAATGACTTAATCAATTAAATGCCGCACACTCTCTGAACGTATAAATTATTGAAATTATCGTTACGTGGCATGAGGAAATCAACGAAAAGAAGAACTCTTAAAAATTTGAGGAAGTTTTTAATCTACACGGTTAAGAATCACAATCAAAATATTTTACCTCTCATAGATACTCTTTCGAATTATTCCTGTCGTTTTCCTTCTCTTACCGACTACTTTCAGAACTATTGATCTCTGTTTCCACTGATATGCTTATCTACTGCATCTCTCACTTTTATTAATTTTAAAATTTTGCCTTTAAAAAATCAAGTGGCGAAATATAATTGGTTGGATAAATAATTCCTAAAGATAATGAACCTTAATGTTTTCTCTTTATAAGCGCTATTTTAGAAGTAATTTTTGCATCACTTTATCTTGTTCTTCTTAAATAGGAGGAATTAAGGCATTAAGTCGCTCAATCTCATAAATTAATAAATAACCTCAGAAAAACCCTTATCTAGATGTCTCATTGAATTAAAATTAAAATATCTATATATTGTCATCACTTACAAAGTCAGTATTCCGCTAGTAAATACGTACATTAGCAATCGAGAATGTTATCTATTCTTTAGGCATTTCAATATAAAGATAAAATTCGCCGTCAAATCTCATTCAATACATTCCGAAGGATTGGTAAACGGAAAAAACAAACTTCTCTTTAATTTCGAAGGAAATTTCAAAAGAGTGGCTTAAATTGTGTTTAGATCTGCATTGCGATTATAGGAAGAGGAATAAAGAGTATTTATATCATTATTTTAATTAAGTAGGTAAGGAATATTTCACTCGCAATTCTCTACATTTTGAATAAATACATAGATATACACATTCTTTTTTCTATTTCATCAGAACATATAAAAAGGGCGTGGTATCTTCTCTTTACGGAAACACGTGGATACACTTCTAAGTCATCATAATATTCATTATTCTCAAGAGGTAAGGAACAGAATCTTCGATGGCAATCTCTAAGAACAGGGGCTCAAATTCATGAAACTGTATAGTAACAGCTCAAGCAGTCTCACCATCCAACCTAAGTAGCGGTACTTCACGAAAAAGAATTCTTTTATACTCAATGGAGATCTTGTTCACAGTATTTTATAGCCTTATCCTCTATGAAGAAGCCTCTCAAATTCAGTTGTGTGAGATTACTAACCTTTCCAATTATGATGGAGCACCGTAGTAGAACTAGTTCAATATCTTTTCCTCATAGGCTTTTTATAAGTGGATTCCAATAAGAAAAATCTGATGTTGCCAGCACATGACTTTCTCCATATAAATAAGATGTGAATATTTATCTACCACTGTAATTTCCAACTCTATATTCCATCTAAACTTGGAATATGAGTGATTAATATTATATATTATCTTTGACGCCAAAAACATGATAAATAATGTTTTACGGGACATGATCGATGAAAAACGATGAAATTGTTCTTTCGTCCATAGAGCCCAGAGCGCCCACAAAGTTCATAATGAGCAACTTCCGGTTTATCAGTATTTCATGAATAACTCCTACACAATCAGTGATACAAAAATATGTTTCAACCAAAAGTTATAGTAAATTACATTTTCTAAAACCTTAACAAATAATAGTATATACCTAAATATCATATTTATGGAGATATTTTGAAAACTGGAAATGAGCTTTGAAGAATGAAGCTCAACTTCCGGTTAATCGATTCACTCCAAAAACTAATCAACTCTAACGACTATAATTAAAATACTATATATTAAATTTGGTGTTGATATAATGAATAGTTTTTAAGTTAGAGCGCCCACAAAGTACATAACAGCTACTTCCGGTTTATCAGTATTTCACGAATTTCTCCTAATCGACCGGTGATATAAAAATATGTTAAGTACAAAAGTTATAGTGAATTTTATTATCTAAAACTTTTATAAGTAATACAATGCACGTATATATCATATTTATGGAGATATTTTGAAAACCGGAAATGAGCTTTTATGAATGAAGCTCGACTTCCGGTCAACCGATTTACTCCAAAAACTAATCAACTCTGACAACACACACCACAGTACTATATACGAAGTTTGGTATTGATACGACCAATAGTTTTCACGTTAGAGCGCCCACAAACACACACACACATACAGACACACACACACACACACACACACACACACACACACACACACACACACACACACACACACACACACACACACACACACACACACACAGACATCATTCCGAAAATGATCAAAACGTGTTCTTGGGACCCCAAAACATGTATTTCCGTTGAAATCTCGAAGTCGAATTTTTTCATGAAAACAATACTTTCTCTATACTTCGTATATGGAGAAAGTAAAAAAATCTGATGTGGCCAGCACATGACTTTCTCCATATATATAAGATGTAAATATTTATCTACGACAGTAATTTCGAACTCTATATTCCATCTAAACTTGGAATATGAGTGATTAATATTATATATTATCTTTGACGCCAAAAATATGATAAATAATGTTTTACGGGACATGATCGATGAAAAACGATGAAATTGGCCTTTCGCCCATAGAGCCCAGAGCGCCCACAAAGTACATAAACAGCAACTTCCGGTTTATCAGTATTTCATGAATAACTCCTACACAATCAGTGATACAAAAATATGTTTCAATCAAAAGTTAAAGTAAATTACATTTTCTAAAACTTTTACGAATAATAGTACATACCTAAATATCATATTTATGGAGATATTTTGAAAACCGGAAATGAGCTTTGAAGAATGAAACTCGACTTTCGGTCAACCGATTTACTCCAAAAACTAATCAACTCTAAATACATAAAGCAAAGTAATATATATGAAATTTGGTGTTGATACAACAAATGGTTTTCATGTTAGAGCGCCCACAAAGTACATAACAGCTACTTCCGGTTTATCGGTATTTCACGAATAACTCCTAATCAACCGGTGATACGAAAATATGTTAAATACAAAAGTTATAGAAAATTTCATTATCTAAAACTTTTATCACAAATACAACACACGTATATATCATATTTATGGAGATATATTGAAAACCGGAAATGAGCTTTGATGAATGAAGCTCGACTTCCGGTTAACCGATTTACTTCAAAACCTGATCAACTAGGCTCCCGGTTAGTCATGTGGACAGCGCGTTTGCCTTTGGTGAAAGCGGTCCTGGGTTCGATTCCCGGTGGGAGCCAATGTGCGAAATGACCTAAGCTGTCGAAGCACTTTTAACAATACTACTACTACTACCTGATCAACTCTGACAGCACACACCACAATACTATATATGAAGTTTGGTATTGATACGACCAATAGTTTTCACGTTAGAGCGCACAATAACACACACACACATACAGACACACACACACACACACACACACACACACAGACATCATTCCGAAAATGGTTAAAACGTGTTCTTGGGACCCCAAAACATGTATTTCCGTTGAAATCTCGAGGTCGAATTTTTTCATGAAAACAATACTTTCTCTATACTTCGTATATGGAGAAAGTAAAAATCGCACATTCAAAGACTCTAACTATGATGAAACGTTATAAAGCACGTTTCAAACACATTTTGGAAAATTTTTACCATATGATTATTGGATTTAATCTAAAATACTAGGATGATATTGGTTACAATTTGTTATGTTCCACTAAAGTCATAATGACCTCTGTTCCTGTCCTCTTAGAGAGCATAGTGCTCATAGGGTTCATTCATGTTTTTGATGGTTTATTGCTTTTTCATTACATTTAATACATAGATCAGTTTTCCTAACTTTACTTTTACTTCCAACTGTTTTCTCTTATACTGAGTCGTATTATATACGAGTAAAATGTAGCTTGCATACTGCAAGCAGATCGACAACACTAATTTCATGTCGGCATCATATCGGGAAGGCCATCAAAAGAAAAAAAAAATGGATTGAAAATATTCTGATTATTCGCTGCAATTTATTCGTCCGGCATCGAACCCGGGTCTTCCTGGTGATACTTACTATGCAGCACAATAGAAGATCACCATCTCTAACTATCTATGAAAATTCAAGCAGAAATATTATCTGTAACTGCCTCAAACGACGTCCTCCTTTTCCCTTATATTTCTTATGAGAAAAATGTTAATGTGCTCTGGCATCGAACCCAGGAATAGTTCGGTCTTCTGAAAACTGTTTTCTTAAACCAGTTTTAACCATACATCTTCAAGCCAAGCACGAACTTCCTATCATTTCGATAAGTGCATCAAAAAAATAATGAAATACTAACCCTATGTATTTTAAACGGGAGACATATTTACCGCCCGGCATCGAACCCGGGTCTTTCTGGTAAAACTTCCTATGCAACATCATAGAAGATATTAATCTTTAACTATGTGCGAAAATTCAAGCAGATATATTGGCTGCAACTGCCTCAAACGAAGTCTTACTTTTCCCTTATATTCCTTATGAGAGAAATGTTAATGTGCTCTGGTATCGAACCCAGGAATTGTTCGGTCTTCTGAAAACTGTTTTCTTAAACCAGTTTTAACCATACATCTTCTAGCCAAGCACGAACTTCCTATTATTTCGATAAGTGCATCAAAAAAAATAATGAAAAACAGCTCCCATGTATTTTAAAGGGCAGATCTTTGCATCGTCCTAGCATCGAACCCAGGATATTTTTTGTGAAAGTCATTGATGTTTTCGAAATTCCAAGACCATAAGTATTGGCACCTTGAGTTTTATTTCTCTACCTATCCGGAAAGTATTTTTTAAAAATTCAAGAAAATCACGGCAATGTATTTAAACAGGAAAAATCGGGACTTTGGGGCACTCTGGAATCGAACCTATGACACTGAGGATCAAAGTTGCTTTTTTCCTGGGGGTTTCACGATATGGCCAATACGTCATAAAAATTTCAAGGCAATGACGCTTGTAGTTTAGCCTGTGAATTTGTATCCTATCTATATAGCTATATAGCTATATGGCTATATATATGAATGAATCCGGAGAAGCATCTATATATAATAGATATTCATATATATATACGAGTAAAATGTAGCTTGCATACTGCAAGCAGATTGGTAATACAAATTTCATATCGGCATCATATCGGGAAGTTCCTCAAAAGAAAAAAAAAGGATTGAAATTTTTCTTAAAATTCGCTGAAATTTCATCGTCTGGCATCGAACCCGGGTCTTACTGGTGAACTTACTATGCAGCACGAAAGAAGATCACCATCTCTAACAATGTGTGAAAATTCAAGCAGAAATATTGGCTACAACTGCCTCAAAAGACGTTCTAATTTTTAAGAATGTAAATGGCTCTCTGGATTCGAACCAAGGACGGTCTTGGAAATCTAAAACATGATTTTGAAATGTATCTACGATTTCTACCTACATGCCGAATTTCAAGTTTCTATATTGTTGGGAAAGGGTTCAAAATAATTATTGAAAATCGGATCAGTTACTGATTGTAGAGACGCCTGGTGTCGAACCCAGGACACATTGACAGCTGTGAATGCACAGTTTGATTTGTATGGACTTGCTCTCTCTAAGTGCAAAGTTTGAAATCATTATCGTGCCGGGAAGTACCTAAATTTTGTTTCCGTTATCTCCATAAGAAATGCATTGAGAAGTGCAAATGGTCTTCTGGGATCGAACCAAGGACGATCAGCGAACATGTAAAATTTTATTATGAAATATATTTATGATATCTATATACGTGCCGAGTTTCAAGTTTCCATGTTATCGGGAAAGGATCCAAAAAAAATCTTCAAAATCACCGCAATGCATTTTAAACGGCCGATTTTTGCCCCGACCTAGCATCGAACCCAGGATATTTTCCGTAAAACTCATTTATGTTTTCAATAGATGATGACCATATATATAGGCTCCTTGAGTTTCGATTCTCTACCTATACGGAAAGTATTTTTTAAAAATTCCCGAAAATCATAGCAATGCATTTAAACGGGAAAAATCGGGACTTTGAGGCCCTCTGGAATCGAACCCATGACACTGAGGTTCAAAATCGCAATTTTTCTGGAGGTTATACGTTATGGCCAATATGTCGTAAAAATTTCAAGCCATTGACGCTAGTGGTTTAGCCTGTGACTTTGTATCCTCTCTATCTATTATATATAGACGCTTCTCCGGATATACCTAGATATATACGAGTAAAATGTTGCTTGCATACTGCAAGCAGATCGACAACACTAATTTCATATCGGCATTATATCGGGACGGTCCTTAAAAGAAAAAAAAAAGATTGAAATTTTTCTTAAAATTCGGAGACATATGATCGTCTGGCATCGAACCCGGGTCTTTCCAGTGATACTTACTATGCAGCACAATAGAACATCACCATCTCTAACTAAGTGTGAAAATTTAAGCAGAAATATGGGCTACAATTGCCTCAAAAGACGTTCTAATTTTCACGAATGTTAATGCCTCTCGGGACTCGAACCAAGGACGATCGTGGAAGTCTAAAATATGTTTCTGATAGATATTTATGATCTCTATCTATATGCCGAATTTCATGTTTCTATTTTAGTGGGAAAGGTTTCAAAATAATTCCTAAAAATCGGATCAAATTCTGATTTCAGAGACACCTGGTGTCGAACCCAGGACGTATTGCAAGCTGTGAATGCAGAGTTTGATTTGTAAAGACTTACTCTTGTATCATGCAAAGTTTGAAGTTGATAGCATGTCGGAAAGTACCTAAATTTTGTTTCCGTTGTCTCCGTAAGAAATGCATTGAGAAGTGCAAATGGCCCTCTGGGATCGAACCAAGGACCATCAGCGAACATGTAAAATTTGATTATGAAGTATATTCATGATATCTATCCACGTGCCGAGTTTCGAATATCCATGTTATCGGGAAGGGATCCAAAAAAAATCTTCAAAATCGCCGTAATGCATTTTAAACGGCCGATTTTTGCCCCGACCTAGCATCGAACCATGGACTATATTCTAAGATGTTTTTCTGATTTTCGTTGGATACGCACGGCTTCTAGCGATCCCTCGAGTTTCAACTCTTTCTCTCCCCGGGAAGTACCTCAAAAAAATTTTCGAAAATCACCGCCATGTATTCTTACGGAGAAAATCGCGACTTTGGGGCCCTCTGGAACCGAACCCATGACCCTGAGGATCAAAATCGCAATTTTTCTGGCGATTACACGTTATGGTCAATACGTCGTAAAAATTTCAAGTCAATCTCGCTTGTGGTTTAGGCTGTGAATTAGTATCCTATCTATCTATCTATCTATCTATATAGGTATATCCATGAATGAATCCGGAGAAGCATCTATATATATATACGAGTAAAATGTTGCTTGCATACTGCAAGCAGATCCAAAACACTATTTTCATGTCGGTATCATATCGGGACGGCCATCAAAAGAAAAAAATGGATTGAAATGTTTCTTAAAATTCGCTGAAATTCAATCGTCTGGCATCGAACCCGGGTCTTTACTGTTGAACTTACTATGCAGCACAATAGAACATCGCCATCTCTAACTATGTGTGAAAATTCAAGCAGAAATATGGGCTAAAACTGCATCAAAAGACGTTCTAATTTTCACGAATTTAAATGGCTCTCTGGATTGGAACCAAGGACGGTCCTGGAAATCAAAAAATGTTTCTGAAAGTTATTTATGATCTCTATCTACATGCCGAATTTCAAGTTTCTATATTGTTGGGAAAGGGTTCAAAATAATTATTGAAAATCGGATCAGTTACTGAGTGTAGAGACGCCTGGTGTCGAACCCAGGACACATTGACAGCTGGGAATGCACCGTTTGACGTGTATACACTTAATCTTTCTTAGTGCAAAGTTTGAAGTCTTTATCGTGCTAGGAAGTACCTATAATTTATTTCCGTTATCTCCATAAGAAATGCATTGAGAAGTGCAAATGGTCTTCTGGGATCGAACCAAGGACGATCAGCGAACATGTAAAATTTTATTATGAAATATATTTATGATATCTATATACGTGCCGAGTTTCAAGTTTCCATGTTATCGGGAAAGGATCCAAAAAAAATCTTCAAAATCACCGCAATGCATTTTAAACGGCCGATTTTTGCCCCGACCTAGCATCGAACCCAGGATATTTTCCGTAAAACTCATTTATGTTTTCAATAGATGATGACCATATATATAGGCTCCTTGAGTTTCGATTCTCTACCTATAAGGAAAGTATTTTTTAAAAATTCCCGAAAATCAAAGCAATGCATTTAAACGGGAAAAATCGGGACTTTGAGGCCCTCTGGAATCGAACCCATGACACTGAGGTTCAAAATCGCAATTTTTCTGGAGGTTATACGTTATGGCCAATATGTCGTAAAAATTTCAAGCCATTGACGCTAGTGGTTTAGCCTGTGACTTTGTATCCTCTCTATCTATATATATATACGAGTAAAACGTTGCTTGCATACTGCAAGCAGATCGACAACACTAATTTCATATCGGCATCATATCGGGACGGACATCAAAAGAAAAAAAAAATTCAAAATATTCGTAGAATTCGCTGCAATTTAATCGCCTGGCAGCGAACCCCGGTCTTCCTGGTGTACTAACTATGCAGCAAAATAGAAGATTACCATATCAAACTATGTGTGAAAATTCAAGCAAAACTATTAGGTGCAACTACCTCAAACGACGTCCTACTATTCACATACACTCCTTATTTGAGAAATTATAATGTGCTCTGGCATCGAACCCAGGAACAGCATGGTCTTATCTATTTTTTTTCTTAAACAAAGTGTTAATATACATCTTCCATCTAAGCAAGAGCTCCCTTACATATCGATAAATGCATAAAAAAATTATGAAAAGATACCCCATAGTATTATATATGGGGGATATTTTTACCGCCCGGCATCGAACCCGGGTCTTTCAGGCAATACTTTCTATGCAGCACAACAGAAAAACACCATCTCTAACCGTGTATGAAAATTCAAGCAGAAATATTGGTTACAACTGCCTCAAATGACGTCCTACTTTTCCTTTATATTCCTTATGAGAGAAACGTTATTGTGCTCTGGCTTCGAACCCAGGAACAGTACGGTCTTATGAAAATTTTTTTCTAAAACTTATTCGTACCATACATCTTCCAGCCAAGCACGAACATCCTATCATTTCGATAAGTGCATCTAAAAAAATAATGAAAAACGGCTCCCATGTATTTTAAAGGGCAGATCTTTGCATCGTCCTAGCATCGAACCCAGGATAACTTTTGTAAAAGTCATTGATGTTTTCGAAAGTCCAAGACCATAAATATAGGCACCTTGAGTTTTACTTCTCTACCTATCCGGAAAGTATTTTTTTTTAATTCCCGAAAATCACGGCAATGCATTCAAACGGGAAAAATCGGGACTTTGGGGCCCTCTGGAATCGAACCTATGACACTGAGGATCAAAGTCTCTTTTTTCCTGGGGGTTTCACGTTATGGCCAATATGTCATAAAAATTTCAGATCAATGACGCTTGTAGTTTAGGCTGTGAATTTGTATCCTATCTATCTATCTATCTATATAGGTATATATATGAATGAATCCGGAGAAGCATCTATATATAATAGATGATATATGAATGAATCCGGAGAAGCATCTATATATAATAGATTACTATATATAAAGCTGCAAATCCGACTCATTCATACAAATTCCTGGGCATTTGTAATCGAGCTGGAAGGCTGAAATTTTCAGGAGGGATTTATAATTGTCAGTCGAGTTGGGAAAAAATCGAAAATTTCCAGATTTTTTGCTAGATTTGTGCCCAGAGACGATTATATTTTTCAATGTATTTAAACGGGAATAACGAAAAATGGCCATGCAGAGCAAATTTCTTTCGTTAATTAAAATTTGAAAACGTAATCGTTAAGTAGCGAGGCTTGGTCTATATTGCGTCTAAAAGATCAAAGTTTACTTTTCTTGCGACCGATTATAACATTCCGGCACGAGATTTGCAAAATCTTAGTTTGAACGCCAATTTTTTACGTTTTTTTCTCCTCATTTTGAAAATTAAATCTATGGCAACAACCATTGTTTGAATCGGAAACAAGTTTGTTTACGATCGTATTTTCATACGCCATGATAAAGGTTTGATGCATTTTCAATTATTTTAAATGTTTCTTTCGATATATGTTATTAATGAATGCTGAAAAATGTAAATTTCATCTAAATAGACGGCGAATATCTGCACGGTCATTAAATTATTCGGGAATACATGCTGTGATAACATAAATTTATGTAGAGAATACGAGATCATTTATCAACGAAGATAATCGGAAAAGTCATGTAAGTAGTGAGATTATTCGAGGATTAAATTGAAAAGTCTACTCTGAATCTATATAAGAGGGATAGGAAAGCAATTTTGATGAAAAATACTCATTAATTATTGATGAAGGACATATTATACCGGATCAAGTCTACCTATGCCTGAGTAATAGTAAGTACAACTGACATTTACATAATCCTAAAATATTACTATCAGAATATTAATGCAAATAAATAGTATAAACGGCAATCTTTAGAAATAATAGAAATAATAAGTTCTTTTTCTACCTTTCTTTAATTAATACATAGTATATTACGTAATTCAACTTTCATCGAAATGAAAAACAAAAATCTACACCTGAAATAAACTGATTTCCTTGAACGACCTTCTGATTACGTTGTTCTACGCTGGATAATTCAAGGTTAGTAAACACAATCTTTGCATGTATCATTGTATGAATATTATTTTCCCATCTTCTCCAAACGGGCTTTAGAATTAAGTTCTTTTTCTACGTTCTTCAAAAACTATTTACATAATTACGTTGCCTATTGTATATTTGTTTATTTAATTAGAAACGGAGCTCATTGTCGTGGTAGACGCCATTTAATGAGTATAGGATTCAATTGAAGTATGTCTTACACTTAACCGAGTACTTCAGGTAACGAATCTTCTATCCAATTCTTGCCTTTTTATTTTATGCAGATATTTATTCTAACTTAACATTCTTAAGCTTATATCTTTAATTTACTTTTACGAATGCATATTAAAACGTCATCGTTGCCGCTGCTACGTTCATCGCGGTGGGATCCCGAAAGAGATACCACGGAATCAGCCGATCGCCGCTGAAACCTTTGACCGTAGATGTTCATTTAGGACTGAAATCCAAAACTAAGAAAGGTAGGAATTGATTTGAGAAGCGACGTGTTTTCGCATTGCCAGCTGTATGTCGCGCTAGGAAGAGTACGTTCCTCAGAAAATATCAGGGTGTTAGTTTCACCGGTAAGGATATTTGATAATATTCAGCACGCCGTCAATATTGTCCTCATCATCATATGAAGATCTGCCCGGAAGCAGGCACCACGGCCATAGGATTCAATTGGAGTATGTCTTGCACTAAAACGAGTACATCCCACAGGTAACGAATCGTCGATCGATATCTCGCATTTTTATTTTATGCAAATTTTTATTCTAATTTTACTTTGGCTTATTCCCTTAATTTAACTTTACGAATGTGTATTCATTAAGGACTCAACTCTAAAAATCCCGTATAAAATGAACGTGAAAGGCCTTCTAAGTACTTATTCTATTATTATATTATTTGATGATTCTCGATCTTAGATTTGAAAATTATGTAACTAAAGACAATGGCATAATTAAAAAGGAAAATAAATAAAGCATATAGACCGATAACTCAGGATAGTATCCCTTAATTATTTTCTTTGCTTGCAGTCTGCAAGCACCCATTTACTAGTCTATTATATATAGACGCTTCTCCGGATATACCTATAAGTTATATATATATATATAGGGGATCAAAAGTCTAACCATGTTCCACAAGTGCCAACGACTTGAAATTTTTACGACGTATTGGCCATAACGTGTAACCTCCAGAAAAAATCCGACTTTGAACCTCGGTGTCATGGGTTCGATTCCAGAAGGCCCCAAAGTCGCGATTTTCCCCATAAGATTACATGGCGGGGATTTTCGAAAATTTTTTTGAGGCACTTCCCAGAAAAGGAGAGATTTGAAATTCAAGAGATTGCTAGATGCCGTGCATATCTAAAGTAAACCATAAAGACATCTACGAATATTATCCTTGGTTCGATGCTAGGTCGGGGCAAAAATCGGCCGTTTAAAATGCATTGTGGCGATTTTTAAGATTTTTTTTGGACCCTTTTCCGATGGCATAGAAACTTGAAATTCGGTATGAGGTTAGATACCATAAAAATATATCATAATCAAATTTTACATATTCGCTGATGGTCCTTGGTTCGATCCCAGAGGGACATTTAAATTCCTCAATGCATTTCTTACGGAGATAACGGAAACAAATTTTAGGTATTTGCCGGCACGATATCGACTTCAAACTTTGCATATAAAAAGATCAAGTCCATAAAAATCAAACAGTGCATTCACAGCTATCAATGTGTCCAGGGTTCAACACCAGATGTCTCTGCAATCAGAAGTTGATCCGATTTTTAGGAAATATTTTGAAACCTTTCCCAATAATATAGAAACTTGAAATTCGGCATATAGATAGAGATCATAAATAAAATTCTGAAACATATTTTAGATTTCCAAGATCGTCCTTGGTTCGAATCCAGAGAGCCATTTAAATTCGTGAAAATTAGAACGTCTTTTGAGGCAGTTGTAGCCCATATTTATGCTTGAATTTTCACACATAGTTAGAGATGGTGATCTTCTATTGTGCTGCTTAGTGAGTATCACCAGAAAGACCCGGGTTCAATGCCAGACGATGGAATTTCAGGGAATTTTAAGAAAAATTTCAATCCAATTTTTTCTTTTGATGGCCGTCCCGATATGATGCCGACATGAAAATAGTTATGTCGATCTGCTTGCAGAATGCAAGCAACATTTTACTCGTAATAGATACACTCATTCATTCATTCATTCATTCATTCATTAGGGATCAAAATTCTAACCATGTTCCAGAAGTGCCACTGACTTGAATTTTTTACGATGTATTGGCCGTAACGAGTAACCTCCAGAATAAATCCGACTTTGAACCTCAGTGTCATGGGTTCGATTCCAGAAGGCCCCAAAGTCTCGATTTTCTCCATAAGGATACATGGCGGGGATTTTCGAAAAATGTTTTGGAGCACTTCCCGAAAAAGTAGAGAGGTGAAATTCGAGGGATCGCTAGAAGTCGTGCATATCTAAGAAGAATCAGAATGACATCTTCGAATATTGTCCATGGTTCGATGCTAGGTCGGGGCAAAAATCGGCCGTTTAAAATGCATTGCGGCAATTTTGAGGATTTTTTTTGGACCCTTTCCCGATGGCATAGAAACTTGAAATTCGGCATGATGTTAGATACTATAAATATATTTCATAATCAAATTTTTTCTATTCGCTGATGGTCCTTGGTTCGATCCCAGAGGGCCATTTAAATTACTCAATGCATTTCTTACGGAGATAACGGAAATTAAATTTAGGTACATACCGGCATGCTATCGACTTCAAACTTTGCATGATACAAGAGCAAGTCCTCTTAAATCAAACTATGCATTCACAGCTTACAATATTTCCTGGGTTCAACACCAGGTGTCTCTGAAATCAGAAGTTGATTCGATATTTAGGAATTATTTTGAAACCTTTCCCAATTAAATAGAAATTTGAAATTCGGCAAATAGATAGAGATCATACATACTTTACATGAACATATTTTAGATTTTTCTAGATAGTTCTTGGTTCGCATCCAGAGAGCCATATTCATTCATGAAAAGTAGAACGTCGTTTGAGGCAGTTTCAGCCAATAATTCTGCTTGAATTTTCAAACATAGTTAGTGATGTTGATCATCTGTTGTGCTGCATAATAGGTTTACCAGGAAGACCCGGGTTCGATGCCAAACGATAAAAATTGCTGCGAATTTTAAGATTATTTTCAATTTTTTTTTCTTTTTAGGACCGTCCCGAAAGGTTGCCAACATTAAATTGGTGTTGTCGATCTGCTTGCAGTATGCAAGCAACGTTTTACTCGTATATATATATATATCTATTATATATAGATGCTTCTCCGGATTCATTCATCTATTATATATAGATGCTTCTCCGGATTCATTCATGTATCCATATATATATATATATAGAGAGGATACAAACTCACAGCCTAAACCACAAGAGTGATTGAGCTGAAATTTTTACGGCGTATTGGCCATAACGTGTAATTGCCAGAAAAATTGCGATTTTGATCCTCAGTGTCATGGGTTCGATTCCAGAGGGCCCCAAAGTCCCGATTTTTCCCGTTTAAATGCATTGCTTTGATTTTCAGGAATTAAAAAAAAATACTTCCCGTATAGGTAGAGAATTAAAACTCAAGGAGCCTATATATATGAACATGATCTATCGAAAACATAAATTGGTTTAACGGAAAATATCCTGGGTTCGATGCTAGGTCGGGGCAAAAATCGGCCGTTTAAAATGCGTTGTGGCGATTTTTAAGATTTTTTTTGGACCCCTTTCCGAATGCATGGAAACTTGAATTTTGGCATGGGGTTAGAAATCATAAATATATTTCATTATAAAATTTTACATATTCGCTGAGGGTCCTTGGTTCGATCCCAGAGGGCCATTTGCACTCCACAATGCATTTCTTATGGGGATAACAGAAACACATTTTAGGTACTTCCCGGTATGATATCGACTTCAAACTTTGAATGAAATTAGATCAAGTCCTAGCAAGTAATTTTGTGCATTAACAGCTTCCAATACGTCCAGGGTTCGACACCAGGCGTCTCTACAATCAGTCGCTGATTCGATTTTTAAGAATTATCTTGAACCCCTTTCCAATAATATTAAAACTTAAAGTTCGGCATATATATAGAACATATAGATACATTTTGAAAACACATTTTATATTTCCTAGATCGGCCTTGGTTCGAATCCAGAGAGCTATTAACATTCGTGAAAAGTAGGTCTTCGTTTGAGGCAGTTGCAGCCAATATTTCTGCTTGAATTTTCACACGTATTTAGAGAAGATGATCTTCTGATGTGCTGCATAGAAATTTCCCCAAAAAGACCCAGGTTCGATGCCAGACGATTAAATTGAAGCGAATTTTAAGAATATTTTTAATCCTTTTTTTCCTTTCCGAGACGTCCCGATATAATGCCGTTATGAAATTAGTGTTGTCGATCTGCTTGCAGTATGCAAGCTACATTTTACTCGTATGAATATATGAATATATATATGATATATGAATGAATCCGGAGAAGCATCTATATATAATAGATTATGTGGATTTGCAGCAGTGTGATTTGAAATATCTAATATAAAAGTGTGACATAAAATGAAGCATATCAGGAAATCAGCAACGCAATTTTATAAATAATTACACACAATACGTATGGATTACGGTGATTAATTAGCTAAGTATTTCAACTGTATGGATAGTTTTGAGGATGATTTTACTTTTGTTTCTCTACCCACTAATTTTCAAGGAATTACTTTCTCCCTTCAGTCATGTAACATAAAAAATAAGTACAATAAAGGCAATAATTGTACTTAGTAATCGTAGTCCTTCTCTTTCATTCAATGTACTTGATAGAGATCCACACTAGTTCGCCTAACTCTGTCAATATTATTAAAAAAATCAAATTATATTTTTATGTTTATGATGTTTATTATAAAATATTTAGCCAAGGAAGTTAACCCCTTCCATAAATATATTTGCCTACGATTCTAAATATGTATCCCTCACGTTAAATTTCACGGGAATAGAAAATGGATGAGGAGGGCATTCCCAGCTCACGGCGTTAGAATTCTGCACGAAAACGATTCCGCCAGAAATTCCTGCTCCTATCTCCCTTTGGAGAGCACTATGGAGTAAAAAAAAGGGGAATATGATCTTAGGAAGACTTTCTTCATGAAAAGCCCTTCACATTCCTGCCGAGTCAGGACCCGTAAAATGTATTCGGAGCGTCCGACGTCAGTTACGGAGATGCCCTCCGAGGAAGGCGATTTCGGGAGACGCCATTTTAAAATTCTCGCTAAAGCGGAAAAAGCATCGACCATCGTCGGATCTTCTTAGACGGAAGGAATGGCCTCTGCCAACGATACCTTCGATAGTCATTTTACTTAGGTCGTTAGATTAAGGACAGGAAACTATTGAACTAAAAATTAACTCGTTATTCTAATCAATGATATATGCGAACGTGTACGTACCATTTCTTTCTAAGTTGACCATAGTCGCATTTCTTGTAAAGAACAAGTATAAATAACAAAAAGCCAATCATGCTTATACTTTGATACGATATACCCGAGTGATAGAAGTCAACTTCAAATTGCATAAAGAGTCGCTGGCTATGCTTATGTAGCACAGAGGCATAACAAGGCTCAATTGTAATATAATTCACAATCTCAGACGACATCTTGGGGAAATCTATCATGTAAAAATTAATAGATGTTGTACTTTTTCTACAAAAAATTGTTTTTGATAGATGTACGTACAATATTTATTCATTTCTACTTAATTTTAATGTTTTTACTGGATATCCCTTTTACGAAGCATGTATTGTCATCTAATCTTGCACATTTATCTAAATGGCGAGAAAAATAATGGCTAACATACGACTGTCATGTAAAAATAGCTATCCACCGATAATGATAAAAAATAAATTACTCCCAATGACAAACCGCGAGCACTTTTTTGACGATTTATAACAACAATGCATTAAATGTCGTCCAATTCAAGTATTAAATTGCCAGAAAACAGCGATTTTAAATTGCGGGAATATCATACCGCTATCACACATAACAATTAGTATTAATTTTTGCTTTTAATGGATGTAATAATCATTTTAATTTATAATTAAATTGTCGTTTGTATTACTTCACTTCAATTATTATATATCGCTCCGATTCCAGCTGCATTATGAGCAAAATCAACTGATTACTTACAAAGAAAGAGTAATATTTTTTTCTGATACTTATAACTTCATGGAAATTGGTTAAAATTACGATTATAGCTTATTATTCTGTAATTGAAACCAATTAATCAAAAATTTAACTTAATAAACGAATTAACTCTAGGGATATTTAGAGGAATTCATCCATAATTTCGATCAATAGAATAAACATAAATTGCCTACTTTTTTGGTATTTAAAAAAACGTTTTTGTGGCAGCACAAAAGCATACATTTGCAAACAGAAGAGCCATTTTGCAAATTCAATATTAAAAAAATAAAACAATATTCATCACAAGAGAAAAATAAATATTTCAAATTCTGAAGACATTAACATAAGTTAACATGGGTGCATTAGTTTTCTACGAAGAAAAGACAATATCTGCATAGTTAAAATGTTAGGATATTTTGCTTAACAAGTTTAAATTAAATTCGAAAAAATCGTTTCAGAAAACGTAATCTATAAATAGGAAAACGGTGTCGTTTTCATCCACCGAAAGATTCGCCGCTTTACTGCTTAAACGTTCACTGAACTCGAATGATTTTAACGCACGCTTAGATGCGTAACACGAGCTTCTTACGATCCGTAATTTCATCAACAAATTATCCTTCCCTGAAAGCCCGGAAACACCGGAAAAACCGGAAGAGGTGAATGCCTCCAGGTGAACTCTCGGGGAAACACCATCAAAGCCATATGGCCACTATTATGTTACCTTATCAAATGAATCGAAGACTTTGAGAAATTTCGAGTTATCGTACTGGTGGAAGGCATATCGCTCAGCATTAGATTAATGGATGAGCCGAATGAACACAGCTAGTAAAGAGGAAAAACTATTTTCCAGGAGGCAGCCATTAACCTCGGCGGCGAAGGACGAAGACAAATTGCGAAGGATGACTAAGCAGGAGGAGAATAAAAGGGCCAATGAAAGAGAAGCAAGATTACCGAAGAGGATTTGAGAGTGGCTTGAAGAAGTTGGAAAGCAGTTTGAAGTGCACGGTGGTTGAGTAAAGGAGGCAACTGCAAAGAGTAGCAATCATTCGAAGGGTTCGTCTTGAATTCTCTCTGCGAGATAAATCGGGAATGGAGACACACAATCTCGTAATCTTTCCTTTAAGGAGCTTATTTGGCGGAAATTTGAAAAACAAATTTAGCGCTGTGGGGATGCTCAATCGTGCTATCACAAGCTGAAACATATACCACGTGATTACTGCTTTATGTATAGAAACATTTTATAAAAAAATATCCGTTTTCGAAAAATATTAATTATTACTCGGTAAACAAGTATAATTTCAATCGTTCCTATTAAAAATTATTTACAACTCATTATTTTAACTTTACTGAGCATTGACGGAGAAAGATAAATCCAGAGTTATAATTGCAAATGAGAATTACAGTCTCATTGTGATATTAGCGTAACAAGGCCACCAAATTATTTTTATTTTAGTTATTATTAAATTTACTATTGTCATTAAATATATCGTACTACCGGTAATATAGGGATAAACTCACTTACAAGATAGACATTTAATATAGTATCATATATTATTTTGGTAGGTCTGAAAATTTTGCGAGTTACGAATTTTACAAACTGCGAGCAGGAGGATAAGTAAATATTGCTTTACTTTGAGTGTCAAATCCTACACTGATTCCATATTATTTAGTTTATGTAAATTATGCTGATTATGTTTGTATTAAAATAATATGAGCCTTTTCAAGAGGGAAGGGAAAAACTCTTAGTGAGTTAATTTATTTGCTTGAGGAGCCCAATCTGTCTCCTTTTATGAAAAGCAATGAGGCGTAGATAATAATTTCCAAGAGATGTAGAAGTGTAGAAGCATGCGACTACCCGAAAACAGAGCTGCCAGTATAATGAGAGGAAACACGCGAAAAATGCAGACGCGGAATAACCTCCTTCCGTGAGGATTTCTCCGCATAATCCAACTCTCGCCGTGAATAACCCGCTAATGAATACGGATCGGGGAGAGTGCGTCTATTGAGAGAAATATGACTTTAATCACGGGAGACCATTAAATATAAGCCGACGAATCTAAAGGCGAGTGAAAGGACTTTTTTCAGAGCGATTTTTTCCTCCGCTGAAGAAAAAAGAGAAATATGAAGATAAAAGAGAATTTGAAATAGAGAGGAATAATTCAAACCCCGACTGGGAAATATTAGGCACATCCCAGAGCGGAAAGCGAAAGACAGGGAAAGACGATGAGGGGGAAAAGTTCCTCTTTTTTATCTCCTCGGAGGAAGAAATAAGTTGACGGGTCTCGGATGAGCAGGCCCAGATGAAAGGAGTAGGTGAATAAAGGTATTTTCGAGATTAGAGTGTGTCACAAGAGAAGCCTGTGTAGCGGAGATAGCAAGGTGCCATTTATCAGTCGCGCCCTAAACCACCTTCATTATTCCCGACCTTTCATTTTCACCCGTTGACTGTCTGGTCTATGATTTGTCACCGGTTATTTTTCACGGAGTCCTCGTACGAGTGCGTGGGTTCATAGACACTGTCGCCTACGCACACCGCAACGAAAAGGCCTCTATTATAGCCCTACGTCAAATAAGACGCATAAATGAAGTGTGGGGGCGGTACACCCCGCTCGAATAATTTTCCTATAGAGGGAGAATTCCTGGTGGACTAATAAATTCATAAAAGGTGAATAAATGAGGTGAACTAGGAAGTGCTATCCTTCCCATACAGCTCCATCCCATTCAACGATGGTGTACGCGCGAAAAGGGTAATGGGGTTTTTGAGTTACCCTATACCCTCGGAAAGTAGAAAATTACAAGGATATGGGGATTATCACATATTTAACGCTCGTGGAGGGTCTATTGGTTGGGAAAGTTATAGGGAAGGAAGCGTATACTAGAGCATTAAAGCAATAGTGAAATGGAATATTAATAATGTGAGAAAGTAATGAAATCTCTCTCTCAACAAATATAATTTAAAATATGTAATTTTGTATACTTAAATACTTAAAGGTATAAAATTCCACTATATATCAAAGGAAATGATCAAGAGTAAATTCTTTTTCCTAAATTTTTTAAAACTGGTTTGAATTACGTAGTCAAAACACGTTATTCAATCATAAACAGAGGTTAATATATCCTTAGCACAGAAAAGAACATGGAAAAGGAAGTTGTGTAATTTAATTCTTATTAAATATCAATAAGTCTAAGAATAAGAAATGCTACACTAACAACTGAAATTATTAAGGAGGTAACTATTATCAACATAAATATTTAATAAAATATGTAATTTTCGAGTTTTTATGATTTTTATGGTATGACATATAAACAGTGAAAGGTTAAGCAGTATTTTTACGAGGAAAGGATATTTGGTGGTGGTTTCATAATGTGGGAGTTGTGCACTCAGAGAAACCGAACGGTAAACTGAGGTAATATTTGTAGATATTTTAAACTCAAATATTACTTCCTTATTTATGCGATATGATACTTTTTGAACGTGTGATCATTAATAAATAACGAAGAATGTGCGCATTAATTTTATTGCTGAGAAAATGTTTCATAGTACATGTTTGTCTGGCAAATTGAAGAACAATCCCATCAGCAAGATTGAGCGAGATGGCGCAGAGTTTTTGCGAAGAGTCCTTGTAAAATTTTCCACACTCCGCGTGTATCTCCTTCACGTTTCCATGGAAAGCAATCATTTACTCCGTTCGCGATAAAACCCCTTTCAGCTCCCTTTCGAGGCGAGAAAACAAACTCTCAAGAGCGACGGAATATATCGACAGATTCCAGCTTCGGAGATACTGAAGAGGCGATGGAGATATTTTCAAATTTACAGGCGAATGTCGGGGAAAAGCATTCGCTATAAAAATCCGACGGTAAAAAAGGGGATATTCCCTCTCGACCTTTACTAAGGCACACCTGCTCCCTTATTCGCCACCGAAAAAAAAGAATATCGCTTTCACTTTCTCATTGAAACTTTCCGAAGGGCAATGACAACATATTTGCGGTGTTCGCTAACCGTAACCAGTAGCCTCCGATTCCTTCCGGAGATTCTCAACATAACGTTCTGTCTTTATGGAGTGGACTAACGAAAATATATATGTATAAAGCGGACTTAAGATGTGTTCACATTCTCTGAGGCTTTCTCCTTTTAATATGAAATAATATGGCCATGGAATAAAGAGGAAATGTTTCTGGGAAGAAATGGAATTTAATGCGTTCCTGGAAACTGATAATGCCTCTCGGAGGAAAGAGAAATGTCTGCGAGTTTAAGAAGCCAAGAGAGTTCTTCGGGGAATATTGCTCGTAGATAAATGACACTAAAACTCTCATTTTTATAAGTATCATTGAAACAAGACATTCATAATAAACCCTCAAAAATTGAAAATATAAGATGTGATGAATTGTAAACTAGACAAGACAGGCATTTTGATAAACCAAAAGCTTTAGGCATAATTTACACGAATATTGACTAAATGATTCAGTTTATTCAACAAAAAAATTTACATTCGTGAATAGAAAATGGCTATTAAAATATTGTGACTGATGACTGTGGAATACATGTTATTTCTAAGTTAATTTATTCACGATTACAACATTACCACTAATAAAATAAACACAGGAAATTTTTGTAAAATCATCTGATAGATTATGAGCGAGATTAAAAATATAAGGGCCATAAGTATTTGGAAAACCTCACGATATTGTTAAATAAATGAATAAAGTGAGGTACACTTAGCCTCCTTTGGTCATTGGTCTCATGGCGACAGAATTCAAAGCGAAAGTTACTTTCTATTTATGTCCATAATAATCCAAAGTAATAAGTTACAATAGATATATAAAAGCTTTGATGGAAATCTGATAATTTAATAAGTTAACATATATATTAAAGATTATAATTCGTGTGTAATAAAATAAAAATTTGCAATAAAACATTTATTTCGTTATAGGATGCCATCATAAGATATATTATGAAATACGCAGAAATAACAGAACATAAAATTATCATTGCAGAATCGATTTTCTTCGGCTTACAATGGATTCAATGATAAAAGAGATATTACAGCATTACATCGCGGGACACAGCAATTTATTGAGTGTAATAGTCATTCTTCACATTGATAAGTGGCCAAGTTTATCCCATTACGCAATGAAAGATCCTGTAATTGCCCTTTCATGGTGGCTTATTGGTGGATTCAGAATGCATTTTTCCATAATTTATATCTCTCAGTAAACCATCAATAATTTCAATGTCAAATTATTTAATAAATAATAGTAAGTGCTATCATCCAAGAGATGTAACTTAAATATCTTACGAGGTAACGAGGTATTAATTCAAGATGAGTAATCAAATTGTAATGCTATACAAACAATATCAACCAATTAAGTGAGCAGTTTATTCAAATCAATTACGAGTCACCATCTTCTATCCATTTTCTTCCCTAACATTATGATGAAAACATAAACACCTCTGAATAAACATGCCACTCGTATTAAGCATGCCTCAAAAATGTGAAATAACCGCAGCGGGAAAGGTCGGTATCAAAGTAACACAGCGTTCATCATCACGTCGAATAAAGAACGGCGCCCGCCTATTAAACGAGTCACGCTCATTAAATCAGCCCCTTTTTTGTTTAGACAACGTAATTTGAATATATATTCGTTCGAGCCAAAAATAATAGGTTTCTAAAACGACGAAACTTTTCTCCCGCCGAAAAAAATGAAGCTGGAGATGATAATTCACTTCGTGGAGATTCCGGGCGATTCGCGGAAGTGCGCCACTTTTATAATTTTCTCTCCGGTCCGATCATAAATTCCATCCCATCCATCACAATTAAGTCGTCCATTTATGAATGGAACGTTTGTGTAATGCGGTTAGGGAAGGAGCATAACCATTGGCGGATTCATCACCCGCAGACGAAATCATGGCAGTTTAACCCGCAAGGATATTACTTCATTCTTTTTCAATATAATTTCTCGCATCGAAAAATGCGGCAAATTTATGTGGGGAGTTTCGAAACGTATGGAATCCCTTCGGTGAAAACAGAATAAAAGAATAGCGGGAATTTCGTTCGGAAATGAACGATTTTTTTCTATTGATGGACGTGCGAGTTCTATTTTTTCGCTGCCTTTTTTGTGGGTCTTGATGAAAATCCCATTTCTTTCATCGCAGGAAAGAAGTGCAATAGGCCCACGTAATACTCGACTAGTATGAACGGAATGTGATGAAATCTAACGATTCCTTAATCAGTAAAAAGAATAAAAGAAGACGCCGCGAACGGACAAGTTTGATTTGCTTCAAACGAAAGCGCCAGAATGGAGATTCATTATCGTGTGCCACGGGAAGGATGTAATTAGATTCATTTCAACCTTTCTTTTTTCATGTCTAAAGAAAGAGATCGAATCCTCGCCCCAATTTTCAGGAATTACGGCCTATTCTGAGTGATGCTATGAACAATCATTTCCGTATCTAGTAATTTGTATTTCTGTTGGTGTAAGTTCCACTATTATGAAAAACAATCACACATTTTACTCTAACGATATGTAAGAACCCCTTCATTACTCGCTAAAGATGTTTTCATCCTTTTTTCGCGCCCTTTTTACATGTCTTGCTACTTCTTTTGATGTACGTTTTATTTAAATTAAATTAAAAATTTAAAAATTCATAATTTAAAGTTTATACTATATATTATAAGACTTTCCTTTCTTAATGCACTTAATACTTCCGAGTTTCTTTTTTTATTCGCCAGAATTTTATTCAAAGGCGAATTTTTATCCCCAATAATTATCCAACACTCCGTCTATTTAAAAATAAATAATACCTAACTATTGGCATTAGTATACTAACTGAAAGCTGAACTGTTTTATAATTTATCCGAAGTTTATAGAATGGAAAGTGTTTTTTATAAGAAACAACTAACCATAGTGCTTGAAATAGTTCTCTGTAATTGCGGTATTGAATACTGACAAATGTATTAACTAAGTTTTATAAAGTTAACAAACGATCCGACAAAAAATATGGCATATACAGTCCAATTTAGGAGATGGTAGAGTTTATCCGCAGGAAACCTCCACGTACTTAAAGAAATCATAAGTTGTTAAGCAAAGGTATGACTTTGTGCTTTCCCAGCGAATATGCTAAAATAATTCCTCTCGGATTCACCACCAGGTAGTGAGCGACCAGTCGTTGTCAATACCCAGTTGGATATCCGAAGGAAATTTATTCACATATTAAGGTTTTAAGTTACTTCTTATCTATTGATGATCTATCTATATCCTCTTCAATCTATATTCTAGTGGAATTTTTATCAAGGACTTCTTTGATGTTTAATGTTAGAAGGTAAAGGAGGGAGAATCTTGACACCTTTAATCGGATGGCCACCTTTTTCTTGTTTAATAAATACTTAAGAAAAATGAATGTGAGACTGCAATCACAGGGAAATGTTGTATAAGTTTCTATCAAGGCACTTTAAACATTAGGATTCTGATATTTTTGTATTTTAACTTCTGGGTAAAAATATTGATGGGAGTTTTTTTAATGACTTAACGAAATCAGTTCTAGAGTATTTTAAATTATAAACGGTTAAGCAAGAAGATAGAAAATTTTAATTCTGATACTCCTATGTTTCAACATTATTAAATTTACAAAAAGTATACGCTTTGGGCTGTTCGAAAACTTCGCGGAAAAGCATTGTAAAATTTCATTGAGACTCTTTTCCCGAGAGAGCTTCTGAGGGTTCTTTTGTGGCTTCGCACTTTCACGGATCAAATGCCTGAGACATCGAATGCATGCGCATTGAGAAGGAAGGGACACCGCAAACGGTTTCCGGGAGAGATAGCAGGGTCAAGGGTTACAGTTTCAGGGCCATAAGGAATTGTAGACGACCAAGATTTTCGATCCGAGGCATTTGATGCGGCCGGGCACGAAAGGATGACATGGTGCAGAAGATTCTGCTGAGTACACGAACCATATTTCAACGCACTTTCTGTTTTGAATGGCGTAATTTATTAACTAAAGTACTCTTGCAGTTGAGCTGGAGAAATCTGAAAGGTTTGGTCAAGGAATCTTAAATATTCTGGAATACTTCATCATCAATGGTTTCCTGCTGGATGGCTAGTTCTTGGTATCATAGGATTTCAAATAATAAAAAAAATAATTTCCTTCCCAAGGAAATTCAATTGGATCGGACGCTTTCTAAGGCACGAGGGGCTATCGAAGGAAGTCGAGGATGCGGTGTGAGGGAAGAAGAGAGGAATAAGGAGAAGACAGATTTTGTAAGAAGCAAATGGAAATGAAGGATATGCAGTTTTAAAATAAAGCCTTGGAATAAATATATTCTAAAATACACTATACACAAATACACGCAATACTATACATATAAATTCTAAATAGTTTTGTAACGTTCAAGTCAACTTTATTTGTCAGGTAATGAAGTTTGCCTGATATCTACTGATTTACCATAATTACAAGGTTCTTCCATTGTCATATTTGTTGCATTTCCATTGTTCCATTGACAGTATAAATAATTCATTAAAAATATATATAGTATTAGAATCTAGATAATCATCAAATCATGTTTATGTTTATCATTTCAAAAGGAATCCATTTCATTCCGTCTGAATTAAGCGAATGCTAAGATATATATTTATTATTATTTATTCCGTATTCCTGGATTTCATTTTCAGATTATAACGTATAGTATAAACATGGATCAAGGAAGAAGAGCAGCTTTATCGTTCACGATAAGGCGTGCCTCGCTCTATTTCCTTTCCCAACCGGAACAACATTCTCAACGCCCATTGCATCAAACGAGCCGTCCGTCAGCCATCGTCTGCAAAGAATCCCTTCGGACAATGACTTTGGGTATACGCGCCTTAACAAAGTGTTGCTCCAAAGCCAAACAGTTCCGAGAGATATCCTTTACGATCATAAATGGAGTCTTTGAGTGCCGCTTGCGACGTCAGATTATATACATGGGCTATAACTTGCTCAGTCGACTGCGAAGTTATTGACGTTAGGTACATTTAACATGAATGTATTATTTCAAGAATGTAGCATTTCTATATAAAGCGAAGTATCGAAT
Organism: Sympetrum striolatum; assembly: GCA_947579665.1. NCBI lineage: Eukaryota > Metazoa > Arthropoda > Insecta > Odonata > Libellulidae > Sympetrum > Sympetrum striolatum. The sequence continues at coordinate 54,843,677 of OX388348.1, read as the reverse complement.
ATTCTAAATGGAACAGAAGTATGCTCATAAATGTTTAGAAGGAATCAATATAGAGTGATTTATCTTATTTTTATAGAATAAACTTAAATATAAATCAATAAAAGAAGTATGATGTAACAATAGTAAACCGCTAGTGACTTAAGGGAAATTTCTCATAGTGTAAATAAATATATGCACACAAATTGCTAAAATAGAAATAAATTGTAAATTTCCAGCAAGTAATCGGTATAGTTATGTTCATCAAACAGGGCTCCTTGAGATACCAATACCATACAGAAGCATACGTTTTTGTACGATAAAGTAATATTGACGAATCGCTTCAACCTTTAATTTTTCCTTCTCTATACATAAACTCATGTTCGATAATAAGTAATAAGTAACCTATAACTAAAATAAGTATCTTTAAGTGATTTCACTATAAGTTTTTGTGGCAAAAGTTCAGTTTCCATTGAGTTTAGTATAGTTTCATTTGTAGAAAGTGATTATATAGTAGAGTCAGTACCAATTGCAAAATCATTTAAAAATCTTGAATTATAAATCGTTATTTCTTAAATCAATCTGCAAGTATGTAACAATCAGTGGTGACAGAATACAGCACTTTATTCTGAAATTTGATAGTTTATTGGCCTAAGTAGGGAAACTAAGAGAGAAAGAGAGAGAGAGAGGACATGGTTCGACCATTTTCTATTCACCGTGGACCGTAGCCCGAGTACGCTAATTGGACGTGTGATACCTTGGATATTTATAGCATTCCCAACCTTCAACAGCTAATTTTGATGAATTCTTTAGAGGACGCGTACTAAGCCTCACTCATACCAATAGTTATGAAAACCCATAAACACCACTGATGCAGAAACTTTCGGAAAATAGATGCCTCTGAACCACGGTAAATGAACGGCGTTCGCTTCAGAGAGGAAATGATTTAATGCCTCCGTAGGCGTGATATGGGTTGACCGAAATCAGGATAAGAAAATAAAGAAATTTTGAACGAACATTATGAAGCGAAATGAGTCCGTATAGTAAAGGGATGAGTGTCCATAACAACCACAGAATATGCATTTTTAATTTGACGTTCTTCCATTCATGACATTCTCAATTAATAGTTAATACATTTGGAGATTCAGTATACACATTACAATCAATACCTATTTTGTTGAACGTTGCTTGGTTTCGTAGCAAACAAATTGCTGGGATTTGGAACAACAACTAAGTATACTCTGCCATAACTTTCAATCCATTTAAATTATGTATTGTTTAAGAAAACATGTTATTCATTGGCTATTTATTTACAAATTTACAGAGTTAGTTAATCATTATTTTTAATTAATGCAAGTAAACAATATTCAATTTTTATATTATTTGAAATCCATTTCCGGTTTCTCTAAAACAATTTCAACGTAAAATATACTGCATTTATTTCAAGAGTAAACAGTATTATCCAGAGAAGCAAGAACCTTTCTTTTTCTTTGTCGTTTGGAAATTACCTCTTCTTTAGTGAGATCTCTCTCCAACCCCTTCGTCTCCTCTGTGGCTGCTGATAAAAAAGAGCAACCCCGGCTAGAATGGACCTCAGGGGTAGTATAAACTTAAAACGAATGTCTCTCTATATATACATCCCTCCCGTGACTAAGTTGCTCTTGGCCAGTTAACTGCTGGGAAAGAAGCCCGCCACTATCGCTTCATCTCGGGGGTCCGCCCATTTTAGAATAGCCGCCCATTTCATGCAAGCTCATCCCTTAGGACCCTTCATCGACCATCGCGCTTTGAGGGCCTCAGAAACAAAGCAGCAGGCACCGCGACTTATACTCAGCAACCGAAAGTTTCAGAAGTTGGGCTGAATGCAGCTACTGCTTGCGCGAACCCTCGGTGTTTCCAACAGCATAAGAGTTTACGTAATATCGTCACACTCGGGGGAAGGATGTGCTACAGTACACGACTTAGCTTAGTCTAGAGTTCCTAACCATCTCTAAGTCGGGCACAATCATGAAAATTATTGCCGCTATCATATTGTGCTTATTAATGTATAAAATCTGCAGATAAGTAACCGCCAGGTGGCAGAGTTTGTTATCATACAATGACGGTCATACTCATAAGTAATGAATAGAAATATTAAAACAGAAAAGAGAGAGTAGTAAAATAAAATGCAAAATCTAAAATCAAAAAGTCAATAATATTAAATTAAGAACATTTCCAAAAATTAAATTCCAAATACAATGATACTTATCATTTTTTACCTTTCTATCTCTCATACAACACTAAGTCCTCAGTTAATTCATTCATCATAATATCACTTCACTACTACTCACTATCAAAACATTACCATTACTGTTCGCTAATTAACTTCAACTCATTAATTTTAATAATGTTCTTATAATATTACCCAAGTCATAAACATCTTATTAAACAATTAAAATAAGTCAATATAATTTTTAACTAAACAAAGAGTATTAACGTTTCCGTATCACTTTTTACTTGTTATTGCAGAGAATATCTTAACTTCATGTAGTTTAATCTAAATATAGATGATAAAATATTTTGAAAAGTTTATGAATGTTAATATTTTACAATTAATACGCATCTAAAAAGCCATTAGTTTATCGAAGAGCCAAACAATATATCCATGGTTAATGGTTAAAGAAATATTTCTAAGGCTTATGTGTCCATTTAAAAAAAATCATAAAAATCCGTAGATTTATTCCCTACCTAAAAGTGATTTAAGGGTTCAGGGAAAGATAATCTGCTAACACTTTCGAAATTGGTACTCAGGCTCACCGAACTATTCTCCGCTGATGTATGCTCTGAAAACAGGTCACAGATGGCGTTCAGAAACACTCCTCGGTCTAGTAAGGTGTAATCCGCACACGAGGAACGAAAAAATAAAAGGCTTCCATTGTTCTCACGTCTTTTGTCAACACCAGCAGGCTGTGAAAGACCCTGCGTTGTTTTCTTCTCTTTTCCTCGAAAAAGAGTCCTCAGACTTTACTTCCTAATATGACACTCTTTTTGTCTCCTATATCCTTTTAAACGCCGCTCATCGCATAGCACGGACACCGCTCAATGGAAGACCAAAGGAGATGTGAAAGATAATGCCGGAGATGTAACAGCAGAGGAGATATGGAAGAGAGGAAGCAAGTGAGTGGCTATATGCGAAGAGTAACTGGGAAGAAAGGGACATGATAAGGTAAACAAAGAACATCAACGCAAAATATCGTTAAATGTAGAAGTGCCAAGAAATATAGATAAAAAGTGGGATTGGTAATTCATTTCCATTAAAGCATATATACTTCATACATTCAAAATTATGATTGATTAGCATAATAAGAGCTACAATTCCAGTGATGTGAAGCTAATGGTAGGCAAAAATGTGGTATAAGTAAATACTGAAATATGTGGAAATTCCGTGTTCAGTGATTTTGTGACATTAATGCTCATGATTTACTTTCTTATTCCAAAACACCAAATCCTTCTTTTTAAAGGTTTTTAAGTCAGAAGTAATATAATATTACAGTATTTTACTATACATTTGATTATCACGTAAGTCTGGAGTGTTTCTAAGCAGACATAACATAGTCCGCCGTCATAATATGCAACCAGCAATACAATGTGTATTGCCGCATACCTGCTTTCCAGGGGTAAGCGAATTCTAATCCCTACCAGAGAAGCAAGGCAATCTTTGAGAATGTGAGGCCAACCAACGAATAACGCGGATTTTGGCCGATTTAGTGAAATAACGCTAATTTTGACAGTTTTAATAAGCAGCACGGATTTAGGTGATTTTCGCTTCATTCATCATTTGTAAGAGAGGGAAATGTAATTTTTGTATGATTTAAATAAATGTACAATATATAATTGTATTATTTACGTATTTTTTGTCATATTTTTGATCACTCATAACATCTTCGCTTACGCAAATTCAGCTTTGATCTTTTGCATTAAATTCACAAAACTTTCTTTCCATTATGGATTATAAAAAATCTCGCCTAATTCCACGAAGAATGTTTGGTTTTCATAACATCTACCGTGTCAATACGTTTTTAATGAAAATATCATGCTTTGTTGATCTGCAGCTGTGAAAGCATTTTCCTTAGATGTAAACAGCACAGTTTTAAATAAATTCAATTCATTATTTTGTATAATTTACATTTAATGATATATTTAAATGCTTTTAATGCTTATGTTAAGGGTGGCTAATATTATTCCTTTACTTAAATGAGACTCTGTGAAAATTAGTAAAACCAAATTTAGGAAACAATAAAAACACAAAACACCACAATTTGGTTTTCAAATCAACAAATTTCAGAAAAAATATAAACATTTTCAAACATCTCTAGCTATACTCATTCAAATTTGAATTTAGTTTTCGTCCAAGTTTCAAACTAGAATGATTAATTTCGTTGATAAAATGAATTATAAACTTTCTCATTTGAATGCTGGAAAAAGATTGAAAGTTAAACCTTCTTCTACTCACTCTCTCACATTAATTAGGTATTTTTATAAATAACGAACATATTTAAAACTTAAAAAGATCCCCCGTGGCATGAATGATTTTATTTAGTCCATTGATTTATCTCTTAACTTAAACTTTTTACCTCTTTACGAATTGAATAAAAGAAGTGGCTTTCTAGATTTTAATAAGATATTCTTCCTTTTTTATTCTATGAAGATTATATCAACCTTAACATCAAAACCTGGTAAACTAAATCCTGAATAACTCTACCAATAACATAGTAGCAAATAAGGATCTCCACGGTAATGCAATCTAGGTATCATTAAAGGCGAAAGAGCCACTTGGCTACTGAAGATCCTTCAATGAAATTCATTTTGTAAGCGTAAATGAAAACATTTCCAAGTGTGAAAGGTAAAAAAGAAAAGGAATTCTTTGGAATCTCGAGATGATGATATCCACTCTTATGAGGAGATAATGCTTTCCAGATGGGTAAAGCCGTTGAAGGAATCGTTAAGAGGTAAGGGTAGACGGAAATATTGGTCAACACACTGAGAACAGAGTAAACACAAGATAAACACCGCTCCGCAGGGGAGAATCGGAAAATGATGAAATGGAGAAGATTATCAAATTATGGAAGGATGGCGAAAACAAGGTTGAGACAGGGGAGAGAATGTTAGCTAAAAGGGATTTATGGAGCAGGATAGACCGTCTTCTGGAACGGCAACTGAATATAGATGGGAAAAGGTAGAAAAAAAAGATATTGAGTAATCCCAGAATTAAAGAATATATCACTTCATAATTTAATTCTCGATTTCATAGTCATCGTTTTCCTTGCGAGATTTATTCTCTATTTGATATTAAGTGTAATGCAAAGGATTGATGAATCGCAATATAATAATTTTCTATCAGGAAATTTTGTCACATTTTGTCACCAGAAGTTTATGATAGTTTATTTATATTCTACCAAACCAGAAAAATAATTCAATGTAAAATTACATTAACTTATGTGAGAAAATAGCAATAAAATATATTAATATAATAAAGAATAATAAATAAGTAATATTTTGGAATTATGTTGCTGTTGAATGCTGAAATTACTATTCTTCTTACTGAGACTAATTTCGAAGGATCACCAGTATGAATTAAAATTGAGCAACTCAATTATTTTCATCGTGAAAGCGATGTATGAGTTACGATATCATCTAATAGTTGGATATAAAATTGAGTTTCTTTATGGTGAATTTTTGTTGGTGAGGATTAAGATATTTTTAGAATAATTGCAGCAAATATTAGCAAAACAACATCCCTACGACCTATGATAACATCCAAAACCCAGTCACAGAGTCAAAACATTTCAAGATGGTCGAATTCTCTTTCTTTGCGGAAACGAATTATGAAACTCGCGGTCGATTCAGTCACAACCTTTGATCTCAGAATCAATTTGAGCAGATATTAAACTCGAAAGACTTTCCCTCTGGCCACTCATTCCCTCCCACATCCTTCGTTAACCCATTTGGAAGCATACACAAAGAATTCATTTCCTCTGGTTCCGAAGACCATAAACCCATTAAGGGAAGGATAGTGCAATATGCAGAGGAAAATCATCCCCGATCTGGAAATTTCGGCGAAATGTAAGCAGAATGGAAGAACTGTCGAAGGGTATCTTGGAGATTGAAGAGGGCATAAAAAAGAATAAAGAGTGAAGAGGTTGAAGGGGATTAAATGCTCAAAGGGGATGGAAGAGGCAGATGGTCTCAGTGGGAGGAATGGTAGAAAATAAGAGAGGAGAAAATTGGTTTAGTTTCTCGGCGAGGCGTTTCGCTGTGCAAGAGAAGGGATAATTTAAGAGGGTATTCTCCGCTTTTGGAATTGGCAAGGTCAAAGAGAGAGACTGCACGGACTTAAAATGATTCGAAAGGAATTCATTAAGCATCGAAATGTTTAACAACTTCGATGGAATTCATTGCGCGATTATGCCCGTCTTGTTTAGTGGTTTATTCATTTAGGCTTTGATTGGATATAATTCATACTGTAAGTAGTGTTTTTGTAAATTGAGCATAAAAGTATATGAGAGCTAAACGATGAGCTCAAACCAGGAAGGATTCATACGATATTGAGAATTGGGCGTTTTGAGCATAAGCAGATTCTTTTTGGACTTGAAAAAGATATTCAATTCCATAGATTAAAATTTTGCGTTTGGTGATTTAAGTTTGCCAACGATTATAGTGAACTTAAAAAAGTTCATCCCAAATACAGACCTCATTGCCTTTTGTAGGCCACGTTATTTTTAGTCGCGTATTTCCGTCCACATAAGCAGTTTGTAGCAAAAGTCAAACTTAGAAGAAACGTATTTTTTTCTACTAATCTCTACTCACATAACCATCAAACACTACTTTGAATACTAGTTCGAACATAAAAAAACGCCAATACGATAATGCGTGCGAGATACGTATGTATAATACTGCATATTAAAAAAAACATGTATAATTTGCAAAAATTTTACGTATTTTTACGTCAAAACGCGCTCCAAGCTTCTTGTATGTATAGGAAACATACCGAAACGATATGCATCTCTTTTCATAGGAATGAAAAATCCGAGAATTTAAACACCCTTTATTGCCATTAAAAGAAACACCTTCGTTGAAAATGTTAGAATCCAGGAATGATAGAGATCCATGAACGAGAGGCACTAATTGACACATTTTTGATTGGTGTATAGCACGCAAATATCGCATTAAAGTAATAGAAGGAATTACTGACATAACGTATAGTAAGTTATACAAAACATCCAAAACAGTGATAAATTAAATTTTGAACTCGTGTAATGAAACTTTTCAGAGAGGGAAATATTTTTGGGAAAAACAATTGTAAATCGATCGATAAAAGTACAACGATGTTGAGATGAACTACTCGATCGCAAAAAGTTACATTGAGTTTGTTACGAAAGAATTCAATCTAAATTGGCGAAAAGATATATTCTGAGAAGAAGACTAATTTATTATCCAGACAAAACAAGGATAAATTAACTTCATCGCAGAATAAAGAACTTCCTTAGAAAAGAAGCATCTGTTCAGCGGCTAAATTTAATTTGTTTGATTGTTTACTGTTTCTGGGAAATAGTTTACGGTTGCCGTGAATTTCATCAACAAACTGTTTCGGCAGTTCCCTTGTGACACACGAGGTGAAAGGGATTACATGTGATAAAGCAAACAGACTTATGAAACATTTGGCTCGGTCCATTACGAAGAGTGGGGACACCAACGAGCTCCAGGACAACACGTACAGTATTTTCTCACCTTACGTCAATAGAAAGAGACGAGATCAGCTAATATTTCCTCAGGGTTTTAATTTAAATCCACCGCACTTAGAGAGGGAGAACGAATAATTGGAGAACAAAATGCTGGGGATGTGATGGGAAGAGTTCATTTGTTCTTTGGATCGACATTGTTTTCACTAGCCAAAAAAGGCTTAGCTGGACAAGGTTTGAACACTGGTAGTACTCAATTGCTGACTACTCTTACGTTTGAGTCATGTTTTATCTAAGTTCTCCTCTTTGAAATACGTTAGGAGGGAAAAAAAGGAAAGAACGATGCATTAGAACTAAAACAATGATAAGTTGATGAGTAAAAAAACGTTACAGGGAAAAAGAAAAATTTTTGTGAGGATTTCTCACGTATGATTAACATTAAAATTTGCAAGTATCTATCAAAAGCCTTATAGATTAATGTATGTCCAAGGTTCATTCATATACCTCCTTGTAACATACTGAAGTATATAATTATTGAAGAGGAAAAAATAATTTTCATACGGGAATACTGGATAAAACAGCAAATATTAACCATTCATGTATTTTTCTAATATTTATTAATTCAATATTATTATACGCAAGAGTGAATGTACTCACATGGGATTGACTCACGTAAAATAAGAACTCATTTCCAAGTATTATTAATTACTTTTTTCTTTTTTATTGTTATAATGAAAGTAAATTTCTCATTTATTATATTTTCACTTTGAACTGGTAATTACGCTGAATATAAAAACTGAATAAATAAATTAATTGATTTAATAAAATAATTTTTAGAGAACTTCTTACGTAGGTGAGACTTAAATCGGTAGAATTCTTGCCCACGGCTACAGTATCATCTTATCTCTTTCGTGCAATTCAACACGTCTTGTGAAATAAGAAGCCATTCTCCTTCAAAGCCTCGCATCCGAACATCCCAAAGGAAAATTTATTCCTCAGCTTTCTCCCGGAACTCTAATTACTTTCCTCCTTGCAGCATGTGTTCATAAGTCAGCCTCCTTATTTTAACTCTACTTAAGCGTCTCCCGGCTGAACGTATAGACCCAGAAATTTATAACGAGGGATAAAACTGCGCGAATTTCATTGCTCTAAAAACCTCGACGATACAAGGAAGAGCGGAATTAATATTGGAGCGGCTCTTCCGTGCCCTTGGGCAAAGGGAGATTAAGGAGTACAAAGGAGGATATGTGTGTGAGAAGATAGCAGGTGCGAGACGAGAACGGATAAACTGGAGGTCGTTAGCTGGCTCAAGTTGCTAATTCTGCCACTGGGGCGCCACCCAGATGAAGATGACGTCGGATACGGCCTTTTTTTCGCAGAAACCGAAAGTTCTCCTCGCTTTTAAAACTCCTTCCCCTCCGACTCGGCATTAGCGTAGAGTTTTGCGGGTTAATCGCTTGAGCCAACCGGGTTTAATAAAATATAAAGGAGGGAGGTCTAGTGTCAGAGTTCTGGAATTTTACCGCGAGAGAGCTTTATGCGTAGAGGGTGATTAAGCGAGAGGCGGCTGATACAAAATGGCGAATTAATACGGAATCCCACATACACCGCGATATTTTTTACGCCTGGCGAAAATGGCCGGGAGCGAACGAAAGAGTTGAAGCATGGCCTAATTTTCGAACCTCTTTAATCTATTAGAACGTTCTCATAAACGCAAAACCGGACAAATTAACTCCGTCGGATAAACATTTACTAGATTCGGTGAGATTAAGCAGCGAAATTGAAAAAAAAGGCTGAACGGGAAAGAGTTCCACGTGACGTGAAATTGGATGACTCGGCGTGGGATGATAATTAGAGCCGAACTCTTTTGAATGCGATGAAATATGAGCAGAGTGAATTCTAGAGCTTCATTGGCCGTAATTAATCTAATGTCGTTAATCTTGACGTAGGCGGCGGATGTTTAAAAAGATGCCTCGGCCTATTTGTTTTACATTAGGTAACTGTGGAGGGTGCCTTTTAATTATAGAGGAAGAACCGGTTTCACTAGAACCAGAGACAAGGAAATCTGTAATTTTTGAATATATTTAGCCAGAAAAGTCGTTTCAAGAGAATTAAGTAGACACAACTGTGAAAATATCACAATATATAAATCTAATAATATAAAATATAGAAAATTATTAAAACAAAAATAAATGACTATTGCTTAAGAATAAAAAAGAGAATTTATTCAGAAATTCTTTGCACTACAGCAAATATAGGTACATACATTAAAGAAATCAATTCCAGTAATATTTGGTGGAACTTCATTTTCCAAAAACACCAAAAATAACACACAACACAACACAACACACTTGTACTAATTCCACAAATTTAATATAACTGTTAACCGGTTTCGGTGTCACAGTACCATCCTCAGAACAAGAAGTTAAATCAAAGAGCAAGAACATATATACAGAACCAAAAGAAGGGGAGGGGTAAAAAGAATACAAGGTTGCATCACGAGGGGGAGGGCAAATGGGGGAAAAGAGTCTTGAGGAGTGTGGACTGACTGTTAGAAAACAAAAACTCGTTAGCTAAAGGAATGGAGTAAAATTGGTGAAGGCGTATGTAAAACTCTTCTAAACGGTCTAATTTGGTACCTTTACGTCCATGGTTTAAAATACGGGGGGTGAAGTCGGAAAAATGACCGTTGTTAATCAGATGATCGGCGAAATGTGATGAATTAGAAAGATTGTTGAAAGATCTTTTGTGCTCATCCACCATTATTCTAACATTGCGGGCCGTACGACCAACGTAAACAGTGTCACAATTGTTGCAGGCAAGTCTATATATTCCTGATCTGGTCTGGGGATCAAAACGGTCTTTGGTGTTGCAAAGTAATGACCGGAGGTTCTGACCGGCATAAAAAGCAGGACGTTTCTTGTCTGTGGCAATAGTCCTGGCTAGTTTATAACTAAAATCATCGACAAAATCAATGGAAAACCAACTGATTTGATCTTCGGTTGAATTAGGTGGTGGGTTAAAAATATTTCTTAAGGCTAGAATTCGTTGCTTCCTTTTTAATACTTTCATAATGAGATCAGGAGAGTATCGATTCACGGAAGCAAGGTAACGTATACTGTATATATGTTATTGCTCTTTGATTTAACTTCTTCTTCTGAGGATGGTGCTGTGACACTGAAACCGGTTAATAGTTATATTAAATTTGTGGAATTAGTACAAGTGTGTTGTGTTTTATTTTTGGTGTTTTTGAAATATAGGTACATATTGCAATTTATAGAACAGCAATTAAGAAATGTATTAACGAATAGGTGTTTTATAATTCAATTTATTATTATTATACAATTTTATTGGTTTTATGCGAGAATTAGAGGCGCAGAGAAAGGCAATTTGCTTGGTAAAAATGACTTTGACAGGTAAATGGAGGTGAAGGAGGTCCTTGCAGTCGCAAGATGTTAGTACTTAGAAGAATCGTCTTAAACTAGCCAACATTTACTTAGGTAATGCTTAGTGAGAATGCTTTCGGAGAATGTAGCCGATATTATGCGCGGCTTCATAAGCCCTTCTGGCACTGCAAGAAAAAATCACGGAAATAGATGCTTAGATTCTGGGATTAGTGGCATCAAGAAATAATGTTTTTTTTAATGATGAAAGTAAATGACTAGGGAGGTAGAGTCATGCAGTATGCACCCTACGGCGTACGCCAGATGACGCTTTTCAGGGTGCAAATTTAAATGCATAATTTAATTACTCCTGCGCGCCACCACACCTCATTTTTACATCACCAAAATACACAAAGAAACGTCAATAATGTTCAAACTAAAGAATGGAGGAGTCTGCAGCCTCCGTAAGTTGCTCACGAATCGGATGGAAGAAAAAAATGCAACATTGTCCTTCGTAAAAAGCGCCCTCACGCGCCGAAATGATGGATTTATCGCGTGCGAAGAACGGCACCGCCGCAGAATTGCACGTGTCGCTGTATCGGAGCCAAAAAAGAGTAAACCTTTTCGTCCCATTCTCCCCGTGACGAAGAGTTTTCCTCAAAAAGACATAAATCAGGGGAGGGGCCGTGGGAGGAGGTGACGAAAACCTTTAGGGTAGGAATAATCACTAACGGTTCTACCTCCATTGGGGATATTAAGAGGCGGTAAATCTTTCTCTTTGGAACGAAGTTGTAGGCGGCGATAGTGTTAAGGATGAGCTCGGAAAGAAAGCTGAGATCCTCGTGGGGTACAGTTTGCGTGAGGAAAAAATGCGCCTCAGGCGGGGTAAGAAACGAGATAAGGAGATGTTTGGGGTGGGGAACGCAGGAGAAAGGCGAAGAAGAAATAGGGTTTTTCCTTCCATCCGACAAAGGGAAAACAAGCAAATGGCGGGTGAAAACGCAAGATAAGGACAGCTCGCTACTTTTTCTGCATTGAAAAATGCATGCGGGGTGATGACCCGAGGGAATACATATTGATCGCTTTGGCTCTCTGTAATAATTCATATGCTTCTCGAAGGGCGTTTTTGTTAGGAGAGAATATGCTAAATATGGCAGCTAATTTATTAATATATACCACTTACCCATGCTGCTCATTACTGTCTGATTTGATACAAATTAATAATAACGGCTACTTTTAAACATGTTCAATTGAATGAAACTATTAGATTCTCATTGAAATCCGTCATATTATAAGTAATAAGTTTGCAAAAGAAGAAAATCGACATTGTTTATCGAAATATAAATATGAAAAACAGATTAATATTATACGAGTACATATATCAATTCCAATTTTACTGTATGAAAGCAGGGCAAAGAATGACGATATATAGGACACTGTCATAGAACATTCAATTAAATACCTACGCTAAAATAAGTATCTTGGTTCTCCATAAAGGATTTTGCTTAAACCGGTTGCGTTCGAGGGTTGATGTCTTCAATCCCCAACGACACGGATCCTTAAAAATATTTTTCAACTAAATTCTATTATCTTCTCATTAAATACTTTAACACGTAGCTAGGCTCCAGATTATCAAGTTTTAGAGACTGTGAAACATTCTGCATATGTCTTCCAAATACCATTCCACTGAAATAATACGTAGAAACGTATTGGATAGAAGATGCTACTCGCATATAATAAGAAATGTATAATACTATTAGTATCTTCGTAAGGTAATAAAATTTCCAAATCGCATCTGAATTTCAGTTATACTTACGCTACAAGTATGTAAATAAAAGTTAATAAATCCTAAAATTTCAATCCATAATTAGTCTTCGATGGATCAAGAACGCAAAACAGGGGTTTTTTCGATCAAAAGATATTGGTGATAATCTTATTATTTGCCAAAATATGTTCCGTTGAAGATTACAATTGATTTTCTACAAAATATAGAAGAAGAGTTCCAAGTAAGCCACTGCTTCAGTTATTTAATTATTTAAAGGGACATCCCTAAGGGATAGAGATATCTATAAAAAAGAAAGTTTACATCGAGTAGAAGCACCTCGAACGAGAGCACAGACAGCAGAAACGCGTAATTCTGCAAGATAATGGCGATCAAGTTGTATTATATGGATCCAAACACCACACGCAAAGGAAGATACTACTTTATTAGTTAGAAATGAGCATAAAATAAGAGAGATAGTACGGCTACCAAGTGTGTGGTTTACAGAAATAATAAATTTAATTCTGTAGATAATTAAAAAGTGATACTCTTAAGAGGTTTATAAAGATATTTAAATAATTGTTAAGAAAATTATCAGTTAAAGTAGTATCATTTCTTAGAAAGAAAAATACTGTACTCAATATTCTTGCCACATTTAAGTGAATACAGTTATTTCGCAGAATGCTGACGGTAGATTGTTATCTTCCCAAAGTTATTATGGAAGATTTGCTAGACAAATAAAGTTATTTGAACACTTTCAAGTAGAAACTTCCTACTTATATCGGACGCGGCGACCATAGCTTAGAGATCAAAGAACGCGAACAAAAACAGACATTGCGAAGTATTCATTCTTCGATAGGGGAATTAGAGATGGAACGCCTTACCTGGAGAAGTCCTCTTTATAATGCCAAAAACAGTAAAAACTTTTAAAAATAAACTTCAATCTGTTTGTACTTTCTAAATTTTTGTAATTTTAATATTAATGTTATTATTTTTTATTTTGTAAATATTTGTAATATTAATGTTGTATCATTATCTATTAGATAATTACTGTAATATTAATGTTAAATTATCTAATGATCATGTATATATGAAAGTAATTCATTGCCTGCGCGAGGTTCTTGGGGGGGTTTCCCTCCCGTCTTTGGGCGAATGCCAGGCAATCGTTTGTAATTTTGTATTTCCCCCTACACCGCTGCCACCAGGCCTGATGGAATAATTGCAGCGTAAGTTGAATAAATAAATAAATAAGCAAGTAAACAAAAGCATTCCAATGAATGAAACTATAGACATTAAGTCTACTGATAATCATTTCTTTAGAAATAAAGATGGTATAATCAAGAGATATGCCTTGTAAACCCAATGAGACGCAAAGGAGCCACTTAGTAAAGCCTGGGTTATCTTATCCAAATCGATTTCAATTAAGGATCGTCAACACGTCTTCGGACCTTTCTTTTGGCGCTTGATTCAATCGATAATGCGGGCGGTGGGATTAATTCTCGAAGCACAGACTTTCCGTGTTCCGAATGTTTGGCGACTCCGGTGAAGCATAAATTTACATGCTGTCACGGATTAATTCTGAGTATTCATTACGGTGCGGTCTCCATTAATAATTCATTTCTGCTCGCTTATGGTCACTGATTTCATCGACAAATAAACTGAATAAATGGAGCAATTTGTACAGTTTGTTTACTTAAGTGAGGGTATGATTTAAATGGAGAAGAATTGGGGAAATGTTTGTTTTTCAGAAAGTGCAAAATATGCCATTTTCAGGTAGGTAGTTAAATATTTCTAGCGTATAAGAACTTGATCAAATATATGATAAATTCAAAGTGAAAATCAGTCATGAATAATTTTAGCGAGGATTGCCCAGGAAGAACTCGGAATGTAAATTATCAGGTAATCCATACATCCCAAGAACATGAAATGGTTTACCTAACGTCTTTTTGCGTACACAACTTATGAGATCTACGAAAACACCTTTTGCCTACGACTTCTGATATAAGTTGAATTTATTGGTCGAATAATGAAGGAAGAGTGGCCTCTAAAAGAATTCTGTCCTCAAATCATTGTGGTTTTCAGTTTAAGGTGCGATTAATTCCTGAGGGTAAATATTCAATCGTCAGAAATAATTATAAACCTAGCAGCAAATAACGAGACAAATTGTAATGCAATACTCAATACAAGTTTTTAATAATGAAATGAAATGTCAATGAAATAAGTGAAAATATGATTCAGTGATACCCGGGAATATTCTGAAGTAAAACATATTCGCAAGTAATAGTAATGTATGTGTGCGAATTACGTATGGGTTTTTCTTATTTCATTGACTGAGATTTATCGATTTTACAGTAATCACAGTTTAAAACCTAGGAAATACATTTCAGTAAATCATTAAGTGAATTTTGTGTATGATTGGTATTCAAACAACATTTCGTATTTAGCACAAAATTAGAAACCATAGACCAGTGCGGCATATCAGAGCTTTGAATGATAAAGTCAGCAATAGATCTGCGATAAATCAAATCAAAAATATTTCACCATAACACTAGGAAAGAAATTCATATCTAAATTCGTCGGCAAAGTTTCCCACCAAAATACGTGAACTTTATACAGACCTATTTTCTTCCTCCTAACCTAAGCTATGAAGGGTCATCAAATAGTTCTCTTAGCATACCATATTCAAAAATAAATGTTGTTCAAGAAGTCGTCTAAATGACAATTCATCGAATAGATGGCATTTATAGGTCGCATGCTGTATAATACACGGAAATGAATTCTAATTCTCCCCTCTCCGTAAAAAGTGAGCAAATAACGCATTGTTGCGTCACCGCTGACCAATTCAGACGACCGATCGAAACGATTACTCGCAAACATGCCCAGCACCGTTCTTCGCAAAATCTCCTCGAATTTCGCCGCTTCGTAATTATGTATCCAATCATTTCGCCTGGACAACGACTAACGACGGAGCCAAACATCAATTGATGCGCGATCGTGCTTACCAACATCACTATCCCATAGCCTCCCATGTTAATTAAACCACAACAATTTGACTGGAAATCCGTCTAGGGGTGGATCACTTGCTTCAAATGCCGAATGCGGTCCTCGTCGGAGGTCCTAAAAGGGGCCCTCGTTCCACGTTTCCCTTCACCCACACCGCAATAGAGAACAATAAGAGGGCCTCGCGAGACAATGGGGACTTCAGTTCCGTGCCGAACGCTACATCCGATCGCTCTTTGCCATCCGAAACACTCTCACGCCCGCAAACACTACAGAAATAAATAATAATACCATTATGGGCTTAAAACACCCCTCCAGAACTGCCCCCACCATTTAAGGAAGTGTCTTGTTTTCCGATGCAGACAAGCAGCGCATGGTTCACTGAATCAGGCCCCTAAGCAACGTTCTCCTTCCTACTGGAAGGGATAAAACGGCAATGAACGTGGAAAATAAGAAGAGCGGAAAAAAGAAATAAAAAGTGATATGGAGAACAACCGGTGCCAAAATATATGGGGACAGGAAAAGACATTTTCCCGAAAAACAAAACGCGGCTTGTCTTGGTGGAATCAGCGAAAATAAAAGAGAAGATGGTGGAGGGAAACCATGCAAAATATCACCGGGAAATGAGATATTCAAAGAAGGGAAAATATTCAGGAAGAAGAAGTAATTAAAGCGTTGGATCTCAAACCAAATGAATGAACATGGAAAGGAGGCGAGCATTAGAAAAGACAGGTTGGCAAGGAGCGAGAAAATTTATTGGTGATTAAAAGCTGATTTACGATGGAAATAACATTTATGTATATTTTGCAAAAAATGTTCTTCTAATATACGACCAAAGCATAAGAATCCCCCATCAAATAAGGGACCAAAACTAATTCATTTGCTACATTTTCATTCTATACAAAAATAATACATAAAATAAAATTTGAAGCCAAGCAAAACACCGACCAAAATGGCACTTTATCAAAAGTACTAATTTTAAATTAAAGATTTATCTTATTGTATGTAATAATATTAAGTTAGGTACTATTAATAAAATAAATGCTGGAAAAAATTATGAAAAATCTACTTCTAAGTACTACAATATGATATGCAATACACAATATGAACTTTTCTACAAGATTTATGGTTGCCTTAAAGCAGTGGAACTTCGGTTTACGGAATTAATTCGTTCCTAAAAGCCGTTCGTGATAGTAACTGTAAAGCGAACTGTTTTTGCCATAGTGATCGATGTAAAACGAATGTAAGAGATTATTCTGTTCCTGCGACCCAAATGAATGTGTTGTTACAATACAATATTATGTTGTAAAACTTTTCCATATACTGTACCATCGCATTCCCATCCCTCTTTCTGGCCCCCTCTGTTACTGATAAGTCCTATGACTTCACCAATTCACAACTGACGGCAGGTCGAAACACGGGTACTACATACAGTAATAAATCACTATGTGGATCTACAAGGTATTTTTATATCAACCAATCTGGTTAGAAGACGACAACACCAACACACAATTCTAGACTACAACATTTGCTTACGACCTGTGTTCGTTGCTCCATTCCTAGTTCACCGCCCGAGATGGGTTTTATTTAGGAAATTTGCAAGCCTGTTTGGTCGTGATGAGAGGCGTTAGTAATAAAAGTTTCACTGCACATTGGTTTTACACAATTTCTTTGGTTAACTAATTCTTGAGATAATCCTTCGATCGTATGAATAAATATGACGATGAAGTTGTTGTCGACATTTGAATTACCAAAAGGAAGAAACTTTTAGAACCCTAACGGAAAAATTAAAGCCTTATCGCCACTTTAAGAGACGTTTTTGCAAAAATACAACCTTAATTTGTAAATAAAGTCGGATAAATTGCAAAGGACGCCATGTTCGAGAGAAAAATTAAATAATCGGAATCTATTTCTTCATCGGATTGAGCGGACATCGTAATCAGGCATCGGTTTGTGCACTTTCAATAGCAATCGGAAAAGATTTTCAATCGGAATTCGGCGTCTCACAACGGAGGAGAAGAAATTTGCGAAGGAGACAATGGGAGCGGCAAACATCGAGAGACAAAGGAGCCAGTAACTGGAATTAGGAGTCTCCGTAGGATGTGGAGAAGAGGGAGGAATGGGACTAGCGTTAACTCGTTAAGTAAGAGGTCCCTAACCCATTATCCCAGGATAGAATGCGAATCCCATAAAAGAAGAGAGATTTGTAAACAGCACATCTTTCCCTGCAATTTGGGTCCGCATATTTAAATTGTAATGAATAAAATTAGGAGAAAAATTATTGCCTCTTGTCGTTAGGGTTAGCGGCAGCTTTTGTTGCCGCTTTAAGTTCCTCGGCTTTCGCAGAGCGAGAATTTCAGCAGCGAAAATTTAAATGAAGAAGTGAAAATTTGAAAATATGGTCAAAGTTTACGAAATGTGGCGATACGAAAGACAAATTGTAGTTTTGGGTATTTTTCGGGAGCAATTAAATGAGAGATATGAAAACATGTAGATTCAAGCGATACGGACCAGCGACCCGTTTGCTTTTAAATATTTACATTCAACTTGTTACTACTGTTTCAGAAGACAGAGATATATTTTAGCATTGTATAAATCAAAATGAATATGCTCCCTGAATTTTGGAGAATATAATGTATCACAGAAAGAGTAGTTGAGTATCTTATAAATTAAACTTTGGTTTTATTAGTCCGTGAAATGTTTATAAACTTTTTAAATGAAAGCTGATCTACTTTTCGCTCAATGAATAAACAGGTGAATTAAGAATTCGCAAAAGGAGTTTAAAAATAACTCTACAATATAAATATCCCACATGTACCTAAAAATATAATATTTAAGCATATTTTAAGAAAATAGATTATCCTGTGGAAGAAAATAAGCGTTTTTGGAAAATAAACTTTTTTTGCTATAAATTACGACAAGTTGCATAGAATGGCCATGATTCATAAAACTAAAGAATTTTTAACAATACGTAGCCTCTTTTAACTATAGTTCATGTTCCCCAATTTCTACCTAAGGTAGACGACAGTAAAGTTAATTGAAATTTACGCAGTATACATCGATTATTACATCCTTATAGATAAATATTGAAACATGCAATGCCAGGATCGCGAATTCCAAAGAACCTAACAGTTGAAATCTTTACAGAAACTAGATTACATTTTGTAATTAATATAAGCTTGCCTGGTTGA
Organism: Sympetrum striolatum; assembly: GCA_947579665.1. NCBI lineage: Eukaryota > Metazoa > Arthropoda > Insecta > Odonata > Libellulidae > Sympetrum > Sympetrum striolatum. The sequence goes on along the minus strand of OX388348.1, from coordinate 54,824,647 downwards.
CTACTTCTTTACATTTTTGTGATTTATCAGTGATTCCAATAAATTGTGCAGTACTTAACTTAAACCACATTAATTACAACTATGGCGTAGAAGTGACAGAAAACATAGCAAAGATGATCATTTTGGAGCCCTGACAGTGATATAAGTAATTTTAATTTAAACTTAAAAACTTCAAAATAGAACTGCACGCAAAGTCGGCGTAATGGCAAAGTTAACTTCCCTCTAAATTTCCCCGATTCCCTCATTGCGGAGTTCACAAACATTTTCGGTGTCGCTTCCAAGGCGTGGTGTAGCGCCTCTCTCGCTGTCATTTAACATAACCCCATATAGTCAATTTTTAGCGTGAGCGGGGCATATTGGGAACATTCGCTTCCATGGAAACATTCCTTGCAAGAGATTTCCGCTTATTTGTGAGGTTCCTGGAAGCAGACTTCCTTGACGTTCTCCGCCTCAGATATTCCGTTAAAATCCTCCGAAGAGTGCCATATCCAACAACTCGGCTCCTTTCGCATAGAAAAATCGAATTTCCTGTTCAGACTTCATCCAACTTCGCCACTGCATATTGGCGGTCGACCTCATCTCACTCCTCGGCGCATACTCTGTCGAGTTTCGGGGTTGCATTACACTTAGGAAAACATTTCTCATGAATACGTACTTCCTTAAAGCGAGATGGCCTTTTTTTAGAATGAATTTACGCGAGTAATTTCACTTTTAGTAAACCGCAATCTAGTTACTCAACGAAAAACGTTGAAAAAAGAGTTAGAGGGAAATGACTTATAAATAAAGAAGATGAAACCAGCTATTCAATGGTAATGAAAACGATGAGTACCATCTTCTTTTACTTATTTTAATGGCCAGATAGTTTTTGTTAAAATAAAATGTTTCACACCACAGTTCGTATAAGAAATCGACAAATTACTGAAAATGAAGTTATTTTATAATCTATTTAAGTTTCTTGGTTACAGTGGGTGAGGCAATGATAACCCTGATGTAGAGGTAAATCTTCTTAATAGAAGAACTTGATCTGATAATAGATTCGGAAGTATTAAATTGGAAAAGCAAAGGGCTGCATTAACTGAAAAGGAGGTGACTATAAATTTGTCGTTAAATGTATAAGTAACACAAAAAAGCATGATCTGAAATGAAAGAAAAAGTTGAAACATTTAAAAATAAAACGAAAAGCAGAATATTGTGGAAAAATACGAAATATTATTATTCTGATTTTAATGGCTTTCCATGAAGCCACTCCTTCCAATACCAATTATAAAATAAATTATAAGTTGGCGATATTTCTACCATGGCAAAAAATAAGATCAATGTTGTTCTATAACGGTTAAATTTACTAACCGGATTGTGTAAAAACGCTCTTGATGCTCATTAACAACAATAGATCCCTGAATTTTCAATTTTTCCATGCAGTTTCTAAAAAGGCAAATAATAATTTAAACGGAGATACAAAGAATGATAGATAGTGTTGGAAATTAAGAAGAGAACCACGAGATAAAAGAATGATTTTCCTCGCAAAGGAATCATCAGTGGAAAATAAGTCATTATTAGCTTAACAACATTTGGGGATGAACTAAATAGCTAAAAAAAACTCAAATTGATTAAAATAATTCGACCATCAGTACCAGATACCACCAGGTAGCATTCACTTACAGATTTAATTTAAAACAATGTTTTGAGATTTTGTTGAAAAGTTGCATAAAAGATAAGAAAAATCGTATGTGATCATTCTGCTGTTCATGATTGAAGATGATATTTCTTAGCATGATCCTTCTAAAATACATTCGCTTTTTAAATTTACGTATCAAAGTCCTGAACAAGAGTAACCAAGGAATAACTAATACAGATATTTAACGAACCATTTCATATTGAAATCAAATAAAAATGCAATCCTCAATTAATGATCCGTGAATGATTTTGACTTAATTGCACACTTTTCATAACTTAATGACTGCAGTTTGATCCTAAAAAAATTCCTTAGCCGCCACCAAATGTTAGTAGAAGTTTAAGCTTTACCATCAGGAATGAAACTGAAAAGGGAATGAATATGAACGATTGAGAGACGAAGATATTGGATGGATAGAGAATCAGCGGGAAAAAGGAGAACAGATGAAATCGGAGATCTTCGTTCGAGAAAGGGAATTGGAAATGATTTCGGATCGACGAGGTCACTCACGAGTAAAATAAATCCCGTAAACTAATATTCATCAGACTCGATGTTAACATAATGAAGAGACTCCTTTCGGGGAAATATCCCCAATAAAAGTTAATAGCCTGTAAACATATCAAGGGCTTCCGAAGAACCCTTTGAGGGAAAAGAAACGGAAAGGAAAAGTAATTATGATCAAACATCGCGAGTTATTTGAAAGCTTCCTCGAAATTATGGCTTTTATTTACCATTCTTCTGGCTGTAGACTTCATCAATTTGGACGAAGCTGATCAAGAATTCTAGGTAGAGTTGATTGATCATCGGAATAAAGTCGTACGGCTCCACTGAATTAATATTTTGGCTTACTCGTGTTTACCCGAGTCAGAGTGGGCATTTGGAATGTAAATGGACCCGCACCTGCAAATTATCTTCCAAGCTAGAATCCTACTTTCTATGAACTATTTTAGGATATACGAGAAACCCCCTCGTATCTGAAACCAAATCCTTAAAAAATGACGTGAAAGGAAGAAAGAAAGGAATGATAATGGAGAGATATTAGGGTTTAGGGACATTGTCAAAGGTTCAAAAATCTGCTTGATTTATCTCATGTGAATACGTTTCAGATCTACGGATAATCATATATTAAATAAATATCACTTTGAATATTTACAAATCATTAATTGCCAAAAAAGCTTTGATGAATTTATTTTGTTTGCATACATAAATTTTAAGTTCTAGGAAATTAAACGGCACATCTAGATGCGTAATATTGCTTGATAATGATTTAATGTGCATTAGCTTTGCAATTCATAATTTTTATTCATGAAAAAAAATTGTAATTAATTTCAATAATTTAGCTATGAATAAATTAACGACTAAAATATTGAGTTCATGAGTCTACCACCTAATCTAAAATAAAACTTTGGAGGTGTTCAAAATCTAAAATCAAATTATGGAGGAAAAGTTAAAAGAAGAATAACTTTAAAAATATTCCATAGCTCACCCGTAACACGGAAATATAGAAGATGTAAATAAAAAATAATACTCATGCATATATAAAATCTCTATTATTAGGATATATTTTATATTTGATATTATGCGATTATTTTTACTGCGAAATGCTACATATTTTAAGCCTTGGGAAATTTGTGAGCCTTATTTTATCATACGTGATTTATAACTTTCTAACTCCATCTATTTTCTCTAGATTCCTTTTGGTTGAATGTTAAATGTACTAAGAATTTTTATATATTTTTTAAAAAAGGTAACAAAAATTGAGAATCACCAATTATAGTAGCATGGAACCAAGATGGAATTTTTATTAAGAATAAGCCCTTGAATTAGGAATGGTATGCACGCACCTGGTTTACTTCTGTGCAAAACACCTTCGTAAACCAGATAATTATCTTTGGAAAATGTTCTAATGAATACCTATGTCACGCAAAACGATTTTATTTACAACAACTCGATGACTTCTTGAGCTTTTTGCGGCTGGAAAAACTGTGGTTTTGTACCAAACGATTTCCTTTCTTCTGGTGCGTAATTAGCAATAACGCAAACTCCTTCCGAGGATAACACGTTTTCTGGGAATGGATTCATTATACCTCGAATCCCTTAAATGTCATCATATGTTTCAGACAAAGAGAACAATGGTCATTGAAGTACGTTTATAATCTATTTATTTCCATAGAACAGTTCGTATTATTTGTGCAATTTCGCAGCGTTAATCAAATGCGAGATGAGACTCTCGACACCCACGCCTTGCTGATCACCTTGGCCAATTAAACCGAAATCGATGATTAAGTTATCCCGTTACGGAAGTGCGTCACCTCACACGCAGTCAAAGGACATTCCTCTAGAAAACCGGATTCCCGCCATCACTTTGTCGAAAGGCGGATATCTCAATCAAAGTGAATAGTGTATGAGGACGAAGGAATCCACGAGCCAAGGCGGCTCAAGGGCACACGTCTTCCAGAACTGCAGCATCTATTGGATTGCGGCCCCAAATGCGGCTCCCTTTGATTTAAAATTCGCGAAATGAATAATCAGCGCAAATTTCTGACGGATCCATGGAAGGCTGCTATCGACTTTTTTCCTGGCGAGAAACTTGGATAAATAATTCATTTCCATCTTGCTCTGCTGACGCGATCGGAGCTCCGCGTGATGAGATGGCGGCGATTTGTGGAACTGTCGCTAGGTAAGCCCCACAGATACGTTGATTCAATATTTACGAGGCTACAATTTTCGCAGAGGCGGAATGCGGTTGGATATCAAGCGAACGGAATTTAATTACTTTTTGTTGATAATGCATTTACGAGGAACCGCGTCGGCCTTATCAACATACGGGGCTATTAAGCATCTGCCTTAACTTAAGCACGTTATTCCCAACTCCTTCTCGTTATTTCAAGCTAACTCAGTTTGGATTAGTAATGCAGTTTTCACAGAAAACACCAGCTAGCGGATATTATAGTACGGTTTAGGTAGAGTACACGCTTATTTTATTCAAGCTGAAAGATTTCCTAAGCTCATATGACTTTGGTACCATATTTCCTCATATGGTTTCTTTAAATTGGCAACAAGCACTCAATATCTGAAGAATATGTACATGTAAGGAATGATTAAGATAAATACGGAGTACATCAAAAAGGATATCATAGTTATCTTATACTTCACCATACCTCTCATTACTTTATTTACCTTATATCCAATTCCCTTTTTATATACCTAATTATTCATTATTTTAAGCTTAAAAACATGTTACATTGAGAAATGCTATAATTACTCACCCAATTTACCGAATGTATACAATAAATCATACGACCGTTCCTAATGTTACTGTATTTACATCTACAATACAAGTAATTGACAGTGATGATTAGAGATTAAGATATTTTCTGAACATCACTAATAACTTAGTTTAATCAGTTTGAAGTAATTTTATGAAAGTGCTCCATAAGTTATTTTACGGATATCAGTGTAGCTTTTTTCAAGAATACAAATTATGGAATTATGAAGCTAGAGTTGTTTTGGGCATGTTTTCAAAAGTATAAGTTATTTGTATGCTACTAACTATTTATAAGTTTACTTGTTTGATTCATTGAAGTGCTTTTTTAAGGGCAACTGTCTTAAATTTCCCCAAGGCTAAGGTCGGAATCGATAAGCAATAATGAGTGGAGGTCAACAGAATAGAGGCGAAAGAGTTTGTGATTGGACGGAAAAGCAAATAGTCCACTTAAATTAGATCCCTTTGCGGATAGAAATCTTAATTGGAAAGGGCTATTTTGGGAATGGACGCCAGAAATCTATTTCGAATGCACGGATACTGAATTATGGGCTGATTCGACGCAAAACATGAAAATGGGATACCCATCGAGCAAAAAAAACAGATAACCCATGAAATGTCACCTCTCCACAGTGAGGTACAACCCAGCATGAAGTCAAAGTGGATATATCTCCTTGGGCTCTCTTCGATAATTCACCAATGTTGATCAACTGAATACAATTGTTAGGATCTACACGAATTCACGACTACTTTTTAATAAAAGTCATGTAAACTGTTCCAAGATGGAGATCTATGCGTAAATGAGGGAGTCCTTTTCTTGATGCATACATTTCAAGCACTATTGAAAAATATTTTCATATGCAGCAAGATTTTCATTGTTCCTGGACGAAAACTGTTTCTCGAAATAAATCCGTATCAATTAACCTCAACAATAGGAAGTTTTTACCACTAAAAATATTGTGGAACGATATATAACACTTTCAATTTTCATTTAAATGGAGTAAAATAAATCGAAAAATTATTTCTTTGATCATATAAAACGCCTTGTTTAATTGAGTGGGAATCTTCGTTGAGTCCCTTAAAAATCTTTCTAATTAATATAACCCTTATAATATAAAATACTACATGAATATGATATAAAATACTAATGTACATCTCATAATTTAATTAAACGTTCCACTGAACAATAAAATGGCGGAGTGAATGAATAAATGCGGAACATTATTTTAAATGATGATTGATGAAGAAGCCATGAAGTATAGATTTTCTTAGAATGAAGAACATACTGCAAGAAAGTTATTTATAAGCTTAAATTTGCTCCTAATCTTCGTATAAGATATTACTATGTGCAAAAACAATTCAGTAGAAGATCAAAATAACAATCATTGTATGTAATATGATATATAGAATAATTTTAGGTTGCATACGAACAAAATGATGCTGACGTAGTTCTAAGTTTATTTATAGTCGTCACTTTTCAACTACCATTTTAAACGAATACGAAACAATTATCGTGTAAAAATAAAACTGTTTCTAACGCACGAAGCTTTTGCTTGTATATCCTTTCCAAATGAAAATTATTTCTGCTCAATCAACGATCTAAAAAAATTAAAAATCGCCATTCCAAATTTCGAGGAAGATATTAAAAACACATATAATGAAATCTGATATTCAATTCCAATTAATATATTTCGAGGAAGGAAAAATTGGACCCTCTCTCTACGTCGTAGATTAATTACAGGTGTGTTTGTCGCCACTAGTTCATAAAACAGTTGCTGTAAATAGAACTCCTTGTAGCTGGGGGCATCGAGTTCGCCATTTGCTGCTAATTAAGTGCGAAACAAAAAAGCGAAGCTTAATCTATATCGGAGGCCCACGCAAAGAAACACACAATACGTTCACGCGCAAAACAATTTGCATTCGTTACACTCGCAAAAAAGGGTCACAATTAAACAGAGTGGCTTTTCCGAATCCGAGGGAAGGGGAAATAAGGAATTTTTAATTCCGATTCGCCGAAACACCTTGGCTCTGGGAAATGAAAAACAAAAGCGAGGCGCGGAGCGACAACCAATTTAGCCTTGACGCGATTCGGTCCTCGGATCTGGAGAGGATAGTGTGTCTCATCGAAATATATTATTTTCAAATGGAATTTGACGTGTGGACGGGAGAACGAATCGATGGCTAATCGGCCCTCACAAAGGGAGTTTGGGAATATAGGAGAGTCTATTTATTTCTTCTCCAAGGGCCCTCTGGGTGACTGAAAAAGGCGGAGGCAGATAAATTATACATTCACCGCTACACGTCATTCAATTGACAGATACATGTGTGTCCTATTCGTACAGGTGTATCAGTGAGCATGAATTTATGAGTTTGTGTAAGAGCACCCAAACGTTTGAATTTATGAATCACCGCGTTATCATGGGAAAGGTCAAAAGGTAAAATGTTTCATAAATTTCAATTATTGCTAGGGAACTGGAGTTGATATTTTGCTGATGAATTTGCATCTAGCTCCACCGATTTCCTTTTTCCTTTTGGAAGAATTATTTCCTTGTTAAATTAAAGCGAAATAAAATTAGGAAACGCGTAGGAAGCAATAATATCCTTTTTCAATTATGAAAAATAAAATATAATCACGTATACATGTAGTTTTATTCAACCGTTAGTCATTCTTAGGGCGGTTTGATAGAAAAAAATATTTTCCATCTCAATAAATATTTTTCTGTAAACTCAATTTACACTAAAAGTCATCTCAATTTAGGCGTTGTATGTATAAAATATGGGGCTCCCGGATATTAATGTGGACAGCACGTTTGCCTTTGGTGAAAGCGGTCCCGGGTTCGATTTCCGGGTAGAGCCAACCTGCGAAATGGCCTAAGCTGCCGAAGCACTTTTATTAATTCTAATTTATAACATAGTTGCGAAAAATGGACAAATAACCTAAGAGAATCGTGTTAGACTTGTAATACTCTAGTGATTACGTCATAAAGTCACTATGTCTATTCGAAGAGGTTAACTAAACATTTTCTTATACGAGGGTTGATCGGAGAGTTACGCACATTAATTTGCTTCTCCCCTGATATTGTAGCTGGAATGTTGAAATTTCACAGCAATATAGTTCAAACTGCAAACTATATTGGTGTGAAATTTTAACATTCCAGCTGCAATACCAAGGGAGAAGCAAATTAATGTGCGTTACTTTCTGAAATTAGCAGTCCGCAGATGGCTATAAACGGACTTCTACGAACAGGGAATATTGAAACTGGTACCACGATGGGAGGAATGTGTTGAGAAAATTGGTGACTATGTAGAAAATTAGGTCAAAGATGTAAGTTAATTTGTGATTTGCTTGGTTTTGGTACATATTAAACTCTCCGATCAACCCTCGTATGTATTTTATCTAAGATGACATTATTTGCTTATTTAGGTATTAACTTAGATTTCTTTCATATAAAAAATTTAAAATGTTTTATTTGTGTAATTAATTTACGTACATAGTTTATAATTCAAGTTTACCTAACGTATACTTGACTTAGATATGAAGTTAATGCATTGAGATCGGGAATGATTTTAATAAACCCTGAGTTGACACCTCAATATTTCCAATTCGATTAAGTCCAATTTAATGAAAGATGGTATAAAAATAATTGTTCATATCGAAATAGTCAAGTTAATGGCTAATCAATTTTTCAAGATGAAAACTTAGAGCTATATCTGAAGAAATAAATAGCCCATAGATGCAAAATTTTCTGTTTCTTTTTGGATGACCATCATGCATTGAGACCACTTCCACCAAAAACTAAAAACGCTACCTCTTTATAGGAAAATCGACTTGTTAAACAATTCCTTATGAAAATAACTTTCATAGTGAAACTCGTACAGACAAATCCTGAAATTAAACTATAATTTGAATTGTATTTCACCTTTCTTTCTAACATTTCGTGAGCAATGACTTTATTTATTCATTGCAGCTTTAATGTAATAAACTAAGAACATTTGTCTAAACTCCAATAATCATTTCAAAGACCTGTAATTTTACATTAAATCGATTTTGAATTTTTAATTGCTTTTTTCACTTTATAAATTGATCTCAAACGATTTCTTTTTTGGCCTTTTTAATTGAGTTATAATAATCCTTACCAAAATATTAGGCTTGGTTAAATATTATATGAGATTCTTTGGTCTAAGAGTTGCCCAATTAAGTCATATATTAATATCAAAATTGTTGATATGAACAAGGATATAGAGAGTAATTTTTAGAATAATATGCATAAATTATTTGCATGCAATTACTTATTCATATTACTTTTAATTTATACATGCCTATTTTGTATTTAGTTGGGATTAATGTATGTATTCGCAGTAATATTTATATTATTATATTTTAATTAATTTTTATTTAAGTAAACGTTGCTACAAGTTCTTACGACTAAGTGCAACAATTTCGTAGAATAAAGAGATAAATAAACAATACACCGAAGATAGTTACAATACCTGCATGAAAAAGTTTTTGAAAGGGCATCAAATTCGTACATTGTTGATGTATTTATTCGTCATTGGAAAACATCATACCGCTCTTTAAATACAAGGATAAAAAAAAAGATTTTACCCTGATGTAGATATATATATTTATTTGGAAGAGAAAGGAGTGCTTACAATTCAAGATTTTCGAAACGAAGAGAAATATGCGAATTCATGTTCGTTCTATAACAATGTACACTAATAGTTACTCATTGAAAGCAATTACTACTAAATCGAATATATATAGGAATCATTTCCGCAAATTCGAACGCTCTTAGTCTCTAAGCAAACACACATCCTAGTTCCGCGCAGCACCGCCGCGAACCATGTTTATGCCGCGTCGTATAGCAACCCTCGTGGAGGAAAGGAGGAGGAATTGACCCCACAACGCCGGATTAGAAGAGAGATGTGTCTCTCGGAGACACAGAAGATTTAAAGGCGGGAGGGATACATAGTTAGAGTTAAATGGATCCCCCATGTTCCTCCGCCTTTTTCCCTATTCCCCAGCACCGCGGCGTACCTTTCCAAAGACAAGGGACTCTCTTTCTTGGGGACCCGATGGGAGATCCCTCTCCTGCTGTAACCCAGATTCGCATGCTGCGTGAAGATCCCCCAGAGGCCCTGGCAATGATGCATGTGCTTAGCGGTTTTGTGTCGAGGGAAAAATGGAGGAGTGGATTTGGGGGCACATATGAATGGCACGCTATTAAATTAAGGAGATACGGGAGAAACTTTTGAATAGAGGGAGAAGTGAATGATGAAGAAGAAAATAGAAGTTTATGCTATGATTATACTTCGCATAATTTAGATATAATCAAATCTATGACTGATAAATAACATATTCATTCATATAGAAAAATATACAGTGTAATTATACAGCTATCTGTAATCATAATAATTTCTGAATTATAATCTATCTATGATATAATTAAGAAAGGCTTATCAAGTTTTAATTTAGTCACGAAAAATATGCTTAAGAATGCACATAAATATCACACAGACTTGTTGCCTTTCTGCGTAAGAACTTTCTTTGGCTTGTTTCTTCGCTGCATACCACACTTTTCTATGTTGATATACATATTTCCCCTAAGATAAATCAATATAAATTTCAATACAATCTTATTTATTATTTAAGAGGTGTGATTGTATAATACTCTTCAATAACTGATGCAACGCACTGAACTAATCTCTTCATTCAGAATCATTCAGATTTCTCAAACACTTTTTATCCATTCATTTTACTTTCATCTTTTCTGAGCGTTCAAGGGCATTTAAAACCCCGTTTACACTTATATCGCATTCCTTTTTTGCTCTTCATTAGTTTAAGTAATGACTTATTCATCCACTCTGTTTTAATCAAACGATAATACATAATTTTTAGTTGTTGAAGTGGGGAAAAGACAACAGAAAAATGTTTTATCTTGAGTTGAAAGTGCCTTAATAAAAATCAAAAGCAAGAGCGCAATAGATGACCGTATTTGCCGGAGAATCTAACCATCGATGAGAGACTTAAATTCATTCTTTTTTATGAGTGCTGGCTCTATCAACCAAAGCAATTCCATAAGTAAAAAAGAAAAAGGTTGAAAAATAAACTTTTTCTAGAAGGATATCTTTTAAGTATACTATATGATTTTAAATTTTCTTTATAACAATGAAATATGCAACTGAATTTTTTTTCATGTATCATCCATTTATGCAATAACTCTGACATTCCAGATCATATAAAGCTTCTCCGAGAATATCCGTGAATTCAATTCCTGCAAACGTCTCGCGCTGCGCTGCCTAAAATATTAGGAACTATGAAAGTATTGCAGCGCTACGTAATAGGGAATGTGAGAGAATCAAATCCCGACTTGGCGTGGACACAGATGCTCGCAATACGCTGTGAGCAGCGAAAAGGAGAAGAAATGACGGAAAAACACACACAGGAGGTTCGTGAGTTGTTCAACCTATTTGAAAGGAATCTTTTGGCTGCTACTGCTGAGGAAACCTTCGGCAATTTTCGCATGTACGGAAGAAAACAATATCTGTGAAAGAAACCAAAAGTTCCTATCCTTCCTTTCGTATCCAAAGGAGCATGAGTACAAGTAAGAAAATGGAGCTTCTTTACATCTAATAAAAACCGTACACGATCCTTAGTAAAACAGATGATTTTAACCACGGAATTCTACTAGAATAGTTTAATGGATAGTTTCCCAAGAGTGTTATTAAGAGTGGATACCTTGTTAACGATATGACTGATTGCTACTTCACATCTTGATTCAGTTTGTTGACTAATAAGTGGCAGTATGAATGAATGTTGCGGAAGTTTTGCGCATAAATTTCCTTAATTCTTGCTTCATTAAGAGTTAATTCTGTCGGGGGGTACGGATCGTAATTGTGCTCCAGAAATTTTAACTGAGACTGATGTCGTTCTTTCGTGTTTTTGGTTCACTGAACTCTTGACCCATTTGTCATACAAGACGGAATAATTTTTCACGTTGAATTAAGAAATGGTGTCCGCCAAAATGAAAGAACTTTTTATTTTTATTATAAGATACAACAATCTCATTTATGATTATTATTATTCAAATTCGATGTAAATAGTACTTACTGTATTCTTCCACCAAAATCTTATGATACGCGAAATTAACATTTAATTGTTCCTAAATTCTACAATTTCTACGCAAAACATATACTGGAATTTATTGTACCTCATCTGTGGAACGAATATAAAATTGTTTATAATTTCATTTGTAATTCGTTATCTGTTTCTAATCATAAAGTTCTGATTCGGAGAACCATTATAAAGGAAAATAAGTTAATGAATCTCTGATTCTCATTTTATTTTATTGTTAAGATTTATTTGTTTGCATTTATTTATTCATGTCCAATTTTGCTTTTATGGAAATGCTTTCTTTTAGTTTATCTTGGCTGTATTTTTTCATTTGGACCACTTACAGCACATTAGCTATGTTATTTTTATGTTAGCCAGGAGCTGCTTTTTTGTTGTTTAGCATTAATATTCCTTTTCTGTAATTGTAGATATCCGTCTTTTCGACAGGCTCTTAGTCTGACAGGACCTTTATGTTCTCTATAAATATATAAAATAATATTATTATGGACTTTATTTGGCGAAATTGGGACTTTAAGGTCCAATCTTACATTTAATAACATTTGTAACTTACGGTTGGATCCTTCTTTTATTTCAAAATGTACAGTATACCTAATTACACGAAATTGATGTGCATCTCTTAGTTTATCAATTTTAAAGCAATTAAGTTTAGTTCCTTATCCAAATTTGAATGAATCGGGTTTAGTGAAAAAAACGAACTTCCCGAATCATATATGAAATATATCATATAGTTTATCATAATCTAATAATAATTCGGATTGTGAATTAATTCTTTTCTGATATATGGCAGAGACGATATTTGTGAGATATAATATAATTGAAATATTTAACGTATTTTGCTACATAATTGCTAGTAGGAGGTAACATTTCGGTAAAATCTGAAGCAAGTTACGTAACACCATTGAGCAAAATCTTTTCTTCGATACATCCATCTGTTAAGTTGAATCTTAGGCAGAGAAGTAACAAATATTGTAGAAGTAAATTTATAAATAACTTTGCTTCACTTATGATATAATTTTAGCAAGGAAAAGGCAAACAAAAATTCGAATATTAGAGTTTCAATAGTAAATAAATTGTTTAATCGAATTTTTGTCATGAAAAGTACAAATCAGTAACAATAATTCTTTAGGAAATGCACGGATTGGTGAGCAGGTAAAAATAGTGTGTAAAAAGCTCAGCCCAGTAAGGCAAAAATCGAAAAAAGGGACAATTTCAATTCCACTCGGAGAAGAAGATGAAAATATCGCAATTTAAAGGCTCAGTCCGCACTCAAGGCGTGGAATTCGGAACGTGGAGGAAATATCCGCTTTTCAATTAAACCGATTTTCCCCTCAAAATCTTCCGTTGCTTCCATAAGAGAAGACAATCTGCGAAGGGCAATCGACGGAGAGGCGCCGCAAACTGCCGAAGATTCCCGTGGAATGTTTGCCCCAACGCCGCACCGCGACCGCGTTTATTCCCAAAACCATCCGATCACTCGCGTAACATTCGTATTCCAAAGAGAGAATTGTATGCCAGATTGGATTCGGGGAGCGAGCGGAAAACAACGGGCGGATGAATGGAAAGAAATTGGAGAATATCACCACCTCGTGTTCTAGCTCCGATATCCGAGGTTTTCATATCTTATTTAGAGAATACCACGGCAAAGATGGGTGGACAGATGTTGGTATTGCAACACATGTAGACATAGGAAGTTTAAACGGCCGAAAAAACAGTTGGTAAGGATATAGGGATAGCTTCATTACATAAGTCGTAACTGGGAACTATGTCATTTTATGCACTGTATTATTGTATTGCTGACATGAGTTGTATTTAGGCTATAAATGTAAAGAATGTATCTATATAATCTATTCAGTTTATACTATGTGTTGCCACTGGATGATTAATACAATTTCAAAATTTTTGAAGATATTTATAATAATAATATCTTGGTAAACTATCCAGCTTTAATCAACACTTATTTATTATACATAAAAAATATAAGTACAAAAACGCATAATATTCTTTAAGATATATTTTTCCACCATAATGGGTATGTAAGAGATTATTTTTTCTAAAACTTAAGAGGATCTGAACATCCGGCTATAAATTTACAGGATCTAGTGCTCAAGCTGTTAACTTCTCTAAAATACCTTTAGCCAATGTATCATATAGGATATGACTATGTTTTACAATACCTTGATGATTCGGTATTCTGAGATATTTGCATGTTGGAACGAAAATGTCCTATTTACATAGATAGCATTTCATTTCGAAGAATAGAACTGTATATTGCTTCTAAGCGTGCGGGTGAATATCAAATTATTGCAGTCACAACTTCCTCCTTTAGAAAATTATAAAATGGATCAACCTTTCCTGAACGTGAGTTCCCGTATTATAAACATTCTAGGAATTACCTAATGCATGTACAATTCAATAGCCACACCCAATAAATGTTTGCTCTACTCTAGTCCCGAAGATTATAGCGAGCTTATTGAAATGTAGGTACATTGGGTGATTCCTAGAATGTAGGTAATCTGGAAATTACAGTTATTTTAGATCTAGAGGCAACGCTGACGAAGATTTCTTTGTAGAGTATTTAAAACAATAATTCAACGGTGTTTCAATTTCTTTTCTTACAGTAATGATCGCAGCTTGGCTCCATTTCAATAGTATTTTCTTACAGTGGTTATATTTGATACACATAATTTAAACAATAAGTGGCTAATAATTAAGTACATAAGAAATAAGTAGAATATATTGATTCATTGAATGTTAGGCGTATAATGATGAATGAGGAAATTGTATCGTAGTCTTTTTACAAACCCAATAGCAAAACGGTTTTTTCAACATATAGACGTTCCTTAATCTTGGAAAAAATCAACAAAATGAACCTTAATTCAATAAAATGTGAAGGAAAGCACTTCCATACATATTCAATCATCCTCCATCTATGGAGCACTCCATATTAAAAGAGTCCCCGTGATTTAGTTGTGAGCGGGAACGTCCAAAACAGCGGATATAAACGACGCAATCAGAGTATCTCTTCCGGCGACAGACCGGGAACTATATCGAGTTACAAAAGGAAAGAATGGAAAACACCATCGCTCGGATTGAACACAGCTTGCAAAGATCTCCGGCAACGTAATAAGGTTAAGCTTCTCCGATGCAGTTGCTATGGGAGAACGGATAAACCTCGATATTGAAGAACACAGTCCTCGAGATGCTAGAGATAAAGGAATAAAATGGAGAAGAACACGGGAAGATGCTGTATACTTGTCGTAAATTCTGGAAGTAGAGATTCGTGGTGAGATGGGCACACAGTTTTGACGTAGTATCCATATCTCCCTGGATACGTAAATTGGTTATTTAAATTCACATTCGAAGAAACTTTAATCAAAACATGAATCATTTTGAGGAAGTGGATTCTGATAAAGATTATAAATGCCTATTTGAACACTATTTGAAAAATCAAGCTGTCACAAAATGAATTATCTTCGCTTAAGAATTCTAAAAAAATTGTATCGAAATACATTCAGTGGGAACAATTACTCAGGTAACGACAGTTAATTATACGAGCAAATACTTATATATATACTTATATAATACATATATAATATATAATACTTATATAATACCTATACGAGCATAATTTTTATTAGTAAAATAAGTTATTTTCTAAATGAAGATAGAAATTTTAAGATACTTACTATCTTATCGCGTCATAGAATTTTACCGACCAGTAGTATTCGGTTATAAATTTACGCCATCTAGACCTCAAGAGTTTTTTTCCTCAGAAATACTTTTAACTAATATACATTTAAGGAAACGACTATCTTTACATTATTTTTCACAAGTAAACTTCGTAAAACCCGATCCACATGTCAGCAAACTGATGTACAGAACGAAAATTCAAAGACTATTAGCAGAAATTTTATTTTGGTGCTACAAACCGTTGTCAGTCTATCATATCGACGTACTGCGAAAAATTACCATATTGTTGCTTCGAAGGAAATACTTGTGAAAACTAATATTGGTAATAATTCCCGCATTTAGGAGTAAAAATATAGCATATATTTGATTTTGATAGGAAATGATTATAATACTGGTAAATACGGCGTGTCATATACTTAAGAGAACACTCTTATGAAGAGAATCATCAACCAATTTTGGCTTCGATATTATTTCTATATATTTATTCTATTTGGGTCAGTCATAATAAGGTATGTACCATAAAAGCATATCAAAACTTAAAATAGGTAGTTAGCATTAAAGTTATAACAACTTTTGTTAGATGGCGCTTCGCTATGTAAGTCAAGAGCACCATGAATTGAGAAGTACCGTGAATGTTATCGTAAGGCAAACCAGTAATAACGAAAGTTTATCCCATCAACCATTGAGTAGCACGAGGTTTTGTAAAGGATCGGTGGGAATTAAAGGTAAGGTGATAAATGATATCAATATAAGATGGCTGTAAAGCCCAAACTATTGTGAAATTATTTTGCTTAAATTTCATTGTAACATCTTAAACCACTTTTAATCATGCACATGCGGTGAAAGTTAAGTCTGAAGACAAATCAAAAGTAAATATCTTAATCGATACCACTTTTATGCAACAATAACACTTTGAAACACACCGAAAGAAAGCAAGCAATCTTTCAGCGAAAATTATAATATTAGTTGTCCTAAAAATCTTCCTGAGATGTAATCGAGGATAATACAGCAACGAACAAAAGCAAGATGTCTCCGTTGGATTCAGAACCGAGTTTTCCTTTTCGTTCGGAGACAAAGACTTTCTTTCGGAAATAATCTGAGACGTCTTCTTGACTCAGAACTCGAGCGACTTTCAAACTTCTGAGAGAAATGTTGTTAGGAAGCACAAAAACGATATGCAGTTTGCGAAGCGTAGAAGCCGCGACAACTTCTGTAACTCTCTATTCGAAGAATCCCTGGAATATAGTCATTTCAAAGAGATCTTTAGAAACGCCTGCGAGACGCATGTCTGATCTTCGGAAGCAGTTGACTTCGACGAGGAAAACTCGCACTTTCCTGCTCTCAATTATGATCGATGTGATTTCCCTTATATATGAATACACATTAGCACAATGCTTTAACGGGAAAATGTCAGGAATGAATTTTAAGAGGTTCTACTCCGGTTATTGTAAAGGATTTTTTAAAGTAGCAAAATACACCCAGAAGATACAGACGTTTTCAATAATGTTGTCTTTATTACTTACTTATAAACATTCATAGAGTGGACAAATAAATTATGGATCAAAATGAAAATTCGGCAAATCAAGCCTTGACAGGAGCACTAAAATTACTCTTTCCGAGAAAACAGCACAATTTGTGCCCAAAAATTAAATAATGAATACTTTTCACAGTAAGATCTAATAATGAATTATAGAGGACTAAAATCTATGTCAATTGTTTTTAGAGGTATTTTACATTTACTGATTGAAGCGAGTTTGGGATCGAAAGACAACGAAGAAGATATTTTACTAGAACTTGTACTTGAAAAAGTACTCAGAGATAAGGCTATTTGCAAATAGCCTTTCCCCATTCAAATGGGACAGTGAAGAACAGACGTTCATACTTTTAAGTAAACAATAGCTGCGGGAAAGATGTGTCTTAATCGAACGATTATTGCAAAAATATGAATTTAATGAGTGAATAAAAAACAACTTAAACATAATGTTTAAGTTAAATATCGTTCAAAACTCGAAATGGAATTCCTAATGAATAACACTGATATTTTTAGACCAATAGTAATTGTGAGTAGCCCAGTTCGGCCGATTAAAATAATTATGCAGGGAAAGGCTAACATTGATCTGTATAGCCGTTGATATATGCAATATTCCAAACTCTTGTGAAGAAAGGAAAATTTACCTAAACTAATGGAAATGATAATACATGCAAGTCGCAGATTAACTACTATCACACGCTATCAAGTAGAGTATTATCTTTAAATTGACAGACTGCATGGATAATGAAAATTATTGTGTTATAATATACTGAATTGTTACCTAAAAATCACATGAACCATAAGCATATCTATGATAATATATTGGTCGCCGCATCAGTATAGAACCTGAGTTTCACATCCTTTTTACGAAGTGGCTAAAGATAGTTCACTGCATACTATACACGGAAACTTTAGCTTAGACTAAAATTTAGTTCATCTAGATATTCTGAGAAATCTTGCAGATGGAATAAGAGGAGATATACTTTCCGGGGCATAGTACGTCTTTACCGCACCTAAATCTCCTTTAATTCCGAAGTTTAGCGCAGCGAGAGGACCCGGAAAGCCAAAAGATTATGCTATATAGTGAAAAACATCGGGGAGAGCTTCTATTCGATAATATGCTAAACATATTCCCGTTATAAAAATCCGAAAACGTAGAAAAACTCCCCTGCTAAGCTATTCAAGAAGCCACGGATCCTCTGACCTTCTCGCCTCATAAGCCCAGCATCAGAAAAATACCATTACCTCCATTCCGTTCCGAGAAAGAAACGCGGTTATAGAGGAAAATATAGTGGCAAAAAGGAAAAAAATCGGAAAAAATGAAAAAGAGGGAACTTAATTTTAAACCCGAATCCTAGATCCTCTCGTTCGGAATCAATTTCGCTCTCTCCCGCTCTTATCTGCTCCCGAACACCTGCTCCTTATCTCTCCTACACCCGCAACGATCTTTTCCCGATTTTTTCATCTTCAGACATAAATTCGGCCACGCCCCCTCCCCAAGAATATCTCACATCTCCGGATCAGCCTCCTCCATTCGCTGCTTATCCTAATTCCCGGTAAAAGTGTCGAGCGAAGGATTACTGCAGAGAGTGCGTACTCCTCAAAGAGGAAAGAAACCTCTTCTTCCTCCTTTCTCTGAGATACTTCGCGGGGGTGGGAAAAGTGTTCCCGCAAGGGGAGGATTAGAAAGGGTACGCCTCATTTTCTTGAGAGCGAAGTTACTTTCCGAAGTGCGTAAGTGCGATTGGTATCGGGAAATTCGGATCGGCAACCGATTGTAACTCCGATAGTTCCTGTTTTGAGGATCGAGAGAGAAATGCTTTCCGCTGAAGAGATTAACATTGGAGTAAAAAAGTGTGAGAAGATATCTTGGATGATTTGATGACATAAGAAATTTTATATTTAATTTCACTTTTTTATTCCGGTTTCCAGGACAGCAAAATATTACAAAACTTCGATACTGCTATTAAATTGATGCAAAATATGCAATGAACTCTATAATTATTTTGAAGCAGAAGTAGCTCTTCCAACAAACAAAACAAAACAAAACTATAAATATTTTATACTTAAAAAAATATTTATGAAAATGTATAAATCTAATAAATGCATATGTGAGAACTTAATCAAGAGGTAAGTCGTAACTAAATTGCTTATTTATCGTCATCCAACTGAAATTCCTCGCTCAGATAAAAACACCTCAGGATTGCTAAACTTTCGCGTATATACTATTCTAACGGTTATTTTATGCTTCTAATTCTCAGTTACTCTTGGTCTTTCTGTACGTTTGGTTCGTTATAAACAGTTTAAGTTATTATTTAGCTGAGTCTAGAAAATGATTTTGGCATCGAAAATGTTACTTTGCCTTTTCACTCATATCAGATAGTTTGAATTTTTTGAAAGCTACAAACATTTTCATTTATACACTGATAATATTACACTCGTTTAAGTACATCTACATCTACATTAATACCCTGCAAGCCGCCTTTTGGCGTGTGGCAGGGGGTTTAAACACCAGTTGAATCTATACTACTTCCTTATTCGATTATTGTCACGTATTGTTCGCGGAAAGAATGAATCTCTAAAACGATTCGTCCTAGCATCTATTTCTCTTAACTTACGGTCATTATCGGATCGACCGATTAGTACAGTAAATACTTAGTACTCAGTAATACATAGTACAGTAAATTCAATAAATATAGAATTTTCATGAATTGGAATTGAACTTTTAACTTCAAAAACAGCCAAGAAATGAAGGAAATGACGACTTACCGTTTTGTTTCCGAGGTTCTTAACGCGGCAGTTGAGGTACGCAGTCTTTCCAAGTAGAGCGGTCACGTTCTTGGAGGCCACCTTGTCGAATCCCGGTGGTCCACCAGCCGCAGCTGTCGTCCGGATGCTGGTCGACACGGTCACTGAAGTAGAAGAGGTCGATGGCTCCAGGGAATTGGCTGCGGTCTCTTTGGCTTTCCCCGCGTCTCTTTGCAGCGAAGACACTGCCAAAGGAAATGAAACAATTGATTCAATTCCCGTCTCACAAGAGACTCTTCCTTTGCAGGAACGGGAATGCAAGACGGACAAAAGTCCGTACGCTCTAATTTGCGACATTAAATAAACATTCCGGGAAAAGGTAAAAAGTTTTTATCAGCACTTCTTACGTAGAGTTTCGACAATACGTGCTCTGAATTCAAATTGAGATAAACGCTGCACCTCTTTAAAGGTAATCAGGTGCATTCCTATCTAATAGATGAAATCGAAACAAGTTTGACTACATGTGTGAAAGATTTTCCTTCAAAATTTTACCCTTGTGAGAAGCTATTACTACAAATCAGTACCTTAACAAGCTTACATATGTTACTACATGTTTGTAAGTACGATATGCAATTAAGTATTATCAATTTCGTTAATCAAACTTTATGGTATAAGAATTTTTATACCTCCTTTCAGCCTTTTCACCTATTCGTCTACTAAATAAAGAATGAAGTTATCACTGCTGTGAACGGTAAAAACAAAAGCCTTCTTTAAAAAAACAATATTGCAACGTAGAGATGAAAAAGGACAGTAATAAGTTTCCAAAGTTTCTTTTAGTGTTGTAATTAGAGAGAAAAATAGATAAGATATAGGAATATATTTAATTAAAAATATTTTCGCGCTTGACTTAACGCCTTAAGTCCCTTCATTTACAGAATCCAATTGCTATAATTAAAAAAATCATTAATGGAACTCAGCATTGTATTCATCTAGTAATACAGGAATGAAACACGGATTTCTTCTGAGAAAGTAAAAAGGTAACAACTTTTCATGGAAATTAATTCTTATTTTGTAAAAAAGATAAATTTGCACTACACCAAACCAAAAATATTATTAAAAAATCTGATGTGGCCAGCACATGACTTTCTCCATATATATAAGATGTAAATATTTATCTACGACAGTAATTTCGAACTCTATATTCCATTTAAACTTGGAAGATAAGTGATTAATATATATATATATATATTATCTTTTACGTCACAAACATTATAGATAATGTTTTTCGGGACATGATCGATGAAAAACGATGAAATTGGCCTTTCGCCCATAGAGCCCAGAGCGCCCACAAAGTACATAATCAGCCACTTCCGGTTTATCAGTATTTCATGAATAACTCCTAAACAATCAGTGATAAAAAAATATATTTCATGCAAAAGTTATAGAAAACTATATTTTCTAAAACTTTTACTTGTAATAGTATATACCTAAATATCATATTTATGGAGATATTTTGAAAACCGGAAATGAGCTTTGAAGAATGAAGCTCAACTTCCGGTTGACCGATTTACTCCAAAAACTAATCAACTCTAAATACATAAAGCAAAGTACTACATATGAAATTTGGTGTTGATACAACAAATAGTTTTCATGTTAGAGCGCCCACAAAGTACATAACAGCGACTTCCGGTTTATCGGTATTTCATGAATAACTCCTAATCAACCGGTGATACAAAAATATGTTAAATACAAAAGTTACAGTAAATTACATTATCTAAAACTTTTATTATAAATACAACATACGTATATATCATATTTATGGAGATATATTGAAAACCGGAAATGAGCTTTGATGAATGAAGCTCGACATCCGGTAAACCGATTTACTTCAAAACCTAATCAACTCTGACAGCACACACCACAATACTATATATGAAGTTTGGTATTGATACGACCAATAGGTTTCACGTTAGAGCGCCCACTAACACACACACACATACAGACACACACACACACACACACACACACACACATACACACAGACATCATTCCGAAAATGGTCAAAACGTGTTCTAGGGACCCCAAAACATGTATTTCCGTTGAAATCTCGAAGTCGAATTTTTTCATGAAAACAATACTTTCTCTATACTTCGTATATGGAGAAAGTAAAAATTACGATGGAATGACGCTTTTGCACTGAAAAATGTTGTATTCTTATAAAGTAAATATTTTCTGAGTGGTGTTTTACAAAGCTACCATTTAATGAAATAGGTTCTAGTTTCCATTGTGAACGATAAGAAAAAAAAGAAACCTATAATTTTCTCCGTCTCTGTGCCACAAAGTTACTCATAAATCCGTTGAATTCCTAAAAGAAAGTTTTTGTCGAGCTGATAAAGATCCCCAAAATCGTGAGAAACAAATAACAAAATTGAATATTATCTTGTACGTTCTTTATTAGGTAAACAACTATAAAATCGCAATTTGTCCATGCAGACTCGTGATATCGATAATCCTCAGAATTGCAGAAATTTCCGTAATTTTTCAGGTAACTAAACCACTCTCGAATCTCCTTAAACGAATTACCGAGCGAAAGACTCCGTGGAATTGGACTTTTAAACGGATTCCCTTCGGAGGAAAAAATAATCAAGGAGAGAGATATCTCCCAGAGTGATTCCTTAATTCATTTCGGACAGCGGCGCTCTAATTTCACGGGGAATAAAACGGAAAATTTCAACGCATTGGGCTTCCCTCCGCGAGATGCCTTCCGATGGGTCACGTGTTTAGGCGCCCCGGGGGTGCGGCCAAGTCTCGGGGGACGCGGAAAAGAAGTGGGGCGGGGATATATGGGCCCAGTTGAGGCCAAATGGGATAGTATTTCGAGATTGTTTTCAGAGAGTGTGTCGGCTGGAGATGAGGTAGGCATGAGGAGGAGGCTGACTTTGGGGATTGGGTATTGTATTTGCTTTCTAGACGTCCTTCCTTCGACGGTATCCTTTGGGGAGAAAGAACTCGAAAAGGAGTTAGACGCGAATCCGCAGGGAACGGGCTAACGATTTGTTTTTCGACATAATATCAAACATCCTACCTCCTGCGGGCAAACAGTAACTTTCCCTCTGCTCTCTGTGGTTCGTTGGCGAATGAATTGCGTTCGATAACATTCCATCAAGAATCTAAAATAAATATGGTGGTTGATTAAATGCTTTTGCCCACCGCTAAGAACGAGTAAATAGAAAATGCTTTGATGTTAGGATTTATAATCACCCAATTGAAGAGAGAAATGAGAGAAGAAGTATTGGATAGTTATGGAATTGCGATTCCTTTGGAGGATCGGTAAGAAAAAGTTGCCTTCCTGCCTCGAATCTTTGTGATTAAGTAAGGAAACGGTTAAGGTGACTTTGCACATAAGGGCGTGCACCCAGAAAAATTCCCAAGGAAAAACGGACTTGAAAAAAGTCTGACAGGACCGGACACAGTCCCCGGCCCTGTCAGACTTTTTTCAAGTCCGTTTTTCCTTGGGAATTTGTGATTAAGACTGAATTTACGTAACAATATTTGTGCACACATATTATAAATACATACGCAGTTTTTCTCGATGAAATATTTTCTCTACTGAAACGTTATGAACATTGTATTCCAAATAATCACTAAATGTGTGTATCTAAAATGGATAACATTTGTCATTACTGTAAAGGAATACAGCGTACGATCTAAGAACTACTTCCAAATTTGTTAAATATTTGATAAATATTTCTTAGTTATACGAGAATGTAATAAAAAGAATCCGAATCTCGCTAATACTTTAGCTATTTCAAATACGCTTTTCATGATCTCAGAATGATTTTACAGATCTATTGCTGTAACTAAGTTGTTTTACTGACAATCTATTGCCAACTTCAGCATTATTCAACGAAAATAACACGCGTGGATTTTTTCGCAGTAGTTATTTAATTTTTAACGTCACCTATCTCAAAACAGAATCATTGTTGCAAAAATATTCACTTATGATGCACAAATCCTAAAATTTTCTTTTTACAGTAGCGTAGGCATGTCTTTCTTCAATTACATTGTACCTTTATTAAAACATATAACAGAAACTCAATCTTCTGAAGAAAATTCTAGTAGAGCTCCATCTTCGCAGTTAAAATGAGTTAGATCTTTAACTAATTCATCAAGGTTAATTTTTTACTGTAGAACTTAAACTGATAAAAATCGAGGAACTATAAATTTACTGACTATATAGTGCAGGAAACGTCAAGATAATCCTGTCGAAATTTAAACATATACCTAAATCAATTACCCAGGAATGATAAATCTAAAACTCTCATTGAATTGTGTGAACACATTTTTTCTTCCATTTCATTGGTATGGGTATATTTCTATATATTAGTATACGAAGAATCAAGGAGATAAGACATCAACAGAATGAAATGAGACGAAAGTTTACATAATGATCGGCATCACCAGAATTGACGTGTTCACGTTTCAACTGGTAAATGGAAGTAACAGATACCAAAGAAGAAAGTGGTTGTTGGGATACATTTAAGGAAACAAAATAACGGCAGAAAAAAAGGAAGACGAAGACTGATCGCCAAAGGCAATGTTATTCTCTTCTCCGTGTTTCATTTTACCATAAAAGACACCGTGTCTCCGAGGAACTGTTATTTTAGATGCTTACCGCTTACAAGGCAATTTATTCTCATATGTCCCATCAGTTTCTCTTTTTTGGCTTTTTTCGCGGAATCTACTACCTCAATTTCCAATATATTTTCGTGGGTGGTGAAAAAAGGGTATATAGTTTGTACCGTACGTAATATAATCTTTCCGATCTACCAGAATCGCCATGTAAAATTTGAAACAGAGGAGTGGTTACAATTTATGGTTGGCATGACAATGACATACCACTAGTTCTTTCAAAATGTCTACTGTGAGTATATGCATAGAATGCCTAATATTTGTATTCTAATAAAGTATATTCCGTAAAGAAATACCACTTTATTTTTTATTGACCAAATATTAGAAGTAAAAACTTTTGGGAGCGCAATATTTAAAGGTGATAGTATTATATACTCAAGACAATAGTTTGTTCTACCGTTCGCATGTCCAAAGGGGAGAAGATCAGTTTGATTGCTTCTAGCATTCTGATGTAATTAAAACAGAAGTAATTAGTTTAAGAATTGACGAAAGCTTCAACTGATGATCAAATTAGTAGCAAATTTTACCAGGGCGAGTTATTATTTCTGAAATTTATGAAGATAAAATTGAAATTTAACAGGAAACTGCAGATAATTATGGGTATTCGATTACTGTTATAAAGCCGAAATTAGGAACCTGCTGACAAGCATTTGATGCTTAGCAGGACCGAGTTGGTTGTATCTTTATTTCTTACTCTGAACAAATATGAATGATGTGATTATTTTTGATGTGATTATTTTTGATTTGATTATTTTTTGTTGTTTTTTTTTCTTAAGAAGATTGAAATTTTTTAAAGCATATTAAAGGCGGGATTTAAAAGTTTTTTGTTCACTTTTCAAATTAAAATTTTGTAAGAATGTTTGTACCTGCATTTAACGAAAAATAAAGTAATTATTATTATTATATAAAAAAGATTGAAATAACAGAGAAAAATGTCCCTTTCTCCATTTCTGAGGCTAAAGCATATATTTTTTCAATTCCCTGATTCTTTTCTGCTAGTAATTATAATTTCAAAGATGAAGAATTTTGAAAGAATAAAGACCTACTACAAAAATCTCTATTTACGGATCAACACCCCCAAAATTTTATGGATACAGGAATCTACTGGATGAAAAAAAAACTTAATTCTCATTTTCTGCTTAAAATTTATGCCTTAATTAGGACAGAAGTTCAGCTAGTCGTCGGCGAGAGTAAATCTCACCATCGCTGGAACCATTTTATCCAAGCTATCGCTTCTCCTCAATCACACACTGCTGGCTTCACTTGTTTGGGAAAAATATCCCTTTTCAAGGCTCCGCCTACGTCACAGTAAGCGCCGATCTGCATACCAGTTTGGCCGCCGTCTTCTCCCGCAATCCTCTCACGTCCCCTCCATCATTTAGTATTCAGCTTCTTCGCTACGAATTCTTTCACCACCCAATCCCGCATTCCACCCTCCATTCTTCAATTATAATCCTCCCAAATATAAAGTAATTCCAGCATATCCTGTCGCGTAATCAAATAAAGCCGTTGAGAGTGTATCCCGTATTGCGGAGGAGCCTAATTTATCTCAAAACAGAGAGAAATGAAAAATGGCGCGGGGATCGGACCGATGTAAATCATGGAAGTGATTGCTCGATTAAAACATTATGGGGCTTCGTTAAACGCTAATGGCTAAATTATATCCTCCGGTTGCTTGAATTATGCTACGTCCCGCGGCAGGAGCTATCAATTTCGTCATGAAATTGTAATGAAGACGATCCCGTAAATTAAGGACGATTTAGAGTGGATCCGGAATGGTGTTTAATTTAGCATCTAAATCAAGTGAAGTACACTATGAAAGCGATGAACAGAGTCATCGAAAAACACGCAAAGTGATTGCGCAATTCTATCTGTGTTGTATTTCATGTTTATATCCACCAAATACATTTAAACCCTAACGCCAAATTTAATATTTACTATAATTTATTACAAAGGAAAGGTAATAGGTGACCGAGCACGAAAAAGTCGTGCACGTAGTAAGATCCCCAGGGAGAATGGACATAAAAAAAGACTGACAAGACCGGTACCCGAACCCAGATCTCAGGATTGCCAATCAGTTGCTCTACCGATTGAGCTATCGAGCCAGTATTTATTATTATTAAAGGACTTTATTTGGTGAAATTGATACTTTAAAGTCTCGTCTTCTATTTAACTAAATTTATGACAATTTTTATCTGCTATACTAGATGCAATTAATGTAATGGGTTACTTGAATCCCACACTTAGAAATACCCTAAATAATAATTCAGATAGATCTAAATAATAATCTTTTCAAAGATAAAAAATTATATATCGGTCATCATAAAAAAACGATAAAAATATAATTAATTGAATTGACAAAACTTTATCAGACTCTTCTGCAGTTAACGAGAATTTTTACTGATAATAATATATCCAAATGCTTTAATAGATGCATGTAAATAATGCAAGTTATTTTTATAGATGCGATTAAATTAGTCTTTTAACAATGCAAGATTTTACTTTATTGATCCGAAAAATTTCATTAAACACCCAAAAAATGTAGTCGAGGTAAAGGAGCATAAAGTATGCAGATAAAAATGCTGGAGGATTAAACTGACAAGAATATAAGTAATGCCATCCAATGACCTCCACCAGTGTTTCAATCATGAAATATTAATTAGAAGCATCTTTTATTGCTCTTGTATCGGAGGTGTGCTGATTCAATTCAAATCGCAGTCGAATTGACTTTTGGGGGATAAAAGCTGAATTAATTCCCGAAAGAAATTGGATAAAATTATGCAAGCCCAAAAGGTATGGATGTATTGTGTATGCCTGTTAACATTACCCAAAATTTTCGAAATGGACTGAGTTCATATGACAACGGCCATGATTTACGACAGAGTTGCTCAAATTTTTCTTTTCAAAACGCTGTGAAATGATTCATACTGGAATGAAAATACAGCAATTATTAAACGAATTGGAGACATTATTTTTCTCAGTCCCATCTGCATTAAACTGCACCGATTAATATTCAATTTACTGCACTCGCCTGCATTAAAGCTAAAGCTTTCAGATGAAACCGTGGCAGCCCATTAAATTAACAGACTCATAACGTGGGTTTAATTATTATAATGGCTTATTAATATGATAATGGAATTGTAGATGGATATTACAATTTAATGGAGCTCCGTTCGAAAAATTTAAATTAACATCCGAAATCTCGCGCCCACCCACGGCCGATCCTAGGGTTGGAGTAACAAAACCATTTTAATTTTTCATTAGTTTAATGGTGAGTGGAAGCGCAAGTTTTGATTTTCGGATGCTGATGTGATTCACGTACTCAACGCATGTCCTTGATGGTGCAACGAAATAACTCTCATGAAGCACGATGAGCAAATGGATACATTACAATAATCCAATATGCGTGGGCATAATATTGAGTATTTTCTGCATATTATGGATATTCCATTCCAAAATATAAAACCATGGTGCTCGTCCACATACAAACAGAGAAAGGATATCCTCAACAAAATTGGAATTTGAATGGAAAAGTTAAACCCGTAAATATAACAGAGGATAAACATAATTCCTTACGACGATACGAATCAATCATTATCATTGAAATTGTCTTTAAATTTTTACGCCTAAAAAATAACTTTCATATTAACCCATAAAGCATTTTTATTTACGACATTTCATCAATTTTAACTGCATTTTTGGGGGTTCGTGGGTACACTTCAAGGCTACAACAGAGTGTAAAAGGCGTCGTTGCTCATCTTACAATCAAGTAATACCTTACTCTATACATGACTGTCACCACATAAGTAAAAATCAAAAGTATCCATTCTTTTAGAATCTTATAATGGCGCTTACCCAATCAAAAGATAAAATCTTTTCAGTTAAGAGCTCAGAGAGTTATTCATGTGAAAGCTTAATTCCAAAAGCCTCTACGAATAAATAACCAATATATATCTCTGATAGACCTGTAAATATATAAATCCAACTAAGAGTTAAGATCAATCCCATTAATTAATCAAAACATGAGCGTTTGGCACGTGAATAGTATTAACGCACTCGCATACAGTTTCCGAGGAGAGTCCTTTCTCTTCTAATTACAATTTAAGAATGGAATGTTCCCAATCATACATCAGTCACAATTAAGAGAATCAATTGCAGCTCCGTCCAGATCCGTCAATTCACTAAAATATCTGAAATGATGCCATTTATCTATATTCTGATAATAATGTAATATTTTCACACTTCAGTAAACTCCTCTCTATACAAATAAGTAATTTCGACTGACCAGGTCACGAAGTTTTTCCACAATATATTTTTCGATTCTCTCCCACGGTGGCGGAGAAGTAAGCATGCTGACATAATAACGCTCAATCACCAAGGTCCCGGGTTCGAATCCCGGCTAACCGGATATTTCCTGTCAGGGAATGGTCGTACGTGACCGTCTATTGTTTATGTTATACCTTCACTTTAAATTATCGTCTTGCTGTATGTGAAGCGTAAACTAATACATATTAAGTACATAATAAAACATTTAATTCTCATCAAATCGCAGAAAATAGCGATACAAATCCACCGTTTTCTACCTGCAGAGACTTATTTTATGATAAAAGAGGAATGTGATGGAGATACAGATCAATTCGTCGGCAGCAGCGGAATACAAAGAGCTCGACCATTGATTACGGATTCGAAAAATGGAGCACCTGCAGCAGATTCGATCTACTCATTAATCTGGGCCTCGGGGTGAAAGCAGAGAAGAGTTCCTTCACCCAGGAGATGTTCCCAGCCGTGTCGTGGTGATGTAATGTTGGCAGGGGAGCTCAGGGGCAGAACTAAAACAACTGAGGAGGAACGGCTGGTAAACGGACAGAAAGAGATGAGCAAAGAACAATAAAAAAATAATGAGGACGAAGAATAAATACAGGCCACGGGACTATCGCAAGGTATTCCATTCTTTTGATTCCACCTAAATTTTATGCTCAGCTATCTTTGAATAAATACACACCACGTCGTTGGCATATTTACGAGAATTAGATACCTGTCATGCAAAAGTCTTCAATTTCTCATAAATATTTCTTTTAACTTCTTATAATAAGCTTTTTAGCAGGTGGATCCTTTATGAAGAGTTTTTTCCATGAAGACCATATAAACATATAGGATACAATATTTTAAAATATGGTACTGATGTCGTACTAAGAATTTACTGTGATGCTAAAATATTTCACAATAATAAGGAATACTATGGAATAATAAAGTATTGAAAAGTCATCAAATAGTATGATTCTAATTCATACTTTCATATCAAATGATGGAAGGAAAAGTTCTTTCGTATCATTTTAAAAAGTATCAACTCAGTGCAAATAGCCTTATCATCAATGAATTCCTTAATTTGTTAATGGTGCTGTTAGCATCCCTGTACTACAGCTTACGCTTAATATGCGTATTTACTAGAACTGCAACTTGAAAGGATACCAAGATACTGATTGAAGCTCAAACTGTTACGATATTTTATATGTAATCGAAGAGCTAAAAAGATGTTAACATGCAGAAGAAATGTTGACTTCTTAGAGGATATTTTGAGGTGTAAATCTATGGCCTCTCGATAGAAATGTATTATTTGGTGATGTTTGAGCATATAAGCCCAGAATTTCTAGTAAAATTGATTATTTCCCATGTATGTTAACTTTTGCTGATAGAAATCAAATAAATAATTTTTGAGAGAATACTAAAGATGTGAGATTAAAAGAATGAAAAGCACTCCCTTGTATTCACAGAATAAAGACAGTTAATCTCATGGTTCTTACCCTAGAAATAGGAGGAAAATTATATTAAAATTACTTAATTAATCAAATACGTCTATTTAAAATGAAGAAATTGCAAACTTTAGTGCTCTTGAAACACAAAAATCTAAAAAGCTGTGTCTATTCATCGCCATCTTATTGTTTATAGCTTTGTTAGACCACCTCATTGGTTTATTAATTAGTCACATTAGATGAGAATGTGAATGAAAATTAAAATACCTTAGCAAACTAGTTTCAGAATCTATGCTTTCATTTCTTTTACAATTTTTGTTTCCCTCGATTTGTACGGCTCTTCCGAGGAAAATATCGAGAGTTGTACTTTGTATGTCATAATACGCCATGTTATAAGCTAATACGTAGAGATAGAGAAAGCTGGATGGATTTTGCAACAGAATCCTTTAATATTTTCAATATTTTCGCGTTATACTTGGGGTGGCAGGTTCTTCCAGAAGCACCGCATATAAAACAAGCCTCGAAGGCGGGTGAATTTGACATGATGGAAAAAGGAATTCGTTCCGCGGAAGGAAAAGCATCCAAAATGAGGGAAAGAAATTGGATACGCGATCACGCATGCATGAGTGCGCGGATGGCGAGATTAAGGATGGAAAAGTAATCCATAAGGCGATACGAAAGCGATTCCTAATTTATTTATTCATGCAGAAAGGATTCGCCGTTGCTGAGCAATGTTCGTAAGATCTCGTGGAATTCAAGGTTGGAAAGCAATAACACTATTAAAGGAGGTGATCTTTAAATTGGATACTGTTTTCCATTTTCAACGGATTAATATTTTCCTAAGTAGCAGTACATGGTTATAAAAGAAAGTAAGCGTGGGGAGTACATTCACAGTGAAAGTCAAGACATTGCATATCATTCCTTTTATATTTTCATTACAGTGAGGTATATGTGTATTAAGTTTCAACGATTTCCGAGAATGTAATAGATTGTAAAAAAGTACGAGATTGTATAAAAAATGAAAGTTAATCACATTATAAAGCAAAAACACTGATAGATGAACCTGAGATGTATTTTACTGTAATTCATGCCATGTAATAAGCTTCATAAAAAAATGACGGCTCAAAATATCTCAAAAATCAAACTTCGCTACCTTTTTTATCTTTCTGCGACATCAAATAATATCGAACGGTATCTTTTATCGATATAAAGATATCGAATTACACTAATCGATTAGAATGAGTGATCGTAACAAAACGTAACGTGATATCTGAGACTTAAAGTTAAAACGGAACTATAAATAAGTTTTAACAGTGCCATTAAAACTGTTAACTTGATCTTATCCTGATATGGGGGCGAGTTTTATTAACCACCAAATGTGGTAATTATGTGGTATGTTTACGTGGGTACGGGACGACAAAGAAAATGTTTTCCCTCCCTTTTGCTATCATTTTCAAGGTAAATTGGAAAATAAATATTTAGAAGAACATCTAACGGCCTTTAAAATCAAATTCCAAAGATGATCTTATTGGCATTATTAGGGACAAATTTGCCAGTGCCGATTGTGTTATATTCATATAACTATGTTTTACTTTGTAGATTCTAAGGTGGGTTAAATGTTTAGATTTCGAAGATATTTCTCCATATACTTTTTCGGCAAAAGAATCTTTTCGGCCGCGTACAATATGCCAGTCAAAAAGTATGTAGCCAATTCTTTACTAGGTAAATAATCTATTCTTAATTTGAATATAGAAGGGATATTACTTAACGCATACCGAATCATAAAAAGCTTGAAATTTACAGGATAATGAATTACGAAGGAGTATCTACTATTTAATAAATAATTTTCTATTACATTAAGAAATGGCATTGACAAATGGGCGACTAAACCTGATTCCACAATAGACTGCATTTTGGAAGAATATTTTGAACTCAAAAGAAGCAAATCGCGATTTTATAATTTTAGTTTTGAAATTCAAACAATATCGTGTACCTTAATTAAGCCCAAATGTATTTAAATTCAGAATTTTATACACAAAAAGGTAGATTAAGCAATTTCAGGTAAACTTGAGTAGTCATCGTTGCAATTGTAAGAGTACCTGGAGAGCTAATCTGAAGACACTAATGAGCCCAAATGTGGTCGCGTATATAATATGGTCTTTAACTATACGTTGGGGAGCAATTTTCTTATGACGTTTAATTCACATTTCAGCGTTGGAAGGTAAGACCCCCGCTAATGGTTAGGGCATTAATATTGGAGACTTCTAGTGGAAAATACACCGCGACGCAGACATGAACTGACAGAAATATATGCAAAGAGATAACAGAGTATCAGCAGGAAAAAGGAATGGTGGGCTTAGGAAGAATAAGAGACGCAAAAGCCGAGATGAAAGGAAAAATGCAGAAGGGTCTGTGATGGATGTGAGGTCAAAGACCTTCCGAAGGATGCACGGCCGCTTGACGGAGGGCACACGCGGAAAATGAGGGGAATTTACATGGACAGTCCTCGTAGATGACCAAGAGGGTTTAACTGCTACATTGCCCGTAAATGATGACGAGCAGAAAATTAAATTACGCTGGTGTGTACCCCGGTAATTGGCTGGGGAATTCCTGAAGCCATACGAGACATTACGTTAAACATTTTAGGAATACTTCTAGGTTTTATAGATGAGGGTTAATTTGATTAACATCCAAGCTTCATCCTGCTTTTAAATTAAATGGCCAATGATTAGGTTACTGTTTAGGATATATTTCTGTACAAAGCAATGGAAACTAATGTAACAAGAAATTAACATAGCATAAAATAAACTTGTTCATACGCATTAAGAAGAGGATAAGTAGTAAAAAATGCAAAAGCAGGGTTATTAAGTTGAGAATTTTGGAGCATACAAATCTTGCCAGAGGTGGAATATTTATTTAACATACCATTGCTGACCTCATCATAAATATCAGGAGATATATAATCAAGAAAGTACATTTATTAATTCGTAAGCTCAACAATACTTAATCTTTTAAAGAAGATTGATAGGAACTAGAAAGACGCACAAGAGTAGCTCCAAACTAATGTTCACAAATTTAGGATATTTTTAACGATCCGATTTATGCTTCACATACAAAAGGTGTAAGTATTGCGATAGGACTTACATTTCATATGTACTTCCTGTTGCAAATTAAATGGTAATTTTTTTGTTAATATCGAATAATTAGGCTTACGATGCCAAAAGAGTCGTTGATTCTTTCGATAAACACTAGTTTTCAGTGAAATCATTTTGAGAGCTTTCACTTCTGAGGATAGGCGTTATTAATCATCTGTATCAAGGCTTTTTCCAATAACATCCAATATCCAATCTTGTCCAATAACATAAGCGCTGCTTATTTTATTGGACAAGAAAATATTAATGTGAGCATTCAAAAGAAAAAAGTTAAAACAAAATATCTTGATTTAAATTATGGAATCTTTACGTTTATCTTGTGGCTGAGTATGATATCAGTAAATATAAATAAAATATAATATATGAGTAAAAATATATTTCGTAAATACTGCATTTTTCACGAGATAATGGTTTGTGTGAAATTGTGCGAAACACGATTTCTTGGAATACATTAAGATTTTTCGCGAAGATAGAAACTATATAGTTATTTCTTGCTTCATTAGAACCATACTCAGAAAAAAATCAAACTTGACAGAATTTTTTTTTTCTCTCAAATGTCAACAGCCTACATCCACTCTAACGACGACCCTTGCCTTCATCGGCCCCTTTCTGCAAATTCTTCCGCTGCTTAAGGGGACGAAGAATCGGCGGCAGTGAAAAAGTCGCCAAGAATATCGCATCCGTCAAAATCATGCGGAGGACAAAAATAATGACTTTCAGTTAGGAAACTTTTCCAAAACACACGGAGCAAAAAACTCGCCCAAGTCATTCAAGAGGTCGTTATTACCGATGGAACAAATGGCCGCCCTTTCCTGCGATTAATCCTCTTCGGAAGCCCTTGTTTTCTTCCGCATTCTTCTAATCCGCCATTCTTTTCTATGACGTCTGTCCCCTCCCCTTTTATACGACGACCCACTCACTTCCGGTCGCGATACATATATCTCTTGGATATTTTCGTGACGGCAACTGGAAATGAGTTTTCCCGAGGGATTACTCGTTCATCTGTGGCAAAGAGGGTTTCGAAATGGGAAGGATCAAAGAAATGGAAGAGCAATACCTAAGGAAAAAATATGCAGTGAGTATAAGCTAAATGAAAATGGACGTATGGTGAATTCACCGGAGGCTGTTACCGTGATAGAATTCGGATTTTAAACGAAACAAGAAATCTTTTACTTAACAATTCTTTAGATAAATGGAGTTTATTTTTAAGCTCCCTTCTAAGAGATTACTAAAAAGGATAGGATTCAAAATTCTATTTCTGTTAAGTTACATTAAAATGATAAAACTGATATTAGAGATGAATATCTATCGCAGGTGAAAATGGAGATCAAAGAAGTGGATCATGATAAATAATATCTCCAAAAATACTGAATAAAATCTACTTTAAACTTAGACGTTTGTAGACTCCTGATGAAACCGGCAGTGTTGTTCGTTAAACGTTGAAATATCATTACTTCCGAAAAAGCGATATCCGTAAATTCAGCAAGACGAAAAACCTCTCTAAAATTAAAACGGTCGGGTTATACTTTGAAGGAAAACAATGCGAGTGAACGAGAAAAGTATACATTTATTCACCGGAATATATAGTGAAATGATATAACTGTATCTGTGATTGATTGCATTAATTATTAATATGAGCGTAATATCACGTATGGAATATTTTATGTACATTATATTCGTATAAGACGGAATTATGCCCTGCATATTATGTAACTCTAAGTATATAGGTATGTTCAATGAGAGTTATAGCACATGCATTCATAATGTCTCCTCCTCTCAACGCATAAGATACTTTCCCGGTCTTTGTACACAATAATTCTCATCTGCTTCTCTTTTTTTTATTTAGAGTTACCTAATTGTCTATGCTGTATGGAATTTTGACTAGTATGTACTGTATGTATTATTTCGATAATGTTTTTTAATAACATGCATTTGTATGTCTCATTTTGTATTTTCTTGATAAAAATCCATGTACTTTTTCCTTTTTTCTTTTTGGTTAGATTTATGTTATTTTGTACATTTCTCTCTTTTTTTAATTTGAACCGATTGTTATTTAGGTATCTCATGTATATACTTACTATTAGTGCATTTCTTTATTTTTTCATGTTCTTTTTTCTCATTTTTAGTTATAATTATTGGTACGTTTGCGCAGGTTTTTCACACCCCCCTTCTTTGTGGGCATTTTCCTGCAGTGGATTTTTCCCCAAGAATCTTTTAGGTTTTTTACATCCATAATTCTTATAATTGT
Organism: Sympetrum striolatum; assembly: GCA_947579665.1. Classification (NCBI taxonomy): domain Eukaryota; kingdom Metazoa; phylum Arthropoda; class Insecta; order Odonata; family Libellulidae; genus Sympetrum; species Sympetrum striolatum. The sequence goes on along the minus strand of OX388348.1, from coordinate 54,788,764 downwards.
TTCTCATACTATTCTCTTTGATTTAATTATTATATAATTAATGACGATGGGTTGGATGGGAGAAGAGACATTTAGTCTCAATCTCACCCAAATTAAGACGAATATCATTATTATTATTAATGCCTGCAAAACGTGTTGCAATTAAAATTCACTGCAGAGGCTATGCAGGTTTTTCATTCACACAGACCTTTGAATCAATTCACCTCATGCCTTGCAAGACTACGATTTATATGCAATACAAAGTTAACAGAGATAAAACTTTAACAAAGATGATGATGTAAGATTTGTCTACGTAGCTACAAGATTTTATCTTATAAATCAATACTAGACCATCAGGTAACTATGATGTGCACAGAGAAATATTAAATAACATTTCGATTCAAAATTACTCTAAAGCAGATATATTGCGAAAATGAATTATAGCGTCGGTTTGGGGCAAATTACAAATTGTCCACATGAGCCATCTTCGGAAGAAACTTGAAGCGAAAGTTCACTTGTTTGTTCGGATCGTGATTAACTTTCTATATGAGAGGCGAGCTAAGATTCAGATGGCGAGATGAGACATCGGGAGTGAGCAAGACAAAGTGGAGGAGGGGAAGAAAAATAAAGGGGGGAAGGAAAGAGGAGAGTGATGGAGTGATAGGGGGGAGAGAGAGAGTATAACGTTAGTTCGTTCGCCAGAATCTTCGTGACCGATAGCCAAGAGGCCCCCGTCGAAGACTCTTCCCTAATGCTTTCAATTACTCTGGCTGTCCGAAAGGGTTCTGAAGTCGATTCGTTGCGTTCGAAGGGCGAGGGTTAAAGGGCAAGGGAAGGGGTACCATAGGGGAAAAAGGCGGCGAGGGAACGGGGAATTTTGGCAAGTAAGGATGGAAGTATTGGGGATAGGGGACTCCGTAGCGGACAAGATTGACGTAAGGGGAGAGGAAAAATGGCGACTGTGAAAGAGAGCAGAGTATCCGGAACTTTGGGAAGGAAAATTAATCGCGGAGCTGGGAAAATGGAATTGTGCTCAGAAAAAAGGAATGTTCAAGATGGGAATAATGAAGTCCGAGGATATGGAGGGGGGAGGAAAACTTTGGATGGGCAAAACGCAATGGATCAGAGGTTCCTGAGATAAAAGCAAAGATGACAGGGATATAATAGAAGAAGGATGGTTGTGAGAAACCGTTCTGATCGGGGGGAAATGAATCGGCTGGGGGCTGATGAAGGCGTTGCAGACGGTCGGCAGGAAAGTTGTTGACGAGGGCAGTTCGTAGCAGTTATTCCAGGCCAAATATTTTCGTTAAACAAGAAATAGGAGGAAGAAGCACATCCGGAGAAAATAATTCATGTGTCATGCAAAACAGACGTGTATTGAGTTAATTCTATTGCATAGACACATTTGTTCCAACATTTGTCAAAGGATCGATAGCAATGGCTAAGATAATGAGGTAGAAATGAAGAGGCAGGGTTCTTTTTGGAACAATTTTACTGATCGATGCATTGGTTTTCCAAAAGTCCAAGATTTGAAAATGGAGGAATTATTTTATCTTTGCGATTCGAACGAAGCTATGTATAAATTAAAGATTTTTTGGTGGAAAAAACTAATATTTGAATAGTAAAATAATTACATTTCGTTAGCGAATTGGCAAAGGCAAATATACTTGAATTGTTAATGATTAAGTTAACTGAAATGCCTTTGATCTTTAGACGAAACCTAATGTACAAGGACTCACTTTGATACAGGATCATTACAATCCAGTAAGAGTTTAAATATATTTATCTATAACATACAATTTAATTTCAGTAAAAAACTTGCCAATACTTGTGAGTATCCCAGTAAATCTATGCAGATTTTGCTTTACAGTATAATTTCTAGAAGTAGTTTTGATTGGATGAGTCGTATATCCATTATTGTGATCAGATTTATCACGGAGATATTTCACATCAAAGGAGACGCTCAAATGGCGTCTATGCATCAACTGAACTCACTAACACAGCAAAGTGGAGAACGTATTGATGGTAAAATAGAGAGACTGCATGTTAGACATTAGTTCTCATGTCTCTGGTGTCAGAGAATACTTGCTAGTCCTAAACCATCTGGTATTGTTGAAGATAGCACTCACGTAATTTATCACTGTGATCTAAGAGTCAATAACAGCTGTCGTTCTAGCCGATCAATTCCTATGAAGAAGTGAATTTACCTCCACTAGAGGTCTCTGTTACTTTTGGACACGAAAGAATTACCTCCATCTTCTACCATCTTGTATTCGACCCCTGAAAGCAAAAATGTGTGAAAGCGGGCGTAAGAGAGATTGGTATATATGGTAGGATTGGATTGGAGACTTCCAAGGAATATCTGCAAACCTTGATTGATATTTTAAAATACTTTTGCAAAGAATCTATTAGACTGTGATAAAAAACTAGCGAAGGGAAAAGAAAAAAGAAAATGTCCCTATGGAACAACAATGACTATCTCTAATTGCACTTGGTGTGTCTCATTTAAACATGCTCATGAGGACTCTTGCTGTCTTTTAACATGTATAGACCACGGAAATAACTCATCTACAGCTAGAATATGCTCATGTTTAAAATTACGGAAATAAGTTTCAATTACAGAAAATTCATCGTGGAGCACGGAAATATTGCAAATTTGGTAGAAACTGCGTCCCCGCGAAAAATTAGAATACCTATTTCTAAACTTAACGCATATGAAAACAATCAAAAGACGAAATATTCTCTTACTTAAGAATTTTTCGTTGAACACAGACTTTACTCGTATCTCCTAAGTTGAAATTTAAATAGGATACTTATATTTGGTTGTATAACCGACGCTATACTAACAAACCCTGATTAAATACGCATTTAATACAAACCATATTTGTAGCTTGTGCCTTACATTTAAAATGTTTAAAGGTTGGATGAAAAATTTTGCAAATTACTGTAAACTTTCAATAATATTTAGAAAAGTGAATTAATTATTAAGTAGAAAATTAATTATACAACACTAATAATGAGATGCTCTCTGAATATCTTTAAAATACTTTATAAAACCTCAAATATGACTAAGTTATTATTAACCTTCTCTTCTCTTTGGCCCCTTCTTGAATTATTCCTTGCTGTAATTAAACGTTTGTATAATACATTGCCTACGCTGTTTAAGCTTATTTCACAGTCTTAACAACAGAATATATTCTGTTTCGACAAATTTTCCTCGACAAGTATTTTTCATAGACTAAACTTTAGTGAATTCATGTTTGGGAGTGAAGAAACCACCCCAGGTATCCTAATGAAGAATATTGAGGTATTGCGTATAAGGTATTCAGGTACGATTTTGTGAAACGCCATCTAAAAATTCACAAAAAGGTTCCGCGGATCTGCCACAAAACGTTAATTTCCTAAAACTGGATTATATCCTTATCCAATCTCCGGGTACACTAAATGGAAAAATGGCGCATGTTATACAGTAGCCCTTCCTTTCTACAGTACTATTATCTTTAATTTAATAATTCTACAGTTGATGACGATGGGTTGGATGGAAGAAGGAACTCAATCTCGTCAAAATAAAGGCGATTATTATTATTTACCTGTCGGAGTTCGCCTGAGGGCTTTTCGTGAACAGCCATACTTTATAGAGAACGAAATAATTACGAACTGATTCTCATAATACTCATAGATACAACTTCAAAGCAAAATTTAATCCTTACACGCATTTACGAAAGGTAAACGCAGAAGGAAGGATGTTTTCTAGGATAAAATACGCCATTAGGCACTTGAGAAAAGGAAAGCAGCAGTATCTCCCAATTACAATGATTTTCTCGTTTGTTAAGGGGGTCGGATCCCGAAGCTGCATTTTGATGCGTGAAGGGAAGAGGGATGAAAACGGAGGGAAAGTAAGGGAAACAGTGGGGTTTCTGGTCAGGGGAGGGGAGAGAAGGGAGGTCAGGGGGAGAGCGATGCGAAGAGGGCGTCGGTTTCAGCGGTCGGACGTAGCTAATGAGAGCGAGAGATTGAGTGAGAAAGAAGGAGGGAGCAGGTGTGGAGAGGCAGAGATTGAAACAAAGAGGAGATCGAAAGGGAAGGACCAAAAGTCGCCGGGAAAATTCGGGCCGAATCTGAATTGCAAAATAATGAAAAATAAGGGGAGATTAAATATCCATCAAATCCTTTCTCTTCCTCCGATCGGATCGAGCATATTTTTCCCATTCCGAGTGCAGAAAACGAGGAAAGGTTTGCATTATAAGTCAGAAAAATATGTGGAAGAAAATCAGTTACCGCTATCTGGAAGAAGTTTTCGATGGTGAATTTAATTTGGCCGAAATGGAAAAAGTCATTATCCGCATGTTTACGACGATTTGCATCTGTAGTTTCTGCGATTACCATTATTTTTTAGATTGGTTCCAAAAAGTTACACGATTTTTTTTTATTTTTCCAGAAAAAATGTAATTCTAGCAGCTGCTGGAATTGATTGTACTACAAGTATAGATGAAGAATACATAAATACTGTTATCTATTTCAATGAGAAAAATTGATGGGACGACCGCTATTCATTGTGTAATTCTGTAATTTGAATTTTCAAAAGTCTAAGTAAAAGCACATACTATATGTCACTGGAAAGATTAATATACTGAACATTTACATAGATATGCATTCTGGTGTAAGCATGACGGAGCAACTCATTCAAATACTGCATTACTTGCAGCTCTATTCCGACGCTCTAGGATGTAATTAAAAATTGCACAATTAAGCCACCATATGAGTAACAGCAATCAAATTAGCTAAGTTTGAAAAAATATCTCATTAGGTACAAAATACTTCCATTGTATTTAAAATCAGTTTGGGATTTCACAACAGAGTTAAGAGAGATATTACGAAGAAAATTTTACAGCCCTCAGCATTTTCTTCTCTTTACGTTTTCAGCTTTAACTGCTCTTTTTCTTCGCCAGTTCCTCATCTCTGCTTTCATTTTTGAACCCCTTTTCCCCTTGAACATTTTCCCTTTTCATTCTTCTTTCCTTCTCCTTTTTAAGTTCCTTCGCTCGGGCTACGGATTCTCTCTTGGCCATCGGGTCTTTTGCGGATTGTTCCCACGTCAATCTTCCTCATCCTCCCCTCTTCTCTTCTGTTCTCCCTTTTCTGTTTTATATTCGTATCTCATACCTGCCTCTTTCTTCTCTGATCCTGCTGCTTCCCGAAGCCTACCTCAGGTGCCTTCTCTTCCTATAATAACTTCCACCCTTTCCTTTCTTCTGCACTGCACCTCGCTCCTGACATTGCAGTCAGCGAAGTATATAGGGATATAACAGGGATATAGGGATACATTTTTATGGAAGAGATTGAGAAAAAACATATAAGAGCATTTATAAGATAAGTTCAATGATTACTGCGTAGTAATAGGTCTGTGAATTTATCTTTGTCTATAGTCATTTGATAAATAAGAGTCAAAATATACGTTGAGCTGTCAAGAATTGAGAAGGAGTCTCGACGCGCGTTTCGCTACTGTATGCAGCATTTTCAGAAGACTCAGTCATTCTCTGTCTTCTGAAGATGCTACATACAGTAGCGAAACGCGCGTCGAGACTCCTTCTCAATTTTTGACAGCTCAAGGTATATTTTCAGTCTTATTTATTAACATTGCTGTCAGTGGCGCTTTCCTATTATAGTCATTTGGATTATAAAATACTTAAAGAACGACTTAGAGGCTCTCTTTCCTTCTAACAAATACAAGGCATAAGTCTTATTTTTTGTAAGCACTAAATTGTAAAAAGGAAAGAGAATATCAAGTTATTTCATCCATTAACATTCCAAATGTATGCCGAAAAAAATAATCTAACCTATAAAGTGAATTTCATGCAATAATTGATATTAAGAGCTAAATGTTATAACATTGAGAGCTTCGACATCTCCTTATATAGATTGTTTTCGATATGAAATAAACGAAAGAGCAAATGCTTAATAGGTAAACCCTATATAATAACTAATTTCCTTAACTGCCTTTAAATTTAATTAAATATTTCACCATTTTGGAGATGAATAAGGTTACGAAGCTGGACAACTTTGGTTAACCCTTTCACTGCCAGTTAATAACTTCGTTCGTCACCCCAGACGGCGGCTTATGTGTATTGCTAGGTTGCATACCATTAAAGGATATAAATTTACAAACATTCTATTAAGCGTGGGTATTTAAATAATTAAACATTCTAAGCATAAGAACAGTAGACACCAAAAGGCTCATTTTCGAATTTCAATAAGAGAACTAAGTGAGCGACAACATTCGAGTATTTATTCATTCGTGCTCCTCCTATTTCCTTCCCATAATGCGTTTAAGTCAGCTAACGAATTGGAAGGCGATTTCGCTGTTTCAAGACGTCAAGTGCCTCCCTCGCGCTTCTTCAACGGCAACGGATTTAAAGGCTCAGCGGGTTTATATGATCAAGAGGGGGAAAAGAAAATCGGCGTTCCACCGAGTCACGCCTTGAAACGTGAAAGAAGCACTTACGTGATGATTCCGCTGCGGAAAGTCCTTCATCTACGTCGAGCTAAGGAAATTGCAACGGAAATAAACATTGTGAATGGCAGGTGCCAGTGTGAACCAGGTGTTCCGTGACTAAAGCCGCATGTAACACGTTTTTGTTACTAATTTACGAGAAATAGCTCGGAAAATCATTGGGTTAATATATCTTCCTTAAAATAATGTCAAGAATTGAAAATAAACTACTTAAAAATAAAATCGAATCTATCCGCTGTACTTCGTGGAAACACTTTTAAAAGCAAAAGAATAAGACTTGGTGATTTCAACAAAATATATTAAAAACACTACCGGTTTCGGCGAATAGCCATCCGGTATGCAAGACCTTATATAGGGGCTAACTTGGAAGGGAGGGTAAGGAGAGGGGAAGGGTTAGGAAAGGTAATTTCATTGGTTAGGTTCGTCACACAGGTGATTTCTATTATTTCAATTGCATTCAACTTCTTCTCTTTAGGCAGCCTATGGAGAAGATTCGCGGAAAGCGTATAACGTCTTACGTACGTTTAAGGTCTTGCATTTTCATGTAACCAAGTCTTATTCTTTTACTTTAATTAAGAAACTACTTTTTACAGTCGTTAAAACTGAAATCTCGCTCTGGAGATAGGGACAGGAATGGCAGGATAACAGTTATTATGGTATTTATGGTAAAAACCATTGAATATTTAGAGAAATTAAAAACTAGAAGCTTCGTTAGTTTTCACAAGTCAACGAATTGAATCAACCTTGACCCACAAAATGCATGAGGACTATAAGTAATATACATTTTCTGTCTTAGATAACGACAGAAAATTTTGTGGTAGCAACCAAGTGGCCTGAAATATTTAGTGGTCGGAGAAATCGTGTGAGTTAATTTTGGGCATACAAAGAAGATGGATGCAACCAGAATTACTAGGATAAGCAAGTAAGAATATAAAAGATAATTGGAAGGGTATTGTGAAAGAGCAAAAAGAAAGGGCTAAGGGAGAAATACGAGATCCTGAATTCAAGGGTCGTAAGCAACTCGAAGAAAAATGAAATCATACCAAAAATATATGAGAATACATTTTCGAGGCTATTGATACATTCACATCATACGTCTTTATATCGAAAAGAATAAACACTAAATACTGTTGTATTAACCTCAATCCTCTATTGAAAAATTTAACAATATACTTGACTACAAAATTTAGCAAAGATGGATGAAAACAAATATTAAAACAAATGTGTTGCACGTATTACAACGCAATATACAAAATAAAATAAAGTACTAAAACATATGCATACAAGATGGAGTCAGATCGGCCCAATAATTTTTAAGTATGTTGTATGTAAACTGAATATTTTCTTAAAAGGGAGAAAAATTATATCCTCAGCGGAAGAACATATGTGATGAGAAGGGAAGTCTAAGATAGAGCAATGAAAAAATATACGGTTACTAAAATGACTGCGCTGATAGAAAAGATAAACTAGATAGAAACATACGTTAAACGGGTGATTGGACGTATCAAAGGAATACAAAAAGAACGGATCAAAACAGAAGCAAGCTGTACATTGTGTTCCAAAGAATAGGATAAAAATGTAGCATTGCTAACCAAAGAAGCCATTACTGTGATTATTGAGGACAGAGAAAAAATATTACTATCTATTTATTTAGGATTTAACTGTGTTTGTCAAATACTCGGAATAATTTATTTGCGCTTGGATACAAACAAACACATCCTTGGAACATATCACAATAACTAAGAACCGGGATGTTGCGTGTTTAATTTCCCAACTCCCCTTTGGTAGCGTAAATCCCGCAGTGTTCCCTATAATAACAAACCGTGGAATCCATCTTATATCCGCACGCCCTGGGCAAACACGCACCCATCAATCGTACTCTGAGAATGGACGTGTCCTGTATTCTTTGTTTGATTCTTCGTCCAATTCCATTCTGGAAACGTCATGGACCAGGAATGGGAAGCTGGTCCATCGATCATGAGGATCCACACTCTTAGCAACGTGAGACGAACTGGGTATCTGGAGAATGCAAATTTCACCGTGGAAGAATCCCAAGAGAATGTTTAAATAAAGTCAATGATATTGAAACATAAATCTCAGTAGAGTAACTTCGAGTAATGTCGTATCACTTTCAAATGGTGCCTCACCAATATTGACAGCAGATCATAGTTGGATTATCTTACAAGCAGTTTTCAAAGGCTACCGAGGAAAGAACTGGAATAAAATATGTAGAATGGAACTTTATATATCCTTAATTCTTAATCTGTTAGTTTATTTGTATGTTTAAATCCATAATTGATGTTATCTGTCAAAAGAGCTTAAATTGAAAAAAGCTGACTTTTTTCAAATTCGCTTTCTTAAACATGATGGTTTGAGGTGTGACTTGGTAAAACTCCGTCATAATCACATAGAAATAAAATCTTTCTTAGAGTACTTGATTTTTTCTAAACAAGCTGAATGTTTGCTCAAATATCAATTACATACATTAATGCTACAAGGTTCAAATGAAATTATTGCAATATTGTGTATTGTATATTGTATATTGTGTGTTTGAGTAAAATTGCTGTATAGGATTTCTCTTTCGATCTTTCAAGGAATAAACAAACAATTATTGAACTGATAACGATTTTTCTTAAGATTTTGCTACTGATTATCTATACCCACAGGATAAGTAATTTTGTGGGTGCATTTTTAAGTTTGTAGTGAATTAAGACCAATGATATTGGAAGCATCTTTATTTCAGAAGTATTAATTTCTCAGAGAAATTCTGAATAGCTGAATAATTTTAATATGAATATTTTTAGTTCGAGGCAAGCAATGTTGTAGTCTTAAAAATTTAGTAAGCCATTAAAGAAATATTTATGGAAATTTGGGAACTTATTATTCATGACTGAAACATTTACTAAACGATGCAGAATAAATTTTATCTAACTTTTAACCAAAACTATCTAAACTTTTTTCTAATGTTAGTAAATAATTCAATCAAAATGGAATCAAACTGATAATCATATGGAAAAAGGGGTTACCTAATATTTATTATATTTGGTAACTAAGGACATGTTACTAAAAAAGTTGCCTTCTTAAACTTTTAAAACGTTGGTTAAAATAAGGTTATTATAATTGAACTGTACTAAATCCATTACCTCGTGATTAATTAGTGAATTCAAGATGTTAAAGGAGTTCATTTCATGCTCCATGGGCAAAGGCTTGAGCTAAATATTTCACAAATACATCTGCCTTATTCTCGAGTAAATAATCCCAAATTCATCCCAATTCCGACAGGACTACCACGTCATCCTTTTTATTGGCCTTTAATCGTAATGTGCTAACAACGCACGCACAAAAACGAGAAAAATAAAGCCCATTCCAAATAGTCATGAATAAGCAGTACCTTTGAAGGCAATGGTTAGAGGCGGAAAAAATAACTTTTTCTGCGGAGGAAAAATGGTTTCAGGAAATGAAATTTGGGGGTCGTAATGGAGAGGCTGACGGGGCACTGGAAATGAACAAAACCTGTGAAAAATTATTTTTCGCAGCTAATACAGGTGCGGTGGGAAAATTTCTTTAAAATCCTCCTCCGTAAATGGCTTATTTTGTTCCGTTGGAAACGCGCATTGCGACGTAATAACGAGTTCAACGTATTAAGAATGTTACGATCCGTTTATAAAGTGCGAGGGCCGTTTCAGGTGTCGAGAAAGATGAGGAATTTCGTGCAATGGATCGAACGGAGGGAAAAAACTCGTCGTTCGAAAAAGAAGTGCATTAATACCCTCCACAGTGACATTTCCCAGCCTCACGTTTGACCTTTTGACATCCAACAAAAAACTTGTGCGGCTTCCCCCCCTAGAGATGTCCTAAAGCCCCAAAAAATGGTCAGCAGAGAAGGATTACCATTTTTGTTGTCTTCTGGAGTATAGACCTTTCCCTGGACAGGTAACGAAACTACTTTTCTATCCGGGGGAAATTTCCGTTTTGTTCGCCAGATGTCGTCCGCTTCTCTTTTTTATTCGGATAGAGTTTGGCTCTGTTTGCCGATTTACTCTTACAGCTTTTGGGTTTCAGAGGTTCTCCAGGTGGGAAACATAATTTGTATTTTCACAAAAATTGATTTTTATAACAACTTCGAGGTGTTTCCGGTGGCATCCAAAGCAACTTTAATGTACAAGAGCCAGATTAAATACGGATAGAACATATTATAATCTCTATAATTTTTTTTAAATCTTATCAAATTTATATTATTTGTAATTTCCAATGATCTCACCGGCTGAACATTTTATGCAATACGCTAAAGTTTTAGGATGATAGTAATTTTTAGGTAGATGATTACAATTTTAAAACCTATAAGAAATATTTGAGGTTAAAATTTTGTTAGTAATCAAACGTTCAATTAATGGAAAATAATTCTAAAAGTAAGAATTTAAAATGGTAAAATTAAAATAATCATTTCATAGTAATTTATTTTCGAAAGCATTCATTGCTTAAATACATTTTTTTCTGTAGGCGTAGCTGAGGGATTGTTTTAACAAATTAAACATCGATATTTGAAAAAATATGGCAACGAAAAAGAGCAACTCCTGCTTGATTAAAAGTGTAAGACAAATATAACAGATACTTTTGTTTTGCAGATTAAAACAGATTTACAGCTAAATTGATTTTCAAAATCGCATATAATATCTTCAGAATAAGAATCGACTAGAATATTGATTTTAGCTGAATTTAGGCAAAAAAGCCTATACAATACCTATTTGCTATCTCCTGGTCAGTCAACCCCTTGTTCATATGTTCTGTACGGACTGTGACGGACCTGAACTTGAACCCGCATAAAAGGAAGCCCTCTTCGCGCTCCACTTTTGTTCCTCGCCCAAGGAACGGAAACTCGGCCGCTCTTCTATTGTTCGCCATTAAGGGGTTTTCCGCTGCAATTTGGGAAACTGCGGAAAGGGAAACAGCGCTTTTTTGCCTCAAAAAAGGCTCCAAAAATCCGTGTGAAGTTTCTTGAAAGCGCCGCTGACCGCGCTGCCTTCTACAAGGGGGAGCCGGTTCCTCTAGGGTTCACTGCGAAGAGTGGGCGAAATTATCACGCTGCTGCCCCCTGATGGGTGATTATCGCCCTACATCTCGGTCTTTTATCCTCGTACAGATGTTATCTCGCTGCGATATTTATTTCGAGAAATAGAGAGGTTTTTGTCTTATAGGTATAAGAAGGCTGACGGCAGTATATAAATGTTTTCTGCTGAAGAGGAATCTATGACAATGTCTGTTGAACCCTAATGTCTTAATTCAGTGACAGTTCGGCTAGCAAAGATCCTGCCTTTGGGTTCCTTTTTTAGAGGTCATTTTCATAGAACTTATACGGAATCCATTGGTGAAATGACCCAACCTATCGAATCAATTTTAACAATACTACTACTAGACACTTTTAGCTCATTCCAACACGGATAGAGAACAAGGATTCAGTTGAAGAATGTTTCCATCAAAACGCGCTCATTTTTGTCGTAATGATGCATGAATTGTTCCACCTGAAGCGATACTTTTGCGTCATCTCTAATTTATCAAGTTTTACCTTAATTTACTCCTAAAAAACTCAAAATTAAAGGAGTTAATTCCACATTTCCTGTCTGAGGTGATTTATTGCTCCTATATAAAATACTTTTGATTGTTTCTACTTTATCTTATCAGTTCTAACATTTATAAGAGTTGGGTGATGGTTGTTTTTATGCTAACTTGCCCTGATAATTAACACCAGTTTTGGTACTTTTTTTCGGTCAGATACCATTTCTGTCCTCCCAAATAGGCTCCCACTGGGGAATCGAACCCCCGACCACTTTCAACTAATCAAAGACGGCCGCGCTACCGTCACAAGTGAACGTTTTTTGTAAGGAGCTTGTCCGTATATCATTACGTATTTTAATATTGTAGAATTAATACAGTATTGCAATGATATTGATTTTACTGCATGCCAAAACATGTCATGCAGGTGATTGAAGTTAAATCTAATTGAAAGAACCGCATCGTGTCCATTGAATTAGAGACTTGAATTGTGATGGAATTAACTGATATATCTTCAGCATTTCTGCTTGAATATTTTTTGAAACTAAATAAGGATGTTTGAGGTGCGAAGGCTTCCCAAGGGTAATACAATTTCTCTCAGTATGTAAATTATGCAAATGTTTACATTTTGATTAAATTACCTATTACTATTCACTTATGCTAATATATAGTATTGCTTTCGTTCTATCAAAAAATAGCTGAAGCCCATGGATAGATTCTGTCAATAGTTATAAAGTTCTCTCTTTCAGAACCCTATAACGAGTTCTATTTTTCAGAGCCAACTTTACAATGCAATTGACCCGTGTTCAAAATGTTCTTACACGATTCTAACCATTTCTATGCGATCTCTTCAAAGAAAAATGGTGTTACACAGGACTGCAACTGACTATAGAGAATCAAAAGGGATGCATATCTGTTCACAGAGGGAATGACCGAAGGTGGGCTAGTGAAGTGTGTGGCTCAAGGGGCTGCGATCGGTAGATTTTTACTCCTTCAAGTGATCTCACTTCAATCGAAGCATTTGCCTACGGAAACGGTCGCTGACTCGCACCGAAATTCCCCGAGTGGAAATTTCCGCGCCGAGAGGCGAAGTGGGTGTTTTTGCCTTCATTTTCTAAGCCCGAGGAGAGTACAGTTTCCGGACGGGCAGATGCCGTAAGAGCACCCACGCATTGCTCGAGACAGCCCCTCTGTGACGTTTCCGAAAACATATCTTTCTCAAAGCGAATGTTTGAATTTGTTCGACTGATGACCAACTGAGAGGGACTTCTTCACAAAGGAAGCCGATACGAATCCTATTTCTCGGAATTTGGAAAATTTCTCTAACTTAAGAAGGCTCATATTTGAGAATTTTCTGACGAATATTTAAATTACTAAGCCATTCATAATATCCACTGATAAGAAGGTATAAATTTGGCGATTAAATTACAACTATTTGCCGAATAATGAAATCCAAAACTAGAAAATACTTCGTTAGTCTAAAGGTACTGAAATGTAAGAAATGCGAGCTATACCTTAATGACTAGGAGACAATGAATATGAAATGAATCAAATCCTCCAACATGCATGGTTGGATTACAGTGGCTATAATCAAAACTTTGTACATTTATTAATTTTTGTTTGATCTGATGCAAGTTCGATAGTTAACGAAAGCAATTTTGGCAAATAAGAATTAAGAACCGGAAAATTGAAGTGACTATAATTGTTTTTTATTTTTGTCTCTATTTTTACTATTTGCGTTATTAACGCAATCAAAAAATTATTTTGGATAATTTGGAATGCATTAAATTATTATATCTCCCCAGCTATTAGTTTGTACTATAATAATTAAACTAAACACTTGTGACCTCAATATTATAGGACATGACCACAGCAGTGACTGTTATAATTTTAAACTATTGGTCAGCTTTGCGTAAAGTATTGTTAGCTATAATGGATAAGTTTGCTACTCTTCGAAATTATAAATGGATTAATTCCTCCCAATCCATACTCTCACACGATCTAGGTATCTCTAATATATATTTTTTTCAATTATTCTGATATTTTTGAACATTTAAACTTTCATGCGATGCATTGCAGACCGGATACATTATTTGGAAACTCGACGACACACTACTGACCGCATACGGCGTCGACGTAGTTTATTGAGGAGAAAAGGATGTATGAATAATGCGTTGCAGCATCTGCTATTTCCAATTCCGCTTTTGTTAATCATTCCACGTCTCTCCTATTTAAATCTAGCGGATAATGAGTTTTCTGGGGCTTAAGTTTAATATATTCTCAGGGTATCCTTCCCGCGGGATTAAAATTCGCATCACTTATCCGCTAGGGGCGCTAGTTTTTTATTTATATTGCGAGTGTGTTACCGAAATGATGAGTAGTAAAAATATTGTGATCAACGTGGGTTAAGTGAATAAAGGGGCATGAGCTGAGCCATAGTTAGCAATGCATCTCCAAGAGTTTAGCTGCGCATATTCGCAAAATGTCATCCGAAATGAATACGTCCATTTTGAAATTTTAGTCCCTTCGAATTATTGTCGCGAAGGCGCTCCGAAAAAAATACTCGTTATTGAAAATTAGAGTTTAAAAATTCGCATATTACGCGCAGTTTCGATGACGAACTAATCCTACAGTTTTTTCATACCAGAAACTGTCGTTTCTAATAAAACGCATTAGTAACATTTTTATAGAGAAAGGAATATCTATCTCCCAACTCGAGCTAATGGTCGTGTATGAGATATGTTTTCAGCACGTGCTATTTTTCCAACGCTAAAAGCTCCATCTGTATCTCTGGACTAGGTTATTAATTTCGGTCCGTAATTTTTAAAATATGGGTTCGAAACTTTTTGTAAATTTACGTCCACTATTTATTGTATCATAGAAATACGCGTCGAAAAATTCATTTTTTTATCAAAGAAAAATAATACCAATTATCATAAATTTTTAGAATGTGAAAATACTGTTTCTCGTGTCTTATAAATCTTTGAATTTTAGCGTTGTTTATATAGAATTTCCCTATTACTCTTCCTCAAAGGTTACTTTCTGCTTATTGCGTTATTTATGATTCCCGTGCATGGAAATAATTCCCAATTTAAAATGAAATATAGCGAAAATTATTGTAATTATTCCTCTATATTTTTCAAATATTAACCTATCGCTAACGGAATTAGTGAGAACCGCATCTCCCATGAATGATTTTCAATAATAAATTCTGGAACTTAAAAGACTTCTAAATTCGCATCTCTTCTACAATTTCAGACCCTTTCAAAATAACCGATTTATAAATAAAAAATTTTTATTTCTATGATGCCCCTTCATACAGCTCTTCCTAGCTACAATTTTGAACTTAAATATCTTTTTATCTCGTTTTGAGAAAATTATCATGGTCTTCATTGCAACAAAATATATCCAAAATTCATTGAAAAGACAGTTAGAATGATAAAATGGTAGAACGATAGAATGACATCCACCGTGCGTTTCTGCGATTTTTTTCATAGCCGATGTGCACAATCTACGTTCATGGAGCTAATGACAATGATGTGATACGGTAATAAATATTTTCAGAAATGTCTCTTAGAGAGACAAAAACGTGCAAAAACTCTCATTTCTCCATTGACACTCCATTGATGTCCGCGAGTTACATCGAATTTTATAGAAAAACATGTTAGATATTCATCAATTTTTCTACTTCTATATACTTTGAATTACCGATTATGTTCATTTGCAGATATTTTTATCATTTTCATTCTATTACTTGCCCTAATTCATTCGCATTATAATTTTTTATTTTTCACCGTCCTCTGTACAAACGCGAGAGTAATAAAATAAACCTGTATTTAAAACATAAAGAGGAACAATTCTGTGTCAATACGGGTTACTATGGAATCAGAAATACGTAAATCAACTAATCTGAATAGCCAATAAAAGTTTCGGAATAGTTGCTAGGTAAACCGTTCCTATTTCCATATATTTTTAAATCCTTCAGGACAGATAAAAATTTAGCGTTCATATAAGTCTGCAACAGTTTCGTCCGGGACTGTGATTGCATGAGAATTAGTGAGGTATGAGTGGCAGTAGAGAATGGTATTGGTTAAGGACTTTCCTTATGGAATTCTAAGAAAAATATTACTCGGAGAATCAATGATCATCCCTTACGTGGACATGTTATCCTTAAGGAATTTCGACTTTGTGATGAATACTAGGGCAAATTACCTCATCCTGTTTATGTAAGTCTAATCATTTTTGGTAGAACACATGCTAGAGGGAGTGAGGTTCTAGCCAGCCCTCGGGCCAAATAATTTACAAACAAAAAGTTAGAAAACCACGATCCTTGGTGAATTCCGGACACAAAATCCTCCATCTCTCTAATTTAAATTGGTGACATTTTCCCACAGTTTTATTGTAAGCAAAGAACTCTCTTTTAGTGATACGAAAGATCCGCAAAAAACAAGTTTCGCTTGTTTCTGGACGCAGCAAAAATTAGAAGCCATTCTGGAATCATCGATGAATTACGGCGAAGCAAATAAATTCCACCGATAATCGCTTCCCCTCAGAGTCATAAATTAAAAAAGAGGCGCACTTAGCAGAGGCACTTTCTGACTCCGGCCGTCGGCGGCGCTGACTCCGCGGAGGCGCGAAAAATGAATGCGCGGTAGGTCATCAGCCTTATCGATCGATTGTAAATCGGCGAAAATCATCGAATGTTGTAAAGGGGAGATCGGTGCTCTTCGATGGATAAAAGTTTATCGCCTCAGCTGAAGATAAGACAATTAGTTTATGGGTGAAATATATACGGTTTGAGATAAGTGCGAGTATATCACAGAAGGGAATTTACATCATAGATACACGGTGGACAGTTGCACATCCCTCAATTCTTATCTGAGTTACGAGACTAGATAAAAACATTTTTTTTGCTACACTCTCATTTTTCGGTATGCATTTCCAAAAATATATAAAAGGGTAATTTAAAAACTATAGGTTGGATATATGTGACATTCATCAATTCAGTTATTCATGCTTTCTATATGTATAGCTACCTGAAAGCTATATTTATTTTAATCACGAAAAATAAATTTCCTGTTATCGCCAATTTACTGAGTTAAATTCTCAGCACGATACCTCCAGCATCACGAAATACTGGCTAATCAGGATTTTTCCAGTCAGGGAATGGTCGTCTGTGCTCGCCTATTAATGTTATGTTTGCAACAAATGTTAAATTGTCACTAGAAATTGGCTGCGTAAGCTGTATGTGACATATTGAGAGATAAAATGAATAAAATTGGGAAATAAAGTTCAAATGCTTTTTGAAAAAAGCGGAAATTATTTCCAGCTTCAATAGGAGTTGAATAAATAAATAATTGAGGAGACACGTACTTTCCCACAAAAAGTTTTCATTAAAAACTTTACTCCCAAACCGATTTTTCAGATTTAATAAAAATTTTTTTGGGGAAAAGTACACATCTCTTTGATTAATTTAAATGGGCTTCCACAACACTTTGACCAGTTCCGTAGATTTTAATTTAAGAGGTGAATTATTTTATTTATGCAATATGATGAAGGTTTTGAGGTTCAAAATATTCGCTGATGACTACCCTTTCTAATAAGTTTACCTACAGCATACTACATGCATAGTATGCTTCTGCCAGATTCAGTCCAGTATTGTTTATTTGGAAATAAATCTCATATTTTATTTTGGTCTGTGAACTCGTATGCATTTATTTTCTTGCTAAGTAAAAAGTATTCCGTTAACCACATTAACTATATTTCGATGATGGATTGATTTGTGATATAAATCCATTTCCGTTCACAGTATAAAATATTGTTCTAGGCCTAAATTCGATTTTAGTAATAAAGCAATTTTAGAACATGTACCTCTTTATTATCACAAATAATAATATTCGTATTTTAGAGTATGAGAAGAGAAATCGTTAGAGCCATTTCGATATGAATGAAAGTGCACGAACAATACTTTCGCTGAGCATTAATTATCTAATTTGAGTAAGCACACTGGATGTGATAGTCCCATGTCAAGCATACGGTAAGCCCTGCTTTGAATACCAAAAACCTAATTTCATCACGTCAAGATTGTCACGGCTTTGAGCTGTAAGCAGCTCTACTGCATTAATACCAGCGCCGTAAAGGTGATTAACGAGTGTACCGAGGGATTCGGGCGGAACAAAACCAATAAATTGGATTGCTTCTCTTTAAATACTTGTCGACGCCGTTTGCGGTCCTCATTACTTACTTCCAACTCCTCATTAAGCTAATTGGTCGTCTCAGATTTGATGGTGTGAAGACTTCGCGTCGGCTGCAGAGAATGGAATAAACAGAAAGTGGAAATAATGAGCGAATGATATCGGAAAGAAAGAATTAAAAAGTCGCCAGTTATCGCCGATTTTTCATTCCATAAAAAGAGTCCGATAGAGAATAGCGGAGTGGGATGAAAGGGCAAAGGACAGAATTCGTAATTATTTCCGTTCGGGCCATTGAGCCGAAGGCTTTAGCAAGGCGTGGAATGGAGGGGACAGGTGCTGCGGCCTGGCGGTGACAACCGAAAGTTTCCAGGGGATCGGATTCATGAGGGAAAGGTATAAGAAAAGGTGTCTTTAAGACCGGAAATTGGAAGGAATGGATAAAAAGTTTGGCGGAAAATAAGTATCCTGTCGCTGGTTTGCGGAAGAGTTTATAATGAAGAGATTCGAGTATTATTAAGGGTTTTGCTTTGTAAACCGAGCTCCGCTGTTTAGTGGGGTTATGGATGTCACCTGACGTTCCTGTTTAATCTATTGAGAAAGGGTGGCTCCAGGGAGAATAAAGTAATGGGCTCATAAACCTTTGAATCTCTTGTCTTTGGTAATGAATGGGCTTTCGCCGAAAACGAATGAATGAGCGAACTTGAGGATCTCTCATTACTGGATTTGCGGCAGTCGAAAGTTCTGCGTACTCATTTTCAATAGTAGCGTATCACTTTTCAAAAACCTTTTCATTTATTAATGAAGGACATGAACAAACAATCTTGCCTGATCATACATCTCATATTGCTTTCTCTAAAATTTATAGACGCTCCGTTTCAATTTTACTTTCTCCATATACGAAGTATAGAGAAAGTATTGTTTTCATGAAAAAAATCGACTTCGAGATTTCAACGGAAATACGTGTTTTGGGGTCCCTAGAACACGTTTTGACCATTTTCGGAATGATGTCTGTGTGTATGTGTGTGTGTGTATGCGCGTGTGTGTGTGTGTGTATGTGTGTGTGTGACAGTGGGCGCTCTAACGTGAAAACTATTAGTCGTATCAATACCAAAATTCATATGTAGTACTGTAGTGTGTGGTGTCAGAGTTGATTAGTTTTTCAAGTAAATCGGTAGACCGGAAGTCGAGCTCTATTCATCAAAGCTCATTTCCGGTTTTCAAAATATTTCCATAAATATGATATATAGGTATATTGTATATCCAATAAAAGTTTTAGATAATATGTTCTACTATAACTTTTGTATTTAACATATTTTTGTATCACCGGTTGATTAGGAGTTATTCGTGAAATACTGATCAACCGGAAGTAGCTGATTATGTACTTTGTGGGCGCTCTAACATAAAAAGTGTTTGTCGGATCAACACCAAATTTCATGTATAGTATTTTGGTTTGTGTTTTTAGAGTTGATTAGATTTTGGAGAAAATCGGTGAAACGGATGTCGAGCTTCATTCTTCAAAGCTCATTTCCGGTTTTCAAAATATCTCCATAAATATGATATTTAGGTATATACTATTATTTAAAAAAGTTTTAGAAAATGTAATTTACTATGACTTTTGTATGAAACATATTTTTTTATCACTGATTGTGTAGGAGTTATTTGTGAAATACTGATAAACCGGAAGTTGCTGATTATGTACGTTCTGGGCGCTCTGGGCGCTGGGGCGAAAGGTCACTTCATCGTTTTGCATCGAACATGTCCTGAAAAACATTATTTATAATGTTTGTGACGTAAAAGATAATAATATATAAATTAATTACTCATATTCAAAGTTTAGATGGAATATAGAGTTCGAGATTACTGTCGTAGATAAATATTTACATCTTATGTATGGAGAAAGTCATGTGCTGGCCACATCAGATTTTTACTCATGAATTCGTAACCATAGTCACAGTGAGGGCTATAGTTCAAGATAACAGCGATATGGTTTGAAATGATATAGTAATGGCAGTTACAGCTCAACATAAGACAATCACTTCTTGTTGAAAATTCTTCAAGGGTATTATTTTGATTAACCGCTCTAATTATTAACCTGGAATCTTAGCGAAATGACATTAACTTGATCAAGAACTTTGGTGAAATAGTTGGCGTGCTTGAGATCCGACCTCTTGGTTTTTGGTCCTCGAGGTCTTGGTTTCGATTTTCGGCAAATCAAATTTTTCTGGTTAGGGAATGGTTGTGTATCTGATTTCCCTAAAAGATTTGTAAGCACGAAGGGAATTTGGGGCTTTAAAAATCAGCACCAAAACTAAATTCATCATTATCACCCGTAATTATCAAAAATCATCGGCCGACCCCAAGAGTGATAAGATGAAGATAAATTAGGCAAGAAGATGGCGTCCTGTAAACTCTGTTAACTTCCTCACTTTTTACACACTCCGTTGGGGAAATTAGCCTAGAGTTCCAAAGTGCAAAGGTCACGCAACATAGTTGGGTGGGTTTTCGCCATCGAAGGGTCCCTTTCACTCTGTGCTTTTGTTCCTTTCCGCCCACTTACGAGGACCTAATTGTACTCGAATTTTGACTAAGATAAACGCGCTCGGTTGTTGACCAGTTAAGGGAAAGGACAAAGCGGAAGACTAAATTTCCATTCACGGATTCTTATCCATTCCATTAGGCTCTTTGTAGAGGTCAAACTCCGTTTCGACTACCTTAATGTCCTTAGCCATATCAAAAATTGATACAGACAAAAAGTTTGCGACAAGGAAAAGGTTTTAAATTCGATTTCCACAGTCTGATTTACGAAAAAGAATGGCTAACGAGAACGGAATATCGTCAAACGGTAAAAAACATGTGCGTGAAATAAGATGGAATAATAAATTTGATACGTAACTTATAAACAATAAAAATTAAGAGAAATACTTATGAGAGAGTAAAATATATGTGATAATAAAATATTTCCTTACGTACGTATTCCAACAACCAAAATTATAATTTCAAATTCTTAGATACATAGCTTTACGGAAACGTTATTTTCATTTGTGATTGATTTAAAAATTAATATATTTCTTTGATACTCGCATAAGACTAGCCAAATTATAAATATGGTGTATTAAAGTGATTTATATGGACTGTATAGGAACGTTTGCTGTTCTCATATGCATTCCCTACGAGTAGAGGAAACTAAACGTTTACCCCAGAGATGCAGCATCTCAAGAGAGAAGTAAATAAGGAAAACTGTCATAAGCAAACTCGATGAGATAGCAAACATCTATTCAATGATATCTTTCTAAAAAAAAGGACAAATTGTAGTGTCGCTGAACCTCTACGAAAGGTTTTCATTCTCAGGTGTAATTTTACTGATGAAATAAAAGTTAAATGTTTAAATTCTTTCGATATTAGTAGCATTACAGTGGAAATAAAGAAAAGTCCAAGACGCTATTTAAGGCTTTTTGTTGATTCTACTCTACTTCCTATCAAACAGTATCTTGTGAATATATATGCATAGACGTATGTGCCTTTTTAATTAAATTTCTGTACGTTTGAAGTAAAGGGATTCTCTTGTGCATTATAAATAAATATGTCTATTTCCATAATAAGTGGCCATCGCGTGCAGTAAGTGAAAATGTTAAATTCTTGAATCATCTTGTTCTCTGAATTTTCTCGCGTTATCAGATCGTAACATGTATCTAGGAGGATATGTATGCGTTCAATAAAATATAAAATGAAGATAAACATAAAATAAAAGTAATCCATGAGCACTTTCTAGCAATTCATTTTAATATTAAATTTTTTGATGGGCATTTAAAGTTTAAATTCCTGGATTATTTCTAAATTATAGGAATTCTTCAATTTTCCGTTCAAAAGTGCCGATTGTAGTATAGGTCGTAATGAACCATATCATTTTGTCAATAGAGAGGAACAATTTCCTATAAAACAACTTCCCTTGTCACATTACATGAAACTACGTAGACCCTATCTCAAATTCAAAGAAGAGTTCTAATTTAAACATTTCTTTACAGATAATTTTTTCTTCTGTATTTTACAGCTACACGATTGAAAAATAATGCAAGCAGTATCTTTCATAACCGGAAAGCTCTCAGACAAATAATTTGAAATTCTAAAATTAAATAAAAGTGAAAAATAACACAAATATTTAATGAAAACTGTAAGAGAAGAAAGATGGAAAAAATATGTATAAGGCACAATCCCCATTCTCGCCCGAGATGTATCGAGCTTAAATAATCAAAGATACTATATATGTCTATAGAGAAAATCCTTATGACGTCACGCATGCGTATACTTTCGTTTCGACAGTCACGTTCTACCGCTTGCGTATATAGCTAAATAAACATAGGGAGATATACTAACAGAGAGTCTCAGACACGATTTCTATAGATTCCTTCGGCTGCCTTTTCGAAACCAAATATATAACCGATATCGGTGAAAGCAAAACTTGATATCACATGTCAGTCACGATGTCTACTCTTGAATGCAGGACTCTTGAAACATTCGAGTGCATCGAGTTTCAAAATGGTGTTTGAGTACTTCATGGCCCGTTTCATCACAAAATGGCGCCTTTTTGGCTTTGCGGAACACGTAAAGCAATTTTATTCCCTTCGGATTAGCACTTTCCCCTATGTCAGGCTTAAATGGAAGCTGGGACTTCCAAGTAACAATTGAGCCCAATTAAGAAGTGTGTATGAAAGTAACTGCTCTTATAAATTTTTGGTAGTTGAAACTAACCTGGAGTATGAATATATAGGACCATGGAATCATAAGTTGTATTCAAATACAAAATTAGTGACAAGCGATGCGGTTTTAATTGCAATGTTAAATCGATACAATGATATAATATTGTTAATTTAGTCTTGTACATATTTTTAAAACACTTTTAACTTAAATGTGTAAATAAGTTATTTTATCGATGGTTATTGTTGATGTTGACGTGGTTGCCATGCGTTTGTTTAGATAGCAATGGTATTGAGGATTCTGCCTTATATCGAAACAGATTGGAAATAAAAGCTATGCGAAGTGTTATGAAGAATTTCATTTAATCACTTGGAGCATCAACCAAGATATCTCATAACGTATGATATAATAAATCTTTACGAGAAGAATCAAACTAAGGCTTTTTTGATCAAACTCAAAGAAAGTTAACATTATCCGAGCAGAAACAGCAAGAAAAATCACAGATTTAGAGGCTAGGACTATCCATTAACGAACTTTAATTCTACTCGAAGGATACTTGACAGTAATCGAGTAAGTAAATACACATAAGGGGCATTCACCCTTCACACACCGAGAGACAGTTGGCATACACGTGTACTCCTTAAAGATCCCTTTATCCCCCA
The DNA here is from genome assembly GCA_947579665.1 of Sympetrum striolatum. Taxonomy (NCBI): domain Eukaryota; kingdom Metazoa; phylum Arthropoda; class Insecta; order Odonata; family Libellulidae; genus Sympetrum; species Sympetrum striolatum. The sequence goes on along the minus strand of OX388348.1, from coordinate 54,765,176 downwards.
GAAGTCGTCGAGAACATTCATCTCAAAACATCCGTCGAAGAAAGTAATTCGAACGGCCGTAAATTCGTCTCTATCTCGACACTTGCACAAGAGGTAGGCGAAAAGAATGGGGCGAAAAACAAAAGAGCGAGGAAACAAAGGAGGACATAATTGCGCGATCTTTCCTAAGTGCCATTCCAGCCTTTTGCACGCCACCGAAAAATCCCGTCCCTTCGCGTGAGCGACTTTTTTTAATCCCGGAATGGGCGAATTAAAGTGGGATTGTTCTCACGGATTCTTTTCCGAAGGACGCGCGAAGAAGACCACGGAACACATGCGTCGGTAGGTGCTTGAGTCGCGTAAGCAATCGACTGGGTCCACAACTAAATGCTATTGAGATTCTTGGATACTATATGTTAGAAATGTTCTCTAAAAGTGAAGCAGATTTTTGCTTTGATGCTATCCATTTCATCCGACCCGATCTATTCCGAAAAGAGAGAAGGATCATCAAACGAAATTGTTTCGTATGAACAGAATTTTATTTTAGTTGTTCATCTGGACGTTCATCTACCCAATGCACGAAACTAGAAATCCTACGGGACCTTGAAACTTTACACACATACTTTAGCCCAAATACAATACCTCTGTTTTATCATATAAAATGCTTACGGACTTGAGTAAATGTTCAGTAAATGATTTTATTTTATGGGTTTATGAATTGCTATTTTCCCCCGTTTCCTTTTTTCCTTTTCTACATTTCCTTTATTTCAATTACATATTTATTTATTTGATTAGATTAAAAAATGTTTTATTTCCTTTATTACATTTCCTCAGTTTAATGGTTTTTTACGTGTTGAAAAAGTCAAGTAGACAGATTTTTCATGAGAGAACTTAATGATAACTACACTTATAATAAAAGTTCATAGATATTAAATATATCTTATTATTCTTTAATTATAATTTTACGATATTTTAAATGAACATACGCAGAATTGGATAGAATTTGAACACTCCGCCGAAAATTTTTGAAATTACCATTTTATCTGATATAGCCAAGTTTACCTTGAAATATTTTGCCTTATAAAAATAAGGCGGATTACTAGACCATGAATATGAATCTTTTGTAGGGAAAGGAAAATCATTTTCCATCTCCAGCCTATTTTAGAAAGAAGATGAAATTAATAAAAATAATTTTTCGAAAAGTACCGAAATTTCATTTGAATGTATTTATAATTCTAGTATATTATTTTAAGCAATCTATATCATCGTTTCCTGATGCTTTTCAAAAAGCAACGGAAATGGCTTAAATGAATTGTAGTTTTAATTCATCAAGGAACTAAAAATTTTAAATGAACGTCGATAACATGAGTCAACCACGTTTTTCCCACGAATAGACTGAACAAATGACTCTCAGAAGCGAAAGTGTTTTGCTACGGTAAATGTGGCTGAAGTATCAAATAATTGTCCTTCGCAGCGGAACTTCAAACCCCGGAATAATTGGGAGCTGCAGACTCGGATTGGAAGAACGATGAAGTCGGATGCGATGGCCATTTTTCGAGTGGACCAATGTAAACGCCGCCCGTTCGTCCGGAAAACTCTCCGCTTATAAGTCGGGCGAAAAGTCACGTCAAAGGCAATATTTCACTATCAGATGGAATATTTAGAAGCGTTTACACAAAAGTTACCACCGAAAGATCAAAGGATAATATTTGAACAGCCGAGCATCAACACGTGCTCGGGATGGACTCTATATTAAAGAGTTGACGCAGACTATAAGGGAAAGATGAGGCAACATTTCCATTTACCAACAACCTCTGCATTCATACAAGTTAGAATGTGAACACTTGCCTTCCTCGAAATAAATCAGCTGATTAGCCATGTAAATCTCTTCCCTCGATTTATTAAGGACATTTAACTCCCAATGAAGGGAATCGCACTTTAGATCGCATTTTATCTTTCCAGGAATCTAAACTCTTTACGTAAGCCTTTGATGGAAAAGAGCTGATATGTTGATATCGGATGCGAATACGAGAAAGCGGGAGAGCAATTTGAAATCATTACGTGTCATCAAAAAAGCAAATGAAGTTGCGAAAAAAACCGGTTCTTTCGTACCTGTACGAGGCTCTCTTTGCATTGAAAGCATTTCTCTCGCGAAAAGGTAATTAGTCTTAATTGAATCTCACTTGGTTCACTCAGAGACAGTCACTATCCTGGAGGTAATATTTACGGAGAGCAATGCCTTTCCCCTCGCTTTTGCCATTCCCTTTCTCTGTGCAGTTCACTAAACATTGCAGTTTCAAATAACGAACTTATGAAGATTTATTACCGTTGGTGCTTGCTTAAAATCGCATGCCAATTCTAGCTGACTTGATTTGAGATCTTTCAAAGAGGTTGTTTTGAGAGAGGAATTAAAGCAGCCGTTGACAAAATGTCTAGACAAGTTTGACTCAACTCCTATTTGATCGATAAAAGATAACGATATCGGGATTAAGTTCATCATTGATATATTCTAATAAATTCGTAACCAATCCACAAAAGAACAAGTTTCATAGAAGGGTCAAAGTAGATTTTTCTTTCTTCACGGCTAACAAACCGATCAAATGTATTTACAAAATGTGAGTATTCAAGTCAGGACTTGAGTAGTGGCTTAAGCACTATTATGAGAATAAAATGAATAATAGATTACACAAATATCAAATGAGGTAAAAATCTCAAATGAAATACACGACTAAAGAATTTATACTATCCTAAATCAGTTTCCTTGATCACCATGAATTATATTGCTGCAAATAAAAATTTTAGGTTGTAATTAAAACATGGCAAAAATATTTGATTTATATGATTATTAGTTTGAGAACTGATATTCAATTTTTCTATATGCCAGAAAATTGGTTACAATACTTATTAGCCAAAATTTGAAATAAATATCTAATGTTTCCTTACACAATTCACTTCTGCTCAGGTTCGCAACTAGTCTTCGCCGGGTCAATATACTTCTCATAAAAAAGCGTTCTATTGTTTGAGTCGAAGCTCTTCGTCACTTTAACATTTAGAAAATTGAAAAAAAAAAATCGTAACAAATTTGATAATAAATTGAAAATCGAATAGGTGCCTTTAATACGATCAGAAAAGGTCACGTTCGCATAACTTTTAAGACGAATAATCCTATTCAGGCGTCTTTGGCATATTTTTCCGCATAAAACACCGTCAATGTCATTTCTTAGGCTAATCCTGTCTATTAATAGAGAAAATCCATCTTAATGCTTTTACATAGAATTAAAGAATCTTTCCACTCTCTTGTCGTATAATTCTGATGGAAAAGGGAAAGATGAGGGAATTAGTTCGTGCTTTATCCACCAGAGGGTCTGTATGGAAGTAGTGCGAGCCTATACCTAAGAGTAAGAGCATAAGGAACGGGCGCCTATTGCAGTTAAATATAGAAGAAAGTGGACATTACTATTAATATTTCTCGCAGAGGATAGAAATCCTCTTTAAAAAAATTAAAAAGGGTTTTTACTTCCTCCACATACGTAATATAGAGAAAGTATTGTTTTCATGAAAAAAATCGACTTGGAGATTTCAACGGAAATACATGTTTTGGGGTCCCTAGAGCACGTTTTGACCATTTTCGGAATGATGTATGTGTGTATGTGTGTATGTGTGTGTGTGATCGTGGGCGCTCTAACGTAAAAACTATTATTTGTATCAATACCAAACTTCATATATAGCACTGTGGTGTATGCTATCAGAGATGATTAGTTTTTGGAGTAAATCGTTTCCGTTTTAGCAAAATATCTCCATGAATATGATATTTAGGTACATACTATTATTTATAAACGTTTTAGAAAATGTAATTTACTATAACTTTTGTGTGAAAAATATTTTTGTATCACTGATTATTTAGGAGTTATTCGTGAAATACCAATAAACCGGAAGTTGCTGATTATTTACTTTGTGTGCGCTCTAACATGAAAACTGTTTGTTATTTCAACACCAAATTGCATATACAGCACTTTTGTTGGTTTCGTTAGGATTGATTAGTTTTTGGAGTAAATCGGTTAACCGAAAGACGAGCTTTATATTTAGAAGCACGTTTCCGTTTTTGCACAATTTCTCCATTAATCGGATATTTAGGTATATACAGTTATCAACAAAAATTACAAAAATGTATTTGTATATATCTTCCAAGTTTAGATTGAATCTAGAGTTCAAAAATACTGCTGTAGATAAATATTTACATCTTATATACTATGGGGAAAGTCATGTGCTGGCCACATCAGGTTTTTTCATATTTTTCTCGTGGATATTTACAGACTTTCCTCTGAGTAAGCTTTCATTCACCTTTCTCTTAGGATCGGAGAGAATAATTCATGTACTATGCACGGAATGCATAAACTTAAGTATAGAAGTAAACTTACGCAGTACCAGCTGTTGGATATCTTGAGCGGTGCATGAGCGAAGCAAGGGAAACTCACCTGTAATGAGAAGAAAATAACATTCAATACTGAGGGTTGTGAAGATAAATTAGAAGCAACATAATTTAACAAACCTTGGAATAGTAAAGTTTACGCTAAATCATATTCATAAAAAAATTTGCAGGAGAAGTTCCCTTTTTTATAGGGAGAAATGACGATGAATTTAAAGTGAGAACGGAGGGCCACAGATTTTGCTTTGTACTTAGATCGGCAGTGGCTTGGATTAGCCAATCCAAGGAAATTTTCAGCCCCTTCCCAAGAAACAAATACATATTTAAAAACAATGTAATAGTAAGTAATACAGAATGATCATTTGTTATTATTATTAGACGAAATGTAACTTACTGATTTAAATTTGTAGAGTATAGTTATCAATTGTGTTGCATTAACGTTGCCACCGGACAGTTGTCTATTTTTAACGTACATATTTAAGGATAATAATATTAGTTATTATTATGAAATACTTAGGTAGCTATATTTAAATTTCCCTCGTATAGAACAGAAAAGACTGCATTCAGAAAAGAAAAATCCTCGGATGAAAGTGTGTAGGCTTTAAATCCATCCCATACCCGCATATCCCCTCAATACCCTGTGAGAATAAATTCACGTGCACGCCTTCGTCACTTGTGAAGATAATACCCCTCGACTCTTCAAACGTTTGAACCCCTGAAGTGTGAGGGATAATAATTCCACTGCTCCCGGAAGAGGGCGTCCCATAGGGGTCGAAAGAAAGCTGCGGATAGTAGAAGATTAACCAGGAAACGAAGGCAGAAGAGGAGCAACCGGTTCGGAGGTGCGATTTGGAGATAGAAACTCTATTTCCGAGTTCACTACAATGGACTGGGGCTCGCTATGATATACGATGCAGGCAACTACTACCAGGAACCCTTCGCCACCGTAATTCATTTCTTTCGCTGAAAAGTCAAAGCAATCCTATTAGAAATCAGAATAACTGAGAGTCTAGTCCAGAATGATGAAGATCAAAGCTGAAAGAATATTCTGTTTCCACTAGATTTTTGTTCTGATATTGCCTTGAGAGAAGCAGTCGTAAATAAGTACATCAGCTGCAACAGTTCTGAGTTTTTACCTCTCCATGAATACATGAATTTTTCTTTAGTGCTTCCGTACGTAATTTTTCGTTAAGAACAATTTTGAAAGGGAGAAAATTTAAATTGATTTCCTCTTTTCTAAAATCAACATGTATTTCAATCATCCTTGGAAATAGGAATGCTAAGCTTCGCTGAAAGATAGTAACGTAGAAATAATGTAAAGTAAATGTGATTATTAACAAAAAAGGGCGCCAAAATATTGTGGCTTGTATTTCAATAAGAGATAGCTAGCATTAAAAGCTAGTAATTCACAATTTTTGGACGATCATTCCATATTCAGATCAGTGATATATATATTCAATATTAAATTTCATTGAATCTAAACAAGGCTTTTTACAAAGCTATCAGAAGATAAAATATTCAAAAAGTTAATGAAAACATGCTATCTCTGCAATGTAAACGTTGATAGTTACGAAATTTTCTTTCTTGTGCGAAATACGCTAATTGCTGCAAAAAATCTACGTTATAATCCTACAATGTTTGAATTGATTAAATTCCCTTCGCATTACGATTTTTTTGTTAGAAAAAAATAATTCCTCAAAAGGGCGACTTAAGAGCCTTTGGTATAAAAAATATCATTGGCATTTTAAACTATCACATCGCGGAATTAATTGACTAAAGAATCATTCTTGGATAGTTGAAATAGATTACTCAGTACAGTACCAAAACATTGCTATCTTGCTATCACTATCTGGCAGGCCCATTTATTCTAACATAAAATATGTATTTAACGCTACAAAGAGTGAAAGTAGGTTAAAATACAAAGGATAACTTGTGCAATTATGTCTTCATACGAATAAATTACCGTTTGCGTGATAAAAAATGTGTCAAAGGATTGACATCACCAATCATGTTCCCATCAAAGCATCACACAAGGATAGGTCGTGAATATTGAAATCAAAAGATGATAATTAAGAAAGGAGAGAAGACGACGGCTGAGGAGAAATATGAGAAAATGTCGTTTGATCTTTCTGAAGATGAAACAATAAATCTCACGTTCCCCGCCGTGGAACCGCTTTTCCATTCTATGGCACAAACTTTTTGGGAAACAGCTATAAAACAGAGAGATGGAATTTAAAAATTCAGATTTGGAGAGATGGATCAGATAGTGGGAGACTGGGGAAAGATAAATAGGTAAGGCGGAGCCAAATATGATCCGAGGAAAGGGAATAAGAAATCGTAGAAGAGGTATAGAATAAAACATGGCCCAACTTTCATGGCTTCGGCAAAAATGCATGCGTTAAAAATGAGCTTCTAAGAAAAGTGACTTCAAAATTCTGTTAAGAGATGAGAAAGGTCATAAACATGACTTTGCAGAGCATGTTACGGAATTGAATATGAATGCGGTTTTTTCCCGTAATAAACAAGTACCTATAGTAAAAAAGTTTCTGAATTATCTTAGCTCTAACTATGTTCCTTCTGAAGGAGAAAAAATACGGGTTATTACAAAACGAATATAAAACTTAAAGAAGGAGGTAATTAGGTCTCTTAAAACATAGTAAAGGGCAAGGACCGACCAGATTGAAAGATTTTACGCGATGTAGACGTTTGTACTTCACCAAAACCTCTTCTGCATTGCAGAAAATCTTTTGCTTTTAAAACGTTGCCATTTTAATGTATTCGAAAAATAATAATCTGATTTCTTAAAGTTATGAATTATGATAATATAATAACAAAATGAATATGAACTATTTGTTTGCTTCCTGGAAATAATTACCTCTTACTGAAGAAAACTATGTTTTTAATGTTTGAAAATAAGTATCAGCATAAAATATTCAAAATAAATAGACAATCAATATTATTATAGCAATTAATTGTAAAAGAAAATTATAAAAATAAACGCACGATTTTATGACCCATTGTGGCACTATATTCTGAAACCGGAGGAGTGGATATTTCTAGTGGAAAAACACTTCTGACTATAAATGTTTCTTCCTTATGTCAAATTTTGCGTTCATAACATGAATTTGGTTTCTACTAAATTCACCAAGTTTCACGATGCTATATTGTTCTATAAAAATTTAAAACAGTTAAAAGTATTGCTTAGAGGAAATCGACAATCGACGAAGGGAGAAGACTAGAGATGGGAACCTCGAAAAGAATGAAACGTTTTAAACGTTTGAAAAAAACGTTTTTTTCGTACATTTTTAAGATGGCGTTCTTCGTGGTATATCCGATAAATTTACTATCTTGATTAGTAAATTCTGCAGTTGACCTGCCCTAATAGCTTATAAATAATGTATTTCTCTAATTTTTAAAACGATTTTAAAATAAACACAGGTATTTATTGGTTTTCAAGGCTAATGTATTGTATAAAATCAACAAATTTCAGGCGTAACTTATGGAAGTTTGTCTTCATACTAAAATTCAAACGAGTTAAAAGTATTTTAAAAGCAACCTATGATAAAGTGTAGCGAATTTCGAAAATTGGCACCATGTGGTTCAATAGTGAACGCTAAGTTACATGTTGCTGAACAGATAATAGTGTACATAGTTTTTTCTTGACACCACGTATTCACGTGTTGCAAATCATCAAATTCATTGCTTCGCTTCAAGCTCAGAGTTGAAGACGTATCATTGCGTGGATTATTTGGGCGTGGGTATCATCGTTCGGATTTGGTCATAAAAAATGCCTAGAAAGGCAGATCCGATCAGAAAATGTTTTGACGCACAAGAGAGCGCCAAAATGAAATGTACAAATTTTAAAACATTTTTTGCAAGCAATGTCAAAAATCATGAAGTGCACGTCAAACACTGCGGAAAAATTCCAGGAGGTATCAAAAACCGTGTAAAAACAAACCTCATCAAAAAATGTATTACATTGATTATAATGAAGGATATTTGTGATATCCTGGAAATAGATACTAAAGTTAAGGAAGGTGTGGATATAATCAGCGAAATAAGAAGCTCAAATTGCCTAAGTACTTGAATTTCAGGTGTTCAAAAGAGCAAAGAAATTTTTATCACTTTAAAAAACCCTGCAATAACTCGATTTGCATCCACAGCTATTGATCTGGAATCATTAATTTCTAACAAAATAGCAATGCAGCAGATATAAATTGATGAGAATCCTAAGAATCCGTCACTGAGGCTTCGTCAAGATACAAAAAAAACGTATACTGTCCGAAGACTTTTGGATTTTTTTAATTAATCTGCTAGACGTTCTAAAACCATTAAAAGCTTACATAATCGACATGGAAAACGATGAGTCACAGCTTAGCAAAGTCTGCTGCATTTTCCTAGATCTCTTTGTAAAAGTTAAACATTTTTGTGTGATCACAACTGAAATTACTGATGGTTGCCGTAGTGAAACAATAAATTTAATTAAAAAGAGAAAAGATATGGCTGGGACAAGAACTCCCTTTGGCAGGTAATTCCTTTGATCCTTCAAGAAAAGGTTCCAGCTTGGAACCATCAGAAATAACTGATGTTTTCGAAATCATTCGAAATCAATCGAAAAAATTTTCACAAATAGTTAGAGATGGTGATCTTCTGTTGTGCTGCATAGTAAGTTCACCAGGAAGACACGGGTTCGATGCCAGACGATTAAATTGCAGCGAATTTTAAGAATATTTTCAATTTTTCTTTTTCTTTTGAGGACAGTCCCGATATGATGCCGATATGAAATTAGTGTTGTCGATCTGCTTGTAGTATGCAAGCTACATTTTACTCGTATATTATAAAATTCGCAGAATCGGGCGAGATATGGTGGAAATCCATCATGCAAAATGAAGGAGATAATTGGTACTTTTTCCACAAAAAAAGTTTTTATTCGTACTACCGGTTTCAACGGATGACCGTCATCTTCAGGTACAAGTTATAAAAATCAAACAAATATATATACCAACAAGGGAGAAGAGGGAAAGAGAGGAGGAGAAGGTGAAGTAAGTGCGTTGGAGGAAGATCGGAAAGGAGCGCGCGGGAGTAAGGGTAAAGGGACGTTATCAGTGGGGGGGAAGGAAAGGACGAACCAGCGGTGAATGGAAAGGGTAAAAGAACTCATTAAGCACGGAAAAAACAGGGAAATTTGTATGGGAAAGGATTTCAAATTGTTCCAAGAAGTTTAGACGATGGGCTTTATTACAAATGTGCAGGATATCGGAAGTGAAATCGGCAGCATTGCTGCTGTTTTTTTTCAAGGCAATTACTTTTTGGTTTAGCCTGTGAATTAGTATCCTATCTGGGTACATACATAAATAAATCCGGAGAAGCATCTGTATATAATAGATATAAAAATTTCATCCTCAACTTTTGGAAAAATGTGAAAAGAGGCAAAGTTATTCGTTCCCCTCTGAAATGGAAAGCATGTGATAATCATGGAAAAGATGAGAGCATGTAAAAAACCACCGAGGAAAGTCATTGGTCTGTACAAAAACGGAGATGTGTGTATTTGATCGCTCCCCATGATTGAAACAAAGGAAGTTTTCTGTTATTATTTTTGTTTTCCGACAGAGAGCGCGAGTGTTTGGGAATGATGTTGATGAAACGGAAAATTCAAGCGAGAGGGCGTAAAAATAGATTTCATGGAAATTGAATGAAGAAGGAGGAGTGTGGAGGAGTAATATGCGAAGGGAGGTCCTTGAGAGGATCCTCTGGGCCGTTCAAGTTTTGAGTAGCGAAAGAGCGGAAGCAGAGAATTCGTGGTTTTTGTTCGTTAGTTGGAGGCGAGTTCCACAAGGTAGTCTAGATTGAATTTCCCTCCCCTCCCTTCCTTAACCGACATTAAGGGCTTAGTTTGCGATACCCGACTTACGCCCGAAATTTGTAGCACGCCCCCATAAATTTAATTTCCAAAGTCATTTCGGTGCATGCATCGTCTGATTTCAGTTCCCGCCAGACGATATCTATTGCAGACCCACCTAATACGTGCTTATAAATAGAGGGTAAAATCAATTACTTTTCAATCCGTTATTATTAGAAGACAATTCATATTTGCAAAAACGAAATGAAAAGTCACAAATAAACTTTATACTCTGAATAAGATCTAATTAAAACACATAACTCAGGAAAAACTGCAATTAATAACAATAATGTTGTTCCGGAAATTTTCCCGAATTTTCGGGTTAGTTCTGGAAGATTCTGTAAGAATATTAAAGCCGAGCCTGCGGTGATAACCGGGGCCATTCACTCGCTTACCGCTGTACTACTATCATCAATAAAGAGCATGAAAAACGAAAATGCCGTCACATTTAATATAGTACTTTAGTTATGGGTCCGTCTTTGAATGTAAATTATTTGACTGCAAGTTTTTCTTTCAGCGATGAAGTTTTCAAATGTAGATGTACCAATAAAGTACAAGAAAACTACATTAAACTTGTAGCTTGGTCAAAGTTATACGGTTGAGATTAATTTGTGAAATATATTAAAAGTTTTGCGTCAAGTCGAGCAGACTTTCAAGAGAGTTTACTAACAGATATCACATTTACACCCACAACTATTCAAAAATAGAATTAACCAAAACATGAAAGAATACAAGTGATACATGAATGGAATTGAATCGTAATAAATATCGAAAGCGATTAAAGTAAAGAATACGTGCGATATTAAAATTTATAACCTAATTTAGTGAATTTCGACTCCCATCAGGTGTAAATTGTAACACGTATAAAGTTTAAAAGATTACAAAATTTGCTTTCCGTAGTTATTTTTTAAAATAAATTTTAGAGTATAATTAAGGTTAAATTATTAACCCTATTATGCCTACATACTACATAAACACTGCAACCTACTTGAAATAAAAAATCCGTAATAAAATTATAATAACTTATCAACCGCAACGGCCAACAATATTAAGTAGATTGAAATTTGTAACTATATAGAAGTAAAAATTTTAGTGAAGATATCGGAACAATAAAGAAGCATTTATAGCTGCAAAAGTATAGGATTAGCTTTAAATAATTGCGGAACTCAATATTGGTTGTGATTCGATGATTCTAGAGCGAGTAAATACAACCTTCCCTGGAAATTCGGGATTTATTTCCGAATTACTCTCCTCAGCTGGTTTTCGTGAATGTCGATTTGTTAACACCCCAATGAAGCGAAGGAAAGAAAGCATTAACGAAGGTTTCTTTGGGGAAGCAGGAAAGGGACTGTGAAAGGAAGTAAACATAGAAATAGACCGATCGAGAGAGCGAGAGAGATAGCCAAGTGGATAGAAAGATAGCGAGAACAAACAAGAAGATTTAGAAGAGAAGGGTTCTCTTACAAGGAGCAAATAAGGAGCCCTATTCACGTTTCCTTTCGTCCTGAAATACGCGGAGCACTTTCTTCTTCCAATTTCAGAGCGAAAAAGGATTGAAAGAGGAAGCAGGAGGAAAGAGAGAGGCGAACTAGTTATGGAAGAGGGAAAGTGAGTGTTGGAAGCAGAGAGATGGGTAATGTGGGGATGGTATAATGTACGAGAAGGAAGGAAATAAGCAAGGGAAGAGAGTTCAATGGGAAGGAAAACTGATAGAATGAATACACGAAGGACTTGGAATGGAAATAACAAGCATCTCCCCTATTCCTTGAGCGCATTTTAACAAGACATCCGCGTTCATGTATTTTTCATGCTCTTATGCCGAACACTTCTCTAATTTTTCCAAGCGATTCGAATACATTTTCTGCTCTTTCGTGCTGTGGGGTTTATTTTCCATTTATCCGGAAATTTCACTTGGATTCTCTCTGAGTGCTATTACGTTTCATGTTGCGAATTGATGCAAATAATTCACACTCATCATTGAATATCTAAAATAGCAGAATTGATTTTAACCATATTTAAAATAATATGTAATGTAGTTGTTGTATTACTACGAGTACTACGAAAGCTAAGGTCATTTCACACGTGCTCTCACCGAGACTCGAACCCGGGACCGCTATTACCAAAACCAAAAGTGGTGCCCACTTGGCTATCCGCGAGCCCGAATATATACTTGTATAAATACAAAGACTTACTGAAGTGGGAACATGTGTAACCGAGATGAAGAAGCTAAACCACGGGAAATTGTAATTTTTATTAATTGATAAAGGAAATACTGGGTCAAATGTATCATAGGATATCGTCAACCATAGCTGATGAATAGAAATGGTTTAGAGCAATCGTTTCTCGAAGCTGACATCCAAAATGTTTGCTACAAAATGAAAAAGGAGTCTGACTTTCATTCTCTTTGAGCGAGCTGAAAAAGAAGTGGCAAAGATACCTCATTTAATAATAATACACAAATATCTCTTTCACTACAATTTACGGAAGGTAATAAGACGAGCAAAAGAAAAAGCTCTTGTAACATATAGAGGTTATAAAATCAAACAGGTCATTAAAAGAAAATAGCCGGAATGAATGGAAAAAAATACCCAACTCAGAAAACCTCCTATAAGAAAAATATGGGCGAGAGTGAATGGTGAAAACTGTGCGAGTGTGAAAGGGAAAACTACCTCACCCCTTGGCTTGCCTTGTGCGTCTCATCACTTCCCCTGATTCTTTAAAAGCTGATTCAGAAGGGGATGAGGAGATAACAAGCCTTTATGTTAAGTCTTCCTTCTTTCACTTTATCAATATCTTAGGATTGGTTGGCGGCAGTATTCCATCTCTGTCTATTCTCTGCTTCCCTCTTTAGATTTAACTAACTTCTACATTCCATTTCTTCAGTCAAAGACCGAATTCAATTTAACTTTTCCACTAAAAAACGAATCAGTGACAACAAATTAAAATAAGTTGAAAATGTTCGTGCTCGATATTTGATAAGTACGTACCTTACTATTTTACTTAAAACAAGAACCATCCCAGCTCTACATTTCGTTAAAAATTGTCAATATTTACGAAAAGAATCAGCTGTCCTAACTCCAAGAAATATGAATTAGATAAAAGGGAAAATTGACACTTTCGAAACGAAATTTCCAACTGCATCTTTTCTAAACACGGGGCATGCTTCCGCTGCTTTATTTTATTGATATATAAATACATAAATTAAACTACAAAAGTTTATATACATTCAAGTGACCATTCCGTTTGTAATATTTTGACTATCTGTACAACGAATATTGTACCTAGTTGTAGTGATAGGTTTAAGAATATTAATACGAATACTAATTGATAGGAAGGGAATTTTCCCAATCATCTTGCGCAAGAAAAATGAAGTCCAACGGATGTTTTCGCGTTGGATTAGGATGAAGACCATAAGGTGCAGGTCATGGAATGAATGCACTGAGACAAGAGAAGAGGGAAAACAAAGGAGAGAATGGAAGAGAGCAAGAAGTGACCTGCGAGCCATCGCTTTTTCCCCTTTCACCGCACAAAGCGCTTCGGCGTCGCATTTCCACCGTCTTCTGTTTTTGGCTCTGACACTCATTCTCCAAATGCGTTCGAGGAGCTTCCATAGAAAGAAAAATACTTCTTTATTTCGTATGGCAAAAAGAGGAGGCGAGAATTCCGAATGGCGTCAGCGGAGGAGAAAATATATGTGTGAATGCAAACGTGAACCTTACGATAGCTTTTTGAGGTTGGAGAGAACAAAGGTCTAGGAGAATATTGGTCTCACCTCAAGTATTCGGTCTTTATATTAACGGTTACTGAGTTCATATAAGTAAAGAAAGAAGTAAATAATAAAGGACATGAAGCTCGAAATAATCCACTAAGAGAACAGAAGAAAAGTTCGTGGTTATCGTAATATCAATATGCGAGTATATTTAGCAATGTCATTTGTTTATGACATAAAAATACTGAACTGGTTAAAAAATAACGTAATCAAATCCTAGCAATATACACGAAGAATAGTGTAAATATTCGCTTTAAATTCAATTTTAATAATATTTACAAATAATGAACGTTATATATACAATTATTTATATACAGATGTATTATTATAATGATATTATAATTACAATTATATACAACTCTTTCTACATTAAGGATGCTTTAAAAATGATATTCTAAACTAAAATGAGATCACAAGGAATGTAATGATAAAATAATAAAATAAATATTTACATATTATTAGAATAATAAAATGAGATTTAGAAGAAAGATAGTGTCCCATGAGAAATATTATGATTTTACAAAGAATAATAGATTTAATATTATAATTCATACAAAACCACAATTTTTTATATTTTGTGGTTTTGTAAAGATTAAAATATTAGATCTATTAGTCTTTTTAAAATCATTCTATTTCTCAAGGGACACTATATTTCTTCTAAATCTCAATCTATTATTATTTTTATTTATATAATGATCATCCACAAAGTGAAGGCAGAAACTATCAACGCTATATTATAATTCGTCCAAAAAATAATATATTACTACATAAAAAATAGAACTGAGAAAGTAAAGTATACTATTTCAGTGTTCAACTTTGGTATGAATAATGGAAAATTAATATATTTTAATTCCTTGAGTGTCTGAAAACGGCGAAAAATAAGCATTTATTAAACTAAGTTCATACATAGAAATGAAAAGATATTCAGAACTTTAGTCATTTCCCTACGGCATGAGTACATTGCTCATTTAAATCTTTAAAAAAATTTGCTACGTATCTTGAATTCATTTCCCCGGATAATTGAAGCGTATCCTCCACTAGGAGCGTTTTAAAAAGATAAACCGCTGATATTACGCAACATACTTCATGAAATTGTAATTAAATTACCGGGGAAAACGTACTACTTCCGGCATGGCTATGAGTCGTTTCCTACTTCTACATTTCCACCAGCATCAATCATTCCCGAGTGGTACGTCTCTCCGTTTCTCTCAAACTGAAAACTTGTTTTTGTTATAACAGAATTATGCGAGTCTTATTTACAGCCCCCTTGAGGTAAAACATCTTTCTAATGAGTGACTCTGAAGGCACTGCTGCGTTGAAGAAAAGAACGCATTAAAATTCAGACGGACGTCCCCTTAAGAGAGATTGAAAGGGAATACATCTCTCGCCTTTTTATCCTGGAAGCGAAATTCCATACATGCATAATTAAGCCGCTAATTGGTCTGTTAATCAAAAAGAAGAGCACGCATTAATTAAATTCCAGCAGAAGCGAAGAGACGGAGAATAGACCACGGCTTAATTTGGCTCGTGTAGCCTTAGTCATGTATAATACATGTTAACGTACGCATGCACGAAATGCGGAATTAGATCTGGAGAAGGAAAAGATGATTTGGCAGTTTCGACATCGTTGAAATATTATATACTCAAATTTTCAAATAAATTGTATGTAAGGAGAGATAATTACAATTTCCATCCTTATTAGCTAATCAACTATGATTTTGCTTCGAAGTAGATGCACCTATTACAGCACATTTACACAAGCGAATTTATTCTGACGTAAAGTGATTTATGAATTCCTAAATAAAATGAAATAATTATACTACTGATTTAAGTACACCGCTACTGAGGTCGGACAGTTTTTTTAATATAAAATCTAAATTTTTATTCTACTAACAATTAAAAATTTTACTGAAAACTATGAGTAAGTGCCACTATAGTTGAATCTCAAATTTAATTTGCTATCAATCTAATCTGAATTGGTTTATTTAGCCGCGTAAATTACTCAACTGAACACATATAATCAGATACTTTTACGATATTTTGAGATGCATTCATTGGAAAGAATAATTTACGTTGAAAAATATATAAACGGAGGGTAAGCAAATGAAAAACATAACAAATATTTATTTTACGGTTGCTATGTTGATGAATAAACATTCCCGTTTGCTTTTGTTATCAAAATAGATAAGCAATGATTGTTTTCTTTAGAAGAAGCGTATTTAGCATGATAACCGAAAAAAAGTCTCCGAGTCTGCGATAGATTTCCCAAGGCACTATGCGAAAGGGGTTTTCAGAAGTCTTTTCTCCTCAAATATCCCAAAGAGAAGCTCATCTCTGAATTGTCAAATTTGCATTGAAACTTCCATCATCTATTCAAACACACTAGGTCTATTTGCCAAGACTACCATTTTCTTCGCTCCCTATTAACGTTCAAATAGAAGAAAGATGGAAGTTAAAACCTAGTGTGATTGCTTTGATCCTTATTTTCCAAAAAATGCTGCCATATTCAATTGAAAATACAATATGGCGCAGTTTTATCCCAGATAAATCATCTAGGGTAAGTGGTGTAAATAGAAAATTATTTCACTTCCATTAGACTTTTTACTGTTTTAGTTTTTCTGTAAATGGCTAGACTTGCATGAAGCAATAAATATCTTTTAAATGTTCATGTTTTAAAATGTTTACTGAATATGAAATATAAGTTCTATGCAAGTAGTATTAATATTTTACGAGCTGAAGAGGAAGAGTTCAAGGCTACCTTACGTAAGTCTTACCGTGGAAAGATTTTTATGAATAAATAAATAAAAATTTGACTATAAAATGAAAAATTGAAAAAGTAGATTGTAACTTATATTAAAAATTAACCGTGAGGACTTCAATATCAGACCAAGTTCTCTACAACAATAAAATGGAAAATCGATTAATCAATTTTTTTCTTCTTTTTACTCATAAAAAAACGCATTTTATGGGGTATTTTATGCGTGATAGAGCAGGTTTTCTTTTTAGTATAACTAGTGGCTCTCCCCAGAGCACCCCGGGGGGACCTTGAATCAAAATTGTATACCAGGAGTTAATTGATATCTACACTGTATATACTTGATATGTACATTTTACAGTATACCAAATTGCATTTAAAAATGAGATAAGAACAGTTGCATCTTCTTAGTTTTAGATGGATAAGATTTGTCTCTCAATTCTTCACTTTTTGATTCATGGAAATAAAACCGAGGTTCAGTGTCATAATGCAGGCAATAGAGGACGAGAGACTACCTGTGCTAGTTCAAAGGTCACTAATTAATTCAGCTCCACCTAGCGATAGGCGAGAGTTAAATACGATCCAATGACCGGGATGAGGGCCTCGGAGATGAACTTTTGCAGATATCCCGAGATTTGGCAGATAAGGATATCCTCTCATTAATCAAAGGATAAGGTTAAGCCTAGATACGAGGAGATCCTTATTTATTGGCCAAAGAGCTATTATCCAGTATCTTTTCCCGATACAGGACGCCTCTTATCCCCATTCAAGGCTTTCATTTTGGCGTGTCGAAAGATTAGAAATCATTGAATTGTATTTGCATAAAGGCAATTAGTGAAACGGCCAAAGCGATCAGCGATTGTTTTGAAAAATATTGGCTTGGATAACTGTTGCTGTCAATATTTTAAACGAATGAAAAATGGTTTTCTCGGCAGAAGGAATAATTTTCTTTCACAGGAGTAGAACATGGGAGTATGAGCATAAAATTTTGAAAAGGGGATTGTATTTGTTAACACAAATTTATGGTTACTTTATACGTACCAAGAAAAATCTTAATTTTATTGTAAGGAGCTTTACCAATTTGCATGATACGGATATAAATGTAAATTAAGGTTTGAAAATGTATGATAATCCTAATAACTGATATATCATCGCAATTACAAAGAGGCTCTAAGAAAGAGTAAACGAAAAAGACCGAACGGGAATGAACATTCTTTTGGGGAATTTAGAGATAAATTTTGGACAAAATTATTGCTGACGTAGATAAATCTTTTCCAGTCTAAAAGGCATAAACTCCTATAAAATTTTGTTTCTTCTGCTACATAGATTGGTATTTAAGGTAAACGTGAATTACATACAATGGATTAAATAAGAAAAAAGCTCCAGAAGTAGTTTTTTAAGCATATCGTACAGTCAAGGTTGAGGATTAATTAGTCGATATAATATTACGTAAGAGTTATAACTTCACTTCTGGATTATGCAGTAGTTGATATTTTACTAAAAATACTTGAAATAAGGTGCAGAAGCTACTTATATTGAAACAGCCAAGGCAAATATCTGGCGAGTTGAAATTAGAATAAATAAAAGTTGCGAACGTAAGAATGGCGATATCTGTTTCAATTCTATGGCAGCGAATTGCATATATAGTTGCAAGAACAGTTTATACAACATGAGACTCTCAACCGTAAAACTATCTTTAATCCTTTATGTTGATTTTGAAAGAGTTTTCGTAAGGAATACTTCCGAATTTTTAGAGCTATTGCTGCTCATCAAAAGACAATTTCATAAATTTCCGATTGATTTTCGTAATGAGTCGACAGAAAATTAGACCAGATTTTAACCAGAACACAGTGAATATAGTAAAGGTTATATATAAAGCCGAGTAATTTATAAATATATAGTGACTCGTCGTACTCATAAAATTCCTGGGGACATTTAATACAATTTAGAGAAAAGCTCATGAATGTATGAGATTAAAAAACAAACCTGGTTATAAAATATAAGTTAGTATGTATCAATACTATAAAGCTTTATGAAATGAAAGTGAAAATATACACTGGTTAAGTACTCAATTGAGCAAGAGTGGTGAGTACTCTTTTACATTAAGTCATACACAGCCCTAAAGCGCGTCTTTATAGAAAGTTAACGTTTGCAAACAGGAAAGAGCGTTAGCAACTTCCCCCGCATAGAAAATACTGCTTTCCTAAAACTTCCAAAGCTTAAAAACTAATTAACTTCCTTTATGTCCAGAGCTTCGTGGAAGGTGGTGCAGAGGACGCCGTGTAAAGCAGATGAGGGTCTGAGTGAAATTGAGTTTGCAAACTAATGCGCAAGCCACACCGTTATGGAACCCTTTCCCTTCAAAGGCCAATTTCACTCTTCATTCCTTGACCAATGGGCTTATCTACTCTCACGCCCCTGCGCGACTCTCCTAGCAACAAATTCAGCGAAAACAAAAATTCGCAACGCGCAAAAATGCGCAACAAAGCAGTGATCCGAACTTTCGCCAGAAGTTTCTTCCGCAAGAGACGCACTCCGCCATCTTTAAACAGCGCTAAAAGGGCAGCAGCGTCTTCACGGGCCACCTCAGGGACTTAGGCGGTAAACGGGCGCGAGATGGAAAACTTTCTCGTTGGGGTTTTCCTAAGGGTCGCCGATGGCTGTTGGCTCAGGGACTTGAACAGTTTTTGCAGAAGGGGGTATGGGGTAGAAGTATGGAAGAGAAGGGGTAGGCATGCTCTTGATGAAACCTCTATTGTAAATGGCCGTGCCCGGAGAATTAAGTGCGTGGACTAAACGGGGAAATGATGGATGTTTACTTGGGAGCATTTTCTGCAGTCGATTTACCCGCGTAAACACAAAAGGCAAAGGGGAGGCCTAAATTGCCACGACTTAAAGCAATTATCACGAAATACTACGATCCACAAAGTAAAATTAAATTTGATTTAAGATACTCTTTGCTAATGTTATCAAAAGATCCGTAGCGTGAAATTATTACGGTGCCTTAAATTTGTGCCACTTATAATGAATCATACATTTAGACATTCATGGGAGTAATCACCCAGTAGAGTAAAAATACGTCAATACGTGGTCTAACGTAAACTAATTGTTCCAGGATCTTGTCCTAGAACCGAAATACTTTTTATCAGAAACATTATTTCATAGGTTATCAAAATTGTCAACAAACAAGCAAATGCAAATACTGTCACGATCCTTCAGAAGCTTATAAGAATTAAAACTTAAATTATTTTTTTGACTTTTGACTTTTCCCAGTGGACTCACCGAAACAATCTTTAGCTGAATCGTAAAATACAATCGTTAATCTATTCTTGAAAGCAGAAAAGTCCCAGTAAACCAAAATATATCACCGTAGTGGTTTTATGAGGCGTCACTACGTAAGACCATTCATACGACGGCATTTGCTTAGAGTAAGTTTGATATAATACTAATGGCCCTCAGATAAGATATTCACATTCGTTTAAATGAAAATAATTCATCGTATACCCCTCTAAGAAAGTGAGAACGCGATACCAATGGCTGGCTGGTAGATTTTAAGATTAAAAACCACATCAAAAATGTTCACACGAATATATTTTTTCCAGCTGATACAGAAGGAGGAGAATAATAATAGGAAGAATTTTAATTTGGAAATAAAAGAAGTTTCGAATCCCGTTATAAAAGATGCTTGTATTTCCCTGCGGGTGCTTTCGAAATCTCACCAAAGGCAGCGATGACAGAAAGTCAAAAGGCTGAAGTTGGACAGAAGAAGCGAGGAAACCACTACAAACAGGACTTGTGCGACCGAGGACTTGGAGACTCGAGACAAGCGGAAGTTTCATGGAGACTTGTAAAATAAATATCCAAAGTTGAAGCCAAAGACTGTTTAAATTATAAGAATTTGAAACAAAATTGAAAGCAAGCGTATAGATAGAAACCACTTCGTATGTAATAATAAAAAAACTGATGTTACACGAAGTTTAATATTTGTTGAATTCAGCCCATCGTCATGTGATGCTATGAGCAGAAAAAATAAGAATGAGCTAAAGCGATTGAAGAAAATTAGCTTACATTAACAATGTTCAGTTTACTGATATTAAAGTAAAATTTAAAATAAACTACAGAATTGCACATTTGCAAACTAAGCTAATAGCTATACTAACACATCTTAACAAATATAAAATAAATAAGAGGACTTTTAGATAATTTACTTCGAATAATATAAAACAAATAAAAAGTTATCAACAACATTCTAAAACATTTGAACGAATTGTTTAATAAGGCAATCTAAAATATAACGGTAATAAATTTGCTAAACGTTAAATGGTTTTGTAAACTTTCACAATCAACAGAAATTGAAAGGATATATGGTAGTAAAAGACAAATAAATACGTTGCTTTAAATTAAAGACTAATTACTTTGATACGATCGATTTAAATTATTCGTGTTGAGATGCTTAGCGAGGTAAAGAAGGGCTACACTGTGGAAGATAATATGAACGAATTTCACTATCAATCAGTTATTTATTTACTTTAGATGGAGGCAAGTACCTATTAACGTTTCCTACTCCATATTCAATGAATGTGTCATAAAGAGAGCTTCTTCGAACGTGATTGGTGAAAACTAAAACCCCCACCTGCGTAAGGTACAAACTCTTGCAAACCAACTAAACGAGCACAAAGAGAGGTGATAATCAGAGGCGAAAAACGTCGAAGCAAGCAATGGGAGCAAACGGTTGAAAGCGTGGGCGGACAAACATGATTTGGAATTCACGCTCACTTGGTCGAATTCTCGAATTGATAAGTGAATAATTGAGGCTCGTAAGTGACAAGGGGCAGAGAACAAACTGAGGGCGGCAGAATTATCCCCATAAAAGAGGAAAACAGTTAATTAAAACATGACCATTTCGAGGTCGATTTTCTGAGCGAATTGACAAACACAAGAAGTGAACGGCGAATGGGTAAATTTACAGTTCAAGTTGGACTGCAAATTAGCATGAACATCGAGATTTTTGCGTTTAAGTGTTAGAAAAATAAGCAAATAAATATAAGTCTATGAATGAATGATATATAAAGATCAGATAATAAGAATAATATTAAAACGACTTCATTCGGGCGAGATTGAGACTAAAAGTTTCCTCTTCCATCCAACCCATCGTCATACAATATATAAGCAATAATTTCAAAGAGGTAGTATGAAACAGATACGAGAAGAATTGTGGATGTTGAAAACTAAGAAATTGTAAGGAGAAAAATTTATGTTTATTAATCGCAGCAGGAAACACTCACTAAGAATGTGGGGTGAAAAACTTGCGCAAACCTAAGGTAGTTATAACAAAATGATAGTAATAAACATGATTAAACTTTATAAATTCACTATTGACAGATACATTTGTTAATACAGGTGAAATTTAAATAAATCATATATTATTTTAGTAGCTTATAATTGCCATTATTAGACTATTATGTTAATACTGAATAAATAGTTTATAATTAATCTTATTCTCAAATGTAATTAAATTTGAATTTTTTTAGCACCTCCTACACACGAAATCGATAGATTGAATCCCGATTAATAGCTTTCCACCGATACCCACTCTCTCCACCTTTCAACATAAAACATCGCCCTCTACAAAGTGATCATAAAGCGCCTCCCCTTTCACCGCTGATCGAAAAAGAATCCCATTGTGGTACATAAATACCATTCATTAAGTTGGGCCGCAAAAAAATACATATCGGCCTTTTTAGGGAAAACGGAGTGTTGCGATGAATTACGAGGGCGCGGCCTAGCGGGAATTAAGCGTCTGCCACAGCGGCGAAATCATTTTTCAGCGCAGTCAAAGATACTTAGTGAAAGTCGGGTTGACGGGGGAACCATCAATCTAGAGAAGTTTTTCCTTGGGCATAACACCTTGGGCCATTACTGAATAACCATGAATAATTTATGAATTATATCGAATCACGGAAAACCGCATAATGAGCTCCCGAAAATAGGGTAGCCCCTGGTAAATTGGCATTGTTCTGCATGACACAGAAACTACTCAGCTCAAGGAAAACACTAACTCATGAATTCTGAATATTATCATTTTGATACAGGGCGCAGGAGGAGCTGCGGCGTACCTTTAATTATTAAAATGTTAATGAAAGAGCTTCGGGAGAAATATTGCGGGATTAACAAGGAAATATACTTAGGTGAAAGGATATTGCACCGAGTTTTAATGTAAGATTAAAATGTTAGACAGAACAGTAAGGGAAGGTAATAAGACAAATCCTCAGCTATTGGGAACTAGAGTCGGAGTACCTTAGAAAATGGATTTATAATAAAACAATTGCGCAAACTATTTAGTTAGTTAAATATAACTTACAACCGTAACCAATGTGATTTAAAACTGTTAACATAAAGCTTCGTCGACTGGAAGAAAATATGTCTTCGAAATAAAAATGTGTCTTTTTAAATAAAAGAAAGAAATCATCGACTAAATAATAACGTACATCAAAGCGACACGAGAGACTCAGTGAGTTAAAATTCATCTTCATGCTTACCAGCTTAAAAAAACTAAACAGCATTGAAAACAATGTTTTTTTATGCCTGTATATTCTGATAATATATCAATTAAGTTATGGACCTGATAATGGAATAATTTCTTCTTATAAAAATATCTTTGCACGTGATACGATATTGCACGATCTGGGACTTGACAGAATATTCATCGATTGACACTTTGGTTTTCACAATTTATAATTCCCATTCATCTACGAGAGAGACAGCGTGCGATTCGATCAAATTGGTAGGAAAACAAATCGATATCCAAAATACAGTCACTACGACGATTTGGGTCTAGGAATTCCTCGGAAGAGGTTAAGCAAACATCTTTTAAAAAGGCATAGCGACGTCGTTCCAAACCACACAGGAAGTTATCCCGTCAAAAAGGAATCGAAACTGTCAACGCGTGTGGTCTGAGGTGAGGAAGTCCACACTGCGGCTACTGATGCTCAAGTTTTTCTTCCTTTGATGGGAGCCAAGTTGTTGAAATGGGCGCCAACCAACGATAATTCCAGAGAATTGACAGACTTCAGAAAATTGGATCCAGTGGTAATAGCAGAGCGATTTGAATGCCAAGTCTCGAATTCAATACCACAAAATTACGATAAATCATGCATTCGCTGGTAAGAATGGTGAGAGTAAATGCATCTACGAAAAGAAATGATTAAAAAACTGAGAATACAGAGGATATTAATTCACGAATCTTCCATTTTAAACTGTTAATAATCTTAATTTAGTGTTATTATTAAAGGAATGAAAGCAAAAAATGTAGATATGTAAAGCTTTAGAGCTTTATTAGATTTAGTTAGTGCATTATTTTTCCATTCAATCCAAACTGATTTTTCCTATTATAACTATAGGATAGTTTGCCCATAAGAATATTGTTAAGATGGGAATGTAGAAGATTAAGAGACATTTTAGTGACTCATTCAAATTAGGATTGGCTCTGTTTTGGTCATGTTGCTAATGTGAACACGTTTCTACTATTCTTCATGTGGTTCTATGCTGGTTAAAATTCTTCTCTTATAAAATTGATAGCGAGATATTTTATTTGACTAAAATAGAATCAAGTTGCTATTATCACGCTTAATTCAAAATTGAAATACCATATTCAGCTTAAATTCAATTTCGAATTTATCATCGATTTACTCTTTATAAGGCGGTTAAGCCCGTTGTCGTAACTAAAAGGGGTAAAGCTTGACGAGGTAAGATAGATTAACAAAAAGAACAATCATTCATTTAAGCGAATTCGGTCAATAGAAGGACACTTAAGTCATTCTTCATATCTCCTACCATCAAACGGAAAAAAACAATCAATCTTACATTCGGAAAAACATGAAAATATTCCCTCCATCAGCTGTGGGAATGAAAGCTAAGAGAAACCGATAAATCCCATTTCCTCGCAAATGCAGACAATTCTTAACCGGCTAATCGTTCGTTTACTTAACTGCCCATAAACCCTTATCCAATGCAGATCGCTATGACAACACCCTCCGCCAAAACCTGAACCGCGTGCGACAAGTTGGTTAACTTTCCTCGGTGACAACCGGTGGCACCTCTCACCGCTGCTTTCGCGAGGTACGCACCATCTGCGTGATTAATGGCACTCTTTAAGAGTTGGTGCGCAAGACAGGGGGGGCACCTACCAAGGAAAGCTTTTTTGAGGGGACCACCTAGGCCGTCTCCAGGGGAAACAGCGGGAGGTTGTAAAAGGGAGAGGGGTTTAAGGTTTCTCTAGGAAACCCCGGGGACTGGGGAATTCATCAGCCGCTTAATTCAACCGACTTTGGAGAGAATGACCGTCGCGGCTCCGGCAGAATGCGGGTCTTGAGGACGAAATACCTTCGCTATTATTTGCCAACCAAATGAATCGGTTGGGAAAGAATAGACTATGGGCTGAGAAGGTGACAACAAATCACCTCATGGCTTCTCTAAGTGCTCCGTATTTACGAAATCTTTATTAATATGTCAAATTTATGCTTCCATTTTGTGTCACGGATATTATTTGAAATTAAAACCTCAATCAACTGAAAGAAGATGCACTCGTATGACCATAGCGGGAAATCTAAATTATGCAGGATTTTCTGAATTAAGAGTAAGAAATGTTTGATGCGTCGGATACACAATTGATATATGCTATCTATCACTATCGTCCTACCTGAACAGCCAAGATGTATATTTTTTAACGCTAAACTAATCAGGGAAGAAGAAATCTCCCATGCGTTTATTCTCTAAGCATATACACGAGCGTTAGAGCCTTTATAGGTTTAAAAATCCAACATTAAGAAGTAAAATTGTTTTTTAATTCTGCTTACTTATATTCTTAACAATTATTAGTTCAAAATACGGATTATTTTGAATAAATAATTCAAATTTTATTTTTCCCACAACAGCGTGTTGACTCTCCGTGGTGTAACTTTACGAAGTTTGGCTATTCTAAAGAAGTATGAATTTACGTCTGTTAACTTAATAAAATATCGATAAGATACGAAATATAGAGAGGATTACCTGTGATTACCAACGTGCGTCATATTTGAAGGATTGTTTATTCAAATTAAGTCATCATTTTTCGTACTGTGCAGTATTATAAATCAAATTAAATTTTTAAAAGTAAGAAGAGATATCTATCATGCCTAGATAGAGAAGATTTTTGTTATTAGTTTGAAGTCAACAGTTACATGAAATACTATATAATCTTAGAAGTAGTAGGCGAAGACAATTATTTCGTAGTAAATAAATACGATATGTCGTTGTCATTAAAGGGACTTGGTACTCCCAATTAAATGCCATTTTACGCCTAGTTCACAATATTTGGAATGGGTAGAGATCAATTAACTGTACCTTTTAGATTACATTTCAAAACCACAATTAAGCTCGTGTATCCTATTAAAAAGGACATCTACAAAAAGGTCATGTGTCTGACATTAATAAGGGAAATTCCATTAATAGAGATTTTCATTAAAATTTACATTTGATTGCTCTTTGAAAACCATGAAATTCCTTTTAATATTTCAATATTGTATTATATCTCTAATTGAAAATCAGTGAAATCAAAGACTACATTCAAGTTTATGAAGGCTGCAGATGGAATTAAAATTTGCAAAAACAGCAATTTGCTGTTGCAAAAACAACAATCCATCAAACTGCCCTAAGCCATAGCTAAAGAGAGTACCTCGGACTGTCAAAATTAATTTTGATACCTCTAAAGCAGTTTCCTTTGGCTGAAAGTAATAAATATATATTTATGTTAAAGGCAGAAGATATGACATGGACTGTTTGAAATTATATACTGGATTTGATGGGGAAAATGAAAGAATAACAAAAAAATTAAATAAATATGTAAAACTGTTTTCTGCGCTCATATATAAATCCTGCCCAATCAATTAATTATCCATTATTATATATTATTATTATTATTAACATTAACAAAGATATGTATTGACGGTTATAGTTATTGGATGTGTTTTATTCAATTTAAATTTAAAGGAAGTTTAAATAAATTCGCGTTCTTATTAATATATTTTTCTTGATAGTTAATCAGGTATTTGGTATGCTTTTAGGTCACATTTTGTATATGGTTCTATTCAGCTGTTTTGCTTTTTGCAATACAAGAAGATGTATTTCTATCAAAATAATTTCTAAATACAAATTTGTGAAAGATTTGAGAACGGCTTGTTCATAATCGAAAAATGTTACATTTTCCTTTATTTAGTCAAACTATAGTCTACTTTAAAATAAAACCCTATTTTAAAAGGCAAAATAAGAATCTTCGTTAACTTTTCCTTGTTTCGGTATTCGTATCGACTTAGTACGGCCGATGTTTCTTGTTAAATATCGCTAAAAAAATTAAGCCTGCAATATATATGAAAACGAGATTTGCATGCATTTTTTATGGAATCTATTTCTAACATTCAGTATTCCATCCAGGCACCATTAAATGTATGCTAACTTCACAAACGTAATTGACAAAGGTAAGGTACGTGGAATTCGGTTGAAGAAGGTTGTGCGGTAGAATGAGAGGTCGAAAAATGTATCTTTGCAGAGAGATATGGAAACTTCTGAAACATTGACTCACTTCGGAATTAACAAGCCTAAGATGAATATCTTGGAGTTGCGATCGTGAATATGTGCATGTTGCTTCTATTATAAATATCTCTGCAAGGTCCAGCGGCAATTACTCGCCTTATCTCACTGCGCGCCAACCCCTCATCCTTATTCCGCCGGTCTCACTCCATCTGCGCCTCCGCTGTCTCTTAATTAATCTCTTTTGGCTAATCTGCATTCTCATCCAATCTTATCCCTCCCCGTAGTTCCCCCCTCACCGCGGAGATGGCGCCAGCATCGAACACATTTTCAAGACCCTCATTTCCATAGGATACCCAAAATCCCATCACTCACTCTATTACCTTGTCCGAAATGCTAATGTACTAGTTCAACTATACGCAGATGAATTGAAGTTTCACCCTTCTCAAACGTCAGTGTTTCTAGCCCGTGCATCGTAAACTCTGAAAGAACAAATAAACGACATGGCAGGCAAATCTTTCTGTAAATGCGAATTTTTACTTGAATCATCGTTTTATTTATCAATGGGCGAGGAAGTTGAAAGCGAAGCATTGAATCTGAATCTGTATCGAGTAATATGTACTTATTACTATAATTTGAGATTAATGTTTTCTTTTAAGGGGATGGGGTAATATTTTAAAATTTTGTATTCTGTAAATGTCTTGTCTTCGGTCCGAAGGAGGTTTCCCGAGAGGTTTCCCTCCCACCATGGAAAAATGTCTGACAGGCATAGTGCTTACCACTCAATTCAAACTGTATAATTAGATTAGGACTATACGCATATTGCTTGACCATGTACAGTCCTGGCCAAAATTAACGCAGCACCAGCCGTAAGGATCGCTAGGGAGGTGCTGCGTTAATTTTGAACAGGAGTGTACGACTTTATGAATTTATGCTATAATGTCGAACCACTGCCGCCAGATTTTCAATCTATTTGTAGTGTAATTGTAATAATAATAATAAAAATGTCAGAAGGAACAAGCCCAACAGTATTTAACGAAAAATTAATTTTGTTAAAGACTTAGTAGAAATTTTATACCACAGTAATGAAATATTTTTATAAACAGAAAATATCAAATATCTATCTCATATATGGAGTCACAGGAGAATACTTTCGTTATACAGTAGGAGAACATGATTTATTTTTTTAGTTTTTCTGGTTATATTCTATTAAAATATTCATCCTCACTAAAACTGATGTATAAGCATTATAACAAAGGAATAACTGTAAGCTATACCATATCAAAAACCGCGACCGACTGGTTTCGCATCACAATATCTCCATGAAATGAAATGCTACGAAGCGACATATTCGAAGTAATAGGAAAGAGAGAACATGGTAATCACATCCCAAATTTGAAGAATGGCTTATCGTCATCATTCATCTCCATATTTGACCACTAATCAAACAAATTTAATCACTACTTCCCATTTCCGTAATTAGAACGATCATATTTTCGCAGAGACGTCGTTTGGTACCGAATCGGACACACAAACAATGGGGAATGATGCTCTATACATGAGTAAATATCAAATCATACGTTAACAACGATAGGAATCATCATTAGCATGATTGACTCTATGACTAGCTAATGCTTCCGTGTTGGCTATTTCGAGCGAAATCTGTGAAATTATTGGAAATATGAATACAGCTAACACAAATAATGAATGGGCTATCCTGTTTTGGCAGCTACTGCTCAAAAAATCTCTTCTGATTTCGTTTTTTTCATGCCCCTGATCGATATGTATTACTGTGTCGGACTGACTTCAGTAACATAAATTAATTCTGCTCACATTTCTGCTTTTTCACTTCCATGAAAGTACGAAAATGAGCTCTATTAGCAAACTAAGGTGCAGAGTGGTGAATTTTAGGATGAAAAACACCTTCCTTATTTTTTCATAAATATTTACAATTTGCAGAACTTAAAAAAGATGAGATTTTAGTATTATATAAATTTAATTTTTGATCCGTAGCTTTGCAGGAAGTATTCAATGTAAGAATTAAATTTTGTAGGAATGAACCTCTTAAAAAACTAATAGCCACGAAAATTTAAAGATATAATGACCAATATGTCTAAAGAGAAGTTTCAACCGCAAACAGAATTCTAAAATAAATAAATTAAACATTTAGCGCTGCACTATAATTATCTTTCTGAATGAGTCAAGATATTAGTGAACCTTCATACTATATTCATCCCACGCTTCTTTATTCTCATGCTTGCCATGGGCTTTCTTAATCGACTGGTCCTAGAGTCCGTAAAGTTCATTACCTGCCGAAAATGTATTAGTTTGTGAAGCCGTTCCAGAGTGAAGTATTAATGATGTAGCTCAAGAGGTGATTACATGAAAATGGGAGAATTGTTTAATAAAACAAGGTTTTAAAAACGATAATTTATCTTTAACTTTTACTTAGGGCTTGAAGATGGATATTGCTAGCCAAAACTAGTCACCACTGACACCCTTGTATGTGAAAAGTAAAAGTTCTGGGTTTTGTTTTTTAAAACCTTGATTTATGTAATAATTCTTCGATTATGTAGGAATTCCACAAAATTTAGCCACCTCGTGAATTTTATCACGTCAAGATTTATAGAGCTATATATATATATATAGTGTATTTACTTTTAACGGACTAATAATTAGTATTTGTTCTAGATTAATATAAAATTCAGTCTCTGGCGATGTCTTGTGGAAATACGTCATGATGGGTAGTAAAAATTTGTACTTTTTCCACAGTATTTAATAAAATCAATAAATGGAAACAAAACACGACTAGTTTCAGAGATTGATCTACAACTTGATGATGATGGAGATCAATCTCTGAAACAAGTCGTGTTTTGTTTCCATTTATTGTTTTTAATAAATACTGTGGAAAAAGCACAAATTGATTTTTTTCATCTAAATTAATATTATGAAAACTCTCTTTCAAACCTTTTTTCCTTGCGTCGTATTCAAAATAGAGCGCGGAAAAATGGATAGCCATTTTCCTAAACTCACACACAACATTATTTGTACATTTCATTAATATGCGATCTATCACTAAAAACTCCGATCATCACGTTGAGAGAATATTACAAAAACCCGGGTTGCGCACAAAATATTACCTGAACGCTAAGAAAAACTCCTCCCCGGTAGCTTCCAGCCTCTTGGATATGATAGGCGTGGAGCGTTGGGAGCATTTAACAATTCATGACCGCTTAGAGAATAAGAGGTCGATTGCCCAGAGGCGTACCATGGTGCGTGGGTAGGGATATATGCAGTTGGTGCGGAAAATGTATTCATTTGTCTGTGGGCGATCTCTGTGGGAGAAGATATATTCGCGGACAGATGCTTTGCAGGATATCCGAAATTAACGCCCGCGAATAAACTTCGTTCGATATGGAGAGACCAATGGCTGCAGGGAGTCTACACTATCGGCAAAATATATGTTCGAGATGCTACGTGGGAATACTCGATAGCCGCTTTGATAAGTTACACCTACCGCCATTAACTGAGAACCAGTCATCTTCAGAAATATAAAAAATTCTATAATTATTCATTGTTCAAATAAGTATCCATTTCATTCTAAAAAAATACCCGAATAAAATTGTTATGCTTAAGGAGAAAACCTTATATTATACTACCACAGAGAATTGATTATGCAAGATATTCTTTGGTAAAACTTTGCATTTACATAACCGAAGAAAGAAGGTAAAAATTCTCCTATTTCATCCACTAACAAATTCATGCAGTTCATTTTGATATCAAAGACTTGGAAATGAAAGTAAGAAGTAACTTCTCACAAGGTAGAAGTTCTACATGGAATTTTCTGTGTTCTTTTTCTATATTTTCGCGAATTAATACTGTAAAATACAATAATATCTACAAACAGTTACATTTCTACTAACATACAAGAGACGTGAGTTCACACAGTAGACTTAAATTTGAAAGAACATACCAGTAAATTAATACCATATATCCTTCCTCCATGAAAGAATTGAACGTCAACAAAATATTACACTAAATTATTTGCCTTATATCACCGTCAATATTGTAAAGCAATAATTCTATGGTTTGGTGTTATAAACTCCTGCGAGAATGCTAGAGAATATTTTTTTCTATGAAAATTTACTTCATATATATATAATTAAATATGAGCCTTTAAAATTTGAATTAGCATGGTTATCGTTTGGATCAAAGGCTCTTTCCTTTAAGTATATTTTTATTAATTCATTAAATTCTAACTTAAAAAACAATAATCACCTTTTTTAAATTACTACAGGAAAAATCAATTTTTTGAACGTTCTTAAAATACACTCTGTAATTTCTACTTATTTTTATTTAATACATATTTATAGAGAATATGGCTTATTAGTGAATAAATTGGAACTCTAAATATTAAAAGGAGATAAACCCGTTCTGTGGTACCACTAGACATCAAATTAGAAATCTTACAATGCTTCAAGTAATACCGAGTTCAATATGAAAATTTTGAATGAAGTGAATTTAGTACAATTGATGTAGTATAGTGGATGTATTTATTTTTATTTAAAAACACACGAAACTTTATATTTTGAATGTGTTCGTTGGTTTTTCATTGTTTATGTTGTCGTTGTCATGTGGTTGTTGATAAAAGAGTGATTGTTGATTTGAGATTTATTTGCCGCTGGCTCGAGAGTAAAAAGTTTTTATGCGAAGTGATATAAATTCTTTAATTTAATCTCTACCAAGCATCACCATAATCCTTTAGATTGTATCCGACGTTTCGACTGTTTTAGGTCACGATGTACGATTATTGATTCGCAGCATGTGCTTTCTAAGGATCTGTTATTATTATCACTTTGCATGTAATTATGCAGTAATAACAGGCGATATTGGAGCCCTCCTTCTTCCAGTCGCCGTCTTTCCCGACATCGATCTGAACTTGCGAAAACAGAGACGAAGTGCGCTCATCTAATATAAAGAAACGGAGTATAAATCAAACGTCTCAATCTCTCCACGTCGCTTATTTGACATGGAATACAGTTAGAGCCTAATGAGTATACAGAAATGCTACTCTGGGAAGCTCAAGGAGATGCAAATTCTTGTAATAACAAACGTTAATGGACTTCGTTCATTCGATACGTAACACTTCATACGGATACCTTCGAACTCAAACTGAATTCAAATTCAACTGAAACACTATGTAATGGTATTGAGATATGTAACCTAATCATAGGAATTAACATATTATGGGCGACGGAGCATTTAAAACAAGCTTTGCTTAAGGAAGAGTTAGATCTTTCTTTGCGAATATATACTGCGAAATACGAAAAATCAGAAGTTTAAGAATAAATACACGGGAATCGAATTTCGAATTTCCTAAGTTAAAAATAATGGAAATTTAACCAGCCAAGACACAATTATTTAACTAAATGATAAATATTTTGTGGAGGCTTCTAATATTAGGGTATTAATGAAATCAACTCTTTACAGCAACAACTATAATACGCTTATACTAAAAATATATGAATGTCCAAGAAATAAATGACTCTATATTAGTACTCTCCATTGCACTCTCTATATACATAGTCCATAGTTGTGAGTAATCCCTAACAGCATCAATGCGGTTCACTAAGAGCAATAACTTCTCCCACGTCCACGTTATAGAGCAAAAATACAAACGGGCCCGATCTCGAGAGTTCTTCTGGGCATCTACTCAAACTTCCATCTACCTTCCAGTTATGGGAAAGAAGTAATTAACGACGATATTTATTTTTTCAAATAATTTATTTTCTTCAAGTAATTTAAATCAAACATAGTGAAAATTTTCAGAGAAATTCAGTGTACTAATAATTATCTACTTGCGCATTCTACATAATTAGTGCTGACACAGGTAAACGGATGAAGCATCAAGCAAATGAAAATTACACATACCAATCTTCAATAAAACCTCTCTTCAAAGTACGTGGTGAAAGCTCAACTTATTTTATAGTTATACTTTGAATGACCTAGCAAATACATATGACGAAATCCACTCTCCCGTGTTAGAGGCAAATTCCTTAAAGAATTTTTAAGAAAACACATCTTCGCTGGGAACAGTGAACGGCTCATTCCTTCCTTCTGAAGTAGTCTCAACGAAGCTCGCTTCAAAATTCAACCGGCGGATTGACAAGAATGCAAGATGCGGATCTAAAAAAGATATTCCATTAAAAACTGGAAACGGTTTGCTTTCCTTGAATCCATTCCTTAGCGTCCCCGAGTTAGCTTTCGAAATGTTTTCACTCGTTTTTACGTATTCACGCAGGATTATGAAGGGATTCTTCTACGTCCTCCTTATTTGATGGAACGTGGGATGATCCAGTTAAATATCACAGAAACGTATGAATTTTATAACACGCAATTACGAGAGGCTCAAAGGCATTTTCTCCGTCACAACGCGCGCGTTTCTCTATAACGAGGGAAACGTGGCAATTTGAAAAATTACGTAATCTACGCAACTTAATTAACTGTCGACGCAACAGACAACTCGTAAAATGACTTAGATACAGAGACGCGATTAGGCTAAATATCCTCCAAGTAAATATAATGGGTTTTAAAGCATGTGAGAGGTCGACACAAGTCTCAAAAAATTTTCTCACTCCCTTTTTAGTGCAACTTTAATTGACTGATTCCAAGAAGATAGCTTTCAGCCCTTTCATTTTCTCTTTGTCATTTTGCTCATCTTCCCTTACTTTATTTAGCCAAGCCTGATTTACTGAGAAAGTACTCCTATCTGTTAAATTCTTTGACTGCTGCTCTATGCATTTGTCACTTACTTTCTTGTATTCTACAATTTCCAAACTTAGTTTAAATTATCTATAATAGAAATGGATACTATATTTCAGCAGTGTCATCACCACTAATGTATCCTTATTTTTTATCTTTCAGACAGAATTAGAGAATGAATTGATTTTATTTCATTTAGGTAACCTCTTCCTAGTAGGTTAGTTTAGTTGAATGATTTTTCTTAGGCAATTTCCATATAAAAATATCAACCAAAGATTTCAGTGAATTACTACCTATTGACAGTGACTAAGAAAACTACTAAGTTAAAGAATTTTATCTCTCATAAAAGGTCTCAATCCCACTTACTCCATCGTATTAATAACTGATCATTTTTTCGCAAATTAGTGCCAATTATTTCACCTTTTTTTTCAAAATAAATTAAGCAATAACTTTCTTGTGATTTTTAAAGAGAAATTCATTGGAAAATAATATTTTTTAGATTTCTTCCCCGTTGATGATTCTCTTCTTTGAAACAGACAAAGTAGCATTATTTTAACGTATCATTTTATCGTAATATGAAAACGTTTATCTACAAATGACCATCACATTTCTTTGGGTGATGGTAATAGCCCAAAAATAATTTACAAGGAAACGTGCGGGTTTTCACGCTTGAAGCTGCGTTGGATTGCAAACGTTGGCTTTGAACGAGAACCGAATCGAGTTTCAAGAGGAAGCCGAAATCGGATGACGTCCTTCACACGAAAAAGATCAGTTTCGGTGTTCCCATAAGTCAATTTGGTTGGTAGTTAATTATCATTAATCTCCCATTTAAAATTCCATTACTCAAGCAGTATTGGGTCCGAATTCGCCTCAGGCGTTCAAACACGATGCTCCGTTTATAGTTATTGCCTCGGTGATGATATATCTCTTGTGTCATCAGTTGCTCGTTTGGCAAACTTAATCGATGTTGAAATGCAAACGTCAGAGGGAGGTAAACTGCCAGATGCACTCTACCTCCGTCTTCTGCGAGTTCGGTGTGCAATGTTTAGCATTGGAAGCGATGCAACATTAATGGTAGCAACTCCGCAGGAAGTTGTTCTTTGGTGGATTCAAAGGTACTTCAAACTCGTCATTATTCCTATATATTTTACCCCCTGAGTTTCACATGTCTCTGCTTAAGTTTGTGAATGTATCTTACTACTACTACTTACTACTTACTACTCTTACTATCGACTATTTCCTCTGTTTCCAAACAAGAACTTGTTAACGTAATTATCAATCCGTCGGAAGGCGTTTTCGATGTAGCTGCGGTTAAATAAGCTCAAACATGAATCGAAGCAAATTGATTAAAGTGCAATGCGACACATTCCCGAGCGTGTTCATTGCCGATTTTGCGAGGCGTGGGACGCTGTTTTGCCAACTCCGAATTTAGTTAAGTCATCTGCGCACGCGGTGTTAATGTGAAGGTGATCACTGACGTGCATTAGCGTGATTAGTGCTGAAGAGGAGCAGTAATAACGTAAAATGCAATGCAAATGCACAACATTTACCAATGCAAGGCGCATGCGAGTCGGTTGCATTATTTACCTCGGTAAAAGCTATTAAAGTCGGTGGAAAATTACCTTGTATGGAGTTAAATCATTACAGAGAAGAGATGACGAATATTCTTGGAGTTTTGAGGCGAGGTCATGAAATATACAGATGAATTGGTTGAAGAATTAGATCGGCGTGATAGAATACATTAAAATAAAAACGATTTCGGAAACATGTGTTAACGATAAGAACAGGAAAAATCTATTGGATAGTCGATCTGAAAACTATAAGTGTGATAAAATAGGTTATTGAATGAAAAAAGGTGATACGACAAGAAGTTAATAAAACTGATGCTTGAAACGCAGAATATTTCTTTACGTATTAGTTAAGAAATACAAAAATGAAGGAGTCTCGAGGATTATACGGAGAAACAAGAGACATGGAAACAAAATGCTGAAGTAAAACTCAGTCATCAAGCAAAAAAAATACAAATAAATATAATGATAACAGTCGTTTGATATTGCAGAGACATTTCTCACGATAATCATGATCTGATCAAATAACCGCAACTTTCTTTTTATACAAGAGTAGAATAATAGCGTAAAAGGAGAATTTTAGTTTATGAATAATATAAATTGTATTCTGGACGGATTTAGTAATCAATGAAGAATCCGAGTCAGGATAGTTGAGATTTCACAGGGTTAGATTAAATAGATACACAAGCGTAATAATTATGTTAACTCAACTAGGCTAGTCACTTTGTAATATAGAAAATAAATCTTTATTTTAACGCAAATTAAATCACTGTTAAAAGTGATAAACCTAAAATCTAAGTCGGAAAATTACAATGCTGATTGCTAACACTTATGCTTATTTGTGTGAAAATTAATATATTTCCTAATGTATTTTCAATCCAAGAAAATTTCTTCTGTTGTTGAATTTTAGCAAAGGGAACAGTTGATAATTGCAATAAGTAACATTTGGTATGGCAGAAAAAAAACATTCTGAGGAAGAAATAAAATTCTACGTAGGTTAATAAAATTAATGCCTTGAATATTTAAGAGAGTGGGTAATAAACTAGTGGGAAAGGACAGAGACAGAAGAATGTGAAGAAGTGAAAAATTCTAATCTGCTCGAACACGGAGATGGCGTAAATTAAAAAAGTTTAGAATGGTCGTTGAGTATAAATAAGATGGCGGGGGATACTGACAGATATAGACGTCATTCCACGTGTCCTGGAATTAGCATCAAGTTTAAAATTCCGAGCGGGTTTTCTTTTCTAGAGAGAGAGAGAGAGAGAGAGAGAGAGAGGTGCTCAAGATTGGAAAACTTCGCTGGTAAGTAACACTTGGCAAATAAATGAAATAAATGCGTAGAATTTGACGTGAGGGAGGAATGGTTTATAAAAAAGGAGAGCGGAGGGGCCCTGAATAAATAAACAGTTTTTGAATGGCAGCGGAGTACAGTTTCCAGAATGGAAGGCGCTTCTTAAAAAAAAAGACAGACTTTTCCCTCCGTGACGGAAAAGGACGTTCTACGATCTCTGATTTCCTCAAACCCTCGTCAAAAACTTCCTCCCACGCCTTTTCATCCTTCGCTTGGAGTTCTCCTATTTGCTCATACACACCTTTATCAAAGGATTGATGCGAAAAGCAATTACGGTTTCCATCGCATGAGAATGCGGTCTCGAGTGACATCCTTCGTCGCATTTGGAGTTACGGAACTTACGTAGTTTCTTTGGCCTGTATTTTTGTACTTCTGCGGCAAACGAGTAGCTTCAAAACTTAGCGGCAGCAAAAATGATTCACTTCTCTTATTTTCCTAGTAAATTTCCACAAAAGTCAATCATTTAAGTCCTATAATGGAGGTTAAAGCTTTTAAATATATAAAAAAATATATATAGGAGAAAAATAGTTACCTGGTTAGGACTCGAACCCAGGTCTTCCACTTTCCGGGCAATTTGTAAACTCTAATTACTTAGTTATCAATAACTTTGGTTAATTAATTTTTAGCCAAGAGTACTCATTGGAATGGATACAATTTTAACTTAACACAAATTCTTTGATCACCCATCACACA
This sequence comes from Sympetrum striolatum, assembly GCA_947579665.1. Lineage (NCBI taxonomy): Eukaryota > Metazoa > Arthropoda > Insecta > Odonata > Libellulidae > Sympetrum > Sympetrum striolatum. Next base: position 54,727,411 of record OX388348.1, on the reverse strand, counting down.
TTTCTAAAATTTATTTGAGGGATCGATTTGATTGCTTTAAAATCACCTCTGTAGTATTATAAAACATTTTCATGTCACGCTCTACTTTATCTTGGCTCCTATTCCGTGGTATTGTTTCTGTTCTTCTTCTTACAATTTATTTGCAATGTATTCCATGATAATCAAATGTAATCAATGGGCGCGTGATCACTTCGATATGACGAATCTTTATCAAAAACTAACGCCGAATTTATTTTAGCAGATCACAAAAAAGTTTAATATTGCTATTTTTATCTTCGAGTTATTAATAAATTATTCAATAAAGCTTATAATACTCAGCCTCAAACATCCTCGATAAAAGCTGACAGGGATGAAAGTTTGACAAAAAAATTTCCCTTACAAGATATTAAATTTAAGATAGGATTCCAAACAGTTAAGTATGCAGGAGTATAGGAAGGGAATTTCCTCATCTTTAAGGAGATGAAAGAAAGAAAGACTGCAGAAATGTGCTGAACATATACTTAAAGCATTGGTAGATGAATATTTTCTGACGGGATTAAAAAGATGGAGAGCGAAAAAATAAATAGAGGAAGGCAAAGGAAACAATGGACGAACATCATAAATAAACATTAAAAATATAGGAAATGAATAACAGCGGAAGATAAAAGCAAGTGAAAGAGAGAAATGGAGATGAGTCTTTCTCTCGGAAGAGCACTGTGATGTCGATAATGAGAGATGAATTAAACTCAATGTGGTCAACCCTAACTTGGTGAATTTGTAAAAACTTTAAAAAAATACTATAACTACCACAATTTATGTTTCTATCTACCGGTTTCGTCAATATGTTGACATTATCTGGTGAAGAGTAGAGCAATTAAGGAAATAACACTCCATTCTCATATTTAAGTCCAATTTCTGTATTCTTAACATGATGGTGTCAACACGTTGGCAAAACCAGTCGATAGAAATATACATTTTGGAAGTTACAACGTGTATTTCTTTGAAATTTCTTTATTTATTTAAAGTTGAATAAGTAACAGCAAGTTCAACCAATTGCAATGAATCGTACAACATGCTGAGAAAAAGTGTAAATAGAAATAAACATATGTATAAATATCAACAAAGGAGCATGGAAATGCAAGCAAACATTAGTATAAAATTAAAAAAATGTGAATAGAGTTAATTTAAATTAAATGAGAAAAATAAAATGTAAATAGTAAAAATCTGATGTGGCCAGCACATGACTTTCTCCATAAATTAGATGTAAATATTTATCCACGGCAGTATTTTCGAACTCTATATTCAATCTAAACATGGAAGATAAGATATTAATTTATATCATATTATCTTTTACGTCAAAAACATTATAAATAATGTTTTCGGGACATGTTCGATGAAAAACGATGAAATGGCCTTTCACCCCATCGCCCAGAGCGCCCACAACGTATATAATCAGCAACTTCCGGTTTATCAGTATTTCACAAATAACTCCTACACAATCAGTGACAAAAAAATATGTTTCATACAAAAGTTATAGTAAATTACATTTTCTAAAACTTTTATAAATAATAGTATATACCTAAATATCATATTTATGGAGATATTTTTAAAACCAGAAATGAGCTTTGAAGAATGAAGCTCAACCTCTGGTGTACCGATTTACTTCAAAAACTAATCAACTCTAACGACATCAACCAAAATACTCTACATGAAATTTGGTGTCGATCCAACTAATAGTTTTTATGATAGAGCGCCCACAAAGTACATAATCAGCTACTTCCGGTTTATCAGTATTTCACGAATAACTCCTAATCAACCGGTGATACAAAAATATATTAAATACAAAAGTTACAGTAAAACACATTATCTAAAATTTTTATAAGGTATACAATATACCTATATATCATATTTATGGAGATATTTTGAAAACCGGAAATGAGCTTTGATGAATGAAGCTCGACTTCCGGTTTACCGATTTACTTGAAAAACTAATCAACTCTGACAGCACACACCACAGTACTATATATGAATTTTGGTATTGATACGACTTATAGTTTTTACGTTAGAGCGCCCACTGTCACACACACACACACACACACACACATACATACACACAGACATCATTCCGAAAATGGTCAAAACGTGTTCTAGGGACCCCAAAACATGTATTTCCGTTGAAATCTCGAAGTCGAATTTTTTCATGAAAACAATACTTTCTCTATACTTCGTATATGGAGAAAGTAATAATAAGTTAAAATAGGAGATGTAAGGGATAGAGATGAATTACTTAAATTAATTAGCATTCAAAATTTTCCTCAAAACGTAGCCGCTATGGGTATTTTGTTAATTATATTCCATTCATTTTTAGATAACCTTTCTCCATCTACTTATTTCTAGCTTCTTCTAAGGCTGTCATTGATATCCACTATCAATTCATTATTTCGAAAACTTAATTAAAGTAACTGAGTGTAGGCTCTAAGCGTCGGTGTGATTCCAGTCTCAATTTCGTTAAAACTCGCCATTACTATTCTTTTCCTCAACTTTCCCTCTTCAGTCCTTCCAAATATGCGCAATGAGATATCCCTCAATCTTTCACCTACAGAGGCGCCACTGAGGGCCAATGACGTCACGCTTTGCCGTTGATCCTTTTTTGAAGACGTGACGCAGTTATGCGCATGCTCATTAGAACTGCGCCAAGGGCTTTTCGCGATTAGTTTTTTACTCTTAACTATCAGTTTTCCAATTTCGCAAAAAATCACTTTCTTTGTGAAGCAAGTCTGCCAAACTTGCGAAACGAAATTAATCACGCAAAATAAGGGAATAAATAGTTGGAGTGGGTGATGCAATTAAACCCGAAGGGCTTTATCGCCATCGCGACAAATTGTTTTTGTTCACTGGAGAGGGGAAAAGAAGAACTTCACTTGGGTTAGAGGATTAAATGCTCACTTCCAATGATGACTGCACGCGAAGTAATCCCTTGTAAAATGTTATTACTTGAAAAAACAGAAAAGGATAAGTAATCTAATACTTACTAAATATCAAACATAACTAAAGACAAAAATCGAAACTATTAGGAGTTTTCAAATTTTCACAATTAATTTGAATTTCTATAGAGATTTTGTAGCTAAAGCAAATTTTAGGAAGATTTTCCCTCACATTGGCAAACCTATTTCTCTTCTTGCAATAATCAGTTGTATCATTTCATTCCCAAAGATCCCTAAAATATTTCAAAAGCTTAACACTCCTTGCCACATACAGAGAGGAAGTGAATAATAATAATTAAATACTTTAAGATGTAATACATGTAGATTTAGAATATATAGTATAAATAGTTATTTGATTTCATCCATATTTTCGTAAAATTCAGTCTAACTTCAAAAATATAGGAGGTCAAAATACTTATAAATAATATAAAGCACTGAATTTAACAAGAATTTTTATTGAATCCTGCCTGTTAAAAACACATATAATAATTAATTCTCTGTAAGCACACTATAGAAATATTTGGGATGAGAATTATTTTGTTAAGTCGGATAAAATCATAAATACAGCCCAACTAAGACTTTCTTCTTTGGAAAACTTCAGAAAAATATGGAAGATGTCTTAACTTGAAGTTATATTTTCAAAAAACATTACTTTTTATAATTTCAGCATTAGATATTCGATTTTAATATTACTGCAATAAACAAATAGTAATCTCCATCTCGCTTATGCATTACGCTAAGGTTTTATGATACGATCAAAGAATGTTCCAGGAAGCAATTTCAATTAACTAATTTATTTGATTCAACTTCTAAATGCAAATACCTTTTAGATGACTGACGTTTAATTACTAAAACTGTGCAGAAAATTAAACAACCGCCAAATATTTTCCATAAGTTTATAGATTGTTCCCGACTTTATCTTGAGAGCGACTTGTATAGAGTCTAAAAGCAATATGTTTGTTAGTCACCTAATTCCCAAGAAGTTGAGGAAATGGATTGGGTCACTAAAGATCCTTCTAGTGTAAATAATCTAATTAACTCAAGTACATTTCTATTATTAATCTCCATATCTGATACCTCAAAATATTAATTCTTAGTAGGCATACAATAAGTAATTACCAAAAATTCTGGATAGATGCATTAAAATGTAAGGAAGAAAGTTTGCCTAAGGAAGTTGATTACAGATGAATAGCTAAAAATTAACAAGAATTTAATCGGATAAGTATATAGGGTATGGCTATCCCGGAAATGACGTCAGGATTTCTCCAAACAAAGTAGACGCACGACTCAACGAGATACTAAAGAAGTACTACTAATATTAAATTACCTTTATAATTTACTGAAAAGTATCTTTGATATTCCACATAACTACTTATGCATCGTAAACATTTTTAATAAAATCTTAAATTAAAATAAATTAAACTTAGAAAGGATACACTAACAGAGCCAAATTTTGTAGACGAGCAAAGAAGTTTAAAGCGACGACCCTCCCTCCACGTATATTGATTTACTTTCGTTTGCAATAATCCTTTTTCCTGTAATTAAAAGACGACAAATTAATTAAGCGAAAGAATGTGGAACTAATCGAGTTTCGCCGGAGAAACTGGATTATGCGGGGATTAAAAACATTTTATTTTGAGTACAGCCCTTACAAACTTTATAAGCGAAATTGGCTTCACGAAACTTTCAATTTGAAAATGATTAAAGTTTGCTTTGGAGCTCACTTTTATCGCAATAAAGCTTACATGTTAATAACATTCGAATTAAATTGCTTTGGTCCCTCGAATGTTTTGGCCCTTCGTTTTGTTTAATGAGAAGGCCATTGCCTGGGGACAGGTACCCATCAAAGTAAGCAAACTTTACTCAGAATAAATTATACAGAAGGCGAAAAATGTCCATTTATTTCCCGGCGACGATCAAGTCTTCCGAGAAATACCGACGGAGACCGAAATTCACCAATTTTATTTTTCTCTCCGCTAAAATCCCTTCTTATTTGTTCCGAATAATCCAATTCCCTTTTTCGACAACCCATCAAAGGATATGGGAACGAACTCCATTCACGAAAACCATAGTAAAACTCGAGTAATGGGTCCGCATAAACAGTCTTTTTTTCTTATAAACTCTCCTTCTAATCCTCTATCCTTTTTCTCTCTATTTTCGTTTTTTATCAGTACCCATCTCTCCCGCAGCGCGGCGCTGACTCCCACACCCTCTGACGTCGAAAGGGAAAATGACTCCTTTCGATAAATAAGTAATGGGGGCGGGCGTTTGTAGAGGGAAAGGGGAGGTGGAGGGGGGAGAGAAAGGGAGAGGAAAGAGGGAGAAAGAGGAGAGAGCGAATGAATTTAAGCGGAAATGAAGGAAGAGAGAGGAAAGGAAGAGAGAGGAAAAAAGATGGCGAGAGACTTAACTCCGGAAATACAAGATGAGAAAGTGTACTTCTTATCAAAAATGGATGGGTATCTATTTAAGAGAGAATGCCATCAAATGAATGAATATCCAAACGTCATTCCTGGAAACAATGTTACTCTTGGAAGAGTCTATTTCGATAAAATATTACGGTGACAATGTTCTCCTTGTTTTCCTCTAAAGAAAGAGGAATGGAATATTCAATTGAAAAATAAATTTTTTATGGGATCGAAGATTTTATCAGTGATATTGCCGCAATAAAATTGTTGAAATCCATTTCGCAATTGGAAATTTATTTTCCAATATTACGGTAAACATCAACTGCGTAATCGACACATAGGCAGTAAAGTAGAGAAAATTAAAATCATGAAATGCACAGTCAAACAACAAATTTGAAGAATTGGACGAGAAATTAGAATCTCATAGATCACTAAAGCTAATGGGTGCAAAGCATAAACCTTCTGGTATACATAAGATATATCTACGACATAAATAACTAAGAAATGATGCACACTATCAACCTCAAGCTTCTTTTCAAAACCTGCAATATCGATACTGACTATTTAAAATTATCATTCTGCCCATTATGAAAACGTATAAGTATGATTCTAAGCAAAACAAAGAGAAAAACTTCAAAATACCGGACATACGCGGGAATATCTGCCCTTCTTTTAATTGCCAAATCTTCGTTCATTTTGGGATTTGAGGAAGCACTATAGGACGACATTCTCTTCTGACTTAGTTGGCTTTCTTCCGCTTTTACCACAGTTATATTTACCAATCTTTCTTCTCTCTAATGTACTCTAACTTTAACAAAGTCCATCCTTCTTTTCATGACAACCTGCTTCTATTCTGCCTTTTCTTTCGCTCTTTTTGCCACGCCCCGTGCTGGATATATACACCTTTGTCTTCTTATTCCTCTCAAGATCGTATCTTTGAATTCTGTCGTCACATCCTCCCTCTACCAGTCTTTGCTGGAGATATCAACGCATTCTGTTTTAAGTGCCCTTTATGTTTTCCTTCCCTCACTCCTACTGTTGTTTACCTCTTTTCTCCCTCTATAAGCTATATTTGTAGCTGCTCCAAACGTCCTTGACCACCGACCTTGCTTCGCTCGGCCCCGAGCGAACCAGTCCCCTCTTCCTCAGTCCAACTGCTGGTTACAGCATTTTCCTCCTCGTTAAATGCCATTCGCGGGGCATTTCATCCTGTTGCCTGCCTTTTCATTTCCCAAGGCATTCGATCCAATTCCGGTATATCTTCTTATCAGGATAGGGATTCCCTGGCGAGGAACCTCTTTCCTTAGGTGCTCAACCGTCCCAAATACCGCTCATATTTCTTTCTGTCCCCGTATTCTCAAAACCTTTAAACGAGCGAATTGGCTTTTTCAAGTCCATTTTGGCAGTCCTAGTGTTTACAATCACGAAACCACTTATTATCTTCGCATTAGAGAGTAAAGATTTCTCAAGATTTCCTGAGTTTCTGGTTCATTCATCGCTTCATGGGAACCTCAAATGGAAGAAACTACCACAGGAGCTTAGAGAATCTACCGTCACCAAACCATTCGGACTATTATTCTTCAAGAGTTTTATCTTCTTTCCGACTATTTCCAACAATTTCTACATTTTCACAGGAACACTCATTTCCATATGCAAAAGATTTTCGTCTACAAGATTCAAAAACACAACCTTAATGGTGGTAATTGATTGGATACGAAAAATCCTCTCCAAATTTAACTTCTGTGTTTCCAAATATACTTGCGCAGTTGCAGCGAGGAGGGTCGCTCTGGAATGTTTTCAAACTAATCTTCAAAGCTCTTTCAACTCAAGAAAATGGCAGAAGATAGGAACTCTTGGATGCAGAGACAAGGCCTTTGTACAATTAGGATGAGCTCTTTCAACAGCCAAATTCAAAAAATCAAAATCCAAGCTGCTTACATTGCCCCAATCAGGTAAAAACGCCGGCTGAAGCCGCACGAACCGCAGGAGTCTTCGACCAAGGCCGCTCTCAGGAGTTACGCAAACACATTTTCGTCTTCTAAGTGCCAGGTACTGACAGATAAGTCGTTCGGGAGACTTTGCAGACAAGGGCGATGCGGTTCGTCCTACTGTGCGGAAGGCCTCTTTGGGGCGTTTGGTTTTTCCTTTGAAGGGCACTGTTAGACACAGTTATCCCAGGTGCGCGTCTGCACTTAGTCACCATCTCATCATCACTAGCTTTGCTTGCCACCTTGTTTCAGTCCCGTCAGATTATTTTCCTGTTTTCTAAGGAAATCTGTCACTTGTATGAGACACTTAATAGAACGAGTTAGCTAATTTTCGTGAATATTTCGTCCAAAGCGTTCGGAGATAAAACGTAATATTTTAAACTAGTAAGTATTTTACAAAGTCATAAGCTTAATTTGTCATTGATTCACTCATTGAAAAATGATGAATATGCGCAAAAATAGACAATGCACTTTAATAATGCTCGAGAATGATGAATGGTTTTTTATTTTCTCCCTATACGTAGTATAAAGAAAGTATTGTATTTTCTCTTTCTATTAATACATTTCTACTTATAAAAGTCTTTCTTTAAGGGTATTTTATAACGTGATTTAGCTCGAAATGAAAATTAGTTTCCCAAGAATACATTTTGCATAAAGAATATCTCCTCCAAACAAGAAGAATTAATACTTGTGACAATACCTCAAATAATAAAATTAGAATTACTTGGTGATTCTTATTTTATTTTGGCATTTTATTCAATGGCTTTCCACAAAGTACGGCCAGAAATAATCGATTATGCCTCAAATACGTTGCATATAAAGTTATCAAGGAAGTCTTCGGATAGTAATTTAGTGAATACTTCCTTTATTCACTCATAGATACGATCAGATGGCTATAAACACATGGCCGTAATCCAGTGAGGACAACAGATACGAATACTGGGAACGCACTTTTAGAGAGCTAAAGTGGAAAGAGACTCAATAGGAGCAGAAAAGGGTCGGATAAATGGAATTTGGGAATGAGTCGAAAGGAAAAACACACGAGTGGATGAATAAGAAACAGCGAAAGAAAACAGAAGTTTAGATAGAAGCGAACGAGAAAAGGAGAAAGTGAAGAAACCATTAGTTCATGGGATGGAGGTAAGTACCGAAGATAAACAAAGAGGAAGGGATATATAACAGAGGAACGCATAACTGATGCTGTTGATAAAAGACTATTTTTACGATGATGACATATTTTATCATATAGGTTAGAGATAAATAAGTTTTTAATTAAGGTTTTCAATATGAGATTATGTGTAATCACTTTCATTCTCAAAGTAACTTTATTTTCTCTGCAAATTCAATAACTTCCCTATATTTCAGGTCATTGAGGATTAGTAGATTGCCTTGGTTAACATAAACTTCCAAGAACGTCCCCTTCTCCGGAATATAAGATATTTAGCTCAAAATGGCGCTTTGTTAGTTAGCTATCATCTTTGTGCGGCATCATTGAGACTTTTAATCTCTTTCTAGATCAAAGCTATATCTAGTAGATGCCTCTTTCGTAAAGACCTTAGCACTAATCCTTGGGAAATGAAAGCAGAAACTTCCATTAACTTGAATCAATAAAAAATAACGCCTGGTAAGATACTATCCGGTTAATAGTAAGGTTTTGGAGGTTTTACAGTTAACTCCAGAACCATTAACTCACTATTCTTTTAAATAAAGAGCAAGAAAACATAAGTGAGATACTGTTAAAATGAACCCTAATTGAAGAGAATTTTGTTGGACATATATTTTAATTAGGTTGAAGATAAATTGATATAAATCTTACTAACAAAGAGGATAGTTTATATTTAAAGCAGTGAGATAAATCAAAAAATGATGAAAGCAAAGAGTAAATCTTAGGTTTTCAGATTTTCATATTTTTTATTTTACATAATATTATTGAGTTTTTAATCCAAGTATTGGGATGTTCATATAATATTCTGTAAAATTTGGTGAAATCACACGCCTTGCAATGTATTAAAATATATATACCGCAAAACACGAGAGAATTACTAATGGTTGATTACATCCATCGATTCAAAAGCAGAAATAATTTGAAAGAGAATTTAACATTAATTCGTTGTTACAGTTCCAAAGAAATATCAACACAGTCATAAAAGTAAATGTCACATCTGCTTACGACTGGATGCGAAATATCTTACTTTTGGCTGAACTTTGTCTGTGTTTACATTCATGAGTCCGTCGGCTTGCTGTATCCCCAGCCTTTCTATGATTAGCAGAAAAAAACTATTGAAAGGGTGGTAAGCGAGTGCGAATAGTAAGGAGCTAGGCTATTTTCTCTTAATTTCCTTGATAAAACAGAATATCGTAAATGAAAATAGTCCACGTAAGATTAGCAACGATTGGTCTTACTACGATCGTATAATACGATCGTCATAGCATACTACTATGAATGCCTATGATAACAACCATTGCCAAGAATCATTTATACTTTCAATCACTCTTCGCTTTTATATTACCACATCCTCTATTACAACTGCAAAAAGTAGATAACATATTCAATTTCAATCCTGCTCTTAAGCACAAATAAAGCCAATTAAAATCCTTAAAAGCGAAAAGTATCGTAGAAAATTCTCTATTTCATGTGACCGAGGAAGATAAACAGCGGAAAGAAAGATAAACGAAAAAAATAGTGGGGGAAAGTGGAGCAGAAACTTGGTAAATGATTAAAAGACGGAAGAAAAGAGGAAATGTGAATCGAAGGGAAAAGACAACACAAGAAACGAAGAAGGGAAGAGAGAATTGAAAAGCGGAAACTCCGAGGAAATGGAAGAAAGGATATAAATAAAGTGAGCGGAGGTATAAATATGGAAATCAAATATTAATAAAAGGAAAGAGATCGGATGCGGGCAAACGCGAAGAGGGGAATTTAATTGATTTCTCAAAAGAGAGAGGAAGCAAAGCCGAGAGGAAATTTCTTCCTTCGAGACGCGATTCATGAATACTTAAATAAACAAGCGAGTTACTCGATAAAATAATTAAACAATTTCGGGTCTAATACGAGACCAGCAGTTTCCAATAGAACGATAAGCTTTTATTTAAATACCTATGGGATTCGAGGAGAAGGGCATTGAAGATCATTTCGAAAGAGCAGCAGGAAAATCTATTTCTATCTAAAGTACACGAATAACATTTAAACAACTAATATATTCTACGCGTTAGACAGATATATTCGCAATATGAATAACATTGCAACTAAATTTGCTACATTGACAGTGAGTCAAAACTATGTATGTATATCCTAAATATATTTGATAACGTTACGGAATTGTGACCGTAGGAAATTTTAATAAAAATCGATTTCATTTCATTCCTAAAAAATATCGCAGCTATAAAAATATAACACTATAAGTAATTCACATATACACTTCACTTTTTGCAAGAATTTAGTATTTAATTTCTTCAATGAAGGATATTGTTTTAATATTTTTCTTCGCATAAACACTATCTACGTACAAAATTCATTCATGCATAGATCCAAATCAAAGATGATTCAATGTATACATTAATTTATATTTGACTAATAATACGTGTATATTTATGAAAATGCAACTCTTAGAAACTATAAATATTGTCATTTCAATTACGCAAAGAATTCTCACAAAAATCGGCTGAATCATTTTTAGACACTGTATCAACCTCACAGAAGAATAAAATTAAAACTTCCTTTCTCTAATGAAAAACCTAACTGCATAGGTGCCCTTCCATTTTTATTCCTCCAAATAATAGAAAAGACAGAAATAGAATGGCAAGTAAGCTTCAATAATAATGCCTTTAAATGCAGCACAGAGTACACGAGGAAATAGAAGCTTAATTCTAAAATAAAGCAATGTTAAACGCCGAGGAAAAACATTCCGCGAGTACCGAGACATGAAAAACCTGAACTTTCCATATTGCTTTGTGCAGAGGTGAATCGACAACAGCAATTACCGCGTGCGCCATCACAAACCATGAAAACATGGCCTGGTGTGAATCAGAGAAAGGAACGATGAAAAGGAGCAACGGAGAGATAGAGAGAAAAATGAACGTAGTTAAAGATATACGGAGGATATATGCGGGATGAGGGCGAATTGGAGATCTTAGCGTATAGCATGCTTTACGCTTACTTTTATGGGGTATGAGCCCGGCGCCTGGAAGACCATGATTCTGGAAGAAGGGTTCGCAGTGGGAAGATATTTTTCACTGGTAAATAATTAAGGCGGGTGTTAAGGGGAATGGAAAAAGGAGCGCAGAAAAACGGGTCTTGAGGATTGGAGTTGTTCTAAAAGGTTGGGAAAGGATTAAGAGGTATGATAATGGCGCAGGTCAATGAGAGTTCCGAGAGACGCCTTCATTAATGAATTCGTCTTAGGAAATGCGCACTCAATCGAAATTCATCTGAACTTCAGGAATAGCAGGATGAGGATTACTTTGTTCGTTATTCAAAAGTGCGGCAAAACGTCATACGCGTGCATTCGATCGTTAATGTATCCTTACGGCTTTACCAAAGCTGTTAAGAAGAAAAAATGCGAACGTTTATTCGCTACAATATCTCCGTACTCTCTCCACTTATTCAGAACGCAAGATTCTACCGTAGTAGGTATTGATAATTATTGGAAATAATTTGGTGGATATTGGCATTGAGTGTCTTATTCCTTCTAACCTATCGTCATAGATTATAAGAGATTAATTAAAGATATATTATGAGAAAAATGGGATGAATTGTGGGTGTAAAAAATCTTGAGAGATTCCTAGGGAAAAAGTATCCACTACAGGAAAACACCCTCGAAGAAGGGGGTGTGGAAAACCAGCGCAAACCTACCGATAGTAATAATTAAAAGACGAGAATAAACATAACAAAATATATAATTACAATATCAATAAGTAACCAAATCAATAAGTTTGGTCTTGGTTTTTGCATTTAAATGAGTGCTATCAATAATCATAATAATATAAAACAAAAATCATATAAATTCGCAACTATACAGTGCAACAATACAAAGATGTATACATATTATAAAAACATAAAAATTGATAAAAATTCTACGGTTTGAGTTTCGTTTCGTTATTAAATTAAACTCGTTTGCAGTTCAAATGAGTTCAATGTCTTTAATTTTTATAAATGCAGTTAACGTTCAACATAAAGCTTTTTGGTTAACATTATTTTTTGTTTTGTATTCCGGAGCGTAGAACTCGTTGCATTCTGAATCCATTCTCTTGTCGTTTATTTTCAGTCGCTAGACAAAATTGCAAGAAAGGAAGACATTTTGGTACCTCTAATTAAGAAAGAGAAGCTGGTGAAAAATTTTATGCACAAAGACAAGGAAAATTTCATTCTTTGAAAGAGACTGTTGTATTTGACAGTACTGTTACCGTAATAACATGAATGAGCGCTTTCATTTTAATGTAACAAATTAAAGTGAACTACATGGCAAAGGTAAATTATTTCTGATTTTTGTAATGTAATATGATAGTACAAGTAGTAGCATCATTATTATGTCGTAGCATTGAGCAGAAATAATTTTTCCTGAAAAAGTACCATTTTGGGGATATTTATTACCTATTGTTCATTAAATTTTTCTTCGTTGAAGGAAGGAGTACCTAAGAAAGTGACTTATTTCAAGGGGTGAGCGTGAAGAAAAATTTTATATGAGTTGATTGAAGTGTTTTATTTTTGATCTCGGAAAGGCTAACTCCCTATAGTTCCATGAGAAATCAGTTTCTCCCTACCCTGTGCTGCCACGTGTAGCCAATTAGGCAAGGTCAATTAATTAAGGTCATCATCAACCACGGTAGTCACTGATTTATAAACTGAATTAAAGCATTGATCTATTATTATAGAGCTTTCCATGTGTACTTAAATTGAGCAGCATTTTAAAATAATTCGATTCAAAACTAAACCAAATGGAAATCCAAATGAATAGTGATTCCAAATTAGCTCTTAATCTGAGTGTTCATTAAACTCGTGGCCTTAGGTAATTAAATGAATGCAACGAGAAAGCAACGGATTCACAGGGGATGCAATTAATCCATTCCTTCAATCACTTTTGTTCCTATCGTATTGTGCACGACAGGCTAAATGTTTCAATGCTTCTATCTTTTGATGAATTCCATTCCAACCATGAATGTGGTACCTCATTCCAAAAAAATAGGAAAAGCATCAACCGGTAAAATAAAATGTTATTTGTTAAGTTATTTAACAAAGAATTGACTGCGAATGTCGCCCAGCGGAACTTCATAACGTAATAATAATAAATTACGAAAAATGTCATACTTTTCAGCTCTTTGGTTACCAGGACGCTAAAAATCGTCTAACGAGAATAAATGGCGCATCTAATTTCCTTAATTGATATCTTATTATTTGGTCGCAGAAATTTATGCTAAATGCAAAAAATACATAAAATGTATTGATAAAAATTTACTGCATACATAATTCGTAAATATGAACATTTTCAAACCATTAAATGTTAAATCAGTCGATGTCAAAGGGTGCCTTTCTTCTCTACACTGATAATATTTTTTCAAGTACCAAATGAAACACCTGGATTTTAATATATTGAAATCCTGAATACTAATTTGGGACCCCCTTAGTGATGTGTGATTCTTCCCTAAGCCCACACTCCTGGATACAAATCTGAGAGAAATTCTCTGGTGATTCTATTTCCTTTTCTCTAATTCTCTTGGTATATATTTACAGCATTAGAAACATTCTATAAACCATATTTTTAATTCCATGAAAGAAGTCCCAATTTATTTCCTCCACTCCGTTTGATTACTATGCATCAATTTAGTTACATTATAAATTAAATATTGCGTCGTATATTCTTTCACACATTATCTGATGTTAGTTTTAATGTTATTTAAACAAACTATTCTTTGCTAATAGTCCCATGGATTCCTATAGTCTTAAATTCGATCTATGATATTACTTTTCCGGTCGACTTCTGGTTTCTTTTAATTAAGTTAAACTTAGCACAGGAAAGCGTGGCCAAGCCGTCACTATCTTTCACTCCTTGTACAATTCACTTCGAACTCTTTTCTGAGTATTTATCTATTATAATATCGTACTTGAATATTAAAGACGTGTTAATATTTTATTAGTTATATAGTATAGTATATTTTTCCTATAGTATATAATATAGAATTGCATATTATATAAAGATTATATGTGTAAATGGACCTTTCATAGGTAAAGTACTCAAGAATCTATCTGCAACACAGTCCCTCATCGACTTTATGAGGCCATCAATGGGCGAAGGCGTACGAGTGCATCCTAAGCATTCAAAGCAGCTTCCATAAACGGATCTGAAAAAGACGTGCGTCCAAAGGGAGGCTGGTGATGAGGCTGGGACTGCCGATTTCCAACGTTCTCTCACGGCGCCATTACCATTAATCGAGCCCGTTTAGATTACGACTTTCTAAATAAAAGACAACGAGCGAAAAAAGCTTTCTCGGGTGACATTCATCGGGACGGCGTGCATCTCATTTTCGAAACAAAGCTGCACAAGGCATCGCATACTTCAATCAGAAGAGACAAAAGGAAAAAAAGGAGCGAGACATTTCCTTTAGCTGGGGAAAAGGCTTCGTCTTTTTATGAACGTTAGAGTAATAGCGTCAACGAGTCTAACAAACGGCGTGCGCACTCTGAAAGAGCGCCTTTGCGCATATTTGTTGCGGAACGTGCTTCGGGAGAATGGGGTGGCGGCGTTTGCTGGGAACGGTTGCTGTTAGTGAGGATGTTAGAGGAGTAGAATGTTATGGAGTGTAAAGCGAGTTGACATAGGATTACAAAGCCAAAGGGAAATGACAGAGATGGTTCCAATGGATTACGAACGATGTCTGTGAGCTTTTTTGCTACGAAGATTTTATTTCCAGTTCCCGTAATATGATACAAAAAGGATGATGGTATTTTATTGTATTGTCAGGTGCAAATTGATAGCAGAAGGAGAGCTCGTTAAAAGTTTACTAAGAAAGAGTTAAACTTTGAAATGCTCAAACTTAAAATACATGGAGGTTTATAACGTATAGTAGTATAATAATTCCGCAATGGGGAAGAATTTTTGTTTTATATTTTTTTTCAACAATTAAGAAACCAATAAACCATTAGGGAAACTATTTTTCGTCAAAATCACTGGTTGTGATGTAAAATTCGTTTCTACCCTTCATTTCGTATTTAAGACGCAAAGAACATAAAACAACTCCATAATTAGTGATATTTTAAGCGGATGACATGTATAAGTTCCAGCAAGTACTTGTGCAAAGACTTCAATTCATTTGCAATGTATTGGATCATCTTGATAGTGCACTTAAAATCCCACAAATTTAATTACTTCCCTCTTTCTTGACAAGAAAGTTAACCATCGCCAATGGACATTTTAGTAATCGGTAGTAATGTGTAATGAGTGGTAGGATACCTCAGTGCCGACAGTTATAATTATAAAGTTGTATTGCCATTCTACCATCGTTAAAAATTACACCAGTAGCCAAATTATAATTGATTGTTCAAAGCTAATTTTTATTTTTTATTACTGTTTTAGGTAATTTTGTACGCAGTCATGCTGAAATTCTTGAGGTTTATACCTATTTTTCTATTTTAGAAATTCTCTGATCTACCTCAATTCTTCCCTGAATTTGAATAATTGAGCAAGTCCTTTATTTGCCAAAGGCAAATTCATTTTCACGAATTATTACAACCAGGTTGTCACTTTAATTTAATGTAAATTAAGTGGTACAAGTATGGCTACAAGTATAACATAGCATAAGGTACGAATGTGTACTCAAGAAAAATACTAAACAAGGACAATTCGAATGGAAAGCATATAAAGTCCTTAAATAAACAAATTCGCGCGTAAAAAAAACACGGAGGCATAATATCCGATTACAGAAACAGTTGACTGCGTCCATTTCCATCCCTAATCCGAGTGAAAGAGAACGACAAACAAAACTATTTTTCCAACACGGTTCCGAGCCGTGCGATAACTCCTAATTCCTCCGCTCCGGAAAACATGTAAATTCCATCCGCAATAATTCAGACCAATGGAGAGCGAGATGAGGAAGGAAGACCTCTGAGAAAACTCTCCGCCCAATCGAAAATAAAAAGAAAGATCGACCCGATAGGCCTGCGAAGCGTACTGCTGATGCCGTAAGGAATTCCGGTTATGGCGAAGAGGTGCTTCTCGTAGCGATCATATCCCTTAAAACCCCTTCGTGTGTGCGTGGTAAGCCGCGGCACGTAGTGGGGCCCCATGTATAAGGCGAGGGGAAGACGTGACGGGGGCGGAGATCTCACAAGGGCCCGTGCGTGACTCTGCCTTAAGGGGAGGGGAGGTGTCGCCGTAGTAAATAACTCCAGGGAGCGAGAAGAGGTAAGACGTGAGACCCCTAAAGGGTACGCATTTTCAATGGTGGGGAAAAGGGTCGTGGGATGTAATTCCGGGGATGGTGTGAAAAGTAGCCTTGATGTACGTCCCCCGAAAGTGTACTCCCGGAGTAATGAGTCCACTGAAGACGCCTTCCAAAGATACTTATCCTCTCTTCATCCTCTCTTACGTTGCCCGCGCTGAATTAGTACTGAGTGAAAGCTATTGTCCGCACATTTTGCGGTGTAAGTCAGAGAATTGAATTAAGAAATCTTTCCTTGCTTTTAAAACCTGAGATAACTCAATAGTATAAAGCTTTCAGCGGCGTTACCTCTAACACTTAGAAGATCATGTTTATTCTTTTTCAGCCGCAGATGCGTACATCTATATTCCTAACAGAGCGTGGAATTACAGTCATATTCAATGCTTAATATTTGAGATTTAGACCATCACCCCACTTTGGTGTTAAGCACTCAATATAATTACACTTTCGCTTACGAGGAACCCGCTACTTCAATTGATATGGCTCTTAAAAAGGGAGCAGGCACTCTTATTGATAAATATGACCCCTTCTACTTCTATTTGCGAAAGAATGAATAGAGAGCCACGGAGACAAAGTTAACAACCACAACATAAAATTAGCAATTGACAAAGTAGGAAACAGCTTTCACTTTCCATCACATATTTATTTACTTAACTTTTCAAAATATATATATTTTACTTAGCCACTAACTACAAGTAGAATATGATATATGAACTCGATAATAATAGCTCAAATTAAGCTATAGCAAATTATTTTTACATGAAAATATCTACAAATGATTTTACATATGAAGTGAAATTAACGTTTAAGACAGCAAAAATTTAACTATCTGAAAAGTATTGAAAGAAACTATTCTACAAAAATATGAGAAAAAAAGTTAAGTTCAAGTTTCCAGATATAGGGGAAATCCATTAGGAAAAAATATTTATTTGGCAATACAGTAAAAGGAATTGAAAGTCGTGGTACTCAACGTAACTTTGAAATTGATAAGGAATTTACCTTTTAAAAAATCAGGTTGTTCCGGAAACGAGAAGTTTGGAATATGCTATAATTTTGTTCCAAAGCATGCTCTTGATCCACGCCTCAAATTTGTGTTTCTACTCATAAAAATTACTTTGTTAGAAATTTGAGAAAATGTTTAAACACTGCTTGTCTTCTAAGGATTAGATTTATTAGAAAGATGAAGAGCAATAAAAGGGGATGGACGTGCCAACTCCAAGAAGGAGAGATACGCACGCATGCCTTCAAATTAAAATTCATCCAAGCAGGCGACTTCATCAGGAAGAAATTGAGATTCTGTAGTTCCTCTCTCTTTTGGTTTAATTTCTCAGTTGACTTTAATTTCCTGTTTCTCTCCTTCAGTCGATCTTTGTCATGCGCGGAAGTCTTTGAAAATACAGCTAAACCAATAGAAGATTGAGGACTACGATTTAAAAAAAAGACCTGTGATAATAGTTGCTACTATTCAATGATTCTTAATTTTTCAGAATATATGTCTATTTCTGTTTACTGCAATGGATTCGGAATGGAATCTTTCCTGCCTTTAAAATCTGAAAATATTAAAATAAATCGTATTCAAATATGTATTAAGGCAAATATATTTTGCTAAGCAAAAACATATTGAGAGAAATCCAAACAATAGAAAACGTGGTTAAATAATACATGTAAACCATTCATTGAATGGTTTCTGTATTTAGAGTATTCTAACCTAATTCAGACGACTCCTGATTCACTCATCAAGAATCACCAGGGAATTATATTAATAAAAATGCAAAAACTAGACGTGCTTATTAATTTTGAATAGTCGTCCAAAGAATTTGGTTGTTTTACATTAGAAATGAAGAAAGTAGAAGAGGTACTTTTTCCTCAGGGTTTCCACAGCAAACTATGTGGAAAAAGAACCTCTTCTCCTTCCTTCATTTCTCATGATGGATTTCCGCAATGTATCGCCTGAATCTGTGAATTTTATTGTTTTACATTCTTTCCTATCTTGGTAAGACGATAATATGATTGTTAAAGATATAAAATATATAAATATATTATAATTTGCCTTTAAAATTTTGAAATACGAAATCTACGATAAAGGGAATTTATAAAAGGAGCCAGGGCTAGTATAAAAAAACCTTGATAGTATGCAACCTAATTGAGCTATTAAACCTATCTTAATGCTTCCACCCTGAGGAAGATGGCAGTGTATATCATGCAAGCGTTGGCGACAAAAGCGTCTCCAGAACTCACCTGTGTGGATATCCAAGAATCTTTTATAAAATCGACTAACCAAGAAAGTTTAAATCTCTCTTAAATTTATCTAAAAGTTTAGGTGAATAACATTCTCCTTGTTTGATCTGACGTTTTCATAGCCCTTTAGGGCAAAACGCGATCGGAAGCTAACGAGCAGACATTTTGACGTCCTAGATCGCTTTCACGTTTCCCAGAGACGAACGCTTAATCTTCCATAATGTAACTCCGACTTTATCTGGGGTAATCGTACTCCTTTGGCCGATATGAAAGTAAGATGAAGTTCCTTTGGCAGCAGGAGTGGATCAAAATACTTCCCTTTCTCTTTTCTGCCAAATACTCTTCTTCAGCGCCCACTCTCATTGTCGGTGGCGTCAAAGGCAACACCTGCAAAGCGCCCCATCGGAGTCTCAGGTGGCCCCTGAGAGACCGTGGACTCCGCTTTGGAGCATTTACCTCCCATGTAAATGTCGCAAGAGGCCTTAATTAAAAAACTTGATTGTTTCTTCTCCGGATTTTTGTAAAGGCTTCGAGAGGACAAAGAGATTTTTGAATATAAGAAAATTTTAGTTTATGCTAGGAAAAGTGTTATTAGCTGATCTTATCCTCGACTAATAATGGTAAACGAAAAGTATTTATTAATCCAAAAAGCGTGTTTTTATGCTAAGATTATCTGTCATGATACGTTAAAGAATAAAATAATGATAAAAATACCGTAGCAAGAAATTAAATACCTCAACTTACAGTAGATATATTTTGAAGAAATTATTTTTGTGCCAATAATAAGAAAGAATATTATTTTTAATATGCTATATTTTACAAGAGATAAAGTAATGAAAATATAAGGTGATAAAAGCTAATGAAATTTGCTAATTACAGGTGTATCAGAAATACGATTATATACTTGTACTAGGTTCGCATGCACCAACCATTCAATGCTCATACGTAAAAATATTTGATAAGGTTACGAGTGCTATTGTTGATAATAAATATTCATAGATGAGAGATGATGACTGCTCACCATTTCGTATTAAATATTCCTTAAAAATACATTATCGGTCTTTGATATGATAGGGATTGCAAGTTTAGTATATTTTTGGGTTTATCCTGAAATATATAACATGAATGAGGAACATACACGCTAAAACTTAATTTAAGGAATCATTAAATTGTATGAACTGAATGGCATTTGAAGGTGAAATAACATTTTCTTAAATACGCAGAACTATTACAAACGTAAAGACAGAATAGCGTTCCATACAGAATTTTGAAAATGAATCAAATCAAGATATAACTTAGATTAAAAAGTTGTTTATAGTGAAATTTCAACACCACACTTTAGCTTCAAATTTTACTTTAATTTTAACTCGAGAAAAATATAAATAGTCCTTTATTAATATTCGAAATCTGTGTGAGGAAAAAACAGTTTAATCATCAAATACTAATTTTAAAACGATCCACTACGGCTTGAATCGGTATTTCTTACTTATTTAATAATAATAAATTATTTTAAAGATGCTCCATTTTCTACGGAAGATATCTATTTGTATGCTATTAAAATTTGTCCTTATGTTTTCTCGCGTGGAATTTCCCCAATTTATAGAGGATAGAAACTGCATAGTATTCGAGCAGCGATTACTGCACGTGGATTGAAACCAAGGAGGCCTCATCTTTGGAAGGCCTCTTACTCCTTAATTAAATACACTCGCGCGATAAAATAGATAAAAGATTCTCGTGCGAAATAAGACGAGGGCTTTGGGCTAACATAAGACTGCAGTCGGGAGAAGTCAGTTGTTTTTTTGTCAAAGCTTTGAGACGTCACTCGAAGGAATTTGAAAGGGAACGAGTTACAAAGACATTGGATGAAGAAATAGAAGCCTTTGGCGTTCCCCGAATCCGGAGACCTACATTTCCTCGAGTGGTTAAATCGTTAGCGCGACCTTTGAAATGTGCAAAGGCGAATAATATCCGAAGCATAGACTAATTCCACAAAGTGCATCTCGACGTCTTTTGTTTATGCCTCTCCTCGAGACGCTTCCTCGAGAGATCTTATTGCTTTGGTCCGGATGGAGAGACTCGGAAGCTGCACAATCGTTTCTCTGGTTATTTATTACCAGATGAGATGCTCCTGTCGATTTCAAAGAGGAACTGTGGAGTGAATGTTTCAAAAGCACTTGGAAGGCGATGGCCATCTTAAAAGTGAGAACTATTAAAATAGGAAAAGTGGAATGTGTTATTTGTCATCTTGAGATCGTTAATGAGACTTTCCTTATGAATAATCACCAAACGACTATTAAGGGTTTGAAGTTGCCCATTAAATAAAACCACATTAAAGTTAGTTAGGCGTCACTATTTTTGTGTTTTATCAGTAACTTTAGGATTACTTTCTATTTTAGAATGCTTATTTTCAATTACATCAGAAATAAGATGAAATATAAACATATAATTAATTAAATATTATTCATTTTACTTATCATCTGTTAAAATTAAAGTTTAAATACTTTCAGAGCTTTGATAATGAGGTTTTATAACCATCGTCGTATCGTCTCGATGATAGCAATACCTGTATTATTTTTCATCTTTCAGCTAAGCAGAAGTAAGATAATCCTACCCTACAACGAATTATTTTAGCGTCTTAAATATGAGAAAAACATACTATGTTTTGATTCTGAACCAGCCCAGGTATTTGCTACACTTTATAATCGAGTATGTAGAGATGCGAAAGAGGGATTATAATACCTGAAACATTTTACAATAATATATAATATAATATATTGTAGTCTGCAATTAAACTTTCATTCAATTCAATATTGATCACTCTAAAAACTGAACCTAGACTTAGTCCGTTATTGAGGCTTACAAAAACTTGTTACCTCAAATATAAAAGGGCTGTATAATAAGTGGACTAAAAAATCAAATCTCGTACTTTATTTGATAGATATGAATATTGCATTAACTTTTCAATGCCTATCCTCAAAAGAGGTCATCGTATTCGTGAATCTGAACTGTTATATGAACTATGTTTAAGGAGGGAGCTTAAGAATAATTCTCAAATTTCCCCTTTTTCTGCTGAAATCGCCAATCAAATCGAAATTGACTCTAACCACCACCTCCCGCTTCCGATTCGTGCTTTCGGTTCACGTGCAAAGATTCGGGACAATCTTCGGGCGTGTCCATCAGAGTCCAAGGCCGAGGAGCAGAAGCATGCCACGGAATCGGAAGTAGGCATTTTGGATATCTCTAAGGGCTAAAAGGTTAGAGATACTTAATCGGTCACTCCGAGAAGTCTTACAAAATTTCCGAATTGAAATATCTCAGCCAAAAAACTTATCGTGGGATTGAAAATAAGATAGCAACTTGGTAATTTTGCTAGTTAAAGTGGTCGTACAGTACGGTTTTTAATACCCAGCTATACATTTAAAAACTGAAATTAGTCATATATATGTATAACGGAATTCAGAATTTAATGAGAAGATATATTTGATTATTGCAGTTTTATCTCAAAATTCCTCTCAATTTTCTTAACGTTACTGCGCCTAAGATTTGAACCATTAACCGGTTGATTACAAGGTGAATATTGATTCATGAAGCAATAACAATTCCAGAAGTAAACCCATTTTGAAATTCATGTCATGTTATTGGGCCATGAAATAATCCATTCTAATCTGAAGATTTAGAAAAATTAAGAACTAAAACATTGAAATCCACTTCGTTTTACGTGTTTAACGGTCCTAATAATGGGATCTCTTATTGCCTACATTCTTTCAAATAAAAATTTCAGTCGTGCATTAATACATTCTCTCCAATGGAAGGTTTTTGTCCACGAACCGTAGAAAATTTGCAATTCTCTGAATTTTATTCGATTTAATAACGATGATATTCTCTATGATTGTTGCGGGTTAGAAATATCAACTATTTAAATCAACAACCGGGTTATACACAGAAATTTATTTCAAAAGTGAATTATTTATCTTACCCCTTGTATTTGATATCAATTAATCCTGATTGTGCAAATCGCGCAATAAAGAGGCTATATTAAATATTTAATAAGGCCAATTAACTTCATATCGAAGTAATAGCTTTAAAAATATTCCATCATACCCATTACTGAGATGTCCCATCCTTGCAATTCGCTCTGCTTTTCCGTTCGACTCATTATAACATGAGACCATCCCAACTCTATCGATTTAAGGCAGCTTACAAAGCTCTCAGAGAACCTTAAGAAGTGGCTGGAACCCTCGGATCGCCTTTGGCATGTCCTTAAGGTGCATAATTCATCAAAGGGAACGGCCGGACTTACCTGTAAAGAAGAGAAACAAATTTAATGAAGATGGCTCTCGTCACATAAAATAAGGAGACATACAATCCACTTGCAACCCGACTTTGATACATCAGTAATGCGATGTTGCAATTAGCAAGATGGCCAAATTTAATAATGGTTGTGTATCATACAAACAGAATTTAGTCCACGCGCTCTCACTCAGAGACCGTTAATTATAAAAACTCTCTTTCTGAATTAAATTAGAAAGCACACTATGAAAAAAGAGCATACTGAAAACGTTATAACTATCATCTACTTGTATCTATTAATAGCCAGATCGTTACTATAACACTAAAACATTGTTTTGTCATATACATCAATGTTTAAAATTGTTTATCAGAAGAAAAGACAAATATGTACTCTACTAAAGTTACAAACTAGCTATATATGAACAAATATAATAGATAATAATGCTACATAATAATAAACACCCGTTATGAAAACTAAATCACAATCTTCTCATTGATAAAAAAAAAGTTTTCTTCTCCTTTAGTTTATGTGAACATCCTATGCTCCAAGCTTTTTAACTACAATAGAATATCCTTACCTCACTTTATTCTACACATAAAACTCTAACTAATCCATTTAGTAGCTAATATTAATTTATTAAGATAGGGCTTTGATACTCATAGTTGTCCTATGTAAAATCGCGCGGCTTAAAAACAAATATTTGGTGATATTTACCCAAGTTCTATTTGATCATTTTTATGCCAATGATTTCCAATATTACAAAAGGAGGGATAGATAATTTTTTACGGGCGCTAGGAATGGAATTACAATTACAAGGAAATCGCTCTCTCATTCCGACCGAAGCCTCATCTAAAAGAAATCATCGAGATAAAAGTCCCATCTTCTCCGATCGGAATTACAGAGGCTGGAAAATATCGCATAAATGAGAGTTTCATACCTGGATGCTCGGATCGATATATCGAAAAGTACTTTCGAGATCTCGTTGCGTACGTGTCCTGAGGCCTAATTCCTTTGGGGGCGCTGATGTGAGTCAGGTGTCACAAATGGCGTGTTTGAAGGTGTGAGGGAATATCCGAGGTGGGATTATGAGGGATGATGTAGAGATGGGATGAGGCCAATGCGAAAACTATTCGAATGGACAGCGCATCGTGTAGGATTACTGCAAGATGTAACTGCGACGGTGAGCTATACCTACAAGAATTTACCTCGGAAAACACCATGCTTCTCGTTTAAAGCATAGTAATCATATGTGAAAACTGTTGAATAGGAGAAATTAGACATTAAATATGACTAATGTTGTCATTCTAAGAATATAAAAGCTATAGATTTCAAAACTAAGGATTATAGAACACACAAACTTAGAATCTAAAGTAGGTAACATTTAGTATAGTATTGTTAAAAGTGCTTCGACAGCTTAGGTCATTTTGCTCATTGGCACCGACCGGGAATCGAACCCTTTCACCAAAGGCAAATGTCCAAATGACTATCTGGAAGCTCGTAATTAACATTTGCCATCATTGCTTTCAGCCGAATAAAGTACTTCATGAATTATGAAGACAGCTGAAAACTCTATCTATTTTTAACTGTAAGGATATACATTTAATAATCTTCGTAGATTATCAAATCCAGTGAATATTCTTAATTTCTGAATCATGGAATATCAGAAGAATGACTTGAAGATTATGAACCCTTTCCCTAGCATGCGAATGGACAATTTAAGGGGATCGAAAGAAGAAAAAATATCAAAATTTTCTACACCAGTTTAATTTATAATAATTATAATTGATTGCATGCGTTCAATTCAAATGAATGTCCGATATATTGATGGAAATACAAAAAATAAGGATTAAAATATTAAGTTATGTCGTTTAATACGCTCTTAATGCTGTTTTGTAGGGTTTACCTCTCTGTATACTTAATTATTGCTGCTAAATATAAGCCTTAATGAATTATTACCACTTAAGCAAGTTGCATCCAATCACTATTATATATGAAAAATATGGATTGGTAAAAAAAATTTGGATTTGATCTGATGCGTTGAAATTTGTGATTATTTCGAAAAGTAATTAGACATTTCTATGTTTACTATTGTAGTTATGTATTTTAAGTTCATGTCAGCTAATAATTTAGACATAAATAGGAGTGTGTTTCTGAAATTTTCATTGATTGATTATCTTCAATTATTGGTGTGCTTTATACTATTACGTTTTCAAAATGTATGGTCCGCTTCTGTCTTTTATGACGTAAGCCTCCAATGTACATTTCTCTAATGAATACCACTTCTATTGCGTACAGCATGAATCAGTAAATTCCACTTTCAGTAATTAAATTTATGATAAAATGTGTCCATCAGCTTCTGAATGCATCGTAAATTAATATGTCCAAGCAATCATGCGTTAGATCATCCTCCGTTAATATCTATGCAAAACATGATCAAAGCTGAATCAATTGACGATCCGGTGACATCGAGTTTATATTGAGAGAACGCACCAAAGAGAATCTCTAAGTTAATAGCTTACACTAATCTACGGAGTTAATTACTATAGCAGATGGCGCTACCAGTTCCAAAATACAAGTATACAACCAATATACTAATCTTCGATTATTGATTATTCACGATGCTCTTAAGAATCGGTGATTTTCGAATATGTTTCCGTGAATTTTTTACCTCCTACGTAATCATAATTTTCGTGAATAAATGAACACGTTTGGAGTCTGAAGAATAAAAGTGAGGGATGAAGTATGCGGAAATATAGTTTAGTAAAATTTAAGGAGACGAGTTTAAAAAGTTTAGTTTTTTTCCTCATTAGTTATGGATTCCATTAAATGATATTAAGTTTAGAGTTTGGTTATTATGAAAAGATCTTCTCATTACAAATGTAGAAATGAAACTGAGGATTAATGATTGACTTGAATGAATTAATTCGCCTTTAGAATGGGGTATTCAACCTACATCTCATGGGTGTAGTAGTAATACTACTTATGCTATTCGACCAACTGACCAATTTTTCCGGAAAAAAATAATATAATTTTCCATTTTCATACGATTTTCCTATTAAAAAAACGTGATGAAAAACTTCCGATTTAATTCACCTTATAATTTGAAATACTCTGATTGTCTTAAATTTCCCTAAAAGGATACAATATTGCTATTTAGAGGAGATCTGCATCTAGAAATATAGCAATGAAAAATTCCGCGGCCTGTGATGCCTATGAAGGATTTCATGCGACCCTTTCATGGAGTCACTCTATACTAGGAAATCTTTGTGTATATTTTACTTGAGAAATCCTCCACCGGAACTTTTTTTTTAGATAAAGATAAAGATATTTATTCATCTATGTATATACAAAGTCAATTAGGTACATAAGTCAAAATTGAACAAAAAATTGCACTTGAAGGTATTGGTTTCCCTTCTGGTCCTCCTAACCCAATAATTGGCTCGTCAGGAGGTGCACAAATAGACAACCAGAAAATATAAAATACTAGAGAATTACAGAAATATAACTAACTTCTAAAAACGTATTTACTTATTTATTATATAATACCTCCGCAGGTAGTCGTTAGGACGTAAACTTATACCGGTTTCAACAATCAATTCGAACAATATTACAAACTTTTATGGATACAAACACGCAATAAAATATTACAATCTACAATAATTTTCAATTTAGCTTAGGTTACAGATTAATGTACATTCATTACAAACAGCATCTGTAATTAACAATCATTTTAAGAATACATAAAATCTTCCAATATAAAAATACAGGTAACATAATATAAACAACATTTCCAAACAACTATATAACATAAAAACTGCGTGTGATTTAGTTACAAGTTTTTCAACTTGTAACTTTTAAACAGCATCGACATGATTCCTTCCTGGCATCCTAAATCATACTATAGAAAAATACTACCGCGAGATCAGGAGATACCAAACGAAACATATTTATTAAGATCCGGAAAAAAAATAATTTTATGGTACTCTTGAGACAGTTCATTCACAATATAAGGAACATATGCAACTTCGTGGAGATTAAAGAAACATTAACAGCAATCAGAACTTTGTCACAAAAGAAAAAACTCGTTTCAAACACCGCGACAACCCGAGTTGAAATTCAATGAGCGACTCACGTAAATAATTACGGGCAGACATTCCAAGAATGGCGTCGTCTCATCTCTTTTGTCCCTCGCAAGAAGCGGCGTAAAAATCACGTGCGGAACCAATCGAGCCGAGACAAACTCCGCCTTTGAAAAGGAATAAAAGGCCACTGCATTCTTGAAAATGAAAGAGTAGCGAAAGTATTTTCCGGGAACTCTGGGAAATTGCGATGGGAGGAAAAAATTACGTGTGGCTCAAAGAGATGAGGGCGGCTGAAAAGTGCTGTGGGAGGTTAGGATACGCGGTATTTCTCATATAAAGGAAGAGTAAATGGCGCAGGAATTGTCTCGAAGGAATGTCAATTCCCGAAACGTGACTCATTTTCAGACAATGCGAGTATTTCGCCGTCTCGAACAAACCCCTCTTTACTCCAGGATTCGACATTTATTCCTATTAAGGAGCGGCAGTTTGAGACAGTCGAAAGCAGATAATCCTCTCGGCCCTCTGTCTGCTACAAGAAAAGAAGTCTCAGAAGATGAAGAAAATAAAGAGAAGGAACCTTAATAGGTCTTCCTCTCTGTCTCAAAATTATTCACTAAAATTTACCAATATTAATTCAAATAAATTTCTTTAAGCATTATAGTTTTGAAAATAGCCAAGGAAATAATTTTCTTATTGCACCTTAAATTTTATTCAAATAGCTAAACTGATTAGAGTGATATAGTTTTTCCTAAAAACGATTCGAATGTTTCCATCAGAGATATTGGAGAGTGATAATTGTAATTAAGAGCTTACAATGAAAATATTTACATAAAAGGAATTATGTAAGATTGAAAGGACTCGAAATAAATTTTGCTTTCGGAAATGCAAATTAGTAAGTGTTTTTGGAGATGAAGTAAACTGAAGTGTTATAAGCAAGCCCGATAATAATGATTTACTATATAAAATTTTATTTACTGATTGAGGGGACGAATATATAATTAGGAATGAAACGGAATTAACGAAAATATGAAGCGTTTGTTGCGAAATAGTTTTCAATGAATATAAAGTTATAATCCGTTTGGTAAATTAACGAGCTTTTTCAATTTAGAATGTAATGATGTATTTATTTGTCGTGAATATGCTCAATCAGCCAACTTAAGCGTAGAAATAACATGGGTAATATGGCAAAAGAATTAACTTAGACGAGTCTTTAGGATTTCAGCAGCTAATCTTGTCAGTATAGGAAACCTCTGGAGATATAATTAAATTTTTAACTATTGAATGAATTAATAGTAGAATAATAGATGAATTCTAAACAAAATAGGTTTAATACAAGCTCTTGATTGTAATAGCTGTCAAAGATAATTAAAAATTGTTCACATTATTGATACGCATCGAGGTAATCCCAGTTCTAACGTTTGTGAGTTTTCCAAAACCATTAGGTACGCTATAGAAAGTCTGATCTTTCTAGTTTGATACTTCGGGATGACGTAAAATTCCACTTTCCCCACTCGTAGTGGGTATCGCCATCATTTATTTATCGACTATCCCCGAAATGAATTTTAATCTCTCCCATCATTTTACGATAAATTTATGACCAAATACGCGCTCACATCTGCGCCCACGCAGAGATACCCATTTCATGAAAGCGACGCTAAAGAAAAGAATCCGCACTCGTTTTAACTTGAATAACGTTTCAAATTTATGGAACGAGATCGTGACGCAAAAACAAGCATTTAATGCGGAAATTTCATTTACGCAAATCGATATCAAATTATGCGTAAAAGCAAAATTATGAGCTCGCACATCTTTGCAGTTCGGATGGGTTTATGCAAATTTTCGTCCAGTCTGTCGCTGGATGCATTTCAAACGTTTAATTACAGCGTCTATAAATCCCTTCGCAACGCAAATTATTTTCTTGTAAGCGAATATTTGATTGTAAAAATAAAATCAGAATAATCAATTAGAATATTCCATTGCGTCGCATTTCATAGTTCTCAAAAAGTACAGAACTGGTGCCCCCGAATCTTATGC
Source organism: Sympetrum striolatum (assembly GCA_947579665.1). Taxonomy (NCBI): domain Eukaryota; kingdom Metazoa; phylum Arthropoda; class Insecta; order Odonata; family Libellulidae; genus Sympetrum; species Sympetrum striolatum. The sequence goes on along the minus strand of OX388348.1, from coordinate 54,697,975 downwards.
AGCTGGTGATACACACGCGTTGAAAATATTGCTAAACTGAAACTTCCGCTCTATCAGACGGCAGGGATGAGATAAATAATATTCATGGCATGACGAACGAAAAAAATATGTATACCAATATATACGTGACGGCAAAATAGTTATACAACCACATTAATCAGTATTTTATCCTGTTTGGTTAAGACATTCCCCTTACTAAACAACCAGATGAGTCTTTCTGTCATAATGGCATCTTCTATAAATAATCATTAACGCAGTGCCGAACAATCTGTTAAGTGATGATCATTTAAAATCTATGGTATTAGGCCGGACTTCGTGGAAAGCCATAATAAGAAATGAAAATAAATGCACTTCGTAATTTCCACGGAAAAGTTTAATCCAAAACGACCGGTTTCGGCTCATGCCATCATCAGGTAAGTACACAGAGATGCAGCACACATATATATATCAAGAGAGTTTTGAGGGGAGGGTAAGGAGAGGAGAAGGCTTGGTAAAGATATATTCATTGGTTACAAAGTCGTCAGCTGCAGTTATTTCCAAAATTTCTAAAGCGTCATGATGGCGTGAGCCGAAACCGGTCGTTTTGGATTAAACTTTTCCGTGGAAATTACGAATTGCATTTATTTTCATTTCTTATGATGATCATTTATTTAGCCGGCGTAGGTTATCTTGGTAGGGGCCAAGAGGCTACCAACACTGGGGTACCGAGTTCGATTCATGGTATTGGCATGGCTATTTGTATGGGTAAATAAAAGGGTTAATTGTAAAATTAGTTTCAATGGAATAAAATTCGCAGAATGAATACATACTTTACATAAAAATCATCGGAAAATTATTAATTCTGTCCAAACTTTAAATAATGTTACCATCCAAATGCAAATTGAAGGTTTGGTAGTGAAAGATTATAAATTTATGCAAAACAAATTATTTTCTACTCTTACTACACTCTACGTAATAAGCAGGCGAAAATCCTTAACATTGCGAGGAGTGTTTGCGCGTATATCCTACTAAGAAGAGAGTTGAAGTAAATTGAGGGGTGGAATTTTTATAGCAGTAATGGATCATTTAATTTGTCAGGCGATGATTTTATAAAAAAATAGCACCAGCGAAATGATTTGCAGCTTATTCATAAAAAAAACAGAATTAAGACATTTTTTGCTCTTAATATCGTCCTCCGATAGTAGTGAATGATTGCAAATGCAATTTATGCAATAAAAATTATTTCATAAAATAACCTGAACTTAAACTTCCTAAACATTCTGACTTCAAAGTTATAAGGACCAACAGAAACAAGACAGATGGTACAATTTCGCTTCCTAATGCCTTTAGGGTTGGCCCAACTCTGAACCCATACACTGAAAAGCAGCCGAATTCTAAGCTAAATAATCAATGGGGATTCAAAGCTGTCACGCATGGAAAAACGGAACTAAATGAGAATCGCGCATTTAGTTCACACTTGTAGCCATGGAGATGACTGAAGCGAATCTCTTTAAATGGAAATCGTAAGATACTTCCACGTCATCGCATGCAGAAATGAGCGCCCGTAAAATACTTTCGCGTCACTGAAGGCCGGAGTTATTCGGAATGACCCGATATCCAAGCCGTTCCTTTTATTAATCCCCCGAAAAGTGTCGAAAGAGCGGACTTATCGACCGTCCTCGAATCGGTAAACGATCGGGGAAAAGAGCGATCGATCGGGGGAATCTGAAAGAGATCGTTTCACGCGAAAGGCTGTCCGAAGGCTCTCAGCATGAAGGGCGAGTGATATGCGTTCGCCTTGAAAAGGGGGATTTCACGATGAAACAATGGTGATGAGCTCAGCGCTCTGCCCTCGTACCTTTCATTAAAGTGAAAATGAAACGAATATTAATGTTACTTGATGCAAATACATTAAAATTGTTATGCCTAGGCTTTCTTTTTACTTTCTCCATATACATAGTATAGAGAATGTATTCTTTTCATGAAAAAATCGACTTCGAGATTTTAACAGAAATACATGTTTTGGGGTCCCTAGAACACGTTTTGACCATTTTCGGAACGATGCCTATGTGTATGTGTGTACGTATGTATGTGTGTGCTTGTGGGCGCTCTAACGTAAAAACTATTTGTTGTATCAATACCAAACTTCATATATAGCATTGTGGTAGATGCTGTCAGAGTTGATAAGTTTTTGGAGTAAATCGGTTAACCGGAAGTTGATCTTTATTCATCAAAGCTCATTTCCGGTTTTGCAAAATATCTCCATAAATATGATTTTAAGGTGTATACTATTATTAATAAAAGTTTTAGAAAATGTAAGTTACTATAACTTTTGTATGAAACATATTTCTCAGTTATATTTCAAAGCATGGGAAGGGAAACTAAAATTTTTCTTGTGAAATATCCTAACATGTAAAAGCATAATTGCTTGGATATGACTATAGACCATGAATTTAGAAAATTTGCTATAATACATTTTGGAAAAAAACATTTAACATGCTGCTGAAAGGAAAGGAAAGTTGGAACAAGGCTGTTTAGGTATTAGAGGAATCTCCAATGGCCGTTTTTGTCGGCGTTCCTCTCCTCATTCCAGGTATTCCGAGAAAATTTGAGTGCTGTCAAAAAGGGCGTTGTCCTGTCTTGTTTTCTCAGAATACTGGGGAATGAGAAGATAAACGCCGACAAAAGCGGCCATTAGAGATTTTAAACCTCTAATTTAACATGCTGTTACCAGATAATCAAAATAAAGATACTATGCATTGAATGATATGCTTGAAACTTAAAAAGCATAGAATTTATCATCATAAAAATATCACGTTTACAATTATCTCTAATTACCTCTAATTTAACATGCTATTACCAGATAATCAAAATAAAGATACTATGTATTGAATGATATGTTTAAAACTTATAAGGCATAAAATTTTTCATTATAAAAACATTACGTTTACAATTATCTTATTGTGCATTCTTATTCTTAGATTATAATTGTTATGATGGATATAATTTGAGATAACCTTTATCCATCAACGAATTAATAAATAGACTGCACGGAAAGAGAAATTTATGTATCACAAAATCTCTTTACATCAACTAATCATTCCCATAGCAGATGTTATAACAATCTGCTAAGCATTTTGATTTCTATATCTTCGTTTCTGATTTCCTATATTTATCCAATATCCTTTCTTACAGATAAGAATACTGTCTGCAGTAAGATATTCAGAGGAAATTAAGTTTCCGAATAAATGTTAATAATTTCCTAAAACTTGCGTTTTCACAAAGAATGAACGAATTATTTCTTCATTCGTGTATTTACGTAAACGTGACTTTGCTTGCTATCGCGCAAACATTATGTGAAAGTCTGCTTTGCTTCTCAACAGATTCCTCAACCTTCAAGTGAATGTGAAATTCTCACAAAATTTTCAGAATTCCACGGTCACGCGCTAACGTATAAATCAATATTCCGGGGACAGGGAGATACACGAAAAGAAGGGCATCATCACGAAAGCTCTAAAAAGGGAGGATGCGATGAGGGAAGGAAAGACGCTGAGGAAAATGAGATATTAAAGTTGGGGGAAAAGGAAGAGTAAGGGGAAATAAATGCGAGGTAAGACAAGAAGGCGGTTATGATGGGGAAACGACAGAGACCTCGTGCGATAAGAGGATGGCGCTGCGGAGTTATGGCCATCACAGGAGATCTCCTTTCCTGGGAGAAGCTGCGATACGAGTAGGAAAGGAAAAGGGCTACAAAAAGACAAAAACAGAAACTTCTTAATCAGCTGCGGAGACCTTACTATCTTATACGTACTTCTATCACTTCTATCAGCGAAAAAGTCTATCTTTGCCAGTAACTGAACAGAAATAACGTGTAACGTTATCAAAAGCTATGTTAGTAACAGCACACCACGTTCTCTAAATTACTTGTAGAAGAAACATCTGATAACATGTGGGGCTTAGTACTTTTAGAATATAGCTAATAATAGTGATGACAATAAAAAGAAAGGAAAGTTGGGACACGGCTGTTAAGGAATTAGATGTTTAAAATCTCCAATGGCCGTTTTTGTCGGCGTTCCTCTTCTCATTCCCCGGTATTCCGAGAAAACAATTCAGGACACCGCACGTTTAGAGGAGTGAATACCATGGAATGAGAAGAGGAACGCCGACAAAAACGGCCATTGGAGATTAGAGATTCTAAACCTTTAATAATGATGATAATGTTCAAAAGTTTATGATAACCAACAAAATGCCGTATAAGTACAATATTTAACGATTTTCAGTTCAACGTAGACCCAGAATAAAAGTATATACGAAGCTGTTACAAGTAGATTATAAATATAAGTGTAATATTTGCTAAAATACAAAAAAATAAGCCAAAATGAAAATTTATAAGTGAGGTAAAAAGGAATCACATCATAAAAATGTATGCTGAATTTAGTTTGATCGTACTCGAAAAGCAACGTAAGAGAGGAAACACCAGAAAATACGAACCAAATTATTAATATTAAACCATGAAAGCCTCAAACTCTGCTGATGACCGTATTGGTTGCATTCGTGGAAGGAAGCAATTACAGAGATGGCCTAGCTTATATTTTGTGAGGAAATTAATGATTAGTATTAAGTTCAGGGACTGAAAGGGAACAGAACGATTTTCTGAGAAAACAACGATCTGAAAATTTTCGAGAAACCAATTTACTAATCGATAACGATTAAAATGATCACTTCGAAGAAAATTAACAACGTAATCTAACGATTCGGCCGAGATGTTGTGGAAAGACATAACTGAAAACAGGTTTATACTTTTCCACAAACATTTTTATTCAGTAACTACCGGTTTCGGTATATTACAATCGTCAGATTCAAATAAAACTAACTAATATTACCAACAATTGTAATATACCGAAACCGGTAGTTCCTCAATAAAAACCTTCGTGGAAAAGTATAAATCTGTTTTATTATTAACGATAGTAAAAGACGATATTCTGGAGCTGAAACTCTACTGAAACTGGTTTTCATTTCATTACTATTGAAATCAATACATCAACTAGAAATAATACTCACGAAGCACTCAAATCCCGACAAACAATTCCAAGAAAAGAACTCACAAGGAAGCGAATAAACGGATGATTGAACCGGAAAAGCTTTCGTGCTCTCCTAAGAAATGGCGGATAATCTAAACCTCCAGCACAATGCAGTGGGAGAAAGATTTCATCAATCAACGAATCCAAAAAAATGAAGTCAAGATAATTGCGTTCTTAGAAGAAGAAATTATGATATGATGAATTTCAGGAACTGACCAGGAAACTTTGAAAGAACCAAGGAACACTGTATACATCTGAATCAGACTCCAATGACTTCTTTTGTTGCCGAAAAGAGTATATTGGTGTGGAAGGACGATATTTTGACGACATTGCAGTCATCAGTATTAATATAACAACAGATAGGTTATGTAGAATATATTTAGGAAAACTAATACCACAATAGTCATAAAAAAGAAGTCGAAGGGAAAAAAAACGAATTACGAAGTTCCACGAAGTCCGGACGAATATGATATAATTTTTTTATAAGTCTTATCAATTTTCAAATTTCTGGTTTTAACAGGTCACTTATTGACAAAATCCTATTTGGTGCAGAGATACTGACGTGGGCAGAGCATTTGGCTTCGGTGAAAGCGGCCCCGGGTTCGATCCCCGATGGGAGCCCATGTGCTAAAAGACCTGAAGCTGTAGAAGAATTTTTAAGAATACTATTACTGCTATGATTGGTGCAGCATTTGAACTTAGTATGTTGCATGACTGCGTACGGAAGATTCCAAGACACTCTAAGTCTCCTCATCTATATAATTCAAATTTAATATGAAGAAAGAGGAATGAATGAGAAGAAATAGCGAGAAAGGAGGCATAAAGAGTAGAGGGAATATTGAGCCGGTGTCCTCGAGTGTGCGTGAGAGAGGAATAAGGAATGTACAGCTCGAGGAAAAGGTTAAACCGTAAAGAGACGCCGGAGCTAAAGAAGCTTAAAAAGAAAGGCGTAGGCGGGTGTTTTTGGAGCGTAAAATGCAGCGGTGAGACCTAAAAGAAGCGGATAATGAGAAAGGGGTTTAAAAATATAAGGACGCAGCGGGTACTTAACGGAGAGACGGCTAAAAATACATCTTTCAGTGATTCTCATTTAGCGCGGAATATACACACGAGGTCCACGAACGGGAAAATGTGGAACTAAATTCCTAACCTCCGACAGCCTCTCTAGGGATCCTGGAAACTGTTTTCCGGATACCGAGTAGCGGTGAATACAAATTGGATCGTTTAATAAGGAAAGTGCATCCACGGAAGATCGAACATCATGATTTTGTATTGATAGATCGACAATTTGCAAGAGTAGAAAGGAAAAGCAGACCTACGGCAATGCTTCTTAAACTTATCCACGACTCAGCAATGTATTTTCTCTCACCTCGCTACTCGCTAACCCAGACGTTTACAAATTTCAAAATCAAATTCCAATTAACAGAAAAGTTAAAAGGAGAGAAAACATTTTGTGTATTATCAAAAGATGTAACTATCAGGAATTGCGAAGCAGGGAAGGAGATTTCTAACGGCAAAAGTGTACAGAGTACTACAGTGTACACTACATTGTATGTATAGTGTATTACAGTGTACTACAGTGTACTGCACTGAAAATAACTGTATAATAATAATATCAGTGCAAGCCTAAGTCACTTAGTGAGAATAGTTAAGTAACAGGATGAATACAGATATCGTGCATTTTAATATGAGACAATCGTCGTGTTTAAAATTCAAGCAATTCGAACTATTTACCATTACAAACCAAATATTCACATCATAATACACGTAGCACACATACTTGAGAGAGTTTTAATATTAATCCCCTATTAGTGATCATCGCACCAAAATAATTACGGCCAGAATAAATTGAATCGATATATATTTTAGAAGAAGAGTTCTGCCAATATTTTCCGTGCCCCAATAGTTCTACAACTGTCTTATTTTAAACTCCCAGTAAGACCAATCATCCTGAAAAAAATTAGCCTACAAAGAGTTCTTTGATCACAAGATAGATCCTATCAAACGCTGATGCTGAAGCCCTCTAATTTGGATCCCGATTTGCAATTCTTAAGCAATGGAGTGATATCGAATGTACATTACATACACGTGATTATCTGAACATATAGAATACTATTTTAGATTGATACAGGGATATTCTATTCATGGCATATCTTCCTGGAAGGCATAGAAACATAAGCAATATAAGCGATCTTACTCTCATCATCATTCCATTTCAGGCAATCTTGTGAGGTTTCATAAGACTGGAGGTTACACCCAATGGCTTCTCAGCCTCAAGAGATCACCTGGAGGTTAATTTTAGCCAAACGAAGTAGTTCATGAGACGATAGGAAATATGGGTTACATTTTGTTAAAACGGATCGAGCCATTTTTTATTTATTTGTTAAGATTATATTGCAAGTTGGCTTTCTGACCTGGTGGCACCGTTTAAGGGGAACAAATAAATTATTTTAAGCCTGGAATTTGCCCAAAGACGGGAGGGAAACTCCTTCAAAAGCCTGCCCTAGGATGTAAAATTAAACTACACTATACATATTATAATTACTACAGATATAAGGTCTATCATATCATTTTATACACACATATATATGATCTGTCATTTAACTAAAATAATATAGTACATGGTATAGTTTCCACGTAGTTACATACATATGAATAGATTGATTGAATGTAACAAATAAAGTAAATTACATATGATTTAACTTAAGCTTATTTTTCAATAAATAGGAATATATTTTATGTGTTTGAAGATCGAAACACTTTGTGGATACTATATCGAATAATAAAATTTAAAGTAAATTTTTCTTATCTCTATTTTTTATTTAAAGTAGATATTAATTCTAAATATATAGAAATCAATCTCATATAAATAGTTAATAGTTTCTATTGTGTGTATTATGAATTAATTACAATAGATTACACATTTTAAAAGGCGTTTAAATAAATTCTACTTATTATTTAAAACTGACTTTCAGTACGATGCTATCGATACTTAATTTAATCATGGACAGATGCTCCACTCTCCTCGCCCTTGCATCTCAATCCACTGTTGTAATTCATTTCAGCCTTCGGAGAGAATTATATTTAAACGATTTATAACGGGGGATTCTTTCCCAAAAAACTTATCTTCCAGACAAGTGTCACTCCGCATAAATAACGACAAGAAATTATTTTTTCTCTCCCTCCGGAGAGCAAACTGTCGCACAGTTCCGCTCCTAAAACGCACTCGAATCAAATAGAATAATAAGAGAGAGTTTCTCGCGTAGAATGTTTTTATAAAAAATAATAACGTTAGGGAAAAACTCGCGAGGGGCAGAAATAATGCACGATTTTAATCCGACATCACGCACCGGCAAAAGGCGATCGATGGCCATAAATATTGCGGCCATAATGCGGCAGGCACTTGTCCGCAGACTCGAGCATTTATTCCGAAAACAAAAAGCGAAGCGATAGGAGTGGGGAAAAAATAAATAAATCAAAGCGGCGAAAGCAAACCGCTTTAATCACTCCCTGCGAGCGAACAAGCGGAGAGAGCAATTATTTCTTAATTGCTTGATTTTTCGCCGAAGAAACTACTCGACGATCCTTTCCCTTTCAATCCCTCCCTCATTCGCAACCAATATTCAGCCGCGAAGAGCCGCTCGGCGTTCCTTTAATTCCCAGGCTCTCCTGTAGGAGGAGCGGTCGATGAAAGAGGGCGGGATGAAAGGAGAAAGAGGATGGAGAGAAAGACGCATGTGTTACGGAGTGAGTCAAAAAAGATGAAGAAACGGCTGCGAAGAGGCAATGGGTACGTAACGAATTCTAATTATAAAGGAATGAAAGCATAAACAGAATTACATACATCTAGGGCACGTGAGGTAACATTGAGGGAAAGTACAAGTATTGTAAGAAGTGCCTTTGTTGTTTAAATATAAAGAATTTATATAGTAATCTCATATTATGAATCATGAAAACTATAAAAATGATGGTTTCTCAACGCGACTTTGTGGCAAACTTAAGTCTCGGTTCTTTATAATCAGTTCTTTTTTTACTTTCATACCCTGCTATATAAAGCGAGCAACCTCTGCGTGTTTGTAAGTCGCACCTATGTCGCAAACGGTTGTAATGAATTTCCTGAAAATTTGAGTATAAAGGTCTTTTGATGCTAGAATTTGATTACGCGCAACATAGATTACGTAAAATATCCCAAGAAGTCCGTATGAGGGCCTTCTTTTACCAATGTTTACTTCCTACAGACTTACGTCAACAACGCCTCAATTTTAATGGAAACTGGTTGTTTATAACTGAAAAATCATTCATATATTTTGTCTCATTTCTCTGAATTATCGTAATTTGGAATACAAAACAATATTACACGACGGTAGCAAATATTTCAATTACCTAATATCCCGTCTTTTGGTTCTCATATTGATATCGTAGGATCACTTATTCTCATCTAATTCTTTGAATAAAATGAAGCCTGCAAACGGAAAAAAAATTACTTTTTTACATTTTTTATGGAGGTAAGTCTAAAGGATTATAGAATCTATGTTATTAGGTCCTCAAAATTGAAGATAAAGTTGAATAAAAGCAGCGCAGCTAAAGATTTGTTTTTAAATACTGAAATCTATGTTAATTATCCGTTTTCTTTGTGACAGTAAGGAGCAGAATATGAGCATACAAGTTCTTAGTTCTTAGTAAATATCGAGCAACTCTCGGTCACCTGGTACTAATTAACTAATCTTGGAGTCAATTGTTCAGCTTACGATTACGCTATCTCGATACAGGATCAATGATTACTTAGTAATAGTACTAAAATCGATTCGGTGTGTTATTTGTATATATTGCAGCAGATTTGGTAACATTTATATTAGAACAGCTAGTTAGATATGGTACAGCAACGTATGGTTACATTATAACAATGAATAAACTTCTTGAATAACTGACTCTTATGCTTTTCTTATGTTATTCGATTGAGATGAAACATATTCCACTTTTACATATTATATCTTTCGTTACCCAGAGCAATATCTTGGGGTTTTGAGGGTAACATAACTGAAACAAATCACCAAGTAACCGATAATGTTGTTACGTCACTGAGTTTTCTCCAGAAAATTCGATGTTTAAACGTTCCAGGAGAAAGCATTCCATTTGATAAGTTGATATATAGTAGGATCGTTAATAAGTAACGTCCTCATTAAAAATAACTAAAGAAAGGAAGTCGTACAAGGTACGCTGTCAAGCCTCGTATAAGGCGACGCATTTGTTTGGTCCTCACGAAGTCACGCTAAGTTTGAGGCTATATTTAATGCTCCTTAATGAACCAAAATGAGCTATCATTTCATCGGTACAAAATAAAACGTACCTCAGTCAAAATTCTGAATTCCTTCTTTCTTATATAGGACAGGAATATTTTTACTTTTTCTGCGGATGGTAAGGGGTGATCTCTAATAATTGTATTTTTAATTTCTCATTTTATGATAGTTACATATAATAGTTGTGCAAATGATCAGAAGAAAATTTAAATTTTGTTTTCGGAAGACCAAATTTAAACATGATTACGTTTAATGGCTACTGAAATGACATAACGATTGCCTTTTTAGGTATTTATAACGCCAATATAATTCAAAATTATTTTAAATTACGTAAAAAATTCGAGAGATAAAATCATTTCTGAGATGATTTTTGCTTACGCTACTACAATTACAAAAACACTAGGATATCGGAATGTTAATTTCATTATATTTATCAGAAAATCAGAAAAAAATGGTATTTATCTTCGACAATTCAATGTCATTGCTTGTGACGAGCATTGAATACCTCGCCGCGATGAATTTGCTGCTACTTATCGCTAAGTTAATAATAACATTAGTCAACGGTATCCCATGGTAAGCAAAACCCACCCTAAGATTAAATTCCAATAAATATTTGCATGAAAAGTAGCAAATACACCATTCCCTTTCATAAAACTTCCCCCTAGTTCCATCAACCAGAAATACACATCCATCAGACAAAAATGCATATGAAGGAAATTGACTGAAGTAAAACCGTGGGACAGGAAAATTAGATCGAGAAAGCAGTAAATTCGACGAAAAATTCACATAAACGCTTGAAAAGTTACCTAAAAGTCAATAAAATATAGTACGATAGAACGGATAAGATAAAGGAACGAGAGAGAAAGAAAATACTTCCACAAGAAGTAAACACAGAGATGAGATACGCCAGAGAGAGAAAGTTCCACAAAGACGTACAAATTTGGGAAAGGGAAAAGAGAAGGAAAAATGTTGACACAAATGATGAAAAGCATGCAAAAGAGAGGCAGAGTGAGGATTGGGTGCAAACACGCGCAGGAAAGTGAAATAAAAGGGAAGAGAAAAACATAACGCAAGGGCACCGCAGGAGAACACGTCAAGAGATAAATGGAGAGAAATAAGAAAGTGGGCGAAGTGGCTTTAAAAGGATATTATTGAAAAAGTTCAGAGGCGACGTTTTCAGAGACCAAGAATAGCACAAGTTAACTGAGGATTGAGTTATGTCGTCGAAGGTTAGGGAGTGGAGGAATAGAGACAAAAGTGATAGGGAAAAACGTGATAAACGAAGGGAAGAACGAGAATAACATAATTTTCTCGAGATAAGACTATAACAAAGTGCCACAAACTTTGTGTCCTCGTAACAAGAAACACTGGACGAGATAAAGAAAAGTTTGTATGAGTTTCAAGAAGGAACTGACCCAAGTTGGGTGAGCGGTATTAAAATTTTAAGTGAATTGCTAGAAATGGATTTAATTAACAAATATCCAAAAAAATGTGCAGAAATATGCAACAATGTACGATTTGTAATCAAATCTGAAGAACAACTGATGCCTCTTAAATATCATTGAGAGATTGTTTTCGACTACAAAAATACTTTCGGAATGAAAAATAAATCCACATTACTAAATAGAAAATTAATGAAAACTCGAAAGAATTTAGAGCAATATCGTAAGTAAAAAGCAGTAGATCTGTCATTCTATTTTCTTCTCTTTTAGAAGCATTATTTTAGCCATTTACGTTTAAAAATATCATAGAGATATATCTGGCGAACGTATCAGCTCATCCGGATGACATTGGAAGATACCTCTTAAATTAGATGCTGTTATTTGAAGATACGAGTATTTACATTCACTTAATTTCTGATATTTATAGATTACTTTCGTTGATTATTAATGCACAAAAAATATAAATTCCAATAAACCCCTTACAAAACTCAATTCATTTCCAAGTTATAGATACGAATACAAAATAGGATTAACTAAAGACAGGAAAAAAAATAACATACCTCAAGGTAAAAATGAAATAATACCCTCTATGATAACCTTGCAATCACAAAAAGATTGCATGTTAAATCGTATAAAACTTACTGATGTACTGAAAACTATGTACTATGAAAACTGCGAGATATTTATTATTTTAGAGCTAAGTGAAGTGATATCTAATTTAACACAATATTTCAATCTATAAAAAATCTAGAGAGAAAACGAACTAAAGCTTGTGTAAAGTGAAAGAAAAGGTGATATAATTATATTTTAACAACACATATCTAAGTAAATACTTCAACGTATTTACTTCTGTATTTCTTAAATTCGACTTAGCCCGTATTGATTTTCAAATGCAAAATAGAGAGTAAATCCTAAAAAAATAGTGGCATCCTCTCTGTACGGTTTACAGACATCTCATATGAGAGATGATTAACCACGTTTGGCGTCGAATTCAACGGCTATTAGATCAAAGATGAAATAAGGCAATAAAGGTACGAAGGTAATGAAAGACGGCGAAGATAGAAAAAGGCAGAAAGGGTGGCATCGAAGGAAGAGGAGAAAGGGGAAATATGCTCAGATGAAAGGAGTGACCCAAAAAGCCGCAGCGAAGTACAAGGGCGCGCCGAGGGAGAGATTTTCGGAGAGACAGGTTTTGAGAGGGAGCGCTAATGAAGTTAAGGTAGGCTGTGTAGGCGGAGAATTAGCGGAGACATACGTGTTGGAAATTCCTTCCTTACCAATGAGATAACGGCTGAGGGAATTCTGCCATTTTATTCGGAAACTCCTTCTAGCACTCCTCGGCTATTAAAATCTTCTCGGAGATCCGTTTATAAGCACAACAGGTAGAATGGGTAATTTTCTGGGAGGATTAACTTCGAGTGGTTAATTTAGGGTGAGAATCTGAGGGACTCAAAACTTGACGAAATTCAAAATTATGTGTACGGATTCGAATTAAATGACTTTTCTCGATAAAGAATTTGCAAGACTTTGATGTAAATATAGAGGTAGAATTAAGGGGAAAAGGCAGAGAAGAAGACAAAGGTAGGATGAATTAAAAGGTGGAGAAATAAAGGAGATGGCGTTGAATAGGATTTTTGGATTCATCTACCGAAAGGTAGATAACTTGTGATTAGAGGTGTTTGTTTTTCGCAATAAGCGATAAAACCAACAAATAACGCGAATTTTGGCCGATTTAGCGAAATAAAGCTAATTTAGACAGTTCTAAAAAGCAGCACGGATTTTGGAGATTTTCGCTTCATTCGTCATTTGTAAGAGAGGGAAATGTAATTTTAGTATGATTTAAATCAATGTACAATATGTGATTGTATTATTTACGTATTTTTGATCACCGATGACATCTTTGCTTACGCGAATTCAGCTTTGATCTTATGCAATACATTCACAAAACTTTCTTTCTATTCTGGATTATCACAAAATCTCACCTAATTCCACGAAGAAATATGTTTGGTTTTCCTAACATCTATCGTTTCAATATGTTTTTAATGAAAATATCATGTTTTGTTGATCTGCAGCTGTGAAAGCATTTTCCTTAAGTGTAAACAGCACAGTTTTAAATACATTCAATTTATTATTTTGTATAATTTACAAATAATAATGCTTTTAATGTTTATGCTAAAGTGCGCTGGGTATTATTACTTTGCTTAAATGAGACTGTGAAAATTAGTAAAACCAAATTTAGGAAACATAATAAAAACACAAAACACCACAATTTGGTTTTCAAATCAACAAATTTCGGAAAAAATAAAAACATTTTTAAACACCTCTACTCATGATGATGATGTAGGTACCTTCTTTCCAAAGGAATCGTTACGTTTATCAAACCACAAAAATACGACCCGAGATCTCTAGCCAACATCCCTTTGCCTATTAGATGAAGCCGATTTGCTAATAATGACTTAAGTGTAGTAACAGCTAATAGCGGTTGTCGCAGGTAATACAAAAGGTTCTCTCTTTCAAATGCATTGCAACTTCTATCCTGTAGCCATACTATTGAAGATTAAGAGAGCCAAGTTTTGGTATCATATATTGCAGAATAAGAAAAACCGGATTCAACTTTCAAGATGCGATGAATACCAATATCAATATGGGTAATATAAATGTTTTGATAAAAATTGTTTGAAAACACAGATCCATACATGTATATTATATGTGTCTCGCGATGTTTTTATAGGAACTAGCTTCCCAAAGGAGGAGGAGTTGGAGATTCCAGTTCAAACTTAATGTACACTCCTGGCCAAAATTAACGCAGCACCTCCCTAGCGATCCTTACGGCCAGTGCTGCGTTAATTTTGGCCAGGACTGTACGACTGAAAAGTTATTTGTAACAAACAAAATTCAGAAAAGATCGATACTGTTTGGAAACTACAAAAAATAAAAATTCTATATTCATCTACGAAATTAAATATCTTATTTTGCAGTTTCCAATGGATATGGGACTTTTATGAATTCCAATAATCGAGCTATTGGTAACCGGTTTTCCTTGTTAATTGTGTATTAAAGTATCCGTTTTCTAAAAATCAATAAACATCAAAGACAATTACGATCTATACAGACAATATCCTTTTGCTTAATCATATGAAGGAGATGTATTACGAGAAATATAACGCAGATGTAATTATCCGTCGCTTTGGTTTCAGTATATTATGCATGGAAACTATATAACTCTATTGTTTTAGCAACTATATTTGTAGCTTAATTAACTTCGAGTTCCTTCTGATGTCGTCAATACGCAATGGAATGTTTCCATAGCGAGTGATAAGGCACAGACTTTCAATCAGAGCATAGAATAAAATTTACTCTCGCAAATGGAAGTATCAAAGTGTTCGCGTGTTTGAAAATGATAAAGCTGTCCTCCACTTCCATCGATATGCATTGATGGAGCGCATATTTCACGGGTGATAATGTTTCTTTGTTATGATGCCCACGGTGATTTGGAATTCATGAATGAAATGAATCAGTTCCCATTGAACCATAAGGCAGAATGGAGTTGTGAACTGGGAAAGAGAGGACGCAAAACGAGAGACTCGCATTGGTTTATTCGCTCCCTCTGTTTGCTCGTATCGTAATCAGGGACAATTGCTGCCACCTTAATTGAGGCGCGTCATGTTTCGACGCCTAATTTTTCTGCTTAATCCGATTCAACTGCGTGAATATTTAATAAATGCTGTCGCACTTCAGGAGCACTCGGAATCGTCCTAAAGTATGGTTATTTAATAGGGCGAAGTTGCTACTTTCATTAATTGCGCTTGAACAATAAAAGTACCTTATTTAAGAGATGACGAATGAATTTCTCTATTTTAGTCTTAGTAATACATTCATTCAAATATGAAATAAAATTTTTTTAAAATTTAAAAATTTTTGGGACAAAGGAATACGAATCTCACATCGGAATTTTTCGATGTATTATCACTTGTATTCTTATAAAACAGCAGTGCTACGGAAGAAGTAAGGCCGAGGGATAGGAAATGAGTGGGCCAAATTCTGAGAGGTGTTAGATTCTTAAGGAAACATGGGAAAAGACAATGAAGAAGAAAATGGCGAAAGCTGATGGATGACACATAGGATCGATTCAAGGAAATGGTATTGAAAGGAAACTTTTAAGCCTAAAGAACCTTTCAAGATATAAAAGATTCATATTCAAAAATATTGCTTAGTTTAGCATGAATTTGATTTAATATGGATGTAATAAATTAATTTAAAGCAGTTTAATCCTTGCCTAACTTTATAATCCTTTTTGAAAATATAAATAACTTGATCATGGAAATGAACTTCCACCCAGTCAAGCCTAAAATTTACTTGCCTATATAGAATATTATAAATATTACGGCACTTTTCTATACCATACTATATTACACTGTCGATACTTTGGAAATAGTATTTCTGGTCAGGTATATCAAGGTAGCCAGTTAGTGACTCCCAGAATTTTTTTTAAATAATAAGAGACTGTGCAAAATAAGATAAAACAGTGGAAATCATTTTAGCTGAAAATTAGTTGGCTTTGAAGTTAACTAAAGTAAAATCTTTAAGTTCAACATAAAATTAATTGAAATAGATAGTCGAAGGCGTGCCTTTGTGGAAAGCCATCACAAGTAAAAAAGACTGTAGTATATTTCTTTCCTACTAAATAAAGTCAAAATACGAAGAAAGAAAGTAGAAAATTTTAATTTCAATTATAAGAGAAGAAACTTTGGTAGCATTACAGATCCTCCACATCCAAAACTATATAAATATGTATGTAAGTGTTCCATTTAAACTACCGCTTTCGAAACATTGTTCCTTTATGGAATAGCCAACATACCTTTATCCTATGCAAACGTTATAGGTGAAGGTTGTAATGGAATTTACGGCTAAACATCCACGATTCATGAATAAGGATAAAAATTCAACCACCGAACCGAGCGTAGTCAAATAAAGTGTAAACACGGGCTCCAGGGAACCGCTCTGTTTACTGACCCTTGAGCCACCCGCAGTGATTGGCCAATTCCACTGCGATTGCTCCGCATTACTTAAACACCTGTTACAGTCATTATGCGAGGCGCGGACTCTTTCGATTTTATTTTCCGGGCGATACATCGAGGGAATGGCATTTAGGGCAGGTCACCACCAACAGTTGAGGTCGAATAGCCCACATTTCCATATCCGGGTCACATCTCTATTTCATACCTTTTTTTCATTCGAAAACGGCGGTTTGAGACCACGGATGCCGAGTGGGAAATCGAATCATATCCTATGAGCGATTTTCTCTTTTTCATCGTTTGCGGACCTCGATTTTACGACGAAATAAAAAAGGAGAAGGCTGGCGGTAACGAAGGGAGATGTAATTTATGGGGAGGTTTCGCTATGAATCCGTTTTAAAAATAGAGGGAGGGATATCGATTGATAATATGAGACCCCAAGTAACAAAAGAGCTGAGCTGTGCGAAGCTGTTCGGGGGAAGACTGACAAAAATGTAAGAACTGACCTGCGAACCACGATTTAAAGAAATCTATTTCATATCCATAAATCCTCTTTGAATCGAAATTTCTTGCAATCATCAGAATTACTTAACAGCGTTCAAACACTAAAATAAAATATAAACCATTAGGCTATAGATAAGGATTTTTATTCTTACGTAATAATGTCACGATGCAATAACCATTGAAGAGGACAGAATTTATTAAGTGACCAGATCAACATTTTATTTTAAAACACCCAAAGTGAGTCAAATTCTCCACTATTAAGTAGGAGAGTGAAACTGATCTAGAAAACCAGTTAAACTCAATTCATGTCTAGCTATTTACACAAGAAGTTCATTCAATAATAATACTTACTAATTTCCAAATAAATTTCAATTTGAAGTATGTCGAAAAAAAGCTGAGCAATGTTTATCTATCAAAAATAAACTATAATGATCTTATGATTAGCACTAATTTCACCTTATATACGTATAGCTGAAAAGATTAGCCTCATTTATGAGTATAGCAGAATATGGTTACCAAGATAGTGACCAAGAACATCTGCCAAGTACTTTATGTAAAATTATTATCTTCATCTAATTGATTTCCAGAAATCATATGGTACCAGATGCTAACAGTTGACGATGTTTTAACTTGCAGTGAAAAAATCCATAAAATGTCTCGGAATATTACAATTTATAAAACATTTCCAATATATATTTCAAGTGGAACCGAAAAAAAGTCGGAAAATATATCAAGGATATTGGAAAAGGTCGCTCAATGCAAATAACCGCAAAATTATTCATTGTTGCGGTTTATTGAATACGCGAGCGTTCCCACGCAGAAACCGCGGGAGTTCATATCCCTCTATTATAACAAAAGTTGATTTTAAGCTTCGATTCCGCTTAACCTGGGATTCTAAATTGAATGACCATCACATGGTAGATTCGACGAGTTTCACTCACACTAAGTTATTTTGTCTCATTTCTATTATATATAGACGTTTCTCCGGATGTACCTATATATATATATAGGGGATCAAAATTCTAACCATGTTCCACAAGTGCCACTGACTTGAAATTTTTACGACGTAGTGGCCATAACGTGGCCATAATCTCTAGAAAAAAACTGACTTTGAACCTCATTGTGATGGGTTCGATTCCAGAAGGCCCCAAAGTCCCGATTTTCTCCATAAAGATACATGGTGGGGATTTTCGATAATTTTTAAATAATACTGTCCGAATAGGAAGAGAATCAAAATTCAAGGAGCTTACAGATAAGGTTGAGAACTATCGAAAAATTAATGACATCTAATGAGAACGTCGTGGGTTCGATGCTACGACGATGCAAAAATCCCGCATTTAAAATACATGGGGATAGTTTTTTATTATTCGTTTTGATGCACTTATCGGAAGTTTAGGAAGTTCTTGCTCAGCTAGAAGATACATATATATTAAGAATCTGTTTAAGAAAAAAAATTACGTTAGATAATGACATCGAAAATTTTACAATTCACAGGGAGCCTGATTAAATAACTACATTCAGAAATTGCCACTTTTATAATTTGATAATTTGAGATAAAATGTGGTATAAATACATAATTCTTTCTTCCACGAAAGCTGAGATTTAATATGCTTAAGTTAGGTGCAGTTAATCTGTAACGAAGCAATTCACCAATGCAGTCGAATTCGATAAAACGCACGAAAATTAAAAATATATTAAAGTAGAGAATGTACAAATATAGAATTGCATGCAAAATATCGCAAATACAAAAATATAATGATTGAAAAATATGCACGATGTATAAGAATAAATAAAAGAGAAGATGAGAAACAACGCATTCGTCACATTAATATTGGCGAATGGCAGAAAACACCTGGAGTGAAGGCGAGATCGTATAATAGAGTACTGAAACCCTTTTTAGAATTCAAGCGCAAAAAGAAAAATGTGGAAATAAATACAGCTCTACATTCGTGAAAGAATTGATGACTCCTGAAGCGAGATCCGACAAAGGAAGCGCAAAGGCGATTTCACATCCAGCGGCATAACATCGACTTACACACATCCCTGGATGTATTTCGAATCCCATCACGTGCCCTCCAAGTATTGATCAACCGAGGTAATTTAGATGTCACTTGCTTCCACGACCGAAAAAGTTCTTCCACGGCTGATTGACGCACGAGAATTTTTCAACTTTTTCCCTCTCTCAGTGAACCAATCACCTTTCTCAAAAACCATTGACATCCCTTTCACCCGGCACTTTCCCTCCTGGCTCGCAGTCCGCACAATATACGATTTCCCGGGGGTGTTTTACCTCAATTCTCCGAGTTTGTCGATATATCAAGGTCAAGAGGCGGATGCTCCGAGAGAGTCTGCAGGAAAGTTTCCCTTCTTATTTTATTTCGGATTGTGATCTTCCTTAACGGATGCAGCGACACGCCTCGGTCGTTATGCAAAACGAGGGCGCTCTTTCCCTCCAATTCATTTCATTTACGTTTGGAACGAAGATAGATTTTCGGGAATTCTTCTGGGACTCGGAATGATTCCTTTGATCAATAAAACGAAGGAATTTCCTCGGAAACATTGGCATCCCCATGGAAATCGCATTCGGAGAGCAGGTACACACAAAAGAGAGAAAATAATGAAGCTGCAAAGAGAATGAAGTTGGTAATAGAAAAAAATCTGATGTGGCCAGCACATGACTTTCTCCATGTATATAAGATGTAAATAATTATCGACGACAGTATTTTCGAACTGTATATTCAATCGAAACTTGGAAGATAAGTGATTAATTTATATCATATTATCTTTTACGTCACAAAAATTATAAATAATGTTTTTCGGGACATGTTCGATGAAAAACGATGAAATTGGCCTTTCGTCCATAGAGCCCAGAGCGCCCACAAAGTACATAATCAGCAACTTCCGGTTTATCAGTATTTCATGAATAACTCCTAAACAATCAGTGATAAAAAATATGTTTCTTACAAAAGTTATAGTAAATTACATTTTCCAAAAAGTTTTATAAATAATAGTTTAATACTAAATATCATATTCATGGAGATATTTTGAAAACCGGAAATGAGCTTTGATGAATGAAGCTCGACTTCCGGTCAACCGATTTACTCCAAGAACTAATAAACTCTGATAGCACACACCACGATGCTATATATGAAGTTTGGTATTGATACCACAGATGATTTTCACGTTAGAGCGCCCACTATCACACACACACATACACACACACACATACACACACACACACACATACACACAGACATCATTCCGAAAATAGTCAAAACGTGTTCTATGAACCCCAAAACATGTATTTCCGTTGAAATTTCGAAGTCGATTTTTTTCATGAAAACAATACTTTCTCTATATGTACATGTGTATATACATCTATACATATGTATATGGAGAAAGTAAAAATATCACGATCTTTATACAAGAGGAATTGAGAATGGGGAATGATAGAAACTAACATCTAAAATATTTAGTGATAAATTAGAGAAGAAAGCTACAGAAAATAACGCTATATGTACAAATATTAGAAGATATAGGTACTGCTGGTAGTGAAACATTTATACGATGAATGAAGTTATAACCTTCTCATTAGCTGTTAAATTACGGTAAATTAATATAATAATTAAAAAATGAGTGGTCAGAATTATACGGTAGGAAAGATTCATATTGGTAATCAATGATAGAGCATGGGATCAGTGTGATACGAGGCATATGATATATCCCTAATTAAAGTTCAATTACTTCAGATACGGAGATTTCATCAAATAAAGCATTTTTATTTTAAAATTTTACAGGGCAACACTATGTTTCAGTCATCAATGATCTACAAAGTGAATCTTAAAGTATGTACTAAAGCTTCTATGACACTTATAAAAATACACGCAAGACTTTTTTCTAAATTTTCACTACATATATGGCCAAACATGCTTGTACATGACACATATAGCAATTAACGGCCCAAGTATATCTCTTTTCAAGGCATGCATCTACGATTTCAGTTTATACATGCCTGGTTTTCAGCATGAGTTAATTCGATAATTTCCAAGAATTTGAAAGACTAATTAAAACTTCTCAAAGACACCTTATTAATAATAATTTAACGGCCCATAAAGTACTGACGTACTTCCCCACAACGTTGATCATTGTCACAATGATTAAAAAAGAAGATTAATTTTCATTTAAAACATTTCCAGAGCAAGCCTTTTGCTACAAGGAACGATACTTTATTCAAACATCAACAGAACTACTTCAGTCTCCCAGAAAAGAAGGCGTTCCTTATATTATTTCAAATGATACCTGCCCGATTAATTTGATTAAAGGATAAAATGAGTCATTCATCTCGAAATAAACACAATTTTAACTGTGAATACATAAAAACGATCAATCTATACGCACTTAAAGATTCAGGCTTATATTATAAAGACGAACCCTTCAAAGAAGCTATTGTTGGAGATATCTGATCCTAATCATAATCCTTTTATATATAATACCCGCATGGAAAATCAGGCAGAAAAATTCTTTTCAAGAGCTCTTGCACGAAAAACTTCTTTCCAATAAAGTGCCGCTACGGTTTTAAACCGTAAACGATCCTAAAGAAGCCTACTCAAAACATATTCTCCTCACAGAAATAAGAGGGAAAGAATTTCAAAGTACTCGATCCAGTCTAGAGGACTCGTAGAGAAAATACTAAAAATAAAAAGAACTCATTGGCAATTATAAAAGAAATGCGCATCATGGAGGGAGTTAAGAGGGCTCTTTGAGGCTAAAAGAATAATGGACACTTCTCCTTTGAAAGGGGATAAAAAGCACAGAGATAAAAGAGTTTCGAGATCATGGTCAATTTGATACATCGCTCCAAAGCGGAGACTGTGGAGGATCGAAGTGGAGATACTCCGCTCAAAAAGCCAATCACGAGATGCGAGCAGAGAACAACGCGACTTCCCCGACAAAAATGAAAAATCGCCGATTAAATGGAGGATCTGAGACTTCCGCCCTCTGATGGGAGAATCTTGAACGAAAATTCGCCGTGAATTATAAGGCTTCTCTAGTCTTGAGGCTCTGATGGGAAGAAATCGGAAGTATAAAATGGAAAAATGTCTATTAGGGAACTTTGATTCAACTTTTAAAACGGCATCTTCTGAGCAATTCCTAAATTTCGTTTCAATTGGCAATTTTATATCATTTTTTCGCTTAAAAATCTTTTCGGTTGTGGAAAAACATGAAGGAAGTTATTATTACGTTATTCTAAGATTTAGCGGCAACGTGGGAACTTAAAATTAAACGTGTATTATGAGTTTTAACAGATATATTGGGTGAATACAGTAAGCTTTAACTTCATATTAGCGATCATTTTATAGATAATAATACAAACATTATGGGTGCTAATTTGAATTCTACAAAAATAAGTAATTGTTACTCGCATATCAACTTAAGTTCATCCCTCATGCATAATGCTTGCTTAGTTTTGGTTTTCCAACATAAAACACCCGTTTCAATTCTCGTGCTTCTATATGCACATATTTTAGGCTTTTAATTGGCTGCACAATCTTCCACATATTTCACAGAAGGCTATTCTCCATCTTCATACTAAAGAAAGCAGGCCGTGAATTGAGAATGAAAATGTTTACCTACAAATATTCTGTTTCCTGTAAAATTACCCGCTCCGGCCCTAACTATCTTCTATGCCCAATCCCTCGAACTAACACATACCTAAAATCCCTTTTTAATTTCGTCATCTAATTTCTGGAACAACCTGCCTTTACACATTAAAAATTCCACCTCCGCACCATCATTTAAAGAAAAACTGTTTCATTTCCTTTTTGTTTCTACAGAATTACTCTTATTACCATAATATTGGCATATTTTTTTTCTCATTATTCTTTCTTGTATTATTTTTTGTAAGCTGTCTATATTTTGTATTCGACCTATTGTTTATAATTTGTATTATTTATTTTTATGTGAGCAGAATTTGTATATTTTTTCTGCTCTTATGGGACTCATAATTCCAGAGCAAAATAATTTATTATTATTATTACTTCCTTTTCCCAGATTGATCAACACATCAGAAAGCTACTATCAGTAATGTGGGAGATATTGAAGTGTCGAAATGAGTGACATAAAAAATCAATTGAAATATGGATGAATGGTTAAAGCTTGGATATCACTGAATAAAAGCGACGAACAGTTGTCGATGGCTGAAAAATACAAAAGAAATTTTTTTCGATTCACTCTATTTTTATGGAAAATATGGGTATTTTTGAAAAGCTCCATCACCTAATACCGCTCCTTCCATAATCCACTTCTTTACTTATTCACATAACTCCCTGAGTGTGGGTTTAGGAGAGCTTAGCGTTGGAAGGCATCGGAGATAATCTCTCAGCTACAAAAATCAACTTCAATTACTTCCAGCAGGAGCATTTTATTTTATTACAGAAATTTCATTTGAGCGTTTATATCGGAAGATTAGTTTCTAATCGCTCGCTTTTAAATATTTTATTGGAAGTGCTGGAGAAATACTCCGTAGGTATTGAAACTTAGCTAGTTATGTCTCTTTAAATTTAATTGATGAAGTTTAATCCATTTAACTTTGTCTATTCTCTCTGAAATTTCATAATTTACGTCTTTTATATAAATGGCGACGTTCAGCTATAATTGTAGTAAAATTGTAAAATAAAATATGCCCAAGCTGAAAATAATGAATGAACAACTCGCTTACTCAATGGTTTAGCTGTTTTGTATAATTTTGGAAGTACCACTTTCATAATTACAATTACCTACTAAAGGTTTTCATAAAATTTATTTAGATAATATGAAATAAAAATTTTCATAATGAATATTCTTGATAGGATGTAAAGATAGAGGCGTCAACTTTACACCCATTGGATTTTTCTCATTCATTATTCCCCAACCTAAATTAGGAAAACAACTTCGAAATTGAGATTAACATCAGTATACAATAAAATTTAGCGGTATATAAGTAAAACAATACAAATATGAAAAGCATTGTCCTTTTCTCTAGTTTATCTTCAGCATATCACACTTCTCATGGTAAGAGTAAGGAATTATAGATTTTTTTCAGGAGTAGGAATAAATTTTGACTTTAAATAAAAAATATTAGATATTTAAAGGGAGATGAAAATAGTATGAACCAAGTCAATATTTGAATATATAACTCCCTATAGATATCATTTCTAGTAGCCCTTTAGATAAAATTATCGCAAATGATAATTCCGACGAGAAACCATCCACATCCCCCTATTTATAATGTATATTAAAGGACATCAAGGTAATATCATAAAATTTTAATATCTTTTACTAGTTATTTCGCTGATCAAGCGGTTAAAAAATAAACCAAGAGAAAGGAATACTTTTGTTTTTTTTTTAATTTATCCAAAATATCGAATCCTTTCAATCTTGAAAACAGGGCGTTACTCGGAAGTGATTAATTTTTGTGGATTCATGAGCCCATGCAGTGGGGAAGGATTACATCGACCACCCCGGAGCAAGAGATACTGCAATCAGAAATCGCAAATCTATCCCATAGTTAATTCATGAGCAGCCTGTTAGGAATGGAAATCCTTAATCCCGCGTAAAATTCGGACGCCGCTGCATCGTCATCGGCGATAATTACGTGCACCGAGACTCGCGTATTTTCAACGCGCATTTTTATATTCCGGCGCAGTACTACTCGCGAGCAGGGGCAAGAAAAAAAGTGAAGAACTCGTCAGCCAGAACATGTCCTACGTAAGCCATAATTTCGAATGCAATTTCGTTTCACGGTGGAAAACATCCAAAAAATTACGGCGCCGCATACGGGGCTCCTGCGCGATGTGGACGCCGCGTTGCATTATGGGTAATAACGCATCCAAAGCCTGCGTCGCAGCGGGCGCTACGCATTATTTGGGTTCTTAGCTTCATTCCCGAAACGGAAAAATTGGTTTAATCCAAAGCTTTTGCGCAGACTTTATAATCCATAGCATTCCCTCATTATGAGTTAAGTCTCTATTGGTTGCGAAGAGATTTCAGAGAGAAAGTATTTCTGAGTAATTTCGGAAACACTTTCCACACGTTTTAATTTTAACTTTACTTAAAAATATTTAGAGATATTTCCATTCTTTGAATTTACAGTTTCATCAAAATAGTCTCTTCTGTAGGATTTTCTAAGAAGTTAACTCGCTTTACCTGATGCGATATCTTTTGTGTGGGTGAGATGGATAACTTTGTTTTGTTTTACAAAGGTATTTCATTGGAATTATAAATAACTATCATAGAGAGTTTCATTATTTGGATATTCCATGAAAAAATCTTGTCACCCAAATTAAAAAGCATTCCCTAATAATTCAAATGCAATCCCTTAATTCATTTGACTATTCGAGACCAATCTTAAAAGAATCTCATCATAAATTCACAAAAAAACAAATGCGCAATTTTCGTTTCATAGTAATTTATCATGTCACATGCCTTGTCACTTTTACCTTATTTTATCCTATTTCAACCCACACAATTCCATCAATTTTTTCCTCTATCCTATTTTTTCCTTTTAGATCCTATTTTTTTATATCACCATCTTTACTATTCAGCCCAATTCTATTTTACCATATAATGCCACCACCTTACTGCTTTTCCATTATTTGGTAGCCGATTTATCACTTTCTGTTGTCTTTTTCTCACTATTTTGATTTATTCGTTTAATGTCTGTCTATGCTATCACTATCCGGAATACTTGGCTAATGTTCAATTGTTCCAAATTAATCAACAAAAATCCATGGAAAACGAACGATGTATTTTGCTACTTCGTTACTCCGTAAAATTCCACGTTAGTGCAGAGAAATTACTATTGAATGCAAATACACATCCACATTCTTACTGCAATCAAAAGAAATCACCAAATAATAATACCTCATTAGATTTCATATTATCACAGCTTTGAACCGCTGTCTATTTTCCACTTACTCTTCTCCTTTCTTTTCAAGTAAATGCCATCCGTAGTTAGTCAACTACCAAGCAAATCTCATACCACTTCATCATTGGACGGTACTAACTAGTAGACATGAATTATTGGACATAAAATATACATGTTTGCATCAATATCCATCTATGTTTTCGCGGGTTTTTTTCCCTCCCCTTCTTGTGTGGGCGTTTACCCGCGCAATGGATTTTTCTCCGAAAGCCTTCAGACGAGAAGTTTTCCCCAACATCCCAATTCTTTCATGCTATCTCTTTTATGTTTACTTTTTACATACACTTGTAATTTTTAAACATATTCTATCTATTGTAAGTAGGGCTAGATATCTTTAAAGGTTAGGTGTAAGAGACGCTCACATGGGCCTAACCTCGCTACTGAGACATTTATTTGTATATAAAGTGTAGAGGATGTACTATAATCGCGGTGGTGATGAAAATAAACCATCACCGTATATATTAAGATCTAAACAAACGATAATCCCAAAACCAAACTGTGAATTTTGTACATATTCTTTTTTGTATATTAGTTCAAAATTTTTTAGTTATTTACCGGAGAATATAACCACTGCTACAACAGAAATTAAGTTTATAAAATTAATTAAGGAGTATTTATTTAAATATGATGATATTGAATTTATGTTTAAAAAATTGTATGAAAACTATTTTGTTGAATTTTATGAATTCATTATTATAATTTATTTTGTAAATTTTTAATACGCATGGTCTACATTTTATTTTATGTTATGTAACAAATTAAATGGCTTGTGTATTATTTGCCAAGTAAATGAAGAGTCGGTAACCCCGAAAAAAGGTGGTTGTCACCTTAGGGGTACCTATATTCCTGACAATTGTTGTATAAAATGTAATTTATACAGGGCTGAGGAATAAAAAGATTTTATTATTATTATTATTATTATTATTAAATTTTTTATTATTATTATTATTATGAACAAGACTGAGGGAAAGGCAAATGAAATATACATATTCCTCTTTCTAATGCCAAATTAAAAATAAAAAATATTCCACCACACACCCGTAAACATATAGTAACAGGTAGCATTACTGTATGCTACGCATTGTTCTGCTTCAACGTATTTTTTCCCACACTTTCCAATGACGTTCCCTTCCATACCACACTTTGCTGCGGTACTCATCTATTTTCCATTTCACACTTCCTCATCCCCTCGTGTTAACCAACGCGCGTGCACCTTTTTTCATTTCGGAGAAGAACATTTCCCATTCGAGGCAGCGATTGCGTTGGCCGAAGATGAGCACTGGCCTCTTCCTTCCGCCCTCCACTCGTAATTCGCAGAGTCACGGAAATGAGGATTCGTGAACTCGCGTCCATGATCTCCCTTTCGCCTTTTCGCCCTGGCGCAGTTAGTTCACAGAGCGTCCGTGACGTGGATAAAGCCGACTCCGCAGATCCGTGAGTCGCGTCACGAATGCACGCGTTCGCAACGCCAATCTTTTGGTAATCGTCCTCTTCCCATTCACGGTGCGGCGTCATATCGAATGCAGTCTGTTCGTGAGATACGCCGCAAATGACCAGCGACACTTTCACGTGCGAGGATAATCTCAGATGCATGGGGCAGATGACGAAATGCCACGGTACTCGCCAAATATTTACACGCACCAATATCCTGGCTGTTGGCTTTTCGACAGGGGAACGAGATGAGGAAAAGTTGGGTGCTCCAAATTTTATAACAATAATTGACAGGAAGAAAACATTTTATTTTTTTTCTCTATTTTTGGGATGCATCATAGAATTTAAAATTTAGGATAAAATATAATTTGATATTCTTTGAAAACATTGGATATTCGATCCATCAGGGGAAAAAAAACAGAAGGGAAGGCAAAGACAGAAGATGTTGGATGGCATAAATGAGTGGGGTCAACAATAATACAATAAGGAAATTAAGTGGATGGCGCTGAATAGGGATTTTTGAGTGTACATGAGCCCACTGAAAGGCAGAACACTCATGAATTAATCATTCCACATTATTTTTTCCAATTTGGACCAACACATTACTTTAGAATGGTGCCCAAATAGAGTCTTAAAATATGGCATAATGTAACGAATAGTAACGCAAGATAATTTTTCTCACTACGGTTATCGATAAGGTTTAAGGAAGTGTTTTAAATAAATATAATGCCTTAACTGCAAATATAATATTAGACAGAAAAAATACCTTTACTTCTTATTAACTAATAAACGGATTTACTGCTATAAGGATCAATTCTACGTGTTTAACTCTATCTTTGAAACAATTGAGTAAAATTTTGTAAGGAAGGATACCGATATTGTAAAGAGTGCGTAAATTAATCACATTCCGCGTATCGGAACTCAATTCAGAATACTGCTTACATCAAGAAGACAGTATCTCTCCTTACAGATTAATTACATTCACATCAAAAATTTTCTTAAAGGAAATGTATTCATTAGAGCATTAGTAAACCACAACGTTAGTGCTACCATGCAATTGATCAGAATCTGAGAAATATTGAAGAGTATTTTGATCAGTTTACATTTTGGTACAAATAGAACCAACTATGTGATTAAAACCTCCTTCGATAGAGAGAACAATTTTCAACGTTCGGAACGGACTTGATCCATCCCCGACTCTTTGACAACCACGCCATCAAAAGACTTGGAGGTTTAGACTAGTCTGACAGACAACATGACAGAAAAGTCCAGCGCACTTCAACACCTACGCATTAGGATCATTGACAACCAGAAGAGGCGGTAAAGCCTTCACGGCAGACGCGATGAAGGGGTTGTCACTAACAGGATATCAAGGAAGCCAAAGAATGCTATTCCTCACTAAGTCCAACCAGTTTGAAAGATTTAATTTTTATTTGACCTAACGAGTGTACGTTTAATTACTTGGTGTATATATGCGTACGAATCCGCTCAGGGACTTCAATGTATAAAATATTCAATTTTAATTGAAGTATACACAATTAATCAAAAAATATTCAGTTTTAATTGAAGTATACGCAATTAATCAAGTTTTGGTGTTAAATTAGTAAAACATTCATTTATATGAAACTTAAACT
Source organism: Sympetrum striolatum (assembly GCA_947579665.1). Lineage (NCBI taxonomy): Eukaryota > Metazoa > Arthropoda > Insecta > Odonata > Libellulidae > Sympetrum > Sympetrum striolatum. Next base: position 54,668,630 of record OX388348.1, on the reverse strand, counting down.
ATAGAATCCTTATCCTATTTAAGACTTCTAATTATCTTTAAAGCATTCACAGCATGATTATTTGCCAAAAAATACACAACTTCGTAATTTCCATTAGCTCCACTTTTCAGATATTAATTCGTGACAAAAAATTGTTAATTGTACCTATGAAATAAATCAATATTCCTAAAAACGGCCAAAAACGTGTAATATTGTCTACATCAAACTTCAAAGGATTCTCTTGTGTCGAAATTCTTTCAGCTTAACGCCAGAGTCCGGCTAAATCACACCTATTTGACGAGAAATCGAAGGGTTTCTCTTAAAACGGTTATGTTCTTAACACGTTCTTAAGTCTGGAAGCCATTTCAGACGCTGAGAAATCATTTCATTCACTTTTTGATCCTTGTAAACAGATGTTGTGGCTCCTCAATTTGTCAAAATATACAGTGCATATACATAGCTGTCCAAAAATAAATAAACATTTAGTAGTAACTCAGGGAATTCCATCCCACGGATTAAAAGTATTGGAATTTAAAGGAATCTTATTTGGCCTTACCTTCTCCACAATAAGTATCTAAGTCATCTGGTCTGGTTGTTTTAATATACTTGTGGACCGTTGGAGTGAAGTATGAAAGTGAATCTTGGATATTATATCGAAATTTTCCTTATATTTTCTCACCCTCAAGTCAAGATCAGACCAACACCTTTATCTTACAGTTACAGTCTCTATTAAAAAGTAATAATACTTTATATTCCTAACACATAAATTCAGATCTGCTATCAACGATGGAAGGAATGATTCTTTTATTAAAATCAATATTCTAGTTACGACCACAATAGTCGTAAAGAAGAATTATCCTCAATAACTGGAGTGAATAATTAGGAATAAACTCTGAATCAATTATTACCATAAATGGTACAAGAATGTTAGATGTATATAATAAAGAAGAGCCTTGAAATTTAATTTCAAAATGCAAACTGAGTTTGATGAAATTCTCATTAAAACAATGTCATAACTTTGACAGTATTAGAATATTTCCGAAGGGCTCTCAATTGACCAAGATAAAAAATAATATCCACAAAACAGAGGATTATTTTGAATTTCTACTTGAATGGAAGTTAAATTTTGAATGCCATTTAACCTATCAAAAACCTCAATTGTACCAAACGTGAATAAATTAACCATAAATTGTATTCCAATTGAAAAAGCGTTGCCTCTGCTTTGGTAAGAAGGATTCCGTTATCTGTTGATTATAGCAAACATTTATCAAAGGGTGTGTGAAAAGCGAGAACCACAAGTCATTTGGACGGTTTAATTAAACATTAATAGTTTTATTTTATTCAAACATATGTTTCCAGACCTGAAAACAAATTGTGTTCTCAACAAAAGCCCTTTAATCGTACCAATCGATGTTCGGCAAAAAATTGTACCACACTCACAAAAACAAAGCAACTTTTTCACATGTTTCTCCCATGCAACAAAAAATATTTAGATATTGATGGACATGTTCGATAGGCTTACAAAATAATAAAACTCGCTAATTGGTATCAAATATTTAATATTTACGCAATAATTCGCGGGACATACATATCGCGAGAGGCCGTTCGATAAATAAACCATTACACGCTTGATTTGAGATGCATAAACATTAAATTCGAGCGATTCTGACTCGCAAAGCTGCGCATCCAATTATTCGGCGAAATTCGGATACACCGTAATTGAAAAACTCGTCGCTTTTGCGGGAAAACGTCGACGCCTCCTTCTGGGGATTTACTTTTGAGTCATTGAGAGATTTTGAGTACTGAAAGGGAAATAGGGAGTGGAGCGGAAAAAAGCGTTTTGGAAGGATCTTGGGAAATAGCGCCAGAGTCAAATGTCTCGAAGCATTGCAGATGAAAAGGATCCTTGCATAGATTTTCATCTGAGGCTCGCCTTCAGTAGCAAAAGATGGAATGTGACTCGCCCTACGGCAACTAATGGTTCTACGGGAAGGAAAAAAAGTACCTGGAGCCAACATTTAAGCTAAAAACAGGAAATCGATACACTAATCGATGAACTATATAGATAAAAAAATATTCTTAAATTGAAATTATCGATGCTACGATATTGTTTCAATGAAAGCCGAATTATAGTAATATAAGGAACAAAATAATGAAGCGAAGAGTATTGAAGAAATTACGCAATAAAGGAGAAGTGTATGATATCACAACATACTATTATTTATTGATATTATTCATAATAATACTCTAGCATATGATACGGCAATTTTCTAAACTGTCCTTAATATGAGAACATTGTTAAGACGATAATTTAAGTTTTAGACGGAATGGCGCAATAGGAATTGAGGGTACCATTTTACTCTTATAGACCAAACTATTAAATAAATTGCTTGACAAATAAATATTGGCTTCTTCTCTAATGTTCTTCTTCAGTATAAACATTAAAACTCCAATATTGAAAGAGAGAATAGGTTATAATCATAAATTACAATACTAAACATAATTAAAATTCTAAACATGGTTTAAAATCACCAAGAATGAATGGACAGTATAATATATAAAGCAGCCATAACTAATAAAGTTTATTCATAGACAATATTTCATCATCCAAATATCGACCTCCTTCCCTTTATACAGCCATCGAAGCTCTATCGACCGGAGCGAAATCAAAGGGTCTAATTCCAGTGAATTCATGCTTAGGATCGATCACACTCTTTAAGAAGGCAGAAGAAGTTTTTTGGTGTTGGTATGATCATTCAAAATACATCTGCATACGGAATTAGAGGTTTATGCTGTATTAAAAGATAACAAGATTTTTTTCCTGTGGTGATTCTATAAAAGCTACGTAGCTAAGATATACTGGGTTGGTTTATAGATGCAATGTAGACTTCTCTAGAAATTGCAGTCTCATAGTCTAGACTTTTCATGAATTCTTTCTGTCATTACTTGTTTTCATAACAGAGAAGCAATCTATGATTCATATATGATTTTTTAAGGAATTTTTATTTTGTAAAAAGCCCACGGTATATAAATCATTGAAATAAATTTACTCCAATAAAAATTGAAAAGTAATATCGGTATCTAGTGCTTTCGGAGCGAACAAATTTCTAGGGATACGATTTGTACGCTTGGGAATCGTTGCTATGCATGTCTATGATAGCGCCACTCTCCGTATTGCCCTTTCTGCATGTCCCTCACATGAAATTCTAACAGTCAAGCAGTAATCCTCGCGAAATGAATTCTGTCCGGACCTCTCCAAAAACATCAAAATCCGCCCATAGGAGCCATTAAAAGAATAACATCTCAGATCTGCAAGAAAAACAAAAATGAAGAACAAAGGAGGGGCCATTTCGGAGGAAACCCAATTTCTTCGCCGTTCTTTTGGATTCCTTCCAGATGACGTCTTTTTCGCTTCTTCAGGCCCAAGACACTTCTCTCAACGGCTAATAAACGTCTTGAAAACTCAGACGAAAAAATCGATACGGAAATTTTTAAACCAAAGAAATGAGTGATTAAAGTTCGCATGTATATTTCAGTGATTATCAATAGAGCATAGTAATTCATTGAAGGATACCACCTACGATGACTAATAAGACGGTATTTTTCGTGCATCATTTTTGGCATGAGAATAGGTTACCCTTCCAAAAAGCTTTTCTCAGCCTTTTTATCTCCTTTTGCCAAGAATCCAATCTTCCACGATTCCTTCCAAATTTACATTTCACTCGAAAACTGGGAGTTGACAGCTCTTTAATCAAACGTTGTTCTCCTATTTTAATGTGTATCCATACGGTAGCTCTGTACACCAACGATTCGTTTCTCTAGATTGTATCTGAAAATTACTTCCTCTAAATGTAAATATGCAGCAGAAACTTTCCGATAAATTTAATACTTCAGATAAACATTCGACCGAAAATTTTAAGAGTTTGCTATTTTCAGTCCATGCAAACAATTAGGAAAATGGGGGCATTCGAGAATAAGGGAAAAACTTTGTCATCGTTCCAATTCCGTGGAAGGATTTATCCTTTTATTAATATTACATTTTATACTCTTATAATTCTTAACTTTTACTCTACTCTTTTACACTTAGCATGCGCCCAATCGAATGTTCGGATATTTTCTCATTTTAGCTAAATTATTTTAAAGGTCAACTTCGTAACAATATTCTATTCCAGAAAATAAGATCATGAATTCCTGTTAACAATGGGTTTCCATCATATTTAATTGATTGGGATGTAAGAATTGAAGTTCAAATTTGTCGGAAATATTTCGGAATAAAAATATGCAATCCTTCAGTCTTTATTATGCATCAGAGGTGTATAATTATTTTTTTGTACCGATAGGTGTTCGTTTTTTCATTAATTTATTGTAATTTAACAAAATATTCCACTATGCTCATAATTATGTATTTAGCAGCAGCTAGCTAGAAGCAGCATGAAGCATGCATGCATATTATTATTATTAGGGTCTTTATTAGGCCTATATGCATGCATGCTCCATGTTTAAACCTAAACGCGCTGTTGGAATTAAAAATACCTTTCAATGATCTAATAATTCAGAATGTTTACTAAAGTTTATATACTCGTACTTTCAAAACATGGGAAATTCTTGTATGAAAGCAATTTTTAGATAGATAATTTGAGATATTTTTTTGGTTGGAAAATACCATTTTACAAGTATTGAATTTGATTCCCACAGCTGAAGATGTCACTCCACACTTATACTACTATTCAAGATTTCCCTCTCACATTTCTCTTTTTTCTCAACCAAATTCATATTTGAAGCTGTTTTCATTTAAAACAAAAAACAAATTCATAATTAAATGTGAAAATAATTTTCATCTTTTAAAACGTAAAAAATTACTATGATAAACTGCCAAATATTAAAGTTGATAAATCCATGCTGATCATATTACAAGCTAGGTTTTTTTTATGTCAGTCTTCTATGCTGTTGCTGTAAGAAAGATGCAACTTAAAATTAAAAAAACCTTGAAAAACTGAGTTATAAACATTATATACGTCATTTTATACTATCTGCCTACGAGCATTGCTTTTATAGTCTATTCGAAGTCCGCAAGGATTGGTAAACTATATTGCATAATATCTTTTCCATCAATCAAACGCGCTGCTTATTGAGAATAGTACAATAAAAAGGACTGTTCATACTCTCTATGACGTTCCCCAGTCTAAGACTCAGATATCTGGGGCACTGCAGTCAGTTTTCACGGAGCACCCGAGCAACACTTAGTATTCGGAGTAAGTATCAAATGAAATTTCCGCCATAATGGCTCTCTATTTTACACCACCCGAGTGTAATTACGCTGCCGTCCTTCCTCAGTGAAACCCGAGTTGCGTGCAGACCACACTCGAGCGCGTCTTTGAGCTCCTGTGTTTCAGGATGAAGCTGCGGATCTCCGGAACACTGATCTTGCGGACAACAGTTATGAAGGAGGAGAATTCGTACTCCACCGATAACCAAGAGAGTCATTGGAGTGGATACGCAGCGGCCGCGATTGCTCCATTTGATGGTTTTACGACGCAATCGCTCGCAATATACGGGTCCCGTGGATTTCTTGACTGGAAGTGGGTTGGGAATCGCGCTGTTTTTTTCCGACTACGCAATCATTTTCGTCTGATGGGAAAAAGCGATAGGATCGGGAGATGAAAGGATAGAGGTATATTACAGCCGCCCAAAATGGCAGATTGGGCAGAAACATCGAGAGCGGAATGAACGGTAATGTGACATCCGATTATACGACCATGGAAACGAAAACAACGGTGGGTATCGTAGTTATGTCGAGGTACTTCATCATTTGCCTCAATACGTACAGACTTCAGCCATAGGTCATTTAAAGCTTAATCTAGATTAGGGATATGGTTTACCTTATAAAAACAGTATACTATCACAAAAATTATAATTAAACATGGGGAATTTCAAACGGTACTAAATCTACCGAGAGAAATTATGCTCACTAAATTTCAATGGAGAGCGCAAATATTCCAGCTTTATCATAGCATACCTGAGGTTAAAATTCTGAAACAAATTCCATACGCAATACAGAATATGCTGTCTAACTGTTCATCTATAGATACAAAAACTCAAATTAGCAACATTACCTGTTTCCGCATATCATATCATTATTAGTTAATTTAGGATAGGATCGGTTAGTGAAAGAATAATTAGCGACTTAATTTCACTGTTTTCTTCGTCGTTGACCAATCTTACAGCTGCAGAGTTAATGCTTAAAGCTGATGATATCGTAGTTCATCTCATCCGATTGGGTTTCGTTCCATTTTTACTTTCTCCATATACGAAGTATAGAGAAAGTATTGTTTTCATGAAAAAATTCGACTTCGAGATTTCAACGGAAATACATGTTTTGGGGTCCCTAGAACACGATTTGACCATTTTCGGAATGATGTCTGTGTGTATGTGTGTGTGTGTGTGTGTGTGTGTGTGTGTGTGTGTGACAGTGGGCGCTCTAACGTGAAAACTATTAGTCGTATCAACACCAAAATTCATATATAGCACTGTGGTGTGTGCTGTCAGAGTTGATTAGTTTTTCAAGTAAATCGGTAAACCGGAAGTCGAGCTTCATTCATCAAAGCTCATTTCCGGTTTTCAAAATATCTCCATAAATATGATATATAGGTATATTGTATACCCAATAAAAGTTTTAGATAATGTGTTTTACTATAACTTTTGTATTTAAAATATTTTTGTATCACCAGTTGATTAGGAGTTATTCGTGAAATACTGATCAACCGGAAGTAGCTGATTATGTACTTTGTGGGCGCTCTAACATAAAAACGGTTTGTTGGATCAACACCAAATTTCATATATAGTATTTTGGTTTGTGTCGTTAGAGTTGATTAGATTTTGGAGTAAATCGGTTGACCGGAAGTCGAGCTTCATTCTTCAAAGCCCATTTCCGGTTTTCAAAATATCTCCATAAATATGATATTTAGGTATATACTATTATTTATAAAAGTTTTAGAAAATGTAATTTACTATGACTTTTGTATGAAACATATTTTTGTATCACTGATTGTATAGGAGTTATTTGTGAAATACTGATAAACCGGAAGTTGCTGATTATGTACGTTGTGGGCGCTCTGGCCCTGGGGCAAAATGCCACTTCATCGTTTTTCATCGTACATGTCCCGAAAAACATTATTTATAATGTTTGTGACGTAAAAGGTAATAATAAATAAATTAATTACTCATCTTCAAAGTTTAGATGGAATATAGAGTTCGAAATTACTGTCGTAAATAAATATTTACATCTTATGTATGGAGAAAGTCATGTGCTGGCCACATCAGATTTTTTTTAATACATATGAATTGTGCATTGAATATGATTGAATTCCATATTTTGTGAAATAGCTAAAAGAAAACTACTACCAAAATAAATATTCCATTTAATTTCCAGGTAAAAATAAAATTTAAATTCTGTATTATATTTTGTAATGATGGATGCATAATGAAACTAGTCTCTGACTTGAGGTATTTTCTGAAACATTCTTTCTCTCGTCGAAACAACCTAAATTTTCGTAGGAAAACTTTACATTAAAATAGAAACGCAGTATGTAGCATGCAAAAATAGTGGAACCTTTAAAAATGCAATAGTGATTCTTTTTAATGCACTTTTTGGTGAGCCATCTGCCAGTGGGATGGATACTCATTTCTTTCCTTTATTCTGTTAAAGTTCCTTTTTCAATGGATCTCTAGCGGAATGGATATAAAGAGTGAGTATGTTTTCCCGAAATTTTGACCTTCCTCTCTTTCAGTAGGTACCGTAGTATTTTTTTAACTTCTGAGAAAGAATAATGTTACGAATTGAAATCAATAGAGCTAATTGTAATGCTATGAAACTAATGTAAAGTAAATTGAAATATTTTAAATTTCTTCGAAAGCTTAGGGTATTTCACACACATGGAGCCCTAACGGCAATTAAAACTAGGGCCGTTTTTAAGAAAAGCGATTTACCCATCCGGTATAGCTACAAGTTCTAGTTGATGGGATTAAACTATTGACAACACCTACATGAAATAATTTAGTGAGTGAGAATTAACAATAAGTCATAAGTTATTCCATCATAGTCAAATATATAAGTTTAATGAAAAATCGAGATAAGTTTTCTATGGTGTTTTTTGTACTATGTTCTTTTATGTGTTCAGTCACAGTAAATACGCATTTTTCATTTTCTGTAATTCTTTTTTGATCTTTCATCTGCCATTTTCCTTACATTTTCAACCAGACTTAGTTTATCCGATACTCTTTAAAAATAAAGGAATGATTAGAATCTCCGTTCTGTAACCATAAATTTTCAAAGAAGCCACAAATAATATTCCAAACGGAAATTATTTTTTGAGGCTCTGGCAGTGAAAAAAATAACCATTCTTTTCATCAACGCGTCCCTGAAAGCTCAGCCTAAACGAAAATCTATGAGAGCATAAGAGAGGCGTCACTTCCCACCGTGATAGTCCTCGATCTACAACTTTTTCATTCCCCCGAAACAGCGAAAAAAGAAAGAAATGTCGGACGAGAGAAAATTACTCTCCACAGCCATTTCGGAGGAGGAATTCGCTCCGAAAATATTACAAATGAGAACGTAAGGGATTCCGTTTTATTCCGACGTGGAAGGTTCAAAAGGCGGTTGACCGAAAGGATTTTTTAGAGTCACGGATCCTCGTGACCTATTTCGTGAGCATAAAAGGGGGAATGTGAATCAATTCGGGTAACAATGACGAGGAGGCTGATGTGGCATTTGTTCTCTGAGAAGAGCTGATGGCTGATACTGTAATTTTGGAACTCATCCACGCCAACGCGCCAAACATCTCGCGAAGAGTGCTATTGGGATTCTTACGTTACTCAACGCCTTTCCAGCGATCGAAGTAAAAACTATTAGGCACCGATACGAAGATTTCGAGTCTTTGCACGTCTATTGGGAATTCATATTCATCACTATGATTCTGTTTTAGCCAAGTAATGTAAACTTGTAAAAAAACACGATGAACTCAGGATTGACTCTTTACATGTATCAATAGTATACATTCAGTTATTTTACGTAAAATTAATTGTCTAGATAAGTAATATACTTTTATTTATACAGCATGGATCGATTGGATGTTATTTTACCCGGATTTCACATTGATGGATGAATTTAAATGCTTTCTGCTGTTATTTTTCCGAATATAATGAATCACTAATAGTTGATCTGTTCACGATGTTTCTCGCCAATGTTTTCCTTGCAAAATTAATACCGTTGTCTGTAACGATCTTTATTTCTGTTTTGTGAATCCTTAATTATCAAATATTCAATCTCTTTCTGTTTTCCCAAAGTGATGATAAAAATTACTGCACAATATTAATATATACAAACTTTACTTAGTTTAATATATAAAAGCAAATGGCTTATTGTAGAGTCGGATGCTTGAAATAATGTAAATGTGGGTGATACTAAACAGACATACGTTGATTGGGATTATCTAGAGCTGCGGTCGTCAATCTTCTGTGTGAAGCTGCTGGTGGTCCGTGCAGAAATTTGGACATAACATGACATTTTTCTGTTAATTATACTTTATTATTATATTCTAATTCCTTTTCGAGCAGGAAATTAAAGTAGACGAGTGACTAAAATCGTGATACTTCAAAGATAGATAATTCCTTTATATGAGTTCTGAACTTTAAAAAACTTCATATTAGAGATCCACAGGATTCAAAATTATAAGATCAGTGCTCCAAGAGTTATAGAAGGTGCATGACCGCTAATCTAAAGAGCGTCTGAGCTGAAAATCTTTTCTTACGATGGTAGGTTTTCCGTCACTAAGAAAATAAAATTTTAAGGAAGACATCTGATAAAAATTTAAATTTAAATACTTTGGAATTCTATCGAGAATGTAAGGGTACTTAAGAAGATAGTACGTTTTATTTAAAATTAAATGTAATCGGGTGTTTAAAAATCATGAGGAAAGTTTTTTTTAAACTTCTAACCGATCGATGTAAATGCGAGAGGAGTTGGGCACTGAGATAGTCATTTCATAAACATTTTTATCCGCATGATTAATGATTATGATTTCAAAAAATCGTATATCTCTTGCTTTGAAAGAAGGTTATATCTCAATTGCAACGAATCATCAATTCGCAAGAGATTTATCAGATTATTAATTTATCCTCATTCCATTGCCTTCTTATCTTCCTCATCGGAATATCTCGGATTCGACTCGCAACGCCTAATGAATTAGGGACACTCATTAAAAATAATTGGAACTTGGGATAAGCTATTCGAAAAAGAAAAATCTGAAAAAAGCATTACCTCTTTCCTTTGGGCGATTCTAGGATAGTCAGGCTCGGGAAATCATTCATTACATCTAATTATATTAAAAAGTTACTTTTCTGAGAGAACTTACGCGTCAGAAATTCTAGTTTAAGAAAGATCTAAAAGAGCGATTTTAATTATATGTCTGACTCTTATGGAACTTTGAGATCGAAATAGCAAAGTTTTCGTGGATAAAACGCAGATATCATTTCGATAAATAATCTCTGAGAAAAATAAAATTAACCTTCTTGGTAGGAAACCTACGTAGGCACAAATTGTACGAAAAATATGAGGTTGATTTTAAGATGGCAATCTTCATATCTAAACGTTCTTTCCAACAAATTTCTTGAGCCATTCGTGGAAAATAATATTGCTCCGTCAAGAGAAGCCAGGTTGACGCAAGAGAAGCCCAATGATCTCTTTATAAACCCAAAAAGAAACGTCATCTCGCAAAATTAATTCCAAATAGCTGCCATTTACAGATACTGCTTTAGAGGTAGACTGACCAGATTTTAAAATTGTAACGTTATCCCAATAATGAATTTTCATACCTCCAAAACTGCGTAGCTATAATACATTTAATTTATCACGATATATGCGCATAAGCATGTTGTTTAAAGACTAAATTACCCGAAGAAAATTAACTTTTAACTATAAACCAGCTAATGATGGCTGATTAGTAACTAAACTGGCTTATTTTAAAAATATATGTGAAAATACTTATTTTAGGTATATTAAACACCGACTTTTCCATAACTTTTAACAGTCTTTAATACATTTAAATTTCTTGTATAACCTTGGATTATGTTTTACGATTTCCTGTGCTGAGTAAAATTTAATTTCCATAATTCTTATACGTAGGTAATATCAGGTCAAAACGGATGACTACAATGTTTAATTTGTACTTTTCTTTCGACACTTAATACAAATTCAGCTGTAATGCAGCACAGTTTCTTTGATTCGTAGTTGCTTCGCTGTATACAAATCTGTGAATGAGAGCAGAAATCCGAATGAAAAGCAAAAGAATCCGTGATAAAAGGTGCACGGTGACGCCAGGATGAACTCGAATGAACCCTCACCGTGTGACTAAGTCAGTCGTGAAAGACAGGAGGCGTCATTTTCCAAAATCCACCGCAAGACGTCGAGCTGAAATTGAGCGGTGACGTCACGCCATCCGAGACACTGCCTCTAACTTGCTAATGGCATTAGAAGAGTACGTGTCGCGACATAAGACGTACTCCAAGTGAGCCATTGGTATCCCCCATAGTGGGACGCAGACCCCATTCTCGAGAAAAATCTTAGGAATTTCGAGCATCCCCTTCTGTCAGCCTCTTACTATTCCATCTGGTCCATTCCCTCCCTAACTTATCCTTCTTTTGTCCCCACGCACACATTCCCCTTCTTCGGCCATTCATCGGAGTTAGCGATGCGATGCACTCCTAAAGGTAATTCACCGACGAAGTTTTTCATTCAGAAGAGTTTTTGAAGTCTTTTTCGTTGACATTATTTTCCCTAAAATTCCGTTCCGCATTCATTACTCTCTTTTATATTGCAATTGTACACTTTTCCTTGTATTCATTCATGCCTCGTGGGTAATTTATTTTTCAATTTCCTCCCGTGTTTTTCCTTTGAAACTCCTGCTTCATTGAATTATTTTCAAACTTGGTTTGTGCTCATGGCATCTCCTCCAGTGATATAAAGAGATCCGTATCTGCAACCCCTCGCTTTTATCACGACGATGCTTGAAATTGTATACTTTAGAGAAGAATCAGCATTTAGCGGAAACTTTGCAGTCGAAAAGTTACCACCGAATGATCTGATATAGCTGCTTTCTCTCTGAACGCATCTTTTTAGATGTAAAATAATTGAAAATGGAATTATATTGAAGTTTTAATTTCGTGTGGTAATGATTCATAAATATTACTTATTTTTTACGTAATCTTTTTAGCAAAACACGAAAAAAAAACGCTTTGTAATGCAAGAAATGGAGATTTATCACTTTAAAATGAGTATTTGGATTCATACCTGGGGTGGAGTGACCATAAACTTATTTAAAACCTTTACCCATGATAACAAGAAAAAAATATCCATTTGTCTATGTAACTACTGTTTAGATTAACTACGGCAGGCAGAAATTATTTAAAAAAATCTTAACAGATAAATGACGGCATCCTTTGTTGCATTTGATTTTCACCCCCCCCTCTCATCATCCAAAGAACTAACAACTTCAGGGGTATTTGAGTACTCCGAGTACATTGTAGATTAAGTCTTTTTCGCTTTTATATAGGCTAATCTCTGCTTAATTTATTAAATTCTATCCAATTATAATAACTTATATTTTCATGACTCTCTCCCAAATAGCATAATGTATACGTTGGTAAGTTCAATCCAAGAAATGAAGAACTGCTTCCAAAAATACATTTTTAGACTTTTATTCATCGATTTCGAGAGTTATTGCTACAAAATTATGCGTTAGAAGTCTCCGAATAGAGGTTTACAATATTATTTTTGTTACAAATGTATTCCTATAATTTTTCTGTCTCAAGGTACTACCTTTGTTTTATAGCAGGTCCGCTTAGTTCTTTTTAAACTCACTTTTTTGGATAGCCTTATTTCCCCTCCGTATTTATATTGGCGCCATCTTTATATTCTCCCCCTTAAACCCACGCATCTTCCCCGCATACCTAAGTTCAATTCTCTCTCTTCGCCTTATCATTTTTGGACCTATTCTTTTCCATTTTTCCTCTCAATCCCTTCATTTTTTCGAAGTGTTATAGTCTTCCTCACCCTTCGCACTTTTCCTTGCTTTATCTTTAATGAAACATCTCTAAAAAGTTTCTGGAAGAATAATATAATTCTTCTTGGCTACCACTTTCAGCAGATTCTATATATATATTTCTGATATTCATTCGTATTAAGTTATAATTTAAATTGAAATTCCCTTTATTTTAAGAAAAGGATTACTTCGATGGTTACTTTAAGTTATCCAGCAACTTAACTCCTGATTTTTTCAGCATTTTTATGGATATTTAAAAATTTGTTACAATATATCCCTTTGGCAAAATATTTAGACTTTGACTCCCTACCACATAGTCTTGTCGAAATCAACTGATTGTAAATATCTCTCTTAATCATTTTACTTGTATGAACTTTAAATAATAAATGAACATAAGAATTTCAAATTTTATTACTATTTCAGTTTGTTCCTTAATTCTAGGTAATTGACCACTAAAGTGATGCAGAGAGTGATTTCTTTATCCTAGGTAATGAAAATTAATAATTTATCCTGAAATAATAACTACAAGAATTAGCAAACCGCAGCATCCATAGAGCATATATCTGTGAGCACCCATCACACATAAAATTAATGCATCTCGAGTTCCTCTAAAATATTCAACGAGAAATATATATGACTGAGAGAATCCTAAACCTATCTTCATACGTCCTATCTTGCAATCGTTCAATGTAGAGTTTTTAAATAAGCAAAATATTTCTGTTTCCTCAAAATGTATTAAATGTCAAACAATACTTACTTTGTAAAATATTCATAGTATGGAAGAATTTTAATAAAATAAATTACTTATTGTAAATATGTACATAAGTGTATACTCCTGTAAACGCTTGTAATTTAGATTTTGTAATTTGTATTAACATGTATTAACTATATGACGTATCCTATACATACATTGTACGTCATTGGACAAATAATAATTATTGTTATTATTATTTTCCGCTATAATTCCTTCCATGGCTCCTCGAAAATTTCCTCCAACAACCCTCCAACTTTCCCCAATGCACTTCCGTCCATTCTCGGGATTCGCTCCTCCTTCCCTTACTCCGAGTAATCCACCTTTGAGGCACCTGCCGCAGAATCTCGTTACCAAAGGACCAGGAAGGGGTTTTCTTCAGCCCCATTATCCCGTGACACCGACGGAATACGTGAAATGGAAGAGCGGGAAGTTGCGACGGTTAGCGTTCGTGTCTAATCTAACTATGTTTACATTCGGAGGTGTCGGGTCGTAAGGAGAATCTGAGGCGAAGCAGGAATCAGCGGCAGTTTCTTGTTACAAGAAAAGCACGCTGTGGTCACTTTGACTGAAGGCTCAACGCCCACGCTGCGGTTCCTTCCATTTTTAAAAGCGCAAAAAGTGCTTTAATAGCGAAAACGTTCGATATTTAAACGGAAACATATGTTGATGCACTCTTAAAACGCGTGTGGAATGTTTTCGCGAGGACGCAGGTATTCCAAGGACGAACTCTGCATGAGCCATGAGCTTTAAATACATTTGCGTCATAAAACGGGAAAAATTTAATTTAAATACACCAACTATTATGCCTGAGAGATGTAAATTTAACTTTACTACATCCAGAATTGACGTTACATGGTTTGATAATTGTAACAGAATAAAATAACTTGAGTTGTAAATATCTGCGTACGATATTACGTTTACCTAGTAATTTAAGCAAGATTCTAAGCATTTTACATCGATCCATATCTGCAAACAGCAAGATGATAATAATACATTTCTTTCTTAAAAGGTACCTCTAATATTTCGAAAAACATTTTCGAAAGTAACTTTCCATATTTTATTATGAGAGCCAGAGTATGAAACAGTATGTAAATTCACAGTAGTAAAAACAAAATATCTTCGTAATTTAAAGGAATACATAAATATATAAATTTTATTTAAGAATATATTTTACTAATTTTCGAAAACTAGTGTTCTAATAAATGTGTGAATCAATTTAGAGAATTAATTGTTTCAACTATTACCATTTCAATGAAAACGAACGTTTGATGAAAATGAATACTTAACAGTCCCAGATTATTAGTAGCATAATTAATATAAATACTCTATTTCATACACTCATTGTAGTATCTAATTTTAAAATATATATACGAAAATAAAAATATCAATACTTCATAAGCAACAATATAAGAAAAGGCAACAGGAAATATATTTCACTCAACTTCTCCTAATAAGCCTACCCCTACGCAGTAACATCTACGAAAGAAATCAGAATTTACATTCTGACTTCTAAAGATTCGAAAAAAGCACGCTATAAAGTGATGGAAATTCGCAAGCAAAAATGTTCACTTTATTTACGTCGGTTGCCGCGGGAGGCGATAGCCGCTTCATCCCCAGACTCTCTTTCCTTTGAAAGAATCGGAAATGCGAAGAGCGAAGGCGCTTATCTGCACGTGAAGCAAGTGGCGTTTCCTCTTGAGGTGCATGCCGGGAAGGAATGCCCAGTAGTATTTCACCGGATAGAAACAGTCGGAAGAATACCCACATCTATTTTCTCCAGACTAGTTTAAGGGAAAGCGATAAGGTCACGTTGAGGGGGTGTATCCCGGTAACCCATCCTTGTATCCCATCCGAGTATCCAATCCGAGTAAAATGAAAAGCCTTTTTTTCCGCACGCTTTGCCGTGAAAAACGACTCCGCCAGAGCATCTGGGATTAGCGGAAGGCGCAGATTTCGGACGTTTAATTTCCGTTTCTGTGAGTGATCCTTAAAATTCGAGGATTCATTGCTCTCATCTCTGCGAGAGATCTGAAGCGGGCTCGGAATTTATAAAGCTGAAATTATACCCGACGTAGGCAGAAGAGTAATAAATAACTCGGTTGATATCTTGCATACTTCGAGTCTTACGCGTATATTGATCGATGAAATATTGAAATGAAGGTCCTATAAATGGTGTATTATTTTTAAGATTTACTTCTCATCTTTTTCCAAATTCCAGGCTTCGTTCAGAAGTCTCAGCGTAATGAAATGAGCTGAAGAATAATCCGAGTCTTTACGTCGTATATTGAATGTATATAAAAAGGAAAGAATATATCTTTTGAAAGATACATAGTGCTATGCATTTTATGAATCTCACGGTATAAGGGTGTGTTTTTGTAACTGTCCTTTGAAACTGACTATGCTACAAATATTTATTTTACCCACAAATCTAATTGTAATTTAATATTTTATCTGGTAAGTTTGAGGGATTGATGTTTTTTGCTTTGAGCGATGAAACACTTCGAAATTCTATCATAAGATTTCTACGTTATGGTTCTTTTCTGGCATATTGACTTGGTCTATAAAAGTTACTTGAATGTATGTTCAACTTTTAAGGCCAATACAAAAGCCGGATTTTGGTTAAATATTCTCATTCTATATTTTGAGGAATCCACTATACTGATATCAATCTCATTCACATTTCTTGTAGGAAATTTTCTATAAACTATTAATTTTTTAAGACAATATCACTCATTTCAGTGTACATTTAATGTAACCTTTTCATTTATTTTCATACTGAAAAATGTTTCCTCCTTTTTGTGAAGTGAGCCTTATGAAATTGATAAGGAATTATTACATTATTTATCGATTGTAATTTCACCAAAAAATAACAAATAGTTGCGTTTCATATATAAAAGAGATATTGAACAGGCAATTGAATATTGACAGGAAAGTCCCCAGTAACCGCTTTGTATTTTGTGGCTTGGTATGCTATTGAAATAATATTTTTTGGGTTTTTTTTTGTTTTTTTTTAATTTCCCGAAATTTGCTATTAGAAACATTCAGAATCATATTTTTTTTTCTTTTTTACGCTTTTTATTTTTATCGATTCTGCTAATATCTTAAAAAACTTTTCATTATTTACACGTATTTTCCAGAGTTTACATTGTGATTTAGATCTCAAAATTCCTCCCTGAATTTGATTTTAATCTTGCAGAGAGTAATAGTCCATTGCGAGGACCTTTTTTCCAGCCTCAATTTCAATTATCTTCGCAGGTATCTCATCTTTGAAACCATCGGAGCATTTCTGCGGCATCTTTTCATCTGCTCCTTCGCTCGCTCCATCTGATGTTCTTCTACGACAAGATGGGGGGCCTCTTTTGGTTAATGCACGAGTCTTTGAGAATTTGCCGCGTATTGAATTCAGGAGATACGGCGAACTTGATGAAATATTACGATAACAAAGAAAAAGAGCATGCCTAAATGAAAAACAAGAGATATGATAGATTTTCTGCATCAAAAGTCGAATGTATAAAGTAATAATTTCGAGCAATATTCAAGAGTGGAAGTTGAGCAAATTTTCTGAATTTGAAGACCTAAAGGACGTAAATCAAGATAGCAGAGATGAGATACTTATTGACATTGAATAGAATTCTAATTAATTCTAATGATGTTCATAATCTAATTTTATTTTTCACAGAATAACAATTTAAATCGCATTGAATCGAGGAAAGGTAATGGGAGAAATTTTAGCAAAGCATAGTTATTCATGAAGAATCAAAGAAGGTCCATAATATGTGATTATTGAAAGACAGTTGTACTAGCAAGTTCATTGAGGCTTCATTTATGTGAGTAATTTATCAAAGGCGTGGGAAGGCAACACAATTTCTTCAACGATACATTTTTATTATTTTTATCTGATAAAAATTTTAGTAAAATTAAATTAGAAGACAAAAAATTAAGCAAAAGGCAACGATTTGATATGAATTGCTTTAAAAACTAACAAAAAAGGATATTCTAGATATATTTTATGTGATCTCTAATTATACCATAAATAGATAAAAAATTGTTACCGAATCATTATTCAAATTCAAGTGGCACATACACGTCTTCCACAATTCCTTTGTTTCGAATACCGTTTAATGACATTCAAAGGGAAGAAATCCTCTCAGCTAAACTTTTCCCATATTTATGAGGTCGTCAGCGAATAGAAATCGGAAATGGCTCCTTAGAACACGGAGAGAAACCCTCTTCGTGGAGCGGATCTCATATCTCGAGATTTCGGTCCGTCTGCGCCCTGCACGGCCCCGTTTTTGCAGACGCTGCTTATCTCGCTAAGGTCATCGCCTGCAAACATATTTAGGGACAGTTTCGTCCACACTTACTGTTTTGCAACCCTAAAACCACCCACAAATTCCTTGAACTAGAAATAATTGACGAATCGCCCACCTCTGGAGACAAAAACAAAGGCGAGACCCCGACCAGAGTCATCAATATACCTCTCAGGTAAACCGTGAAGAGGCGAAATAAAAAATCGGAGATATGGGTATATACGGTCAAATGGGGATTTTTCCATAGTTTATCTGCCGTCCGCCGGTGGAGCCACCGTCGCCCTAATGGGCTTCAAAAGGGGACTATCGCTGGGAGGCATCGGTCCATCTCCCGTTGCATGTCCACCGTAAAACAGCGTGACGCAGTCGGGCATTAATATCGACTATTGGACTGGTTCCCTTATTCCCTTGTTCCGTGTTCTCTCCTAATGAACCTTCGCTGCTCTCCTTCAAGACTTCGCCTTGGGCTGCACACTTCTCGAAACCGTCTGCTTTTTTCCTTCGTCACCCTCAAGGTCCCTCTCTCCTTTTATTCAACGGAATACTCTCCTCTTAATTTTATCGAATTATTATTCCATCATCTATTTCCTCTCTCCAAGAAGTACGACAGTTAGTGTGGTTACAGGCAAATTCATTGAAAGAGAAGTTCTTAAAAAAAATAGAACTCGTTTACAAAGACAGCCGAACCTTACCCAACCCAACCCATCTCCGACGATATTTATTTCATGCGCTGCAAGTATGACGTGAGATTTAAATTACTCCGTCAAAACATTTCTCTGTTGAATGATTGAGAGGTAGTCGAGATATTTCTGGTGAAAATAAGGTAAATTAGTATCAATTGGCTTATATTTAGTAAATTAGTATTAGAAATAAAGTATCGACGGGAGATGATTTAGTTAAGAGTTCTCCGACCCTGTAAGGGCAGAAGAACGTAGTTGAGAGTAGGATACAAAGGGAAAAACAGAGGTGAAGACAAAGGGAAGAAAATGTTAGATAACATAAAAGGTGGGGTAAGATTCCAAGAAGTAAAAGAGATGTATAAGGATCGTTGATGCAAATGGACCTACCGAAAGATAGAATAGAAGAACACAAGAACAAAATTGAAGTAGGGGAACTCTCAAGTGAAATATTAAGGAAATTACACAAACGAGAAATTCAAAGACATTAGATTTTAATCGAATTATGATCGTAACCCTGAAAAAATAAGTACTCATCCCTATCTTATAAATAGACTAATTCATAAGATGAAACCGTTCTCATTCCATGCATATCTAGTAAATGTGATTCCAATAATACATTAGAATTGTGAACCGATTCTACTACTACATTAGACATATAAGACTAACTTTATCTTTAGTTAATTCATATTCATAGTAGAGGAGGCTTACTATAATAGTATACTAGTGTGAGTTGAAAATATATCTCATCAAAAGACTCACGGATAGGTAAGGAGGCAGCGCTTCTATGAAAGCGGTCCCAGGTTCTATTCCCTGTGGGAGATGATTGTGTGAAGCAAAAAATATGAGCTGAGCTTTAGAAGCAATTTTTACAATACTCCTAATGATAATATCCTGTCACCAACTTTAACAATAATTTTGAGTTAAAAATTCTATCTGAATATAGTGCGTTTATTAGAGAGGTTCGTCAAACATTTCCTTTCCCCTACCTAATCTGAAACATAGCAAGGGTGAGGTATTCACGTGATGCAAGTATGTATGAATGTAAGTAGGCATCCATCAAATACACACCCTTAATCACTTCTCATTCATTTACACCTCCATTTTTACGTTAAACCACCGCCTGCTGGTAAATTCTTCAAACTCAACCACAGCTATTACTGCGCCAAATTTAAGCAATATTAATGATCCGCGCCTTTCACCGACTCGAGAAGAAAAAAGCTGGACGTCGGCTGCAGAAAACTTTCGCCATCAAAAGACCCTAATCCGCTCCAAATTACTATTTCATGCGATCGACAAAAGGCGCGTAAGAGATTGCGACCGTTCCACAAACTTTCCGCTCGGCCTTGAGCTATTTCCTTCCGCAGGTAATGCGAATTAGTCCCTTTGATGACGTAGCAGCCGCTTCACGTGCGATCCCTCCTTACGACACGCTCTCCCTTTATAATCCTTCTCGGGAATTCTCCCCTTCGCCAAATTACTCATTCTAATTAATTTCCTCTTTTCCTCTCATCAAGAGCTTCCTTTGTCTCGAGCACTCTCTTCTTCGCATCTCCTTTCCCAAATTCTTCTCCTCGCCTGACAGCGCCCTTCCCGGCATTCCATTTCCCGCCCTCTCTTTAGATTTCATCGTAACCCCCCGCCGCGCCAACAAAGGATTTATTTTGATTCGAGTGACTGTAGCATTCCTAGAAACGTTTCATTGTGTTATCCGCCTCGTTATCACTTAATTAGTGTCGTTAAGGAATGGGTGACGCTTTTCCTCCGGTCTTGCTAAGTATAAATAGCACAACTCTCGAGCATTCCAATTCTATCACCATATCAGGTAAGACGAATAGGGAACGATCATGAGCCATGTTTATATCTGAGTAAAATATATGAAGGCACCATTGGTACTAAAAGTGTTTCTTTACGAAATGCTGATATTTAATTATTTACGGTACAGTCCTGGCCAAAATTAACGCAGCACCGGCCGTAAGGATCGCTAGGGAGGTGCTGCGTTAATTTTGGCCAGGAGTGTACAATGACGTATGGATTGATGAGCTATTAAACGAACACCGAGGTCCCGGGATCCGAATGTTATCTAGGAAACGGTTGAATCCGTGACTTGATTACGATAACTTTGATTAAATCTAAGAGTGGAGTCTCAACACCTCCGCTAATCGGTTACTAAATTAGTGAATGCTAACATGATGATTATTACCATGGAGGTTTTCGGTAAAAGCTACGAGGATTTAGGACTAGACAATAGTAATCTTTCAACTGCAATTGCGAAAAATAAACTTCAGGAATTTTTCTTACCATAGCGAAAACAACAAATAGGTTTATGAATTTCATTTGGCATAAATTACACAGAGTTACGGTTGTGAAAAAAGGAATATTTGAGTAAATTAGCTGTTTATAGCTCGGATATACTAAACAGTAATATTAAAAGATTAATTAGAATAGTTAACTCGGAGTTTAATGGAACTCACGTAGCCTACCATGAAATTAAAAAAATCAGGTTACGTCATGAGAGTAATATTTAATACAATTTTACCGTATAATTTAATGAGAGGTTTTTTCCATTCGAAATAAGAGCTTGTCTCATTTTAATTGCATATTTTATATTTAGGCTCATTTCTCCCCGTGTTTTATTATTATCTTTCCGCGAATCTTAATCCCTTCTCTCAAGGTGGGCTCTCTTTCTTCAACAGCTCTCAATAGCAGACTTTCTCTCCACAAAACAACCTCTTGTTTATTTCCTTTCTCTTTCGTTCCCTTTCTCTTTCCCACACAGTTCTGCTTCTGAATGGTACCGTTCTCCTTTAACGCGTACATTTTCTTTCTCAGGAACATTACTCGCGCCAAGCTGCACGTTTCGCTAATATCTCTTTTGCTTTCGGAGTCATACATTCTGCTCGCCTGATTGAAGGAACATCATTTCTAGTTGTGATTGTCACTCTGTTCCCAAGAATAGAAAATTTAAACTTTAACTTTCCATTATTGAGCTATATAAATGGTACTGTGACCGGTAAACAAGACTCATGTCGAACAAGTTTAATTGATTATGTGATACTGAAGAAATTTGATATTTTTATTGTGTTTCAAACGATCATAGATTGAATCAATTGAGAAAAGAAAAGAGCAGGAAAATAGGCAAAAGAAATAATTTATCTCATAGATGAGCCCAAAAAATGTATGGGGCAGTCAGAATATTTAAGAGATGTGAAATTATATAGACTTGGTGTGATAAAAAATAACGAGGCTGTTTAAAGACAAGCAACAAACATAAGAAGAAAGCGATGACACACATTTCCTTCTATTTATGCTAAATAGATCGTGTCTTTTGCTCTCCTTTATTTAAAAAAACACCACGTTAAACTATTTTCCGTTAATCTTATTTGAAATACGCTAAATCGTACCCCATCTCTCTTAAATGATCCATCGAAGCAGTTTACTTTATTCTAAACTATGGATAAAATATTACTTTAAATGCTTGTATAAGCCGAAGTTAGTAACCCGCCATAGAATGCGCTTGTATTTAATGAATGTAATTATTTTTTAAATGATGTTTCTAAAATGGAAGCGAAAAATATCGACATGACTTGGACTCGAATCCAGGTCTCCCACTTCCCGGGCACTTGCCGTTTAAGGTGATAATAATAATAATAACGTCTTATTTTTTGGGCTAATTTTAGCCTAGGAAGACTATACCTCCAATTAACCCCTTTTCTTAATTTTATTCCTTTTTATGCATTTTATTTTTACGAATATCACACACACACAACATACACTGACAACCATTCCCTAACAGGAAAAATCCGATTAGCCGGGATTCGAACCCGGGACCGTGAGGTTGGAGGGTTACTTCCCTCCTTTCACTCCACCACCACGGCCATTAAGGTACTAAGAAAGCGTCGTGGACTTTGTAGTTGATCGGTCAGAATTTCCGAAGAGACCAGGATTCGTGTACCAATCACGCCGACATTATTTGATTCTGTAAGTCCTTGGCTTTACTGCAATTCGCGCAAAGTTATACGTATTCGTTGTATGAACTTCCATCTTCCGTTGCATGAGTTCCTATCTTTCCATTCTTTTCTGCTCGCTTCCTTCTCCTATACTCTCTTTTTTGTCCCTTCTTTCATCTTCCTACCTAGCAACACTTTTACACCCTTATTTCTCCACTGTTTTAATAACCTCCTTCTTCCGATGCCTTCCTAAATCCTTCTTTAAACAATCTTTTTAGCTTCAGAAGCCGAAAAACCTGTTGGCCAGCCTCAAGATTATGATTATGAAAAGATTCGCCAAGAATTTTCTCCTTTGAGGACATTTCTTCCTTCACCCAGATTACATCATAATGATCTATCTAAACCGAACTCGAAAACAAACATCAAGTTATTATTCATATTGTCAGCTGATATTTATAAACTAGGAGATGCCTCAAAAGCTATGATCGATAAATATTATCGGGAAACTTCAAAAGGATCCGTTCCTACCCACATCTCGAATTTCCGATTTTACTGCATAACTTTGGCTAAGAAAGCAAACGAAAGGGAAGCGCCAAACAGCCCACGTAAGGGACTCCTACTTTAGCTGCTAAGCGAGGCGCCAACGAAGGCCTTTTAATGACGTAACATGAAAGAAGTTCCCACCCCGGAAAGGGAACTACATCGCACCGACTTAACGCTGTTTTACATTCACTTGGGGAAAGATTCTGAATGCAACGCAGGTTTCTTTAGGGAGAAAAACTAATTCCTCGAATGAATTCCTGTGGCGTTCCTTTCTCCTTTTTGCATTAAAAACTTCTTCTGTGCGAAACGCTATCTTCTGATTTAATTTTCACGCCGATCGCATCCTTTCACTATTCCGTTTTTAGGCCTTTCGAATTCACTCTTCTACGCCTCGAGGTTAGGTAAAAGAGGGAGATTGCTTCAACAAACAACTTCGACGCAAAAAGTACTGATTCTATTTTCTTTTCATGAAAAGGGTTTGCCTTATTTTCCCATGAATGAGATGTACTACTCAAAAGCAGTTTTTCTTTACAAGAATATGCTCAAAGCTTAATGCGTTGAAATATATGTTTCAAATACTTTACCCAAAGTATATTCAAAGCTAAATGTTAACCTTAAAATGGCTCTGGAAGAAATGATGAAACAATAAAAAGGCACATGAATATCAGGATTGAGTCACGAGAGGGAGGTGAGATGATTTTAAAAGTAAAGAGTTAAGAAGGTGTGATGTAATTAAAAAAAATTGGTTCTATAGCAGCAAAATAAAACAGATTAATAGAACAGAACATTAATCTCAATAACAGATTAACAGAACATTAATCTCAATAATGATGATTACAAAATCCAGAAGGTTAGAATGACTTTCATGATTGCAGATTATTTTCCGTATACTTACTGCAAACATAATGAGAAAAGGTTCCAATGATTGCAGGGTTAATTTACTAAAGCAAATAGTGGTTGAAAAACGTTGAGGTTACAAGTTTCTGTCGGCATCAGAATCGGGTTCCATAAAAGCATTTAATATAAATTTTTCAGCTTATATAACACCTTATTATAAAATTCTAAAAAATAATTCTCGTTTGATAAATTACCAACTCTCATTTCCATTTAATTAAAGAAGTCCTTCCATTAGATATAAGAGGTTACTAATTAGAGGTATAAAAAATATCTTTTAAATTTATTCATTACTTATAAATCTTATTCTGAAAGAAAAATGCATCTCTGCCGGATGGACCTCAAAATTATATACAATTCATTCCAAAAAATACCTCATGAAGAAACTCCCCATTGCGCTATAATGTAACTTCCTGTGGAGGAAATTACTGCAGTGAATAAAGGTTTTTGATTAATCTAATTCTCTTGCTTCAAGGACGGACTTATTATGTCATTTCCCTTCAATAAAGGTAACAATTTCCTTTCAGATAGATAAATCTTGCCATTATACTCATTTTGTATTTCCCATTACAGATATCTCCATTATATTTCAATTGAAGATTCCGGGTCAATCTATTTTTCTCGATTCGGAACACGTTTCTTGCTAATGCCCTCATCTCATATCAATCCATTCAATCAGACATCCTGTTGCTTATTACATCCGCCCTATTTATGTCGGAATTACCTTACAAAGCCATCCTCGGCATCAAAAATCGTTTACAACACTCGGATTTGGCAATCAAGTAGAATATGAATTTATTCAATACAATGCTGTGCATATAGCGTTCGAATGATGGAATTAAAAGGCCTTGCGGATAGTGGTTCACGAAACGAGAATGAGAAACACATGCGATTAGCGTCAGTGGCAAAAATTATGAAGCCGTAAAATCGTAATACCCATTATGAGGCTACTAAGAAAAAGTTAAAGGCCGAAAATATCAAAATGAGATAAAAACTTAAAAAATAGAGAAATCAATAACTCTACTTACCATATTCGCTGTTTTTTAAAACCTGGAAAATTAAATCCGTGATTGAATGTAGCGATAAGTATGTAGGACTAACATTTTTAGTGTTGGAATGTTTTCTTCACCTGTCTTCGAAATTAGTTACGAAAAGATCGGCGAGAAAGGGTGACAAGAATTTGCACATAGTAGTGCTATAATTTTGTTTATACAGAGCGCGGAAACATAACTTTCTTTTTAAATGCTTTTTTAATGCGAAAAAGAAGATATGTTGCCACACCCTGTAGTATTTAGAGTTGAATAGGAAGTACATTTAGGTGATACATAGTGCAAGAATTTTACAATCTAACAGAGTTATATTTAAGTATCAAGGAAATTAACGTTTCTTAAATTAAAATGAGGAATGATGAAATAACGTTGAATTAAATTAAAATTACTGGCTTTCAAATATATATTTGATTTACATTAAAAAATCTATCGTCTCTCAAATATGATCTTTATTAAGAGAACACTAATTAAACTATAAGTTTATTACAGAAACTATATAACTGAGATGAATTCCCTTCTTTGTGAGTTTAAGGGAGACAGTATTACGAGGCTGTTGTTGTAATACATACATTTGATGATTAATTTAATTTTTTATAATTATTCAATTACAAGGTTTTATTTCGTTTTAGTCTCTATAGAATCTCTCTATTTCGATAGAATCGATTCGAATAAGTTTTGCATTTTCCATGTTCTTCCACTTTGCTAATATGTGTTTAAAAGTTCGAAAGTAATAATCTTTCACCAAAATTACAACTTGTTTCTTTCGCTGAACTTTATGTAAAACGTTTCGTTATATAAAGGAATCGGTAATTTTTTCAGCAGGATTTTTTCTCTTGCAAATGTTTCATTTGTTAGGTTGACAATATTTTCTTGTCTGTTTATTAGTATTTTATTTTTTTTTTCGTTTAACATAGGATTTTGTTATTAAGAAGTGGTAAGAATGAGAATTTTCGAAAACACTAATACATTTATATAATTTCGTAGATTTCCGTGGCGTTCAATTGTAATATTCATGGTTTTTTGGGTTCTCTTCCTCGTATTTTTTTGTCGGACGACGTTTCGACCGTATTCCAGCAGTCGAAACGTCGTCCGACAAAAACAAAATACTTGGAAGAGAACCCAAAAACCATGAATATTACTAATACATTTCGTCAATCTAAAATGTAGCTCATGGGTTTGTATTTTTAAGCCAAAATTTAGTCAACTTAAATGTAGCTGAATGTAGAGAATGGGTTTGTAATTGTAAGCCAACAAAGTTCTATATTGCCGGGGATGGTTGATTTACCTATACATGGCAAACCATAGAGTGAAAAGCAATTATGTAAGCTAAAACATTTTAAAGCAGCGCAATATATTGAAATCCAAGTCATTCTGTCTTCATGTTTCATTCATGTCCAAGGAAAAAACAATGCAACGTCAGATAAAGGGATAGCTTTTGACTTTCATTTGTGCTCCCTTTCTTTGTTCACACCTTCAATTACTTCGTATTGATTCTCAAGACAGCTACAAAAGTTTGTCGGGGACCGTGTGCAAACCAGTGGTTGGAACTCTTGGCTTTTCTACGACTTCTTGCCCTTCTTTTTTCCTCACCTTCCGCTTACTTAGGCCCTTCCTTTTTTGTCTCTCTCAGTTGTACTTTCTCCTTTGGCCCTCCAAACACATTTATCTCCCTCGACCCTCTTCCTCCTCCAAACGTCACGCCAATGTCTCCGCCTAATGCCTCCTCTTCTCACTCCATCAGATATTTCGCTGTCTGCCTCTATACAACTTTCCTCTCTTTGGCAGCCCTCTTCCTCTTTACATTCTCGTTCTTATCCTCTTTCCTTCGTCTTGACCTTCACACCTCATCTTCGTTTCCCTTTACGAAACATATCCACGCCTTTTTGTGTTGCACAAACTTTTCAGGAGTTCTCTACACAAACAGATCAGTTTTTAAAAGAAATACTTTAATGTTCGGAAAAAGCTAGGACAACCTCGAGAAAGTGAAACTGTCAATAATCTTTAAATGTTACAAAATGTTCTCTGAAGTGAAGAAATACATTAAATGAGCTGAAGATAGTATTAAATCGGGGAACGCAATACTCTACCTTACAAGTGCCAAACAAACTCAAACTAAAGATTGCACCAATTAAAAAGTGTAGGTTAAGTTTATTATTATAAGAGAATCAAAGATATTCTTGATCACATGGATTACTCTTCTTTATAAGAACACAGACCTTGTTTCTGCCACAGAATTATAATTGTTTTAGACTAAAAATCTATGGCATCTGATACAGCATCGTGTAGAGAACTAAATTAATTCATAAAGGTTTTTTCGAAATCTTTAACAGCTGAAGTTGATGAATTAACTGATCATAAGGTTTTCTTATTTCTATTTACAATAGTTCGCCTTTAACTTACGCTGTGCTTTTGCCTTTATAGTATTTCAAACAACGGCTTTCAAATTTGATTAGGCTGAAACCATGCTACGATATATAATTATTGAAATTAATCAAAACATATATATTTTACTGTGCCTGGTTTATTATTAGAAAATAAGATTAGAAGAATTACTTATAATGCAAACTTCTTCTTTCGCCCCACTATCATAAGATGTTTCAATTCTTGCTGAAACATACCATGTATTTTATGTTTAACAACTTTCCATTCTTTAGATTATATATTTCGTTCTGATTGATGATTTTAAGCCAATGCAATGCATACGATTATTCATCAATATTTATCTATAACAATTCACTCACTTCGAACTCCAGGGGATTGATGACGTAAGCTTACAAAAACTATCCTCACTCCAATTAAGCGAACCCTCAAATACATGCAACGCAAATTTTAGATGGTATAAGGAATTGATGGACAAAAGAAACAGACGTAGGTTTTGAATCGCATAGTAGGCATCCTTCCATTTGTTCCTTTTTACATTTTCAATCCCTAAGCTTCCTTGTAATGATGCACAGCAATAAAAGTGCTTTGAGTCTTACCCCTTCACAATCGCTGCATTGAAGCACACAGGAAAAATCATCAACATTTTTCCTTTTGTGGGTTGTTGTTTCAACGAAGGAGACACTTTTTATTCCGTCCTGAAACCCGCAAAAGAATCCAAATTATAGGTGGGAAGAATTCCGAATCGATTCTGTGGGCCTTCGTGTTAAGTCCCACTCCACATTCCTTTTTCGAGAGGAACAGATAGAATATCGTATATTTTTTGTTTCTTCCCTCGGAGTTTTTCTCCTTATTTTCCGCCGAATTGTTGCCATTTGAATTTCAAATGCGGCACAAATTATCCCCAGATAAGGATTCACCTTGCTTAGGCTTTGAGTGTACGAGAATTTACATTTTTTCTCGGCATCAACTTTTCGAAGGGAAAAACACAAGCGTAAATGTTTTTCGCAAATGTCCCCGAAGTCGATTTTCTTTCATCTCCGAGAGAGCACAGAGCATTAAAGGTTCAATCCGAAGAGAAACTGAGGAAATGAGAAATTGTGAGTTTATCGACATTGCAAAACGTAATAAAAGGAATGAAACGTAAGGCCATCTGAGATGACGGAAGATGAATATTGTATGAACTTAAAGCCCTCGCAAAGCTATTGCGCTGCGGATTGTGTTTCCAGATCACTTAACATCCTTCTTATTCCCTTTCACCTCAAATATTGGAAAGAGATACGTCATGGATCCATTAGAAGAGGCAATAGGGCTTTATCTATTCTCTATGAGTTTCTCCAGCAGAGGACGGAGAGTCTTACGATGATCAAAGAATCATGGATAATCTCATACATAAAACTTCAGATAGATATTGAAATATAAAATAGGACACTCCTATGTGTATACGTTTATAATTAAAAGATTGACTAGGGTAACTATAAGTTCGAAAGAGTATTAACTAGAGTAGAAATACCGTATTATCAAGTGCGAGTTAATCATAAACAGAAGTTAAATTTGAAAAAAAACGAAGGACTGACATCGCTCAGCAATTACTAAATAATATAAAGGTGAGGAGAGAAATACTCGTATTTTGCTTAGTGAAGGTCTTAAAGACCTATCTAAATAATAAAAGGGAGTTTGGCGAAGAATCTTTTTATTGTAAAATAGTAAAGTAATTGCAGGTAAATGAAATTGGAAAAAATTATATTTACATCACCAAATTCATATTATATCAACCCTCCAAGGCCGAAATTATTTTTTTGTAATTATTTTAAATTTATTACCTATTTCGCTTCGTGATTGGTTGAAAACAATACCCATAAAATATTATGTCACACATATTTACAAAACCAGCCAAACAAATACAAAATTGCAACATTGTCATCGAGCTCTCCTATTCTGTGATAAAAAATGAAATAATAGTAGGTTTCGGATGATGCCATATGGCATCCGTGGTCCGTCGAGGGTTAATATACTAGCTAATTTATTTTTAATAAGTTAACAACGGGTTAGTTATCTTCATCCCATCAAAATAAGAAAAATTAGAAAATCACAGCGATGTATGTACTACTTATAAAGTAATTAAGATACGCAAAGGAGATACAATTTACACATTCTCAGAACTGCAATTAAAGTACTTTTGCTGCTGGGAAATTGACGATGCAGTTCTTATAAAAATTTTAAAAAATCCCTTCGCGAGATATTTGACTAGCTTAATTTTCTTGCGTAAATAGTGAATGACGGTGAAAATTTTCAAGAAAAGGATTACAATTGTGTTCCAAAAGTGTAAGCGCTTACGTAGCAACGTTAAGCTGCGATAATAACGAAATAAAAGTGGCACCTTCTAGGATTAAACAACGAAGATGTCATCAAAAGTGAATAAAAATACAAATCAGACATCTTGTATATAGTATAAAGGATTTATGCACTATCTTGGGTCAAGTAAGGTCGGATGTATAGTTAAATCGTCAGTGGATTTTTCATTCATAATTATTACAATAAAATTCTCCCGCAACTCTTTTACTATTCCCTCAATCCATTCAGAATACAGGTCAGCATTTTGTGCCACGCCATCTAGCCGACTCCGACGTAGAAAGAAAAGAAAAATTATCCGAAAAATCCTCCCACTCGATAACTCCAACCCCCGCCCACCCGCGGCGCTAGTTGTAACACGGTCCGATTAAAGTCTCAGAAGAAAATCGCCGAATGGCGTGGGCCAGTGATGGATCACGCTATAGCATTGAAAAGGAGGGCGGAGCGTGAAGGAATCTTTCTTTAATGTTTCATGCATAATGAGAGACGGTGGCTCCTCCTGGACGTCTCCTTCTGAATCAAAATCCGTGTCAAAGACAATCGGTTAACACTTTTGTTTCGAAGTAACGACAAAAAAGTCGAATGTCACGTGAGTATCGCAGCGCATCCTGCTATTAACGACGAGGAAGTCTGAGCGCTGTGGTTTTCCTCCTCCTTTCCGTCGCGAAGGACCACTAATTATGGCCTGGCTTTTTTTCAGATCCAGGATGGAGATAAAATGATAACGTGTGAGTTAATGGGGCTCTACAACGCGAAAGTTCATAAGCCTGGCGTAGTTCCGAAAGTGATTAAGCAGAGGGCGGGCCAACAAAGGGTAGTCTGATATAAGCAGAAGAGGACTTGGTGGGTTTAATAAAAAGAATCGTGGCGGAATCTGTGATTATATCTGTTAATTAAATCCTGTTTACATTTTATCGAAATCACGAAAGGAGCGTGGAAATGATTTATTGTTTGTGAATATTATTAATCATTTTGACGTTGAACATTATAATCGCGTACCTCTGATAATAAAAAAAATATGTTCTAAAGTGAAGTACAAAGTTCCATGTTGTAACTGAAGTGACAAAGATTTTGGAAAACATAGTTTAGCCTTAGAATTGATACGAAATTTATATTTAAATAAATTTTAAAGCCGAATTTATTTCTGATTGAGATGTATGATAATTTCAATGAATCGAGCTTATCAAACTCGCTTAGTTTAGGGATACAGCGTTTAACATTCCTTTTCTTGGCTATGAAACCTGAAATTTAAATAAGACAAAAATTATTCGAGACAATAATTTTACAACCTTGTATCACGAAAACATTAAGGATAAAATCGTATTCATTTTATTTTTGTAGATGAGTTTAGTTAAAAAGTTTTCAGTCAAAATTGTTATTCCATTGTTGATAGTTTACGTGGTTTTATTTTATGTGTGGTCCTTATGAGGCTTGAAATTTTAATATTTTCTATAACATAGATTTTAAACCTTCATATATTTAATCTCAGTACAAACTTTAATGTTCTAAGTGCTTGAATTAGTCTTGGAATAGAATAAATGAAATTCAAGAAATATGACGAAAAGTAAGTCCACAAAAT
Source organism: Sympetrum striolatum (assembly GCA_947579665.1). Taxonomy (NCBI): domain Eukaryota; kingdom Metazoa; phylum Arthropoda; class Insecta; order Odonata; family Libellulidae; genus Sympetrum; species Sympetrum striolatum. The sequence goes on along the minus strand of OX388348.1, from coordinate 54,637,070 downwards.
ATTCCTACGTAGAACCATGTTAAGCTAACTTATATTCAGGGCCTATAAATGAAAAAATAAACGCCATCTTAGGTCTAAACATTCTTAGTTATCCTGAAATTCTTTTATAAATTGTTTTTGATCAAACATATATCGGAGTGAGCTCAATAAAACGCATTAAATGTACACACGGAAGAAATCAATAACAACAATTTAATATAGCGAAGAGAAAATTCAGAAGGTCATTTCCGATGGACACTTCCAAAAACTAATATAATAGCAATTTTTGATACAAAGCTGAATAAAGAACCAACTCTAAGTTGAAACGTTTTCGGATATATTCGCTCTTTATCTAAAGGACACAATTTTTGGAGAGAATGATGCGACGATTAGGAATAAAACACGAAGTCTTTCCTTCTGGGAAACATCAAAGTGTTTTCCAGGAAGGGAGTGTAAAAGCAGCGAATTTTCAGAAACCTCCGTCCGAGCGGAACTTGGCCTGCAGTAGCGCTTGTTCTCTCTCGGGGGCCATAGAGAGGACCGGTGGGGAATTTGCGACGGAATATCTGCGGCGGGGGCCATCCTTTCTCATCGTGTTTACGAATGAGTTGAATATTGGGTCACGCGCTAACGCCAATTAATCGCTCCGATATTCAGCACACGAATGAGGCACGCTCTCCATAACCGCGCGGATGCAAATCAAATTTTATACAACGCCAAACAGCGGACGAAATTCAAACGAATTCGAAATTAAATTAGGAGATACGAAATGGCGGACGGTCAAAGCGTGTTACCTCCGTAATGCCCGAGGGACTGTAATATGGGAGGGTCACGTGATAAGAGATGCAGAGAGGAGACGTGTTCAAGTAGGGTGATGCTGTAACGCAGTAGAGTCTGCAGATCACTTAGATGAACTTATGGATATCATTCCGCCACTGTATGTTAATCATTCCGAATCCTTCACATCAAAATAAATTGAGCAATACCTGACTCGATGCACAAAAACTAACGGTTAATGGTAGCTAAGCGGGGTTTTTACCATTACTTTTTTCAGGTAGAAATTTTGAGGGTCGCCTTCCTAATCCGGACCCTTACCTCCTCGGGAACGCCCGGCCGTCACAGCATGGGGGGCCATGAAAAAACTGAACCCGTGAAATACGATTTAAAAAGTTATAAACATTTCAAATGAGCAATAATTTATTATCTTCGTCGTCTCACTCGTCCTAAGAGATATACAAGCGTCTTTTGATCGACGTTCTACGATGAAAATTAAGATTTCTCGTGATTTTGCAAGAAATTACCCGTTTACAAACGGCAACGTTGCCTTTGGGTTGGGGTAGGGGGAAAGGATATCTCTCAATAATCTAGAAATCTAGAAATTCTCCCCCCAACCCAACCCCCATTGAGATATTTAAAACACCCGCCTATCTGACCCCCCGTGTAAACCCGTGTGTAAACGGGTAATTTCTTGCAAAATCACGAAAAATATTAATTTTCATCGTAGAACGTCGATCAAAAGACGCTTGTATATCTCTTAGGACGAGTGAGACGACGAAGATAATAAATTGTTGCTCATTTTAAATGTTTATAACGTTTTAAATCGTATTCCACGGGATCAGCTTTTTCATGGTCCCCCATGCTGTGACGGCCGGGCGCTCCCGAGGAGGTAAGGGTCCGGATTAGGATGGCGACCCTCGAAATTTCTACCTGAAAAAAGTAACTGTAAAAACCCCGCTTAGCTACTATTAACCAAACTAACGCTCTTACGAAAATAATTTAATCATCCGAGCTACATCAATCTCTCTAACTCTCCGTTGGTTCAGCAAGTTTCAATGTTTTATCAATGGAACTAGTTTTCTCAGTCTCATAATTAATTACAATGTTATCTTCTAAACTAAATTTGCATGGTTGAGTCTTTGTTATCTTTTGTTACATTCAGTTCATGAGTAAAATTAATTCAATCGTGCGTATACAATATAGCATAGCTGAATTAAGCTACAATCTATGTTAGGAATTTTCGCATGAAATAACTTACTTTTTAAAAACTAATCATAGCGTAATGAATTTGATAATTAATTGATGAAATGTATGCATTAGTTGATTTCAAAATGTGTACAGGATGAAGGAATAATTTTAAACAATGATAGTTACAATTCCCGGTGGGAGCCAATGTGCGAAATGACCTAAGCTGTCGAAGCACTTTTAACAATACTACTACTACGATAGTTACAATTATAAAAATCAAGTTACAGCTATGATTCTGCAAAGAATATACATTCGAAGCGGCTGAGGCATAAGGGAATAGAACAAATCAGATTATTTTTTATATAACCTAGCATATACAAAAGCTCTTCAGTAAGGTCTGCAGAAGCTTTTAGGAAGTAATTCAAGAGCGAATGCCACATTATGTGGCAATAACCTTTAAACATTAAGTCAAGCGTACTTATTATACCCTGCAACACATTTGGAAATTCCGAATAAAATATTACACTTCTTAAAAAATTAACATGTTTCAACTTAAACAAAAACAAATTGCGGACTACAATGTTTATAATTTAACTCCTAAAATTTGAGGATGGAAATACTTTCAAAATTTAACAAATCAGTAAGCTCAGAAAAATATATTTCAATGGTATCGTAGAAAAAATATACCTTAAATTTATAAAAGTTTAATTAATAATAAATATATTTAACTAAGTATCGTACCAGGCTGGTCAAGGGGTTAACATAAGGTAACACTTGTTTCACTATATTATATAGAAGGTTGCGTTTATAATTTACCTGTTATTGTGGCATCTAATATCACCATCCGTAGCGTAGATTTATTTTCAATTTAAGACCAAAAAAACATTAAATACAATAGATTTCATCTCAGGGAGCATCACGCATTCAGTCTCATCAAAAATAGGCTGTGCAAAGATCGGAAACCACACCCTTATCCAGTATTCATATTTTGTTTGCACATAACTCGTTACGTTGTGACGTTATTTAAAATTTATTTCGTAATAATTTGCGTCCAATAATCCGCGATCTAACTCGCAATTTCAAAACGCTTTGCGGAAATAAAAATATAATGCAACTCATCTTTTAAAACCTATTGCACGGTATCGACATTGATATATCTGCCTCTCATGTTTTGCCATCGTTACAGACGAGGATGTTAATTAACAAAGTTAAATTCATTTGAAAACGGAGACATTTCTCTTCGTTGGCAAGACGCGAACGGCATTGAGTTCTCCTTTATTTGCTCATTTATTTTTAATCGTCACGCAATGATGTTTCCGAGGGCGGAATTGCATGCGGAATATTTTGCTTCCATTACTTTTCAGCCGTCCCGCCGAATGTCGATTTTCATTTAACAAATACGCATCGCTTCCTCCAGCGAAGAGTTGAAAAAGAAGAGCGCATGTGAGACAAAAACAGTAAGTTAATTGCCAGACCATATCGAGCGTGGTTTCATCGTATGTAGAGAAGACGTTTACAAAACTTTTCCGAATTTCTCGATGCTCTTTTATTTATATATTTCACGCCGTTGGAGGCCAAAGAACTCGTCGGGGCCATTTTCCATCCGAAGGAGGAAGCGTTTGGCACGGTCCTTGTTTCCCGACAAAAATTCCCCTTTTTTGCGATAACTTCCCGAGCGATTGTTTACTTTTTTGCGACGACGTTTTTTGCGAGAAAACGAACGTGCGCGTGCGTTAATGTGCAATTTTGCAATTCGCCAAGGCGAGGAGAAACGCTTTCTCAACTTATCGCAGTGGAAGTGGCTCGAGCGCTCCCTCCCAATTAAGGTGAGAAAGCATTTTTTGCCAAACTGATTTCTTTTCCTCGAGGACTCATTATCCGAATACAAAACTTAGGTGAGGGTAGCACTTTTATCCGATGAATTTTTCACCTCCTTCTCTCTTGCCAAAAATACATTCTACCTTATAAAAGTCGGGATTAAAATGGTTTTAAGGCTTTCATCTTTTGAAAGTCACCTCTTAAGACAAAAATAACTCCATTTACAAAGTTTATCCTTGAGTTTACGTAATAAATACTGCAAAATGATACTGAAAAATTTATATTTGCGAATGTGATATTCCTGAAACTGTGTGACAAAAAAGTAATCAATAAACAAGTTAGATGCTATATATTATAACTTTGATGAACCAATTTACCTTAAAAACTACTTTGGAATAAGTATACATATGACCTCATCGAGGAAAAACCAATTTCGTACTTCTACTTGAATATACCGCAATTACATAAAGCTTTGGTAGAATAGATATTGACAGAATATTTAGAGGAATAAATTATACATTTCTTAGAAAGGATCTGGTGCATTACCGGCGAATATTATGGATAAAGTTCTCACGGGTTGCAAGCCGGGTGGTTTCTTCGATGTATCTCAACGTTTCGGTCCCTGTCTCTGGAACCATCTTCAGGAGACATCCAGGAAACCACCCGGCTTGCAACCCGAGAAAACTTTATCTATACATTTCTTGTTATACAAGCAAGTAATAAACTAAGCATTGCGTGGAAGTGCCGAAGCGTTCTGTAATTCGGAATAATAAGAACCAATAAATAAAACTAGTGTTAAAGTTGTTAATTATCTAAATAACAGGGATATATCACCGGTTATAAGAGATGCAAAAATAATTAAATCCAGGCCGATATATTGTTATGGCGGTCATTAAGTGCTCATGACATTTATACATAGCAAATAAGGATTACATTGGTATAGTTTTCATAACCTAACCTTTATATAACACTTGGTTTATTTTTGGATATATATCACTCCGTGTTGAATTGCACATTTTCCAAGGGCAAGAGGCAAACTATTCTATTCTTAAAGCTGGTCTAAATAAATTCGTGATAGCTTGAGACTCAATAAAGTAGAGATTTGTTTAGGTAGACAAATTGAGAAATATATTCTTTTAATCCTGTTTGTTAGCTAAGCATCTGTACCACCATGCTCAGGGGTTTACCCTTTCGATAAAAGCGAAAAGCAGGGTTTTAATAATGATCTGGAAACATATTTTCCGATGGTTTACTCATGGTTCTTCCAACCTTGGCCGATTAAATACCGAAGAAATTACGCAAACGCCACCACGACACAGGTTAAAGTGTTAAGAATGATAATTCGTAATCCGACGATACAGACGCATTTCAAATCGATCCCTCGGGTTAAACAACATCGCGCCGCATCGTCACAATGCCTCAGATGGTTGCTCAACCTAAGTTGCGCTCTAAGGCAAAATTAATCATTCAATTCCGAGGCTATCATTAGTATCCTTTAGTTAATGAAGTTCTCCCCTCACTGCACATCACTCTGTTTGCTCAGATCCAAAATCATTCGTTCATCCTACGACGCCGTCACGCATCTCAATCTACACCTCAGGACTTCGGTTTCTTTACGCGAATGGGGTACTGCGAGAGAGCACTAGTGGGTAGATTTAGCAACGGTGACTTCCCCATCGATTATTAAAGCACTTCACCCCGGTTCAATGCCTCAGGACGGAAGACGCACTGCGGGAACTAAACTCCGGGCCACGGAATTCGTAACAGGGCCACAGTAATCCACTCCGTATCAATTAAACCCGACTGGAAGACAGCTGGGCGCGACGGGACCTGCTGAAGCAGTACTTTCAAGAAACCGAACTTATAAAGAAATCATTGATGCTATTGTTGCGAAGGGGAGCCCTCCCCGGAGTCTAAATCCATAAGCTTAGCGTCAACACATTCGCCCGTGGAGAAACGAACCCTCCTCCAGCTAAAGAGAATGACACCCTTTGTGAAATCCGATACTAAAACCTTCGCATTTTACCCCCTCTCAGCGACCCCCTCCTTTTTAATCCATCAGGGTCCCCTCCCAAGATCTCTCGTTTGCGTAAGAAGCAGAAAAGAGACTTCAATTCGCGAGTTCGAGGAATAAAAAGCGGCAGTCTTTCCGCGGCTCAACCTTACGCATTTTCCCATTCTCTTGTTTTTCTTATTTCGTCCCCGAGGGTGGATGCGTGCGAGGTGGAGGCGAAGCCCTGGAAAATTTCGGTGAATAAGACTCGAAATGGGGTGGTGTAAAAGGGCGAATGAGACGGAGGGTGTAAAACAGAAAAAAGGTAAAAGAGAGATGACAGACGGAAAGGGGGGCTTCAAATATACGGAAAAATCACTTTCAGAGATATTAATTTTTTTACGCTTGGCCTTAACCAGTTTTTCACAACTAGTTATGTATAGTATACGAATACTGTATATCAAATGGTCTACATAGAATAATAACTAGGCACCAAAATCCACCGAAGTACGTAAATAGTATGTTGAAACTGATGTTTCTTGTCAACCTCCGGACTTGGAAGATGCTTCCACTGGAAGCAAAATATGTATATCGCCGTATTGTTTACGTTCATTGATGGTTTTTGGTGCTTCGTTAATTCTGTAGCTCAACCATCAGTGGTCTTCCATTATTATTGTAAATGCATGATAGTTTATATTTGGAAATTATTATAGCTACGTTTCGACAAAACGGAATTAATTTAATGCTATAGTTCAGAAAGGTTATGATTCACCTACCATAAAACATAAAAGGAGTTCATTAAAAAAGGAGCATTCCTTAAGACGTGAAACATTATTATATAACTCACAAATAGTTACATAATTGATGCAATACATAAGACAAAATTTCTGGGAGTTATTGTTGATAGTTTTCCTACTAAATGTTATGAAAATGTATATATACATATGTATATATATATTTGTGAAACTGTAGATTTTTATTAGTTTCTACTCTAATCGTAATCACATGAACTTAGCCTGATTTCAATATGTCATAAATATATACAGCGATGAATACTTAATGGAATTGAAAATTTATTACATATCACATTGAAATCAATGCCTGAAAATATTTATATATATCAAAATGACAATTAACAATTGCAGAATCTCTGAATATTGACCAAGATTTGCTATATAGATTCTTATTCAAATCAGAGATTACCATAAGTATGTAAAAAATCATAGGTATTTAATTGAATTTTGGATAAGAAGCAATTTTTAATAATATATTCTCAAAAGAATACTAAACGGACTCATGATCTACTACGAGTGAAATTTGTCATAGAATCTGTTTAATGAGAAAGTGAAGAAGCTAATGGAATACGAAATCCTTATATAACAATTTATAAACTAACAAATTAAAAAAACGTAGAGATAATTTAGTAATTTGAACAATTAGATGAATTTGAACATTTGAAATTATGGGCACGAGTTTGAGAAAATAATTCATGTCTTATGCACAGGAAAATCTATAAAATTCTCAGATGCCATTAAGATTTCTATTTTCCACCTTTTTTATTGAAGTGGGTATAAACGATGCTTATACATCCTGAAAAAATCTGAAAGCTAGTGGAATAAGACGTCCTAGATGCAAACAAGAAAATACCCAGGGAATAAATTGGTGTGTACAGGTGATAATGACTCCAGAATATAATGAGCGGAAAGGAGGTGGCAGCAAGGGCGGAAAGTAAACGCAGTTAAGGGATGTGTGTAGAAAGTGCAAGTGACTTTATTGGGGTTTTCGCGAGTATCTGGACCGAGGATCGCTTGGAGAATTGCGTCCTAAAAGGAGTAAAAGTGAAAGTAATAGCAAGGGAAAGTGAGAAGAGAGATATATCGTGAGATGGAGAGCGTTTTGGAGAGGAGAAATAGAAATAAAGGTTGCGAAGAAAGATAACGCGAGACAGACGGAGGGTCAATGGCGTACACGCATCAACAAACGGACGCCATCCACGTCACTTCGGAAGAAAGGGGAGATTCACATGCGTCTGGAGTATGAAAGCTTGATGGAGGGCGAAATACACGAGCACGGTTCGTGAATGGAGGACCCATTCAAGACAATTCGAAAAGAGAAATCTTTTTATTTGTATCAAAACTTTGGCTTGCGTTCTCCCCGGTATGCAGTTTTTTCTATCTGGGTCCCAAATGCACAAAGGATGAAAAAGCGTAAATTTCACGATTTTTAAGAAATTGCTCGAAAACGTGATACACACGGTGCTCAGCTGTTATTAAGAGCAATTTAAGCGCACGCAGTGGTTCACGGAGGCACGTGTCACCGTAGCTGAGATATACGGCGCGCGCTTCCATTTGCATTAAAATGAAAGATAAAAGATACACAGAGAGTGTGGGAGAGTAAATTAATTCTGAAGTAAGGTCTTGAGGAAGAAGACTACCATTGTAGTCTCTTGGATTCCGCAGTTCGTGAAAATGTATAAAAATATTACGGCTTCATTACCTAACTATTCAGAAAACAAAATATTATCTCAATAATGAATGTCCCTTGGTCAGTAGATACATCAATTTCCATACAATTCAATCCGTAATATTTTTAAAGCAATTGCTATCACATACATGCACTCATTAACATTGTAAAGGCTAGTATGATCAAATTTCCTCAGATTACTGGCAGTTAACGCTATGACAAGGCCGCTTTTAGAAGAAAAGCATTTGATTTAAATGAACTAAAAATGAAATGAAAAATACAATATTCTTAATGATTGTAAATACCCAATAAAGATAGAAATAAAATATTTACAAAAGATAAAGATTTGTATCTTCGCCCACCAAAGAAATTCAGCTACCGTTAATTTTTGAATGAATTCGACTACACTGAAATTAAATAATCTAAACAGTGTAAGGAAACTGGAAATTTCAAATGAAATTAATTTATAAACTTGATCAATTATAATAAAATGCTTAGCCCCCAGAATATATATTTAACGTTTCCTAATGTAATACCTCCAGATTTCCAGAAAAATCAAATAAATATGTAACGATAGCACGATAATTATGAAATCCAAATTTTGAGGTGGAGGAAAGTGGCTCAAAAGTGAGGGAAACAATTTACTTAGCGAATTATGTTGGACAAGTAATAATGAATTTCGTCCTAAAACTTTCAACCTAATAAGGAAGCAAAGATGCAGGGACCAAGGAACTTCTTGCAAATAAAAACCCTAAGCGATTCTCGGAGAGTATGATAAGGGTGCGCCCTGATTCCTCTGGAACAAGTGCGACATGAGCATAAACACGCAAGGTTAACTCTTGTCTCATCAGTTATTCCTCCAGACCCTAATTCCAGGGTTCTCTGGGAGACACCGTCCAGGAGATAATATCTGCAGAATATACCTAGGAATTTACGCATGCGAGTTGAATACTTAAAGGTTATCAGCTGCGAAGGAAAACTTGGAAAACTGCGATAAATTCATCCAACGTTGTACTACCAGTTGCGGTATCTAACTGAAGATACCAGAGCCAAAAGGGAAAATCACCCATAAATTACTATTTTACGAAGATTAATACTACTAGAGAAAAAACTGATCATAGTGACAATGATTAATTACGAATTTAAAGAGTTTATTGGAATAAATACTGCGCTATTAATGTAAAGTAATTCCACAGAACTCGAGAAAAAATTAATACATGGATATGTAAAGGGCTCCGAGAGAGAGTTTCCATGAATGTGACCCTTTTGCATTACGATAATTCCCAAAATTATCATTTGAATACAAAAAGCCCTTTTCGTACTCGTAAAAACTTAATGAGTGTTTTAATTCTCATGGTGCATTATCCAAACATCGAGGCTTTTATATTTTTTTATAATATCATTCATGAATGTAATTTGGAGTTACATTTATGGTATGTGTTAACACATTCATAATGAGATGGATATCGAAATAAGCAATAATGTTTGACAAACAAGAGCCATTCTTACGTTAATTTCAAATTATAAAAATGGGAATTTGAGCTTGGAAAGTCTTTTAGCATACGCAACATTACGTCAAACAAGTTTTAAATTTCGTTCACAATACATTTTTAACACGCAAGTACTCAGCATAACTTTAGAATAACAAAGTAGAAAATAACAAAACAGTTACTGCATTACCGTAACAAATGCTTGTGCAACAAGATTCAGAAACTTGTACTTTTCCACCCTATTCCAATATAAGTTTCTGACAATTATCGTACACGTTACAATAAATTATTTTTGTGTGATAGAATTCCACCAAGTATCATTTAGGCTGTTAAATTTTATAGTTGGAAATATTCTCAGATGTCATAGGTCCAGGGTATTTTGATTGGATGAGGATTTCAAACAAGACATGAACTATAATGATAAGTAGCCTGCTCTAACTCTTGGAAAAGTTTTCACTTTATTACATTTAGAAAATTAAGTAAATTAGATTTTAAATTATTACGCTCCAACATAAAACTCCATAAGTTCATCACAATATTGCAGTTAGCTGTGTTGGGAACAACTTCCGTATTCTACTGACTGTAGCCTCTTACTAGTACCTTAACCATTTCGGTGTACTTATATAACTTTACAGTAATTAATTACCTTAGATTATGCTACTTAAAAATATTCATGTGCATTTTGGTTAGACCTGATGCTTCCAAGACAAAATTAGCAACCTAAAAGTAGGCTCCAGGGTATTTTTGGAGACGTAGTCATCAGGTTAATGTTCCAGAAGAGACATTATTGACGGACCGATCATTCACTAAATTTCCACGCTCTATATCCGGTTGAAAGCAGCTAAACACCACGCACGGGAGTGAGCAAACTCGAAGAAATTATTTCCGGACGAGAAAAAAACCGCGATCGAGAAATAAAACGCAAAATTCGCGACATCCTCCCGATTCAGCCGTTGCTTATAAATACACACAGCGCATCGCAGACCACTTAAAAATATGCTCCATTTCACACCCACTAAACATAAAAAAAGAGTACTACCGCGGACGTGTGAAGAGCGGCTCGAAATCATCTCCGAGCGGACATAAAAACCTTTTCATTCGAGAGATAAAAAGCCCCCTTTGGAAGCCCATGGGAATGTCCACGAAGACCTCTTTTTAACCCTTGCAAAACTGCTGCAGGTGGGGGTGACACGAACGGCTGCGAATGACGCCGGAGATACACCGAGTCTACCCCTGAGGTATTCGCCGTAGAGAAACCCTTGGGCTCATTAATATGTGCGAGTTAGTCCCTCGAGTATCGACGCGTATAATCAGGCAGCTATCGTAATACTATATGAGGAGATGGGGCTTCCCAGTGGGGGGAGTTAAGGAAGCGGGAAAGGCGCTCTGGGCAAACGTATTTCGACGTGTCGTCCTTCTTTCTGCTGCAGAGGCGTGAGCGGAATTGCTCCTGAGACTCCAAAATCAATCAATCTTTGGAGAGGAATTTTTTCCGTGTAATTCCTTTCTTTTTCCTTTCAGAGATTTAAATGCTGGGGAAGGAGGTGGAAAAATGTTCCAATACATTTCTTCAGCGGAGTAAAATTTTGTTAGGCTTTGAAACTTAATTTTTATTTTAGCCGGTCATCTGCTAAGGTTTACTGTTTATAATTTTTCGAAGAGGATATAGTTTTAAAAATACTTATAAATTGTTTACAAGATTTCTAGCTCAGTTAAAATGTACAACTGCGAAGTTGCCCGCACATAACGGTCGTATATTATTATGCTAAGAAACTGAATATAAATTAACGTCATTTTAGTTTACACTGAAATAACGGCAAAAAATGTGTTAGCAAAGCTTGAATAGAGTACAGTAACTTTTATTAAACAGATGAATTTGAACTTTTATTGTATAACATCTACATTTTTTTCTCTGAGTTAAAACAATTTGATATTTAGAGTGATCTACGAATGTTTTTGCGAACGCTGAGAGACTTACGAATCAATTTGAAAATAATTAACTCTGAATAAAATTTAAACCTTAGTGATATCAGTGGCTCTCTTGCATAGTTGTGGTTATTACTGATTGAGATAAGATGGGTTGTTGGCACTTTTTTAAATCAAGCATCTCTTCAAAAGCGATATTCGACGGTCTTGGGAGTTCTTGCACTCGTTTTTTGTTTGGACATGATTTATCAGATTGCTTGCCACAGCAGAAATATTTATTTTTAATTAACTTTCTATAAACCAAACCAAAGCGATATTTTAATGATGTATGTTTTTAAAAATGTATCTTCAAAGGTTTTTTGAATGAATTGTATTTTCTACACTTTATTTTAATAGTTGTGTACACTCGTATTTATACATTAATCCTAGGCAAACGACAAAAAATGATATATTGGTTAACCTTTAAGGGATCAAAAGAGTCCAATCAGCTTTTAAATTAAATCAAATTATTATATTAATAGATAAATATGTGTACTATAAAAATAATACTTCCGAACTACATTTATCCATCCATACTTTTGCATTTGATTCGCTTTATGCAAACTTAACTCACCTCCATTAACTCCAAAAGACGCTTTCCGTGTACTTATCACGACTATTCATTATTTATTCATCGTAAAATTTGTAGAATGAAAACCAGGTTGTTATCTGCTGAACGTGACATTTAAATGCATATCTATATGCAATCCCTTACAGCCTTTAAATCTTTTAATATTAATTTCTCGGATAACATCCGTTCCGTGTAAGAATTATTATAATGATTTCCACTACCCGTATGCGTTATGGTCTCGACTAATGATGACGAAAATGTACTGCTTTTTTGCCCATTATTTTACAACCTGATGGCATAAAATAGCACTTGCACACAAGCTCACAAACATTTTTCCATATTAGGGTTAGGAGACAACATACTGACAATATTTTCAAGGAAAAATTAGGGATTCCAATTCATACTAATCTTAATCCATTAAAATAGCAATAATAATAAATAACATTGTAATCCTCAGAAGAATCCTTCAGAATTTACATCTGAAAAGCCTCTTACACCAATGAAGGATCCACGTGACGAAAGTTTTTAAATTAAGAGTAATTGCCTAAGACTTTTCATGTATTTTCTGCATATTTTAGGAAAAGTATTAACTTTAAATATAATAGAGACTAGAACACAAAGAATATTGTATTCCTTAAAATGAAACTTATCAAATCTTCCTCGCAACTCAATCAGTGATATTTGTGTGTCACAGCATCCAATATTATTCAGGACAGTGCCAATTAGGCGGTCCGTGCGGAATTCTGCGGAAAGAAAGACAAAGAGCCGAAACCTCAGCAACCACCAGCAGCAGCTACGTGAGCTAGAATTTTCTCGGAATGGAGAATAGGGAGAAAGGAGGGTCAGGCAGCGGTAAAGAGAGACGCTCCCGAGGCTAACATTCCCAACATTACCACGGCATTAGAAGTGGCGCTCACGTAGAAATTTCCCGCCATCTGGTCTCCAAGGCAGAGTGCATTTGACCTTTCATCCTCATTTGAAATTGGACCCACGGCTTGGAGTGACCACGCGTAGGAGGGCAAACACGAACTCCTGGTCAATATCGCCGTGCGCATTTTCCCTAACGCGAATTTCCAATGAGCCGGATCGCCAACTGTCCACGCATTAGTTCCATTTCTGGGGATTTTATTCGTTTTTCCGGGCCTCCGGAGGTTTACGAGAGGGAGTTTTCGGAAGCTGCGTAAATATTTCCGATATTTTCATCATTATTCGATGAAAACAGTCGCATTAAATCATTCACGAAGCCCTTTATTGTCGATGTAAAACTGCGGGGTGGATGTACTCGAGTTTATATTTATTTCATGGACGTGCGATGGAGTACTCTTCATCAAAATTGATAAGTCGAGAGTGATGGCGTGAAAACATGGCTGCACGGATGGAAGCCGATAAAACAAAAGAAAACACGGATGGAGATTGTTGCACTCTAAATCATTCAATTTTGAGTCAAAACGGTTTGGCGGAGTTAATGTTAACTTCGAAGATATATTTGGACGCAATTCACGAATGAATATTGTCATCATTATGAAAAGAATATTTTTCTTTTGTCTTTTGGTATTAAATAGTGAAAAATGTATCTTCTGCATAATTTTGTCTCAGTCATGTTCATAGGCTGTGAAGATGTTATAATGCTGGGTGGTGGCATTATAACATCTATTAATTAATTAATTCTATTAAGTTCTATTAATTTAAGTTCTATCTTTGCGAAAGTTTAGTAAAAGTGTCACCAGTAGAGCTATTGAGCTTCACTTGAGTGGGTATGTTCCTCTTGCATTATTATGGCCAGAGGTGCCCATCCCCCCCAAAGGCTATGGCGCATTCCCCCCCAAAACCCCACCAGTTAATCCCCCCCTTCCTCCCAAAATCCTACCCTATTTCCCAACAAAAAAATCAAATTCCGACAAAAAGCGCACTTATGTAAATTTTACAATTTTAAATGGCTTCCAAAGAAACATAATAATATTCATTAATATTAAAATTAAAACTTTACAAAGTTTTATAAGTATAATATTTAGTTACTTACTCATATAAGACTAATTCATAGTATAGCTTTTAGGTAAATAAAAAAAAGAAATGCAAATACATTACTTTCTAAAAAATATTTAATGGATTTTCCGAGGAAATCAAACAATGTACTTGTATGAAAGTAAACAAAAGTACAAACTAATTACACTATGAAAATATACACCAATACATTAGACTACTTTTAAACATTATTTGCCCTAAAATACATTATGATAGGTGTTATATAATCAAATACCGTACATAGATAATGAATATCTCTAAAAAGAGCACAGTAACTGACCAAATATGTAAAAATAGGAAAGAATAACTTAAAACAAAAACCTGTATTTAAAATACAAGCATAAAAACAAGCGATACACAAGATTTTGATGCATGAAGTTTTTATCCTGTCATCATAATATAGCAATAATTCAAATGTAGGCAAAGCAATAATTTGAAACCTTAGAACAATAATTAGAATAGTTGTGTTCTACAAGGTAACAAAATTGTATGAAATACGCTAAAAAGTCAAAACAACTTATTCTAATAAAACACTATTTTTACAAATAATTATATACATATTTACATTTGTACATCTATAAAGAGATTATAAATACATAAGCTGCTTACAAATTTAATTACAATCACAGCTAGAAGTGTTTCTGTCTCTACTCTTGATGGCTTTTGTACAGAAGTAATTTACTTCTTGGCACGGTTGTTAGGGCGAATTTATCAATAATTTCGCTGTTAGAAATTGATTTTAATATGTCATTTTCGGAAGCCAGTATGAGCAAGTTAGACAGCCAAACATCCCCCATACTGCTTCTTAGCCTATTTTTGACGATTTTCAATCTGCTCATTGTTCTTTCTGCTGAGCAGCTTGTTACTGGTAATGAAAGGATGATATGATATAACATCATTAGGTTTCGAAAGCCAGACATATTAATCAAAAATCTATAAGGTTTGATGAAACCCTTCTTGACCCACTGGTCTAGAACTCGTTCTTTTGATGTCTCTGTCACTTCAGCTGGGTTGGGTGAGTCATCATCGTGAAGATTTTGTGAGCCACATTCCTCATTCTCTTCCAGGATATCAAATAAATTAATGTTTCTGTGCCCTTCTTTGTACAGGCGGCTGAAATCATTTACTTCTTTGCAGGTTTCATCAGCATCAATTCTGTAAAACTCACACAAACCATTTATTTGAGTTGGGTTAATGGTTCCGTCTTCATTATCAGCAATCTTCAATAAACCTTCATGCGAAAAATATGTCATTTGCTGCACAATATGGAGAGTGCTTTCTGGAAATCTATCCTCTAACTGGGTAATCAGAGAATCTAGTAGTTTGAAATAAACTTCAACTCTTATTTTGGCCATCAGGTTTGTTATTGGCTCATCCACAGATAGTTCATCCATAAACCTTTTGTTCTTACGAGGTCTTTTGGCGAGGGGTTGAGATATGTTGTGGTCTTCTACGAAGCTGTTGATGTGCTGTAACATTTCATCATTCCATGATTCGTCACTCCTTAGAGCCTCCAATCTAGCCTTCGTCTCACACAGAATAGCGGGCACTATTCCGTAATCAATGTTTTTTGATTGGAAACATATGGTTACTGGTGCGAGAACTTTGAAAACTGTGGATGCGATTTTCATTGTTGCCACTGTTTCAAATTCAGACAACGCTTTAAAGAGTCCATTTGCTCGAGTAGTAGTGTCATTGTCTGACTTTTCATCCTTCGATATTTCACATAAGGATTCCCTAAGGACATCGTAACAACTTATAACTGTTGCCAAAGCATCATTCCGACTTGACCATCTAGTCGTGAGGACTCTTTTTAAGCGCTTTTTTCTAATATTAGGAGGTCCTTTGTTCAACTTCTCTGTAAAGAAATGATGTCTTTTATGTCCCGACATGAAAACGTATAGTTCTTGAAGTGTCGAAAACATATCTCTTATTTGGGGGCAAATATCCATAGATTTTTCTATGACTAATGCAAATCTGTGGGAGCAGCACCAAATGTAAAATGCTTTAGGACATTCTTTTAAAACAAAAGTCTTAACTCCACTTAATCTCCCACGCATATTACCTGCTCCATCCATACTTTGCCCAACCAACCAATTGTTATCCAAACCTAATGATAGCAGGGTGTTGAGAAGCTCTGATGACAAATGTTCTCCAGTTGTTTCTCCACTCGTGAAGACCTTTATCAGTCTCTCCTCTGGTTTGACATCATCTTTCATGCATCCTTGAGAATCTTTTATCTCCACATAACGAACCAGCAGAGTCGTGCATTCTTTTTTGCTAATATCCTGAGTGGAATCGAGGATAACTGAATAGGCATTTGTCTCTTTCACATGTTGAACAATTTTGGAAACGACCATTTCACTCATGGTATGAATTATGTCAAACATGTTTCTATAACTTAAAAGGTTGGACGCAAATTTTGCTTTTCCTTCCTTAGCTTTATCCAGCTTTTCTAAGTAAACCCTTGCATCTGGGCTATATTTTGCTAGCAGTCTAAAAAGATTATGAAATTTTCCATCCAGAGATCCTTTTTTTCTAAAGGCTAACATTTCTGTTGATAGGTATCTACAACAATCTACAATAACAGAGAGTATTTCTCGGTGATGTGCAACTAGTGAATCTGTTTGCTTCGCCAGGGTTTTGTCGATTCTTTGTTGTGAAATCCACTGAAGTCTTGCGATTTGGGAAGACACATGGTATTTAGATTTTTCATGTTGGTCAATATCACGATCACCCCTGTGGTCTATCCAACCCCTATAACCCGTAGTGCCCCATACAGTCATTTCTTTAGGTAAAGCGAAGAGGAGGCAGTGGAGACAAAATGCAGCATCTTTGTATTTGCTATACACAAGCCATTTTCGTTCGGTCGATGTCCCATTTGGCAACATAACCTGCTTTGCCTTTCCGTTGAATTTCCTCCCGCCAGTATTGGGAAAATTAAATATATCCAAGTTTTGGTTTTCTAGTTTCAAAGCTGCATTAATCATTTCTGGAGACAATTTTTTGTTGGCAAAGTAAGCTGGATCTTCTGACGAAGGCGTCAACTGGTTGTCCTCTTCAATGGTACAAGCCACATCTTCATCTATCTGCATCTGTTGGTTACCGTCGTAGGTTGGATCTTTTGTTGGTAAAGTCGAGTCGTTATCATCTTTAATTAAATCACATAAGTTTTTCTCTATCTCTTTGGGTTGTTGCACTCTTGTAGAATGTAAAACACCTTCTGAAGAAAATGTCAAGCTTTTATCCTCTTCGATTTGTGCAATATTTTGAGGTTCCTGCTGCGGGTCAGAGTTATTGAGGAATTCAATCTCTTGATTGGGATTTAATGAATCATTTATTACTTCCCGCTCACGAACACTTCTATCGGAGTCAGAACCAGGAAGTGGTATTACACTCTTAGTCTGGTTTGTGCTGGTACGAGCAGAACTTGTCACTGTCGTAGAAGTAGATGGTACAGATATGTCCCACTCAGATTCTCGTAATCTAAAAAGAAAAAGCCACACTTAATACTATATTTATACATCTTATACGATAGTAAAAAATATGCTCATTTTTGCAACAATAAAAAATGGTGACTTTATGTATACAAGCTAAAAGCATAAAACATTGTTTTTAATTTTGATGAACATTAAAAAAATACATTTATTTTATTTTCTATATTCTTTATTCCACATACATGGCTAAAACAAACGTGCGTAATATTTTTGAAACGTACATAAATAAATGGAAAAATATAAATACTGTAACAAGTTAAACTTAAAAAAAATAACGAAATAAACAAATAAATTAAGTTCGCCAATTCACTAAATTGCTATTAAATTAGAGACAGACGATTAATACAACGTTTTTTATAAATACGAAGTATATAAGTACTCAACTACAGAAGGCTCAAATACAGAAATAGTCAAATATCGTATTATCCACTGTTCACACGGCACTTGCTCGCTATCACCAGGTAAACGCAATTCGGAAGTTGTAAAATACATATAGCCTGGCGTGGTTTTTATTAAATCGAAGAAAATTTGATTTAATATACTGCTCTTAATATATTTAATTATATTTAATATACTAAACAATTGCGACTGAATAATTAAAAACAGTCCTCGAACATTGATTATATACATAATCAATTTGTTATTTATGCCATCGGTTGACGGACACGAAGATAGTATCCGTTGCAATAAGAAACATATGATACATTTAATTAGCACATACTATAGTTTGTCGTGCAAAACTGTACACCAACATTTTAAAAAAATTTCAGATATTTTAACTTTAACTTATTTTGAATATTTAATTAAATTAGTTTTGTAAATTTTCTCGACTTGCGTTACAAATTTTTATTGAGTACGGCATTTACTTCTGAAATACTGGGTACGGGCATTTGTTTACATGAAACTGTTACATTTTCATATAACATAAAATTGCCTTTGCATAGTATTTTTGACGTTCCAGTTCCACACAATACTTGCTGTGAATATAAAAATAAACATTTTCAAAATTGACACTATAAGATCTTTTAAAATGCATGCACAAAATAAGCTGAAATCAATAAAAATTAATAAAATAATGTTATTAAGCCTATAGCCAAACTTAAATGTAAAAGTAGGTATTTAAAAGTATGGGTCCGCTCTACCTCGAAGGATTTTTCCGACTCGCTCCGTATTCAACTGGGCTATCCTGATGAAAGAACAACACGCGTGGAAGCTTGCAAGCCTTTTCCTTTTACAGATCCCTAATTGTATATAAACTTTTTTACAGAACAATGAGCTTTTCACACTTGTCTGATTCCAATCCATATCTGCCCGTTTTATTTTTTTCGGAACACATTTCATTTTATTACTAAAGAACTTCAAAACGCTTTATTTTGACAACTTTATTGATGGCCCATTTATTTAAGTTAAATTTTCAAAAACGGAAAACAACAAACAAACGTTTAATTAATTGAATGAGAAAATTTATTGATTAAGTGTGATTGGTTAAGAACTGACCATAAATTGGGAAAAATACAAAACCTTCTTTTAGAGCATAACAGACTGGTAGAACTCACCCCTAAGATATATGCTAATTGCTCATTTTCTAACCGTTAGAATCAAACAGTAACAATGCTTTAGATTCTTAGCAATTAACATCTTACCAGCAAAATTAAATCCAAACAACAATAATTTTAGTAGTGTATTGTATTATGATAATTAAAAAAAAATTAAATGGCAAAATAATGTTCACCAAATAATGTACGTTAGGAATTGAGAAGTAAAGTGATAACGTTGTTTGAAACAAGTATCCTAATATACTCGTATACTGTATATACATATTTTAGTTTGAAGAATTGAAGTTAGTACCATAATACATCTTTAAAAAATAATAACTCCTCAACCTCAAATACAAGCAAAAAACAATTATTTTAATTATAGTTTTTTCTCATTTATTACTTTTCTCTTATTATTTACTAGCGGAGTGCCCGTTGATTCTCAACGGAAATATGAATGGAATGTAGTTCGAAAGAAGTCATGAAATTGAGATATGAAAAAATTAGATATGAAAAGTCTTAAATTTATGTAAAAACAATACTTCTCTTCAAAGTTGATGGGCAGAGAATTGCCAGAATTTTCATTGCACATTAATTAACTAATAGAGTGACCAGTTTTCACTAAAAGAGGAAACGGAATAAGATTGCTATGACAGCGTAAGAACGAATTTCAAAAAGATGATCAAAAAGGGGTATTTACATTTAATTAAGTAAAAAAGTTCAAAGTGCCTCTTGGTATCGCAGAATCACAAAAACAGTTACACTAATATAAATCATAAACTAAACAAATGCACCAGTCGCTACAGCAAATAGAAGAAACCACTGAGTACGAAATGAATGGAGACGAAATCACAAACATAGCCACACAAATCTTGTAAACCACAAACGAAAACGAATGAACCAGTCGCTTAGCACGTCCAATATGTCTGACAGACTGCGAGCGAGTGAGCGAAATCATCGTAACTATCAAATAAACGGCCGCAATCGAATTAGAATGTAAAGTAGTTAATCTAATTAGAACTCGTCCTTTTATGAATTAACACCTAATTTATTCCTTAAGATGACGTTGGCTGTTCTTTAATTAAATTACTTAACACTTCATAATTAACCCTCTGCTGTAAAATTAATTGTAAGAATTGTGAAGAAAATTTTTATCCAATAACAATGTAAGCGGATTGAATAGGATTTAATTTAATTTCAATGTTTTCAGATCCCGTTGACGAAAAATACTGTCTTCAGATATTTTTATATACGTGGAGATAGGAAACGTAATCCAAGCGAAAGTAGACATTCAAACTTATGGGAGTTATCTCATTAAAGCGATGTAATCGGTAGTGATAAGAAGTGCTCGCAAGTTTTTCTCGCGATATTTCCTCAAAAATTCATGAAATCTAAATAGCAAAAATTAACTACATTTCCTTTACTTGGCCATTTATTTTTCAGTCTAATTTGCATGATTTTAACTCGCAATCATGAACAAATACTATAAATTCTGCTTTAATCTCACAGTACCTCTAAAACGAACACCAGTAGAAATAAGATGTACCAAGAAGAGCAAAACCAATTGTCAATATAAACTTAGAAATGATTCAATTTTGTGTCAATTCTGTTAATCATTTGCGATTGTTTTCGGCGATATCGGCAAATAATTGAAATTCAGGGACATGAATCCTATAGTTAAAATATTCAAAGATGATATTTTCTTGTATAGAGTAACATATTTGAAAAAAAAAATTACTGAGTTTAATACTAGACTAAAGGCAAACCATATACCAGCAATACTTCTTTAGAGGGAATTTCTATAGTACATGTAACTGAAATTGTGAAGTAAATTAACGAAAAAGACTTCGAAAGTGATATATCTTGTTGGAGGTATTTCTTCGAAATGATGCTTATTCGACTAAATTCTCATTCAGTTATCCAATTCTTCCTTACCTAGACGTACAATCTATTAGTTACAGGAATTAAAAGAATACATGAATACTTCATTTCTTTTGATACTTGTCTAGAGTCCGTAAAATGAATACTACTTTGATTTTTTGGAATAATTTAACCCTGCAACATACAAAATACATATTGAAGCGTATATCTAATGATAACATTTGAGCAGCCTGCATAGAACCGAAGCATAAAATTAAAGGACATTCGCCATAATCTGAAAGAGGTGTTCCATATTTTAAAATCTAACAAACTTATGACGCATCGAAAATCGTTTAACATGAACATTTAAACATATTATTTAAGATATAACAAAATACCAATGAGTATGACTATCACCATCATGAAAAAATATAGGTGGATAGTACCTATGCTAAAACACACCAATATATGATCCACTAAAACATTTCTTGTTTTAATTTCCAATGCTATATCTAAAAGCATAAAATTCGTTTACCTTTTCCCAGTCAGGTATAAAAGGATTGTGACTCCTTGCTGCTTTATATCCAACTCTTGACACTTCAAAACGAAGCAATTACTGAATTCAGGGATATTTCAACGATCTTGATTGATTCATTTTTTAGCGTTAACGATTAAATTCACGGCGGGACGCTAAATGAAACGATTAGTATTTAGATCGGAAAATAAGAATGAAAATGTAGTTAACTTACCAAGCTAAGAAGATATAATTACTTTATATGAGAAAAGGAAATTCATTTAATATGACGATGAACATTAATTTCACGTAAAGAATCAATAAACATCGGTGTTGCTATAAACAAAGCTCTGTTGCTGCAGACGCGCTTCAACGAACTTGAATTTAAAAATATAGCTTGGTCTTGACGACGGGTTGTTTACAATGTCAGATTTTCAAAAAAATTTCGTATTTTACTTCCAAATTCTCACAACTTCGAAGCGAAAGCAATATTCTATGACCAAAATAAGAAACTTCATTCCATTTCCTTTGTTTTGGTGTTAGTTTTAGTTTTCAACGACCGTTATTTCTAATTTAATTTCATTATAGAAAAGTACCCTGCAAATGATAAAATTTTCTTCCCATGTATTTCTTATGGAAACTCTTCGACTATCTGGAGTCGAACCGAGTACAGTTGGGTCAACAAAAAGTAGCCTATCATTTGCGCAGAGGAGATTTTTAATATTGTACGAATTTTGAAATTTTGAAAATATTTAGCTTTAGAGTTATAGCGTGAAATAGATTTTTGACCCCGACTGGAGACAAACTGGAGACAGATAAGTGGATAAAAGGTAGCCTATGTCACAAGTCGGATGACAAATGACCAGCATGCCAAATTTCATCAAAATCGGTTGGATAGTTTTTGAGTGATGCTGTAACAGACAGACAGACATGAAAATTTCTAAAAGGTGTTTCGGACTCGGGAACAACCCTAGTATCCAGCAATACAACTTTTTTTTAAGTCGGATCAATGTACAGACACGACCCCCTCTACAGATTTATTATATATATAGATTAAAGAATTGTAACCAACTTACCTTTGCTCACTTGTTGGCTTGTATGGGATCCATGGACTCTGGCCTTCTTTAACTTGAACAATAGTGTATTTAATGTTTAAATTGTTTTTAAATTTATAGGAATGTTTACTTTTGCAATGTTCTAGCCACTTATCGTGCCGATGTACGGTATTGCATAATAGCTCGAGGCATTTATATTTAAACTGTTTTTTAAGTTTTCGAGGCATTTTCAGGATTAGGTTCGAAAATAGAATCCAGAAAGCTTGAATGCACTCAAATTAGGATGCAACGTGTTTTAAGTAATATTAAAAATCACTACAAATAGTGTAGCCTGCGATTTATAAAACGTATTTCTAAACACGCGTTTAAACACATTCAACGCATTTTTAAACACATCAAGAGAAAATCCTTAATAAACAATAAAACTCTCTGATAAAATCACCAAATCACAACGCACACAATAACCTTCCGGTCCGTCTCACTGCTCTTGTCTTAACTGAGTGTCAACCAAAACCAGAGATGGGGAGTATCCGAGTTAAAGTAACTCAGTTACCGGTAACGATTACATTTTAGGTATTTTTTACTTGTAATCGTTACATTTGAAAAAATGTAACTATTACTTGTAATCTACTCATTGCTTTCTGAAAGTAATCGTTACTTTCCCACTACGATTACCAAAACATTGTGTTAATTGGTATGAACACGTATTCGTCGGTCATCCTGATTGGAAGACGTCGGGCGTCGTCGGACGGGGAATCTCATTACAATGTAGGCACCTACATTATAAACTTTGAGTTTCCTTTTCTTCCGACGACGGCCGACATCGGATCGGGGGAAATACGGATCCAATGTAGTTGCGGCCTTCGACGTATTCCAGCACATTTCGACCACTTCGACGATTTCGTTCGTTTTTTTAATTTTCCCCACAAATTTAAAAATCCCCCCCAAATTTGAAAATCCCCCCCAAATTTTATCTTGATGGCGCAACTTGCGCCATCGATCCCCCCCGTGGGCGGCCCTGATTATGGCTTACTTTGGAAAGAAATGGCTAACTACCTCACTCCTCATATCACCTAGTAAGCCTCATTTCCGCCTGCAGGCTCTTCTTGTTAATGGTATAGGGGATGAAGTTTAAACTGACCTATGAGCTCAATACTTTCCTGAATTTGTATTTAAGTATGGGGGCGAAAATATGTCAGCGATTTAACCTTAATTATATCTGTTTCGTCCAAGTTCCAATTACAAAAAAATCGCTCAACTCGACTTTGTTTAGATAAACTAGCACTTTGTCTGCTCTAACTCACCTCACGATCATACAAGGAAATGTTATTGTTAGAGATTAATCTCAAAATCACCTCTTTATTGAGATAATCCGTTGTTTGAACGAAAATATATTTGAGGGAATGACGATCATTTACCAACTTTCAATAAAGGGTTTATTTACGTCCGAGAAAATAACTGATGGAAGGGGGCGGGAGTCCAAAATTCGCTGCGAAAACACAAAAATGCCAAAAACTCAACAGATCATCACTTTATGATTGTCAACGGATATACGGTTTCATGAAAATTTTCGCTTGGGTGAATTATATTTATTTCAATTTAAAAAAATGACCGGAAGGAGAATATTTTCCATCCGCAAAACGTTTACTTTTGGTTATAATTCCGTTTTTGCTGAATATTTCGAATTAAAAGTTTTTTTTAATATTCGTTATTTAAATTGTCACAAATAATACCAAAGTATGATTTCTTATGATACATCGCAAAATTCGTTTGTCTTAATGTTGACCTTTTATTAACCCAGGGTAAATTATTACTGCCTCGGAGATATTATTTTTTAAAAATATTAATGCTTTCAAATTTAGGTGACCTATCTATACTGTTTAGTACAATTGTTCTCAAGCATTTCAGTCCGTGGACCCCTTCAAAGAGGAAAAAAAAACTCAGGGACCCGTTCTCAGTTTTGGCATGAGCCAAAAAATTTAGTTTAAGACATCCGCACAGAAAAATGAATTTCACTAGAAAAATTATGAAGCAGATTAAAAAAGAATTGGGTATCCTCTATTTTTTTGTTAAAGCGGCTGCAGAACTCCAAAAATATTGTCGCGGACCCCCGGGGGTCCGAGGACCACACTTTGAAAAACTCTGGTTTAGTACATCATCTGTTTTGGTTACATTATTTTATTATTTATTTTCGTAAATTATCTCACTTATTGAGTTGGAAATGGCATTTGAAATAGTTTGTTCAACGTTAAGTTAAAACCTATTAGTTCAGTTCTGCTATAATTCGGCAATGCTGGGCCAAGAACATGGTCCAACCGAATCTGCAATCAAAGACCACTTTCTCTTTCTCGATGAACCCTCATGAACATCTCAGTCAACTCATTAATTTTGGTTGGGTCATATTTATTGAATTGATCCTGGTATCTCTAATTCTAGAGGTACAATATTACTGATTGATTAAAAACATATAACAGATAAATTCGCAAAATGAGTTATATGAGGAATTCAAATGTATCTAAGAAATATTACACAATACTTGTAAATTCTAAAATGGTCCTGGGATTATTAAAGTGACGTAAAAGTACTTTTTTATTATTAATCGCTACCCGCACCCAGCATTTCAAAGTAAGGGGGATTTTTATTATGCTAGGATAGAATACTTTATATTATAGATAGAAAAAGAGAAACTAATTAATAAAAAATATATTAAATATTCATTCACGCATTTGAATTCAATATTGCTAGTGCAAATGCGTAAATAGTAATAACGTTACCTTTCACTATTCAATTGATTGATTTTTTATCCCACTATCGTCGATTATATCGTCTGAACAAGAATCTCATTAAATAACGCATTGAACCCGCAGATATAAAAAAAATTTCCTTTGGTACATTACGCAAATTAGGGTCCATTGACAAATTACCACCATGTTTCCAATTTGATGTCCTCGGAATTGGTGGCAAATACACAGAAGGGGAATTGCACTAATTGAAATAAACTCTGACACTACACAATAACTACAAAATTGCGAACGCAATCAAATGAGGACGAAAATGTTTGCCTTATCGGCTGGTTCATAATAATTAAACAACAATTTAAGTTCCAAGGCTCCTCAAAACATGACGCCATTGGCGCGAAAACATTGATCGTAAGACTTGGAAATATACAACTCGATTTTCGTAAAAAACGACCGAAAAATAAAATCAGAGGAAAAAATGACGAATACGTCGAACTTTGGCTCAATTAAGTCGTCCGGATCATTTACACGAGGCGAAAACACGTCTGCCCTCATGACTTTCAACTCGCACACGAGAAGTACATTATGGCGCCACTAATTAGAATTTCCCTATCATGGAGCGCATCGCCAATACGCCAATTAAGCAAACAAGTGAATTCCGAAGTCGACGAGTTTGTTTTGTTTCCACGGAGAGGTATGGATACGCCCAACGAAAAATGTGTTCCACTCCATTATCGCATAGCGCAGAATAAACACGGCCGGTGTCTAACTTGTACTGTGGATGAATACACCTGTCATGGACCAGCGATTCTTTCTCGCAGATGAATGGGTAATGGGAATAACTCGAAAGGTATGACGCCCCGTAAAATATTCCAGATGTCTTTTTTTCCGGTGGTATGCGTGAGTTGTGGTGGTGGTGTTGTGTGTGTGTTCCGTGTGATTTTAGTACGTGTTTGAAAGATTTCCAGCTGTAATGCGGGAATGTCCGCTTGCGAGGAAATGTGTGTCAAATACATGAGAAAATATTTGGAATTCCGATTCGAAATGTTGAACCTCGAATTGCTCCCGTGTGAGATGTGATCTGAAAGTAACTATAACAATTCCCTCTCGTAAGGAATGACGAATTAAAAGATCAATAATTTATCCATACGCAATTTAGCTTTCAAGCCAGGTAAGGTCTCATAATATTTCTTTCATTTTATGTAACTTTAAATGCTAATATTAATAATTAATTATATTAATTATTATTAATAATTATTAATGCTAATATATAATTGTAGCATATAGTTGGCCACCGGCAGAAAGGTTCTATTGTTCCATTTGCTAGCATTGCATTTTGGGAATCGGGTCATCATGTTCTTCAGTATGACTGAATGGTATCCTGGAATTTTTTAAGATTTCAAAAATTCCTGGATAACTATTTTTTTTATAATTGGGAAAATATGGCTGCCACTTAGAGTAATTGTAGTGGACACAACTGTAAGTAAGAATGGGGACATGGGCCCGGGTTCAATCCCCGTGGGATATGATTCTTCCTCTTAAGGCCGTCAAAATTAGTGCCAATTATTTTATTTTGACCTTACTTTAGATGATAACGATTGATTAAATAATAAAACTTTCCCAAATTTGCATTTCGTGCATGAAATTTAAATTTTAAGAATTCCTTAATGACATTCTACATTATTAATTGCGGATCTAATTCCCTAAAAACTATAGTAAGGATATATGTTGGATTTATTTACACAAGATATTCAAGGAAATAAAATAGTATATCTATGCTTGTCAAGTCATGTAAAATAAAAATGCAACCTTTATTCTTCCTAGGGTTCTATCTTTCCGAGATAATTTGCAGACAATTATATAAGGAATCGAAACTAGTCAAACCTGAGACGAATCAAATGATTCTTATGAGAAAGTTTCTATACTCAGGAAAATATATCTCACGCGCAGCATTTTTCTAGACTATCTACTATATTTCCTACTTTTTACTTGCATAGGACAAAGTACTTAATTTAAAGAAAAGAACATGGTTAATTTAACGTTCGAATCCGTCTGAATATCCGATTTGTAGATCTTAAATACCTGAAACTTGGATGAAAGATTAAATTTGGTAACTCGATTATTCATAGATTTCGAATAAATCACATTCATCTGATGGGAGTAAGAAATTTACTATTCAATCAATTAAATAACAAGAGAGATGAAAGTTTACTTCGTAAAATTAGCATTCTTCAATTTTACACATAACCCGGAAAGCTCAAATTTATGATGCAAATTTATCCTTACTCCATCGTAAATAAAACACTAAATAACTTCCACAAATATATATTTGTAGAAGTTACTTCGTGTTTAATTTACGATGGTTTATACTGCATTCCACGAAGTGAGGATAAAACACATTAATTTTATTATCCTTACTCTTTTACGTCTAATGAATGCTATCTATCAAAATATCACATATGAGCGTCATCGAAAATTCTACCTCTGAATTCAATTAAATTACACAATTTATATTTTATAAAACTTCTCTTTCCATAAATTAATTCATCACTTCACGATTCTACAGGAAGGATTCGATTACGGAGCCTAATTATGCGACCAACGACTTAAATAATCTCGTATAGGCCAATAATTCTATAGGCATGACCACGAACTAAGAAAGTATAGGACTGGAAACTGCTGAAATTTTTTGGCTCCGGATGAAGAGATAACTTTCCCATGCTTTGAGCACGGAAGTGAAATCACAGCATATATAATAAAATATTATGAAACTATGAGGATTAGACAGCATGCAAAGTTTATAAATTTAAAGAAAGTGCATCGAAAAGGAAAACTGCGAAACTGTATAAAACTTAATGTTTGGTCAATAAATTTTTTTATATCACTCTATCCTTTATGTTTGTATAGTGTATAACCTAACTTCACATTTCAGCCTCCCCAAGATAAAATAAAGTCCACGCCAGTCATTAAAATTTAATACTTTTGGATTTATGTATGTTTCAACAATATTTTACCGTTTTCTCATTTCCTGGAGACTATTACTACTCCCGCAGAGGAAAAGAGGGAAAAAGTATCATAATCGTGCTGTTTTTTCCATTTACTCCATATGAGATTATGGCTACTAAGGGCGAGCGTCAGTGTCATCATCTCGCGGCTGCGGACATTAAGGGTGTCAGCCGATTGTACAGTCAGCATAGGGGAACATCAGGGGCGAGGGCATGACTAATGATTGGCAAAATCAGTAAAAACAAAAAAATAAGACTTATTTGAAAACAAACAACAGTGGCATACCAAGAAGAAAATCCATATTTATATTGATATAACCTCTATGACTTTTGATCTTTCAATCATACCACGATTTTGTTTTTCAAATACTTAATCCTTTCTTTTCGCTGACAACACTCCGCTTAACTTTGAAGTATGAGATCAGTATATGAAATATTTCCGCGAGATATGGAACGTTTTTGACAGGGCGCTCAAGATGCCATCATTTACCCCCGAAGATATGAATATCTCCTTTCTTCGCGGAGACCTCCGAGTCTCTTACTTTCTAGATTTTCTCGCAAGCAGCGGGATTTTTTCCAAGCGGATAAAAATGGAAGGAAAGGAGGTCGCTTAAAAGAGATTTGCGTAAATTGGAAAAGGAGAGGATTGGAGAATGAGGAAAAAGGGTCGACCAATAATAGGAGAAAGAGGGGAGGGAGATAGGGCTCATTTATGGACATTTAGGGAGTAAATGGAAAGGACAAGGGCTATAGATGCGGGATAACGAGAAAAGGGGGAACTTTTACACAGAGCTAGGAAATGGAAAAACTGGTTTAGCGATAAGAGAGTCGAGAGCTGTGGTGAGCAGATAGAATTTGCAAATTTGAGAAAATGAAACCACTCCATTGACTTGGGTACTGCCTGCATCAGTACTTTACGACCAAGTGGTTGCTATAGGTTGAGGAGAGTACAAGGAATACCAGCAGAAGCATATAGAGTCATTGTATTGGGTACAATTTGTAATAACAGATCTCTACATACACCTATAGAAGCATTAGTCAATACAAAAACTATCTAAAGGATATATAATTACTTTAATCAGATTCAAAAAATCGTAGTTTGTAAATTTTTAACAAGATCACAAAATTGTAAACCGTAAGATAACAGGGTAAGTATAGAGTAAGCTTTTGATTTAGTCTTGAATGTTTGCTTGGCATTTATGCTAATTTAAGGAATAAATATAATATTACATTTAAGTTTACGAAGAAGTCGAAGAACCATGCTTAATTACTTGACATACGTAACATATTCATAACTTTCAGGAACGAATTGATAACTTGGGATTACAGATACAAACTTTAACATTGCTATCACAAGGTTAGACTAGAAAAACGGAAATTTCAGCTTCGCTAAAAAGAAACATGATAATTAATCACTAAAGCAATGATAAAGATAACATTATTTTATGTTTAAATCTATGATTTAACATAACCAGGAAAGTAACCTACAGTTTTGTGGGCAGAAAATCACCCGCAATTACTACCAAACGTATCCTAGGGTAGATATGAATTACAAATTGGCGAAAACTATGTATTCCAGATACTTAAACATTAAAACGGCATAACAAGTGATTGAAGCGATGAGTAGAACATTTTAACATTCGGAGTGAGTATGCTTTGAATCACTCCCTAGAGTTCTTTTATTATAGTACTATACTATATATTTTCAGTAAAAATACCCAAATTTTCAGACTCGACTTTGTCCTACCTCCATTAATACGGAAACACAGAATAATGTGCCAAAAATGTTCAAGAAATTTCGTTATCTCAATTCAAATCACCAAAGATTGTTTCGAACCTTGGAATTGTAAAAAGTGTTTTCATTAGAACATAAACGAGCAGACCTTCATTAAAGCAATTCAACTGGACGATTCGTCTTCAAAATACATTCATCGAGATATTTCAGTAGATTTGTCGATATGTGAATCAAGTCATACAGCATAAATAGAAAATAAAACATAAAGGAGCTACAGAAGCAACAATCAATTAAGGGCTCTTTTGAAAACAAAATTTCGAGCGTCCACTTCCAGTTCCATTTAAAAAATAAAATCCAAGAGTCACATTTTTCATCCGAAATTGCTCGATCGACATTCTCCCCCTAATTAATCGTACTTGTTATAAAAGGAGTTCGCGAACGAGTTTCGGAAAGGGAAAAGTGCGTGGGACGCATAAAGAAATAAATAACGCCATAGGAAACGCGTGGTAGGATGGACGCCCACGCAGTTACGAGTGACGCAATAAAATAAATAATGGCGAATGTGAGACTGGAATATATGCATGGGACGAGATAGAAAAATAGAATTCGGAATAAAACAGAGCATAAATTTATGCCTTATTTCGTCGAAATACTGAAATATTCAACCACCTTTTTCATTCACAGACATCTACTATACTCTCTCTGTGTATGCAGAAATTTATCAGGAAGGTAATTAAAAACGCAGGTAAATTTATCGATGAAACCCTTCAAAATCCTAATTATGATTAGCTGTTAGGGGAAGCTTACAGAAGCAAACGCAATAAAAGAAAATCTACTTACAGAGGGGAAGTATGATCCTTAGAGAATGATATACTCAGAAAAGAAAATAAACTTCTATGAAAAATATTTATCAAAACCTATAATCTCATGAATACTCGGAAAAGAGGAAAACTTATCTTCAAACTATTTTATTGCTCTTATTTGGAGGTATTGGATACTTAGTGATTTGATCAAAGGTTAGCTCGAATTAATTTTGTAGTTCAATTAATTTTTTCAGGCTTGTCTAAACAACATATCGAGGACAATACATTTATATTTCAATGCGAAAATATTATAAAGGAAAATAGAGTACATAATTTCTATCTACGAGAGAAATTAAAATGAGCTATTCTCGCTGTTTCTGAGAGGACCGAATTCCCACCGATTTTTATTACTCGTTTCGAACAAATTTGTTTGATAATTGATTATGTTGTCCAATAAATACTATCATGAATATGCTTACAGGAACATTTGTTCAGGCTAAAAATTGGAAATCGAATCGTTTTTGAGCGAAACCGAGGAATTTATATCGCAATGAAGGAAGAATATCTCATACACCCTACCAACAGTAATTTAGCTTTCTCTCCAGATAATACCTTCTTTCTGTCAAGGAAAGATACTGATTGGGTAAATAAATAATACATTCTGAAATAATAATCTGTAAGATGTCACAAATGAGCTAAGGGACACCTATAAGAATCATTTACCGTTCAGATTTATCGCCAAAATAGCGTAATAACGAAAAGCTACGATAATAAGCACGATTAAATGAAATCCGGGAGGAAATAAACGGAAGATATGTTTCTATTTACGAGAATCGTACTTTTGGAGAAAGACAAACCTATAATCGTTCCGCTTTAACAACCGAAAGAAAGGTAATCAGAGAGAATCCTTTTAGCACATAAAAATACAACCATAACTCCGGCGATGACGGACGGCTTTAACGCGCCCGAGGAGTGACGTTCCGATCGGGTGCTCGTCCACCGACAAACGATCTCATAGACGCCCGGATTCCACACGGAAAAAAAGTATCTCAATTACGGAATTCTGAGAGACATAGGCGAGGGAAAGAGAGCGAGGATGACCGTGAACGGGAGATATGAAACAGAAAGTACGCGAGGAATTTAATAAGAGGTGTTGAAGGGGAAATCGAGTGGAGTGGGGAGGCGATTCTTTCCTCAGAGCATAAAAGGGAACCGATACGAGAAATGGTCAAGCAGAGGAACGGAGCGATATGGAACGAATACCTGAAGCGAGATGGGAACAACGACTAGCTTCCTCGCCTTTCCGTACCATTTGCTGGGAGTTTATTGAACGAAGGGAACGAGATGGAGGAAATGGGAAGAACGGAATGTAAGGGCATAAAAGTGAAGAAGAGAGGAAAAAGGAAGAACGGGAGTTAGGGGGGCGTCATAATGGGGTATGCGCGGGTCAAATTGGAAGTGAAATTAGGGGGAAGGCGGCGAAATAAAGGAGGAAACAAATGAGTGACTGGGCGCGAAGAAATGGAATTTGCGGGAAATATGAGTTTTCGGGAGTGGAAATTGCGGGAAATGAAAGGTGAAAATGCGAGCGGTGTCCAATACCCCGCGAATAATCTCGCTCCTAATTAAGGTATCATAAAAAGGATAAATTTAGCGTTTCCGTAATTAAGCGGTTTTCCCATCACACTGGGACTTCCAATCTACGGGCTATAAATTAGAATTAGAGTGGTTTAACGCAAAGCCATCATCGTGGGGCATATTCCCGAGGAAGTTATAGATTTTTTTTCGGAGCTCGTTTGCAGAATGTGAAATATGTGGGTCAAGGTGAGACATCCAAGGCTGACTTCAAAACCAGAGGACGACTTTGTATTACTTTTCATCAGTGCGCTAAAGGGCATTCCAACTGCAGGTAGCGGGGTTGGAACTTCGAATTTTCGATTAGATAATCTCATGAAGCCACTTTCCTCATTACCATAATGTGGATCGAATACGCATTCAAGTTTAAAAAAGTAAAATTTGAAGATGGGAAGTTCGTTGGCCATGGTTTTATCGACTCTTATTAAAGATTAACTACTATGGCTCATTGGAAAAAGTAGATTCAGACTATGAGTAGTTTAAAAATAGTCCATATATCGAAACCTAAGGCGGTTTTTATATCTCCTGACGATTTAATATTACCATTTTACAACTGAAATTCTTAGCAAACAGGTTTTAAGCGTGTTTTTTGTAAAACCATAGAAATTTCATGATACTATTCATCTATCGTATCATACAAATATATTATAGCAAACAAAAAAACAATCTTGTATAAATATAAATATCGAATATTTAATTTTTATGTGACTTATACTCAAGTAGGTCATGATTTTAATATGACCCCCAAAACATTATTTGATGTAAAAATCTAGTTTATTTTAGATATGCTAAAATTGGCTTTGTTATAGAAGCATCTAATCTATACATTGTGTCATAGCCGTTATGGTAGTGGTAAATTTTTGAAAAGTAAAGAAGACGATCAATAACTATAAAAATAACTATTTTTCATGATTTAATTCACTCGTTAAACTCTTGTTCTAATGTTTCTAATTGGTCAGTAATTTTTTTTTCAATTGCTAATGAAAACATAAGAAATCCTTATCAAGGCAAGGGTTTGCGTGAGCTGGCAGAAGAATTAGCTTTTTTCACTGAGAATTTACATATTGAGCAAGCTGTTGTTAAGCCCTCTTGAACGTGCCTCGCGAATCATCCGGCGGTAATAAGTCGATTTTTAGAGCTTCTCGTGACCCTATCCGACGCGGTGCTTTGCAGGCATTACTATTTTATCAACCGAAGTCTTTCAGCGGTACGGTTAAGTGGTCGGAGTGCATTTCGTTAAGAGCAACGGCCTTAATGCTTTTTCTTCGTTATGGACTTAAGAGTAGGCGCCGCTTTTATCCTTGCGCTGTCGTTCTCGGATGAGAGTAATATCACCGCATTGGAGAACGTGAGACCGCAGAATGTGCCGTGAAAGTAGACTCACTTTATGACCTCCAGAAATGAATATTGCTATCTAAAAACGGCCTCTGTATCCACTTTAGTATTCCTCTATAATATTTTATGTAAAAATTATCGCAGAGTATAAATCTAATCTGTTCTCGAGAGTGTTGATGACAGAATGCTGGACAGGTATTTTTATGAGTGTCATTTAAGTCAGTATGCCTGAAATGAATGGATAGTTTCCGTAAAATTATCTAAATGTACGATATTTTCCGTAAAAATTATCGCAGAATATACATTCGATGTATTCTTGAAGGTGTTAATGCTGGATACGTATCTTCATGAGCATCATTTAGGTCTTCATGCGTGAAATGTATAAATATTTTCATTATTATCATTTGGGTCATCACCTGAAATGTGTAATTCATAAGATACTCAAAAACATCTTGTGTTAGTACTTATATACAATATAGATTTAGAAGAAGTTGGCTACTAAATGAACGTAAGGCAAGATTCCAGTTAGATTAAACCCTTATCAATTGGAAAGCATAATGATAGCAATATGTCATCCTTAACGTCCATAGGATTTTATTAAAGCCAACCTTCATAAATATATATAGCACTAAAATATAATTTCTAAGTTTGAAACGTAACAAAATCAGATTCCATTTAATTTGGAGCATTTTTTTGAATGATTTTATGCAAAGAGCATTAAAATTCCGCGCTCTAAATTTAAGTAATGATAACAAAAACTGAATAGCCTTTGAAATCCGAGACCAGGAATGCTAGAGGACGAGGAAGGATTTGATATAATTACTCAAAGCAGTTTTGCCGTATCCTGAAGAATCCCATTATGAGAGAACTAAGTATAATAATTTTCCTTTCATGAATTATCAAGGAATAATTTCACTGACCAGAAGAAGTGACCGACAGATATCCGATCGGTGCCTATGTAAAATCAGTCGCTATCCAATGGCTTCCTTTTACAGATGTATTATTCTCTATTATTCCACTCGATAGAACTTCGAAGGCTGTTCCGAAATGCCGTATTGGCAAAATGTGGAGGAGATATCCTCGAAGAGACCATTTCCCTATTCATTCGCATTCTTCCGTCGGGAGGTCATCTCTTCGCACCTCCTCAAAGAATTCGCATCTCACCGAAGAGAGGGGATGGGGCGGAAAAGGGTATATTCCCCTGTATGCAATACATGTCTCTATATTAAAAAAATACTAACGTGAGAAATATAAGCCGACCAATATGTTAGAGGAATAAACGGATTGATCGCCAATAGTATAAAACGAGCTGTTTGATATAATACTAAACAGTAATCATTTATAACTAGCGGAGTGCCCGTTGATTCTCAACGGAAAAATGTTATTGAATGTCTCTGCAACAAACACCAATAGAAAGAAGATGTACCAAGAAGAGCAAAACCAATTGTCAATATAAATATAGGAATGATTCAATTTTTGTCAATTCTGTTAATCATTTGCGATTGTTTTCGGTGATAACGGCAAATAATTGAAATTCAGGGACATGATTCCTATGATTAAAAAATATGAAGATGATTTTTTCATATATGGAGTAACATATCTGAAAAAAATTGCAGAGTTTAATATAGGACTAAAGGAAAACCATATACCAGCAATACTTCTTAAGAGGGAATTTCTATAGTATATTAGTCCTCGAGTAGAGAGAGAGTAAAACCGTCATATAACTCCAACAAATAATTCAGTAAGTAATTACGTTGCTGTAAATAAAACTTGGTTGCTACTGACGTTTAAAAAAAATGTAAAAATAATAAAATTAAAATGTTCGTACTTTTCTCCGTGCGATTCTTCACAGGATATTGCTCGTAAAAGCAAAGTTTAAAATATCATGCAATTTTTTCTTCTTTATAAAGTGTATCACTTATTATCAGGATTAATTTTAACTTTAGTTATATTCTTAATGCATTTTGATAGATATAAATACATGAACTTGGAATCAACAATCACCTTCATTGCCAAGGGGGATGGGTTGTTTACAACCTCGAAATTTGATTAAATATTCACGCATTTTATCAAAATTCTCGAAAGTTCGATTCGTATACGGTATTTCACGACCAAAATAAAAATCTTTTTTCTAGTCTTTTGGTGCTTGATTCAACTTTGTACTACTATTATTTCTAATTTAGATTTTCGAATGAAATAAAGCCTGCAGCGAGAAAAATGAACTTTACGTGCATTTATTATGGAAATGCTTCTCCGATTTTTCGGCTATTCCTTTTGGGTTTTTCCTAATTTTCTTTTTTCCTAAACCACCTCCGTACCGATGCGAACAAAACAAAATAAAATATTCAAATCGGTCGAGCCGTTTTCGAGTTTTTGACGACGCCACGAACATCATTTAATTTTTGTATATAAGATTACTAATATTATTACATTCCTCGACAAAAAGGATTGTTTACTCCGTAACTTTAACCATGTCAAGATAATTAAGGACTATAACAGAAATTTCAAATGAATAATTCCATTCTAAAACTTTATCTAAAAATTACCGAGTCAGTCATATTAAGCTGGAAAAGAAAACGTATTCCAAGCTCATAAATACTTTATACAACAGCCTTGATTTCTCTTTAGAGTGACTTCTTTCCGAGTTCATAAAAAGCCCCAGGTGAAAGGTGATACTTGGTTGTTGAAAAGAATATTTTCTGGGCTTCTATTTTGGTGTATCGAAGATCCATAAATGTAGTCAAGTAACACTTCTACTAATAGAGAACTTATGAAAAGAATCGTCGACGTTGCAGGACTCCACGATTGAAAAGATTTTAGTCACCATTCCTTCATGGTTATTAATAATTCGTATTTTCGAAAACAGAATTTTTCACTATAATAGCGGAGTATAATAAAAATAATAGAAGCTCATCAATATTAGTTTTGTAAAATAATTACGTGCGAAAAATTGCAACGTAAACTGATCCTAAGTAACTCCTCTGATTACTGTTTCTTTTAAATATTATTAGTTTGAATGGAAGAACTGATTGCACGCTAATAATTATTTAGTTTTGTACTTATTGTATGATAAACAAGAAAGTAAAGGCATAAAATACTTCCGTTTATAGAAACTCTTATTTTTCTTTTTTTCCCAATATTACCAAAATTGAAAGAACTGGATCGGCTAAGAACATGTGTATTTAATGTAAAGGAAACCGTTAACTTAGTAGCGAACACTAATTTACGCAATCTATTTCCTCTTTTGTACGTAATCACAGGTTATTATAGATCTTCGTTTGACTTTTGATCTTTTAGCGCTGGGAAATAATATAACGAGAACTGTGCTCACCTGCGTCAACCGGAATAAATAATGAGTGATTCTAATGCAATTCAGCTGTTTCAGCGGCAGCCAATCAGACTGTATAATTGACAACCTGCTTCTTACGTTGCGTCACGTGGAGTAATCAAGCGCATATCACGGATTCGGCATCATTATCCGCTGCAACTTCGTTATTCGGTTGCGGATTAAGAGCGTAGTTGTGTCTATGACTCTCCGAGAGGAATTGGCAATGCATGCTGAAATTGATTCTCTTAGAATTTGCCACTGTGAGGTTACTCTGGGAATTGTCGCTCGCTTATAATTCATAACAAGAGGATTGGATTCATGCGAGATTACATATTGTGGAAATTGGGAGGCAAACTGCACCGTTTCACCTTTTCCTCTGCATAGTGTAGAACAATTTTATTTCCAATGACGATATATACAATTTAATTAATTTTGGGGAAGATATAAATCAACCACTACAATTCAAGTTACATTAATAATACATTTTTGATTTAACAGGACTGGTTAAGAGAAAATAATTTATTTTGTTGGAAAACGCTGTAGAGATGTTTAAATTAACCATGTTTTTATACGAGTACATGAAACAAAAAAAACTTCTATTAATTATATAATTCACTATTATTCCACCCATTGATATTTGATTAAATAACCTATGAAAGTGTTTGCATAGAGTAAAATGCTCATCAACAACGAAAGTGATTTCGTTTAAGCTACTCCTTCCATTGCCGCTCAAAAGTGGTTTGGTGTAAATATACTTTTTGTTTCTGAGCATAATGTAAATTTAGTAATTAATTCTCTTCTGTTTCTCTATCCAGTCGCTAAGTGGAATTTAAATGCAATAAATCAGCAATATATATATATATATTAATGAAAAGGGAGAGATGAATAGGGGACTAAGGTGAACCTTATTTAATTTAGTGGATCAATTAAAGCTTAAAAATCGATATACTGAATGTTACCTACAGTTTGCAAGTTATCGTCTTCTACTCTCACTCAAAAACTCGAAAATACTTTTATAAGTAAACTTACACGCAATATCCCATAAATATGCTGAAAACCCTGTGCTTACGTAACTTTGTTTATAGCTCACGTTTTATTTCGTCATTCTAACAAAGAAATTGTGTATTATATGTATAAAGTCACTCCTTTCACTTATGTTGATCAAGTTATGCTTTCAGAAAAATACTAAATATGTCTCACTAATCTAAAACATTCTGCGCAGTCACTCTTACAGTCAGTATTTTCATGAAACATAGTCTCGTATATTGCGGTCATTGGCCTTTAGGGCTCAACGAACACATGTTAAAAATATTTCGTAATTGGCCCGTCTGTGGTTACGTTGAGGAAAATCGAAAAGAGAAACGAAGCTCTCTTTAGCAAGATAAGCATTTACCTAAAATGTCCCCACAAATTCCAGGGCAAAATTTTACTGTAAAGCCAGCAGTTTATAGTTGATTTACTGAATTTATACACCAGAGTAGTTTTTTGGGATCCAATAACGATACTCGTCCGTGAAGTGTGCAGATGTGCTCAGAAACTTCATCCAAACGAGCAAAAGAACGCTGACGACCCTCTGACTATATCGCTGGCAAACGCGGCGTCGCCTAAAACAAGGAATTTATATTTTGAAATTTTTAACTATTTTCTATATTATGGTCCGAACACACTGCGGTCCCGCAAAACATAGCCTTCTCCGTCGACAACACACTGTCAGGAACACAATGACAGTTTTATCTCCAGACCGTCGGAACTATTTTTACTGTATCGCTCATTTCATCAGTGGTTTCGAAACTCATAACATTGTCATAAGTGCAAGATCTTCTTGCACTTAAAATCAATCAAAATGCCTTTACTTACCAAGTTAAAACAAATGATGAAACATGATGAACGAAATATTATGAAACTGTACGATACCATTTTCTCCTTTCTGTTGGAATAAGGAACCAGTAGACTCACCTGAAATTAAAAAAAGAGAGAGTATAGATTAAAACACGTAAGTGTGAATCATACATGACAAACATAATATATTGTATATTATAATAGCACTGGAAATATTGAAACGAGAACATGTTATCAATGGACAAAGCTAATAGTCAAAAATATTTACATGATAACTATATTTTAGATAAAGAGTTGTACAGATTTTTATTTATCAATATAATAAGGGAGTTTATTCCACGAAATCGCCATGTTTAAATAAATATTGCTGCTGTTTTAAACTAGATCAAAGATCGCTGCTATTTCATTTTAATCGAGTTCAATGAATATTTTAGCAAAAACACATTGTGGTAAATAACTATTCAAACGACGCCCAAAGACTTCAACTAAAAAAAACGTGAGTAATATTTCATATTAAGCACATAAATGAGCGAGTATCTAATAAGATAAGTATTAGGTTAGTTGAAAGAAACATAAGCAAATTGGAATATTACATTGAACAAACCGCAATACTGTATTTTAAACATATATGTTACTTTAGATATAAATTCGCTTTAAAATATTTTTATTAGCTCAGAACTGGAAATTTTAGCAAAATTTTTTCTGATTTCAAAATGAGTATTATACTTCATTATGTTTAATGTATAAAATTATAAATGTCATGAAAACGGCTATATGTATTGCAATTGCGAAGTACAAAGTCGATTTTTCATATATTCATAATGGATAAAGAACGGAAGCTATCATAAATATAATGCAGTACCTTTCAATCCTATCGTATAACTTATTGATCGTGAACGATAAAAAATGTTTTGGGGGAGATTGAATTATCTTTTCCTTGAAAAATAAAAATATTGGGCACCTTTAAACTCAGGAATTTAGAATTTCTACCGTTTTAATTAAAAATTCCTGCATCGAGAAGCCAGACTACAGAGAAGATCTTAAGAGGTGAATGAATGGATTCAAAGACAGGAAATGAGATGAAAGGGAATCGAAGTACTTGATGAGAGCGAAGATCAGGGTAAATACATTTCAGACGGAAGCTGAGGGAGGCCAACAACGGAATGGGTTTATACTTGGAACGAAAACATGAAAGGAAAGTAAAAATAGAAGCGAAATATAATGTACTACAATTGACATTTACTCTCCAAGAAGACGCAACTTTGTTTTGCTTCCTTCTTCGTAAGAGAAGATGGTTCTCTATACAGTAGCTAATAGTTACAAAATAAATAGACATTACTGCGACTTTCATTGGAAACCACTAATGAGTTTTGAATTTTTGGAGAGATATTAGGGCATTTTTTAGATTCTGAAAGTTATATTTGAAAATATGTATATGGTTAATATTGTTTCCATTTTCATTTCTCCGCCTATTTTTATTTAATATTGATGCGTTTTTCAATAGAAATTTAATATCTATAAGAAGAAATATGCCTTATTTCTGCTTTGTTGAATATGCTCTAAGGAAATAACTATTGTTTATCTATATGTTGCGTTTAGAAATAAAGATTAGAAAGGATCTTTTTCCTTCGTTTCCTTCTTTTTTCATTTTTATGCATTGCAAAAAGTAAAAATTTGGGCATGGAAGTATTTTTAATATTCTCTGATATTTATTTAGGGAAATTTCTAATGCATTCTCACGTTTCGACCAATGCTGCAAATTTAATAACAGGACTATCACAATCCCTAAAATCAGCGAAATAAGACCACCGAAATGAAGATTACTTGCTGTAGAAGTAGTATTTTCAAAAGTGCTTCGGTAGCTCAGGCCATTCTGAACATATCAGTTCCCACCGAGAATTGAACCCCGTGTTGCTCTCACCTGAGGTGTTTGTGAAACACACTTGGCTATCTAATAACCCAAAGTACTCGCACTTAAGACTAAATGTTAATAATCTCTACTGGTATATTTGTGAGTAAATTGTGGCTACTAAATATTCTTTTTTTATTGGGAGAAAATATCTCGTGAAATGAATTCGAATTCAAAAATTTTTTGAGGTATCTGATCGATTTTAATTCAAAAATATGAACAGCTAGTGAAGAAAACTAAATTTATTAAGTTCCAAAATATATTTCTATTAACGTCACTGTGGCTGAAACCGGTGGTAATAGAAATATCTTGCGGAACTTACTAAATTTAGTTTTCTTTACCAGCTGTCATAGCGTTCCATAGAATCCATCATTCTCACATTAATTTTCATATATTACAATTTAAACTGATTTTTACGTGGAATACCAGTTTGTAGAGGAAGGAAGCCATATTGGATTTTCAGCTGGCATCCAATCAAACAAGATTTTCCCACCACGGAATAACACAGCAAAGAATCACAGAAGTGGAACTAAACCCTCGATTGGAGTACACGGCCACTTGACGGAACTCTGTCCCCTTATGACCGGAAACATCGACACGATGCCCTTCAGAGCATTTTGACAATTAACGAAGGGGAATAAAGGAACAGACTAATGTAATTTAGGCCCAAATGGGCGGAATTGCCTACAACTCCAAATTACAAAAGAAGCTGGAGGAATTTCTACCCACAGAAATATTCGAGGAAAAAAATATTCCTCTCTCTCTCTCAGGGTCCACACTTAAAAACAGGCCTCGCATCCGAATGAGGTAAAGGGAAAGAATGAGTGGATCCGCGCCGATGGGAATTTTCACCTACTTCTTCAGGACTCCATTACCCATCCCTTCAACGCCCGGCGAAGAAAATCTCTTACTTTCATTTCCTGGAGTCCATTTCGTTGCTTGAGTGGGACGGAGGCGGAATGGAAAACAGGGAGAGATAGAATTAAATAAGAGGCCGAGAATTGCGCGGGTAAATATTTATACAAATAAACAATACATGGAGACACATACTCTGAAAACGACTGGTAAAGAGAGGGGTTAAGTGGAAAAGATAACATTTCTGCCGAAAGTGCGCGTCTGAATGAGAGGGGGAGTATGAGATAAAGGAGAAATAGGTTCCAGACTTTGGAGGACCTATGGAAAGGAATGCTGGAGGGAAAATGGCTTGTGGAAGATGAAGATTGAATTCCCCTATACCAAATAAGGAGCAACATTTAGTTAGGACATTGATATAATAATAGTTTTAGGGGAGGCTCGATGAAATATTCTCATTGTCTTTTTTAACTTTAAGACTGTACGTAAATATATAAGGCTAGATATTATAATGGTTTTACATTGCGTCAACTATTTTCCACTCCGTCTAGGTTTCATTTATGACGTAATCTCCATTATCAATGCTATCTCATTCACTGTGATACATTTATATTAATCCTACTAGTCGATTCAATCAAAAAAAATCATCTACAGGAAAAATTTAGAATTATTTTACTTCCAGCAGAAACCCATTAAACATTACGGTATTCATATGTTGCTATCTAGAAATCAGTAAAACATTTATTCTCGTCTCTCCTTATCCCTTATTTTTTTGTCCAATGTTATATAAACTCTATGTTTTGATTTTTTATTCATTCTCAACCTTAATGTATTTTATCGTTTTGTTATTCTTGAAATATTCGTATGTGTTTTATTTTTTAATGCTACAATTCCTGTATTTAGGTTTAGTGAATATAG
Source organism: Sympetrum striolatum (assembly GCA_947579665.1). Lineage (NCBI taxonomy): Eukaryota > Metazoa > Arthropoda > Insecta > Odonata > Libellulidae > Sympetrum > Sympetrum striolatum. The sequence goes on along the minus strand of OX388348.1, from coordinate 54,594,246 downwards.
TTTATTTGATTTGATAGCTTTTAGTGAATGTGTATTGTCTCTTTTGCATAATTTTTATCTATTCTCTACTTGTCTTTCATAATTCTTTTATTCTCCTTCTTCGCAAAATACTGTTTTCTACCTTTAGGTTTCGCCGGTTTTTCACACTCCCCTTCTAGGGAGTGTTTTCTTGAAAAGTGGAAATTTTTCCTGAGCCCTCAGCTTAGGTTTTTTAAAAATCCACATACTAGTTTTCTTCGTGTACTTTTGCAAACTATCTCTTTCTTTCTGTTTCGCATAAGACGATGGGTTAGGTGTAAGAAGAGACTTTCTAGTCTCAATCTCACCCGAATAAAGGCCATTTATTATTATTATTATTACTATCCCTAACCACATAGGTTATGTTAAAAGTATCTTACGAAGTGAAACAATATACAATATTACTTAATTTTTACTAATAGCTCCAGCTAATGTCATTTTGCACCTTTTCTTCAATAAGGGACTTCACCCGAAACTGTATTTATATCTAGCTATAAAGGCGAACGACTTACCCACTTGGCTATGCTGGAGCATATGACACCATAATAAACTCATTCGATTCACTCAGATTCAGAAACATATACGTCCACCACTTCAAGCAGTGTAGGAATTTCAATGTAAAAGCGACTTTGTATTAAAACTCAACAACATCATAGAGATGCAATGTATAGTTTTCCAATTACCATCGTCGATTCTTTTAATTTCGAATAGGTACTCCTAAAAAAAATCTGGAACCGACAAATTATTCCATATTTTAATAACGTTCAAATATTCATCCAAAATGAAAACATATCTCATATAAAAATATAGTCATTGAAGCATCCATATAGGCAAAGTTTCAACTTGTTTTCCAAAAATCTCAAACAAAAACACAAGGGATAAATATTTCTTGCCCTACTATGGCACAGAGCTCCTTTGCAACTTTGCAATGAATAAGAGCCCTTTTATAGGTGTCCAAAATCGCTGCTTAGAGTCAAAAGCGAAACATGGAATTTAATTTGATTTGGAAAATATGTAGGTCATTTACGGCTTTGCCTCAAAACCCCAGACAAACGCCAGCGAAGGAGAAAAATGAGAAACAAGACACGACCACGTAGCGCAACTACGGCCCAAATGAATTCCTATTTTACGGGATATAAATCGTGGCTTTCGAGATTAATCGCCCTTTGAAGTCCAAGTGAGGCGAAGAAAACGGGGAAAGAGCGAAGGGACAAGGAGGAATGGCGTTAGACACTGATAGACTGCACATTAAATAGTAAAATGGAATAAACGTATAAATAGGAGAAACAGAATTGTGAACAGGAATTAAAATATAACCAAATGAATTAATTAGGAGAAAATGTAAAGCGAATACTGGATGGTGGAAATGGAGTGAATAAAAAGATAAAGTCGTCGCGTTTAAGTTATAAGAGAAAACGAAAAAGACTATTAAAAGGAAATGAATTAAATCTGTTTGCAAAGAAACAAAACAGCAACGCCATTCCCCTCCACGTTAAGGATGGAAATACAAATTAAATGTAAGCGTGAAAAAAAAGAAAGCTAACATGTACAGCTTATCATATCAAAATAACATCAATGAGTAGTATTACGCTAACGATAGCGATAATGAAACCCATAACAATGCTGAAAAATGCTCTTGTATGAAGTCTATTCTTATATCCAATCCCATTTCCAACATTCATGTTCAGATGGGATTCGAACCCGAAACCTTACCTTAAATAAACGACCGAAACAACCCTTTAACGTCTAAAGGGCAATAATAAGGCACAGAAGAGAACGTTAAGGGGAAATGGGATCAAAATTAATTAGGTAAACTGGAAAACGGAGCGGATATAAAAGCAGCTCGAAAGAGGGTTCTGAAAAAGGCAATGGAAGTTTGGTCTGGGGAAATACGAGAGGGGGAAAGATAAAGGCGTTAAAATAATAGGAGATACTTATCAAATTTAATATCTCGATTTGAGATCAATACGGACAAATGACTATTTCTTTTTCGAATAGTTTTAGGAGTGATAGAAAAACAAGTACGGGGTGCTGAATAGGGTGTGGAAGAGAGGTTTTCATTGAAGTATACCGAAAAAATCAGGTAGACGGAGTTGTACTTTTTCCACAGCTTTATTTCAAGACTTTAAATAAAGCTGTGGAAAAAGTACAACCCCGTCTACCTGAATTTTTCGAAGATGGAGTTCCACAAAACTACGCCTTCCTCCGTGGATTTTATTGAAGTATACCAGTAGTTCTTTATATTTTTAACAGTCACCACCCCCTTGAATCTGAAAATTAGCTCTTTCAACCCGTTTAGAAATGTTTTTCTATTTTTTAATTGGGAAGAGAAATTTATTGCGAGATTATTTATAAACTGCGTAAAAAATACTAAGTTTACAATGCTTAATATTATTATTATTTATAAACCTTTATCTAGATTTTAAAGGCTACGTTGTTTCTGATAATACGTGGTTGGTGGTAATTGGGTTAAATAATAAGTTGCACAGTGGTACCTTGGTTAACGACGCTAATCCATTCCAGGATAATCGTCGTTAACCAAAACCGTCGTTATCCAAGGCACGATTTTCCACAGGTATAATAATGGTAATGGATTACCGTATTTCCCGGCGTCAAGGACACACCCCAGTTATTGGAAGCAAAACTTATAATATTTACCGATTTAACTCCGGTGAGACAACATGTGCCTATGCGAATTAGCTACAATTTAGCATTGAACTATTTTTAATATTCTCCGCTAGCTGCTATTCAGTATGTTTTTATGATGTAACATCGTAACGTACACCAAATATTAGTTTATAATATAGTGATTATAAATAGACGTGCTGAAACACGTGAAACTCCGGAAAAACCAATCGACCATGCGTCGCAAACCAAAGCCTACGTCGTTATCCAAGATATATTTTGGTTACAGCAACTCGTCGTTAACCGAGTCCGTCGTTAACTAAGGTACCACTGTAGTTTGTAGCAATTTCTGATACTAGGTGGTAGTCAGGTGGTAATTTTCGTTTAAACATAGAAACTTCTTTGGCACCTATAGAAATGCTTTCTCGATGGTTCCCGCACGCTCGGTTGAGAACCACTGAAGTAGAGGAAATGGTAGGTTTAAATACTAAGAGGATTGCTAATGAAAGAAGTATCTGCTCTTCTTATACACTTAGACAGCTGAGGTTATTTTTCAACCAGTGGGCCTCCACAGGGATCGAACCCAGGACCGATTCCGTCAAAAGTCGAACGAATTACCAACTTGGCTATCCGGGGATTCCTGACTAATATAACAGAAAAGTGAAATTATGATGCATATAAAGGAGAAGATAAACTAACCAGGGAATAAGTATCGCGTTGATTTCGCTATACTAGGACACATGAACCTACGTAGATGTAGAACACATATGGATATAAATGGAATGGTTGAAGGTGATGTCAGATGGGGCACGAGGAGAAAAATTAGTGAAAACGGCGCTAATTCACCCCATTTTCCTTGTCTGACTGCCATCTCATTTTTTCCTCTTCGTGAGGGAATTTTTCGCTGCAAAATGCACGGAATCACGAACTCTGAGGACATACTCGGACGAAGAGCTGATGTTGGAGATACGTTCGTCTGAAACACGGTCATAGACACGCTGTTCCTCAAAGAACCCCTCGTTTTTATTTTACAGGTCAGGTGGCATGTAAAAGGAACTAGGGTTTCCAGGGATGAATGGGTTGGCACATTCCTGCCAAGGTCAGTGGCACGCATTGCCTTGATACGCGGATCGATATTCTGTTGCTGGCAGACATCGCTTTGCAATTAGTCGTCTCGTTTTTTCACTCGTTTGCAGCACACACTTATTACTTTAAGAAATCGAATTGCTCATTATCTTCCACTTTCGCATTTCTACAGGAAACTGAGAGACGAGTAAAATAGGTAAAAACTGGCCAATCCTGGGACAGAGATTCATCATTCACTTATATGGTGAGCTTTAATCAACATAAATTTCTTCATCAAAATGTGTACTTTCATGCAGATGCAGTTGCAACTGACTTTCATCTTTTAAATGTTAGAAAATGATCCTCAGAGATGCAGCATATTGGTGAAGATGATGAAATCAAAACTAACAATTATACATTTGTTGTAAATGTAAATAAAAAATAGTTATTTAAAATCAGAGAAAGGCCCTAATCTTTAAAGTCATGTGAGATGATATTTTAGAGACCTAGATAAAAACTGCATAATGTAACTAGATGCTTAATCATATTACACGTTCTTTGAGTTCTTTCCAAAGCATTTAGATAAACGCATTATTTTTATGGATTTCAAATTTTACTGATTAATTTTTTTTTAACTTAAGAGAATAAGCTCCCAGATAGTCATGTGGACAGCGCGTTTGCCTTTGGTTAAAGCGGTCCTGGGTTCGATTCCCGGTGGGAGCCAATGTGCGAAATGACCTAAGCTGTCGAAGCACTTTTAACAGTACTTAAGAGAATAAATAAATTTGGTGTTGTGTGCTAAACGAAATTATTCGTGAATAAATTCGTCGTAAATATGTTCTCAGAGGATAAAATTAATACTATATAAACAGGACAAATAGGAAAAAAATTCACGCAACTTAAGTTTCAATCTTTTTATACCGAGTGTGTTTTATAGACTTACTGTTTTGTTAGCTAATACATGTATGGTTTAAAGTTTCATCATACTAAGTACCACAGTAATCGCAGTATAAACACAGCATCAAGCTACAAGTCTAGAGAATAAAATTTCCGATCTAAACTGCAAGCAAAGTTGAACTGGAAATTACGACTTCAGAAATACATTGCACTGTTCGGATTTATTTGAGAAGAAAATTCTAAATATAAAGTAACTCGTTAAGTAGTTATTTCGAGTACTGCAATGATGTTCCTTAAAGTCTTTAAATGAGTACCACCACTTCCACCAACAAAGTCAGGCCTTCCACGTAAAGTATCGGCATTCAATCTTCATCACCTTCATATCCGCCAAGTTCGCAGACTTTGTCCGCAATTTTATCTTATCAGCACGAGAAGCAGTCAAGCATTTTCTCGCGTGCAAGTTGTTTATAAAAAGACCACCGCAATTTTATCCTCGGAGATATTTTTAATGAATAATTTCCTCGCCTTTCGGAGCACGAATCATTAGTCGAAGCCTTGAACGTAATGTGGTACAAACGTAAAGAAAAGTACATTACATGCGATGGACGGAGATTGCTCTCTAATGGATGAAATGTTCAAAGGAGAAGAAAAGAAAGAATTACTCCATCGACTAATTCTTAAACGCTGTTCTCCGTCGAATCAAAGCTATTCATATTTATATTTATTTTTCAAATGATCTAAAACAAAGCTGAGATTGACAATCGTATTAAACTTGAAACAGAGATCTAAATCTTAATGTCAAAAATAGGCTTAGCTTATTGTCCATTAGAGAGCTGTTTTGTATCGAAGATCTTTGATACGGGAAATATTCAAGTTGTTTAATTACTCATCAATGAGAGTGGGAAAAGAAATTAAAGTTGTTTGATTAGCGAGGAAAGGTGTATGTTATTTAAAGAGATTAAAATGCATACATTTACAAATATCTTCAACAGCAAGTACTCTAACAGGAGACGAGGACCAATATTGCCAAAGTGGGATTTAATAATAATAAAACTTTATTTGCTTAATCAAACTTTAAAACTAATTCCCCGAAATATTGAGAACAATGGAGCATTTCTTAAGGAATGAATTATATAATGTCGCTAGTTTATTTGTGTCTCAGTGAAACTGTACGTCATTATTACCAACAATCCGTCTATTTCTAGACGATTTGAAGTATGGAATGTGTGTTGAAACTCCATCACGTGACTCGATCTTTACTGGAACTATCACTGATTGGAAAATATTTTTTCATCTCTTGGAAACACTTCCAAGTGCCACACGCTAACTCCTGTATGGAGATACTGGATATTATTATATTCGTAAGAGAAAAAATGCTCAACTAATTGGATAACGAAATCTGAAAGCACAATTCAGGCGATCTGGAATTATAAGAAAACATTTTCGAAACATTTCAATGAAGAGGTGGTTTACAGGCAAAGTCGGAATGCGTTGTTTGAATGCGGAGGGGAGTGACCCAGGCGTGAATTCAATGGAAACACAAACTCCTCGAGAAAACTTTGAAAATTGAGAGTTTAGCGAAAAAATTGTGATGAAAGGGGAGAAAAGAGAAAGGATTTGAAGGGGAGAGGTATGGAAAAGTATAAGTGGCTGGTTTCAAGAGGAGGGCGGGTTGTGAAAGTCAAGCGGCCATTTTTAATAAAGGAGCTCGTTCTTTAGCCGCTGAATGCACCGGACAGACTAGCATCATTATGGGTCATCTGAGTGAGGAATTTAAGAGTGCTTCTCCACACTTCAAGAACTAAAGCAGAAACGTTTCGTGGACCAAGGTGTACAAATTAAATAAAATAAGAGGAAAACGATGGATAAATAGAAATTATGCCCCATAGTATTCCATCCCGCCATAAAATACGGTTAGATGTTTGAGGCGTAACGAATAACATAAAATTAGTCAACTCAATGAAGTACATTACTTAAGTTCAACATCTACCACTTAAAAATGTTTTCCGGGTTGAGTTAAAATTGGTGGAATAATTGTACAGTTTAAAAATATTAAAGCTAAGATAAAAAAAATGGATTTCTTAGAACTTGACTCCTTTATTGATTTTTTATCTTTATTGATTTAATCCTCGGGATGCAGAACCTAGAACTTTTGAAGCGTAAAATATCGTTTAACTTGACAATTATTTACTTAATTATAAACCTTAAAAATACATGAATCAACATTCAAATATGGGAGGAGCTGCATAAAACTTTGTGATAACTTGCGTGGATATTGAATATTCCGTTTCAAAAAATTAAAAAATAAATATATTTTTCATTCTTAGCCACTGTTGCCCTTCACCGGTGAAGTCTTCCTTAGCTCCCATGAACTTGTCAGGGGGTGCTACATCGAGGCAACAGCAACAACGAACACACGCAACCATTCCCAGATCGGAAAAATCCGATCATCCGGAATTCGAACCCGGGACCTTGGGGTTTGGAGTAAAAGCGTAGATGGAATGCTATTGAATGCTGCGGATTTAAATTTAGAATTGAAAAATGTTTGATGCAATGGAAATTGTGTAGAGCATCTTGTCATAGAAATTTTATAATGGCATAGATATATAAAAATTTATATGAATTTAGTGATGAAAAGATGGTCGCTGATGGTTATATCTACTATTAAAATAGTGAATTAATTATGAAAACTGTTTATATGAATTCTAAATTAATATCATTAATTCTTTCTGTTTATAAACTTTTATGGTAAAATTTAATTATTTGAAGTCTTAGATATTTAATTTGATTTTTTAAGTAAAATAATACATATGAAATACGCACAGAACTGTTATTAAGGGGTTATAGCTTTTTAAATTATTTTCCTTAACCATTCCGTGCTTTTTGCTCATAAGTCCATTATTTTAACCAATGATATATGACCTCCGTAGAGCAGAGTGAAATTTGCGTCGCAGTAAGGAATGGAGTCCAGTTTAAGGGCCAACGTATCTTCTTCGAAAGACATTTATCTCATACGGCGTGCTTCGCGTGTTGTGGCTCATTTAGATAGGAAAAACCTCCCATTCTGAGCAAGGATACAAATTAAAGGAGATTAGGGTATCGTAAAAGGTGAAGAGGACAGCGGTGTAAGTGGACGTGCTGGATGTTCCCAAATTGTGAAAATAAACTCCAGAAATGTGAAGCGCTACATCCAGCAATTTTCGTCACACAAAATAAATGGATTCATAAGAAAGTACTTGTATTCTAACGTTATTGAGTGAATTCAAATATTATGACCATATCTAAGAATCTTAGCGTGTCGAGAAGGCACGGACTATCACGAATTGATTGAAATAATGACCGTTTTCAATCAATGAGTTAACTTTCAACTATCAAGTACAACTGCTTGTATGATATTAAGAATAAAAATTCTTAGTTACTCTGTCATTGATTTTATACAGTTAAAAAGCTAAAAATAATCAAGCTCCGGAGCGATGTTTATAATGAATAGCAGAATTTAATTCCTTAGTAGAAAAAGAAAAACCCAATTTACAATCTATATTTATAATTTCCACTAATGAAAAACATATTATTCCATTTACACGTTGGAATAATCCTGTTTGTACAGGACTCAAATCCGTAACCTTTGTGTTGAGGAGCTAATACGTTAAACATTGCAGCCGGCAATACTGATTAAGATTAGAGAATCTTGATTTTAATATAAAAATCAGACGGGGCTGGGAATCGAACCGGATATCTTCCTCTGTACAGGAGGCTGCATTAACTATCTAAGTTACCCAGATTTTTCCTGAGTGCACACCTTTATGGATAAATACATCCTAGCTTTAAGTAAAAAGTTTGATCGTTTTTGATAATGAGTGCCCCAAGTTTTTTAGTAATTATACCGGGAAATTTCATTCAACGTAAGTTCAAATGAAAGTTGTAGCTGGAACAAACTTTTAATTATATATAAAACAAGCTCTGAATAATTACCCGAGTATACTTCAAGTTTTTTACTATTTAAATCAACCAATCGAAGAGTTGTTAAATAAAACAAGGTTTAAGGAAAAAACAAGACAGTAACTTTTACTTTGGCTTTAACTTTTACTTTTCTCTGGCTCGAAGATACTAGCCGAATCTAGTCGCCACTGAAACTTCTACTTGTGGTAATTAAAAGTTACTGTGCTGTTTTTTAAAACCGAGTTTTATTTAAAAATTCTTCGACTATGTCGGAATTACAAAAAGTTTCGGCCTTATACGTGAATTAAATCAATCAATTTCGTGCATCGGTTCAGAATCTATCACTTTTTATAAAAGGGCACAGACGTAATTTAAAACAGAACAAAATAAAAGAATATTAACAGCAGTTAAGGAGCTAAATAGCACCCAATCACTCTCTCTACATGAGGTAAACCACCCTCATTACTCGACTCATCCCTCACGTGGAGCGCATTTATAATCCTTCCCGCACACCTCAGTGAAATTCCAGACGAGCGTCGCTCTACGAAAAGTTTGTCCGTTTCCAAGGTAACTCCGATCCGCGGAAATGTCTTCAAACTCCGACGCGACGCCATAAAGAACAATCAGCGGAGCAATTTTCAACTAGCGATAATTGAGATTCCAAACGACTGCATCGTGCCACGCTTCGCAGACACGTATTATAAATTTTAATTCGCGGAACGCGTGGGTAGACGGCCAAATCGTCTCCTTTAATCCAAAAGTGTAGTGAAGTTGGTCAGAGACGTTGCTACTAATCATTCGTAAAATGGCTGCTAAGCATGGGCAGAATGCTTAATCTTGTCAAGAGAGAAGGAATAAAAGGAGAGAAGGAAGGAAGAAAAGGAGAGGAGTAAGAAGGGATAAATAGTGGAAGAAATGGAGGAATTGTGTCGGCCGAAATAGGAATGCCACCGCCACAATTATGGGCCATTCAGAATTCCTTCCAATAATTCCGGAGGAGGAGATTCTTGGGTTCTGTGACGTGTGAAGAGGAACCCGTTTTATTGTCTGGATAATCATCTCGTGCCCTAGACGTGCGAATGGCTGCATTAACGCCGTCTTAAATTCGGTCAAATTTCGTAGTTGGAGATTATTTGTTATTAATCATCCCGCAAACAAGGCTGGGAGTAGCGACAATATATGCATGTCCTTTGTAAAGGGATTTCAGAGGAAATGGAAAACGTTGCCTGGAAAGATAATTTTTGACAGTGAATATCTCAAACATAAAGTACACTCCTGGCTAAAATTAACGCAGCACCTCCCTAGGGATCCTTACGGCCGGTGCTGCGTTAATTTTGGCCAGGACTGTACATAGAAACATAAATTTAATTGAGCTACCTTGTTTTTCAATGTAGTAGTAATTAAAATATATGTTTAAAATTCATAGAAAGAACTAACATTTTCCAATAATGCTGGGAAACGAAAGCGATACTGGTTATCACAGGTTAGATGCAAAACTCAAAAGTCAATAAGATTTAATTAACTTTAACTTCCATTAATAAATGTAAATGACATTATTAATCAATTATTCGTATTTAGTTCAATATATCAGTAAGATAATTGTCTCCAAGTATTAATGTCTAGGTTATTTTTGGATGAATTTGAATGAATGACTTTCATCAATTTTCACAACATATCAATTTAAATAATGGTCTTTTCTGTAAATCGTGCCCACATACACAAAATAGTTTCTTTGCATTGTTTTAGTCACTACCTCTTATAATAATACAGATGTCATGTTCACTCCTGGCCAAAATTAACGTAGCACCTCCCTAGCGATCCTTACGGCCGGTGCTGCGTTAATTTTGGACAGGAGTGTACATAATGAACTTATGACCATCAATAATTCACCAATCATGAAATACGTTCACGCCCGAGAAGTAGTGGTCAGTGAATTTGCATATTTTTTCCTACCCTGTTTGGTTTATCATTGCCTCCAATTCTAATAAGTTCTGTGCATCAATACTCCTACTACAATATCTTGATGAATGAGATATTTTTCATTAGGTATTTGAAACATGATAGAAAATTGTATCTTTATCTACTCTTTTACAGTCTTATTCATTTCTGTAATAATATAATAGCAACTGAACCATTCAATTACTTTACTAATTAATTCCCCTCCCCTTCCCTTCTTGTGGAATTCTAAGTAAAGTCTTACTCTTAGAGTCATATTGCTTCATCATATTCCACTTATATCATTTTGGCTAGGTGAGGTAAGGGAAGACTTCATTATTACGGAGCCGGGGTCGAGTTACAATTTAATTATTTCCAGAAAGTCAATATATCCTACTATAGATAAGGCTTTCCCCAGTAGAAAATGGGAAAGTTTTCTCTACTTTTGTTAAAAACTCGTTAACGAATCAGGACGCCCACGAAAAACAACAGACGGATCGTCAAGAATGACAAATGAGTCGTTGCCATAGCGGAGAACAACAAGTTATCGGCGTCATAGGCAGAAAAGCGGAAGTGAAAGACGAAATGAAGCTTCATCCACAGAAAGAGCGAGTCATTGAGATTCAAACCATAACAATCGCTCATGATTCAGTGGCCCCTCTCGGATTTTTATTCTCTCCTTTCGATAACGCGGAGAGAACGAAAGAGGGGCATTATGAATCCCTGGCCGAAAAAAATACTGGGTGCCGTTTAATGTATTGGAAGATCAGAAAAGACTCAGGTATAGAGATAGAAATCTGAAGGAGTGGAAAAACGGCGCCCCTTTTGGCAGAATAAGAGGCGAAATACGAAGGGAAACTGGATCGAAGGGCATAAAAAGGATGGAGAAAAAGGATACTGTGTGTGTTGAGGAGAAGTGGGGGATGGAACGATTCGGGAAAACGGTGGGGAAGTCTGGGAAAGAAAATGAAGCCTAAGGTGCATTGAAATAGAGAAAAAAGAAAGGATGGGCGAAGGAAGGGTCTCCACGGTGTTTAAGAAGGTCTTCGTCCAGTGAGAGAGAAGATGGAAATGGGAATAAGAAAATAGAGAGAAATAAACACGACTTTCGGAATTGAGAAAGAAATGAAAAAGGAATAGAGCTACTGTCGGTCATTACGAGCATACAATTACTCGGAACAGAAAAGAATAGAACTCGGAACATTCCAAAAGATATAAAAACACGTCTTTTAGGATGAGGATCAAGTGGTGTAAGAGAGAAAGTAAGCACGACAATTCCCTAAAAGACAGAATATAAATACGGATTTAGTTGATTTAACGGGAATGTTCCTGACGTTGTAACTTAGACAGTTTCTGCCTCTGTACTCCTAAACAGCGGGAAAAGGGTTTGGGATTTATGGTTATTGGAGCAAGGAGGAGGAAGAAAAATTCTCTCTTTATCGGAAAAACAGTTTTGGGGAATTTTCTATCGCTCCTTTTTAAAAGTTCTCGAATCTCCGAATTCTCAGATTAAAAACTTTGCGAATGGATCCAACCCGTCAAAACTGCTTCAAAAACCTATGAAAGTTTACGCTGCTACAAAAGTAACATCGTGGGGAAACTAACCAATTGAGTTCACGAGGAAATTAACACTTCAAATTCAAAAATGAAAAATATTAAAGAGACGTTTACTCCGGAAAGTGATGCAAAATCGTAGCACAGGTTACGCAATTATAACTGCAAAATATCGTCTTGAATTGCATAAGCCTATATTACTACTTGGCAAACTATTTCTGCTTTAGAATAGCTTTCTCAAAATAATTCTTCACCGTTGGTGTATAATTGTTTCAAAGAGAAATAGAATGCTTTGAGAAAAACTAAGGAAATGCTGAATAATCGTTAAATTTGAGATTCCATTTGCGTTTCAGCAATAGTCTTACCTCGGATTATTTTTATTCATTAATATTATTTTTAATCAATTTTTAAGAAAATTCCTGAGATCTAGGCTTAACATTACTGCCGGTAAAAAGTTTATGACAAGAAATGAAGCCCTACTGTGTATCTCCCGTGCCATGTCTATAGAAACAGAACGGCCGACTATAATTTCACTTCTTGCAGTTGTGCTGCTCTAAATTAGTCAATTACTTCAAGTATATAACTGATTAATAAATAAATCATTAATTAAGGTAAGGTATCGGCTTAAGGATGATATACCTGCTAACTAGCGTAGGTAATAATTAAGATCAAAAGTCGTAATGAGGAAGATCTTACAGCTAAAAATCAATTATACGTAAAATACATGCAATGAGAGAATCGGAAGAATTCGTTAACGCTAGAGAAAGTTGACGTCGGATGAATTTGCTATTATGTCTAAAATCCATCAAATATTAAATATTCAGAACAACCTTAAAAATATTCGTAAATAAATTGACATAAAACAGGTCAGAATAAACTATGAGAAAATCTTCTCTTCGTATTTTTTATATGCTATCTCGTCCCAAACCGTCTTTTATAGATCAAAACTCCTTTGACTGATTCATCTTCTCTTGAAATAGCTCCTGAGTGCAAGTATTATGTCCTCTAATATTTCTAATCTTCTATATTTAATCCCTTCTCCAGGGTGTTTCTCCTCATCCGACTTATCTTCTATAATCTATACTCCACTCGTATTTCAAAGGCTTCCTGCTTATTCGAGTCTATCAACCCGAGAGTTGGAGATCGCAGTTATCTCTGTTTATAATATGGCAAACCCTCGCAGACAATTATCTTCCGCTAATCTCCGTCTCTTTCTTAAGACTATTTTCGCTGATCTGGCTCTCATTTCATCAACTGAAATAACACTATGCATGCTATTTTAAGTTCCCTCAAAGCTAAAGTTGGGTTTGATCGGTATTAAGTTGAAAGATTCATCATTCATGATACATTTTGCACCCTAATTATTCATAATTCAATCAAATTTTAATATGTATCTATCGAGCGAATAATTTATAATTTTGAGGTGGCTCATTTCTAAAAATGCTAGGGAATTATTTCCCCTGTAATAACTGATATTTTTCAAAAGATAGCACAAAATATTTTCGTTCTTACCATTATTACAAATTCACTAATCGCTCACAAAAAAACGAAATAGTCCGGATTTCACTGCAAATAATATTATTCATAATCCAGCGTATAGATTGAATGGATATGACTTCGTCACTGAAACAATTGAATCATTTCCCAAAGCACAACCTAAATTTTCCATCCAGGTCAAACATGAATGAATTATTTCAAAACTATGCTAAATAAACATTAACGGCAGAGATGTTTTATGGAAGCAAATTAAAACGGCAGGAGACAATAAAACGGAATGGTAATTCGTTCGCCGCGTAAAACTGATATTAATTCACGCAATGAATTAATGATGAACGCGGAAATGTTTCGCAGAAATTCATTTGATTGGGAAACGCGTTTTCCCGACATCACGAGCTAAAAGCTGTGAATCCGGCGTGCGTGGCCTTATTTTTCTCCGCGGCCGCCTGAATAATCCAAACTCCGTCCTAATGAACTGTTTTGTCGATTTCACTCATGTAATGCGCAATTAATCGCGCATGGCGACACCGGTGGAGAATTTCCGAAACGCGTTTGCACGCATCCTAAAGAGAGGACTCGTTATTGGCCTCGCACGCTCTAGTTAACACCCGGTATGTTATTATGGAAGGAACGTACTCGAACGTGTTCGTGCAAAGTATAACAATAATCGATGGCGTATTTGATTCGTCCGTTGGCCCATTATCTGGAGATGCATTCACAAGAGGGTCATCAAAGTATTGGCCATTCTCAGAATTTGAGTTTACTGCCGATTGTACGTGAATCGCCTGCGAACAGCAAGGATTCTGCGCCCTCTATCATTACCAATGATCATGGCCAGCTATTGATATCCGCGAATCCTTTGTATTAATGGCCTATATCCACAAGCATGTATTAGGATAATCACTTTATCGCAGGTGCTCCAAAACTAGTACGATTACATCTGATGCCGTTTGGAAATTGGCTCTTCTATTTTTCATTACAACCTTAATTGTACCATTTAGGTTTAACCCCAACATTTAAATATCCTGGATTTTTCCTATTGTGAGTATGAATTTGCATTAGTGGAAACGAATTTTGTACTTTTGTTCTTGACAAGTCTACAGTTTAAGTGTTTAATCTCTATAAATATTGAATTTACCTATATATGCATATTTGCATTACGAGTTTCATGAAATTTGAGTAAAAAAAATTGCAAACATATAAGAACTTTGAGATAAAGCTTTTAATAACGTACTGCTTTGCCCAATATTCAAGTAAATAAATATTTCTCTATCAGTCAACAGCTAAATTAATTAAATTAATAAATAATTAAACAAACGTATTAATGTGGCTGAAATTTTGTCTTTAAATAACTCCCATAAGCTTATACTTGAAAAATGTCCTAAAAATAAGAATCTAGGCTAATTGAGTTTTACTTGTATGTTCTTGAACTGGGCTGTGATTGTATGAATATACGAGTAAAATGTAGCTTGCATACTGCAAGCAGATCGGTAATACTGATTTCATATCCGCATCATATCGGGACGGTCCTCAAAAGAAAAAAAAGGATTGAAATTTTTCTTAAATTTCGCTGAAATTTCATCGTCTGGCATCGAACCCGACTCTTACTGGTGAACATACTATGTAGCACAATAGAAGATCACCCTCTCTAACTATGTGTGAAAATTCAAGCAAAAATATTGGCTGCAACTGCCTCAATCGACGTCCTACTTTTCCCTTATATTCCTTATGTGAGAAATGTTAATGTGCTCTGGCATCGAACCCAGGAATAGTAAGGTCTTATGAAAATTTTTTTCTTAAAGCAATTCTTACCATACATCTTCTATCCTATTACGAACTTCGTAACATTTCGATAAGTGCATCAAAAAAACAATGAAATATTAACCTAATGTATTTTAAACGGGAGACATATTTACCGCCCGGCATCGAACCTGGGTCTTTCTATTAATACTTCCTATGCAACATAATAGAGAATCACCATCTTTAACTATGTGTGAAAAATCAAGCAAAAATATTGGCTTCAACTGCCTCAAACAACGTCTTAATTTTCCCTTATATTCCTTATGAGAGAAAAGTTAATGTGCTCTGGCATCGAACCCAGGGATAGTACGGTCTCATGAAATTTTTTTTCTTAAACAAATTCTTAATATATATCATCTAGCTGAGCGAGAAAATCCTATCATTTCGATAAGTGCATCTAAAAAAATAATGAAAAACGGCTCTCATGTATTTTAAAGGGCAGATCTTTGCATCGTCCTAGCATCGAACCCAGGATAATTTTTGTGAAAGTCATTGATGTTTTCGGAAGTCCAAGACCATAAATATAGGCACCTTGAGTTTTACATCTCTACCTATCCGGAAAGTATTTTTTAAAAATTCCCGAAAATCTTGGCAATGCATTCAAACGGGAAAAATCGGGACTTTGGGGCCCTCTGGAATCGAACCTATGACACTGAGGATCAAAGTCGCTTTTTTCCTGGGGGTTTCACGTTATGGCCAATATGTCATAAAAGTTTCAAGTCAATGACGCTTGTGGTTTAGCCTGTGAATTTGTATCCTATCTATATACCTATATAGCTATATAGCTATATATATGAATGAATCCGGAGAAGCATCTATATATAACGAGTAAAATGTAGCTTGCATACTGCAAGCAGATCGACAACACTAATTTCATATCGGCATCATATCGGGACGGACATCAAAAGAAAAAAAAATTCAAAATATTCGTAGAATTCGCTGCAATTTAATCACCTGGCAGCGAACCCCGGTCTTCCTGGTGTACTTACTATGCAGCAAAATAGAAAATTACCATATCAAACTATGTGTGAAAATTCAAGCAAAACTATTAGGTGCAACTACCTCAAACGACGTCCTACTATTCACATACACTCCTTATTTGAGAAATTATAATGTGCTCTGGCATCGAACCCAGGAACAGCATGGTCTTATCTATTTTTTTTCTTAAACAAAGTGTTAATATACATCTTCCATCTAAGCAAGAGCTCCCTTACATATCGATAAATGCATAAAAAAATTATGAAAAGATACCCCATAGTATTATATATGGGTGATATTTTTACCGCCCGGCATCGAACCCGGGTCTTTCAGGCAATACTTTCTATGCAGCACAAAAGAAAAACACCATCTCTAACCGCGTATGCAAATTCAAGCAGAAATATTGGTTACAACTGCCTCAAATGACGTCCTACTTTTCCTTTATATTCCTTATGAGAGAAACGTTATTGTGCTCTGGCTTCGAACCCAGGAACAGTACGGTCTTATGAAAATTTTTTTCTAAAACTTATTCGTACCATACATCTTCCAGCCAAGCACGAACATCCTATCATTTCGATAAGTGCATCTAAAAAAATAATGAAAAACGGCTCCCATGTATTTTAAAGGGCAGATCTTTGCATCGTCCTAGCATCGAACCCAGGATAACTTTTGTAAAAGTCATTGATGTTTTCGAAAGTCCAAGACCATAAATATAGGCACCTTGAGTTTTACTTCTCTACCTATCCGGAAAGTATTTTTTTTTAATTCCCGAAAATCACGGCAATGCATTCAAACGGGAAAAATCGGGACTTTGGGGCCCTCTGGAATCGAACCTATGACACTGAGGATCAAAGTCTCTTTTTTCCTGGGGGTTTCACGTTATGGCCAATATGTCATAAAAATTTCAGATCAATGACGCTTGTAGTTTAGGCTGTGAATTTGTATCCTATCTATCTATATAGGTATATATATGAATGAATCCGGAGAAGCATCTATATATAATAGATAATTAGTGTTATTCTGTATCCTCAAAAGAATTTTCAAGAGGCAAAACTTCTGAATCGCACCCTTAAACCGTTATTCTTGCTGTTTTCCTATTAAAGTTTTTTCCTGTTTTCGGTGATACATTGCTGTCCTTCGCATGACTAGTCGAAATGAGGTTCATTTTAATTCCTTACAGCTTGGGAACATTAAGCAGTTCATTGTGTACCACAAAAGTATGGCGGGAAGTACAGAATAAATTTGGGAAACAAGATGGATGCCTCACTTTTGTCACGCCCTGTTGATAATATCACGAGGGCTAATGCGATTCGTCATTAAAAATGCCCTCTCAACTTTCTCACGAGCCATAGATTCATTTGCTGCCGAATGTTGAAGGCCGTTTTTCCTTTCACCATCGCCTTCTCCTCTGGAGCTTTATTTTAGCCATTTCACTTGCCCTCTTTCTCTCAGGGCGTACAAACCCATTAAAGAGGAAAACTTTTCCTTTTGATTTTACGATTTAAAAACTTATTCGCGAAAACCAGCTCCCTCACATCATATTTGAATTCAAGTTTTTGGCCTTTATTCAAAGCTGATTTTTCAGAGATAGGTTGTGGTTCAGAAAGAGCAATAAACCTAGTAAATTGCTATTGAGTTGGCGGTGGTTTTAATTGCCTCTTGAAATCTCAATAGAATTCATTATCTCGGTGAGCAGTCCAATCTCATCCATTTTCCATGACAAATATCTGGGAGAGCATAATTTCAAGAGCGGAACTACTGTATCCTCTCACTAGGTTTAAATTCGAAAGTACGATGAAATGCAATAACGTAAAAAAATTTTGTTTCCTATCGTTTTAACGAATTTCATAATTCGTCTAAGTTTTTTAGTTGCTTCATAATCCTTGATTTAATCTATATACTAGTTAATATTATCCGCAAGTGAGCAGAACTTAATAAAAATAGTTAAAATCCGGGGCTCTAGCATGGCCTAATGTGCAGCTCTTTGCTTTGCTTTAGGCTTCGGCGATAGCGGTCCCGGGTTAGATTCCCGGTGGGAGTCCAACAGCGAAATGCAATTAGCTGGCAATGAAATTTTAGCAATACTACTACTACTAGTAAGCATCTACTTAGTTTCAAAAATAATTAAAGTTAAGTTTAATTTTAAGTTGAATAATAGCATTGGAAGGTTTGAGGTAATAAATAAATCGGTAACTTCTCAGGCAAGGATTTAAATGTACGGGATTTAAAATGACCAATTATGCTTAATATCACGATTAGAATTTACTGTAACATCGACATTTTTCAATAAATGCATGTATTTCTTGATGTATAATAAAATGTAAATGATATATTTCTTACTTAGCATTCAGATAAATCAAACTCCATTGGGTAGTTTTAAATCCATATCTATTAGCTTGACAGGTTAAATTATTTTTACCGACTACTTAAATTATTAATGTGTCTTTATAAGTTTAACTTGATTAAGTGTCTTGATAATCCTGAAATCATTTATACTAAAAATATATTTGCTTCAAATGATCTAGTCCTTCTAGCGCTACATAGTTATATACTGATATTCATTTGCAATCGTTCAGTAAGCAATAAAATTTATAGGTGATATATTCTATTCCTACCGTTATAACAATTTAACACATGCCATGATAAAGAATGGATGTGCTACTAGGAGTGGATAAAAGGAGTGCATTTACACAGAAACATGTGTAAGAGAAGAGGTCGAATTAACTATTCATGCGAAAATCCTCCATTTTCTTAGCCAGCAGAGTTTCCTCTCCAGCTCCCATTATCGAAAAACAATAAAAAAATTGATAACCGCATGAAAAATGCAGGGAGCGAGTGGACGGCTAAAAGCTATCCGGAGAGAGTGGCAATAAAGAAGGATTAAGGAGGAGAGACTATCGGAAGTGATGCTTAAAATTTAATGAGTAGGAGTTGCTCGAAAAATCAGGGAAGAGGCGATTACATTAAGGAAGAAGGAGAGAAATATGCGAACGTAAGAAGGAGGATCGGAACTCGTCTACACATATGTCATTCATCTGGTCTTTAATCCATCATCCACTCTCCAAAGCCTCTCTCACTTCGGTTTCCTTCTATCACTTACGGTTTATTTTGCAAGTCTTCGCTTTCGATCATTCCTTCCCATTTGGTATGTGTATAAACGGGCGATATTGACTGACGACGTTTCTAAACGATCGCTGACGCAGCTGCGACGAGATAAATCTTAAGGATGCTCCGATAAATCTAAAGACCACTATCGAGCGATTTCTTCATCAGTTTGTTTCTTTTTTTCCAGATATACTTAGAACATCACATTTTTCAAATTGCTCACCGAAGAAATAGGATTTGCTTAACTTATTATATAACAAAAGAGAAATAGTTACTGAATAGTTTTTGAATTTATTTTGAAAAAAATAGCTTAGATTGAATTTGGCTACGGTAGATGGATTGAAATAGGAATAGGAAATATATTAAGGACTTCTAAGTCTTGTTAGGGGAGGTATCTCTTATATTTACAGCCATAT
The DNA here is from genome assembly GCA_947579665.1 of Sympetrum striolatum. Taxonomy (NCBI): domain Eukaryota; kingdom Metazoa; phylum Arthropoda; class Insecta; order Odonata; family Libellulidae; genus Sympetrum; species Sympetrum striolatum. Next base: position 54,574,417 of record OX388348.1, on the reverse strand, counting down.
ATTAATTAATAAAAATAACATAGTAAGACACGTCAAGGAATTCATTCCAATAATATAATTATTGCAGAACCTAAACAGGTGAGCATTGATGGCACGTAGATTAAATTAAATAAAATACATTTTACTATTCATTAAACTCTTTAAATTATAGGGTGTTCTTCGTAGTTTTGTATCCAATAGATTGACTGAAAATATTTAAAAATAGTGTATTTCAATTACTCTAAATAAAGTTATACTTAAGAACACACATAAGTAAAATATAAAAATGACTGAGCTAAAGACATTTTATTGATGCGGATAATTTTTGACTCGTTTCTAAATTTCAGCATAAACTCAGTAAGCTGTGAATTTATGCAAGAGTGTCCCATTTTCATCTGAAAGACCTTTAACTCATTTTACAGAACAAAAATGTTGTGTTGCTATCACGGGAACCCGCGAAAGCATTCATTCGGATGAGCGAAATTCCTAATTCAAACTCTTTAACGCCATTTCATCGCTTCTTTCTCTTCCTAACCCTTTCTATTCCATTCCATGTCGTTCTCTCCCAGCGCTCAACCTCCAAATCGTAAAACTCGTCTCCTACGATCCTCTAACCGTAGCGTTTACGTCCAACTGCGGCGAGTGATCCGTCTGACGCGGAAAAAATAACCATATAGTTTAAAAATAAACCACCGGCGCTACATGATCCAAAGCTTCAGAATATCAACTTTTTTATTTCCTACTTTTTCTATGGCGCTGCGATCAGTGCCCCCTTGAGCCCGGACAGGGAAGTAGTCTCTCTTTTATACTCCCCGGGGACAAAGCTGTTTATAAAATGAAGTCTGTGGGCTACGCTTTGGGAGAGGAAAATTAAATAGATTTATGGACCGGCGACGCTTTCATCTCTCTCCTCGCGCGTAGGCGTGAAGGAGAGGTGTGAAGACTGGGTTTGGGGACCATCGTGGTCACAGTTACTAAATAGAACAACACAAGGAAAGGTTTCAGAAGAATGCCAACAACGGCACAAGAATGCCCATGAAAATTGTGGACTAATTCAAATATTCAAAGGCCGATATTTGCCGATATATTTTCTCTCGCACAGAAATTCAATACAATTTATTGGAGACAGAGGTGATGGAGTCCAGGTACATAAATTTTATTGTATGGTAATATTTATGAGATTATTTTAGAGCAGTAAGAATACATCCAAATTTAAAATTATACGAGCAAGATGTGAATCAAGCGAATTAACTAGTAATTTTTTCAAGAGTTAACGAGATAGGATTTGGTATAATAATATAGAACTAGTGATCGCCCAGTGGTCGAAATTCGAACGTTATGCATTAAATGTTTAAGTTTGAATGTTATTAGTTAATAGTAGAGAAACATTCTCCGAAACAAAAATGTAAAATAACGAAAATCACGAACAGAATTAAACCTGAATATAAACCGAGATGTAAGAAAGTGTAACAGTTATGTTATCTTGCGAACATCATCACAAATTTGTAATTTATTTGTATAGCAACTCTAATATGAATAATTTAAGAAAAAATAACATTTGCGGATGTGTACATTGGCATTCAAACAATTTTGTATAAGATATTATTATTTTAAACACCAATACTTTGCCATATTCATTAATTCATCTATCAACAGCGGAAGAGGCTGGATAAATTAATCATGTACTAGTGATCGCCCAAAGGTCGGAATTCGACCGTCATTCATTAAATGTTTAAGTTTGAATGTTATTAAGGTTCTTTTGCCAAAGAGTGTACCTCTATAATCATTAGTTATAATTGTTTTCGAATTTTTGCAATTACCTCAGCACCGAGCTTGTACAAACACGTTATTAGGGTGTGTTGTTCGCCTTAATTCCCTTCGATACCTACGAAATAAAAAGTTTAACGTCAGTAACAAATGAAAGAAACGCAATGACAGCTTGTAGTTTCATTTATTTTTAATACAGTTCATAGCCAATTTTATATTTCCCGTGTTATTATTGAATCAAATGAACACTAATGAAAATGAGACTTAATTTTAATAGAGGTATAAGATATATTGCAATTCGATTGCATTTTATTTTAGTTAAGATACTTTTTGGAAGAATTGTAAAATGGCCGAAATGTTGTCCCTGCTACTTCTGTATCGTGGTTTGCAAATGCTAACATCTAAGTAAATTGCCTCCTCTTCATAAACTATGACATTAGTTCCTACCATTAATTCGGTAAGGACTTAAAATCCCCGTGTATTCTTGTGGGAAAATTAATGTATCGGATTCAACAATCACCTTGGTCGTCATGGGGACTGGTTGTTTACTACGGCGAAATTTCACAAAATATTTGTTCCTTTGATCTCGTAATTTAGGCTCGAATACGATATTATGCGATCGAAATAAAAATCTTCGTCTAATTTCATTTCTTTTGATATCCATCTCGATTTCGTACGACCATTATTTCTCGTTTAATTCCGCAAAAGAAAAAAACGTCTGCAATCGATGAAAACGAACTTAACGTGCATTTCTTATGAAAGACGATTCTAACCGTCCAGAGTCGAACCAAGGATACTCTGGACAAATATTTTAGCATTCTGCACTACTTCTCCATATAAAATTTAACTATGCTAAATCTCAAACTCCTCCGTTCGCACAGTATCCTTAAAAAGGGATCCAAAGTTTTCTCTTCAAGTATTAATATAATAATGATAATAATAAATGGACTTTATTCGGGCGAGATTGAGACTAGAAAGTCTCTTCTTACACCTAACCCATCGTCATGTGCGAAACAGAAAGAAAGAGATAGTTTGCAAAAGTACACGAAGAAAACTAGTATGTGGATTTTAAAAAACCTAAGCTGAGGGCTCAGGAAAAAATTTCCACAGCAGGAAAACACTCACTAGAAGGGGAAGGATAACTAAAATAATATATAGACTAGTGATCGCCCAGTGGTCGAAATTCGGCCATAATTCATTTAATTTTTAAGTCTTAACGTTATTGAGGTTCTTTTGTCAAAGATTATACCTATATTGCTTACAATTTATTTTAATATTTTTCTATGACGTCGGCTTTGAGCGTGTACAAATACCTCATTAGGGTGTGTTGTTTGCCTTAATTCCCTTCAAAAAATGTAGAATTTTAATGTTAGAAAAATAAATAAATCACAATTACAGCTTGTGGCTTTATTTATCTTTTGATACAATTCACTGTCATTTTTAATTTTAAAGATTGATTTCCATAATAATTCCGTAAAATCGCCGTAATAATATCCCTTTTATTTATTAATCAGTTAGCGACTGTTGGAATCTTGGTTAATTGCCCTCTTTTCATAATTTCTAACATGAGTCCCTACCGTTAATTTGGTTTGAAGATAAAATCCCCGTGCATTCTAATGAGAAAACGCATTAGCTCGGATTCAACAATCGGCTTGGTCGCCAGGGGAACTGGTTTGTTTACTACGAAGAAATTTTATATCATTTTGGTTCATTTTGCCAGAGTCCTCAAAATGTCGACTCAAATGCGATATTCTACGACCAAAATAAGAATCTTTATTCAATTTCCTTTCTTTTGGTATTAATCTCGATTTTGTACGACCATTATGTCTGATCCAATTTTGCCAAAGAAAAAATATCTGCAATCGAACAAAATGAACTTAGCGTGCATTTCTTATGAGAGACGATTATACTGGTCCAGAGCCGAACCAAGGATATTTGGACAATAATTTTAACTTTCTGCACTTCTTCTCCATATAAACTTTAACTATGCCAAATCCCAAACTCCTCCGTTCGCGCAAAATCCTTAGAAAGGGATCCAAAGTCTTCTCTTCACATATTAATATTTAAGATACCATGGATATAGAAAGGACGACAATTATGACTACATCTGATAGATTTTATGAGAAAAATTAATCATTTGAAATTTACTAGCAGAAATAAGGAAGCATACAGTATTAAAGTCGTCGCGTTTTACTACAGAAACGATTATTAGTGATGCTCCATTAAAAAAATATTATATAAAATGTTTTACACTATTCCACCAACATAGAATGCCATTAATCTCCCAGTGTCAAAAGAATGATTCATAACATCCGGAATAAAAATAGATAAAGTAGAATAATGAAGAATATTGGAAATTATAAATATGTTTGAGCGATAATAAATATAATCGATTTTAGATATTTTGCAGAGGAATTAATTTCCGTAAGCGATGAAAATTGGATTTATTTAAGACGACCGTGCGCTTTAAATGGACGAAATATGATTTAACGAATCCAAGAGCGAAAACCGAATTCATCAAAAATCATGGAATAATAAAAAGTGGTAATTATTGAAACTTTCTCTTTCCCATTGGTCTGATTTTTGGGAATAAATGGACGAGAGACAGAAAATAATCATTCTTATTACGGCTGTTGAAATTGAGTCGATGAGAAGTCAATGTCAATTAAGGGAACATTTCATGTGTTTATGAAAACCTGCAATGAGTGCCTATTTTCAAAAAAGTAGAAGAAAAAAATTTGAAAAATGTATATCCGCTGGAATGTAAATAAAATGAGATTAAAACATGAAGAATATGAGAGTATCGTCAACACAATTTTATCCTAAAACAAGAATTGTTAAGACGGAAGAGATGTTAGTAACGTATTATTTATCTTTTCAGTTGGTTAATATAATAATTATAATAATGTATTGATTAATATTATAACAGATATTACAACACACTAATATGATAGTATAATAATTGTACCAATGGTATATAAGTAGTATTCCTACTTTCCTCTTCAACCGTAAACAATTTCTGTACTGGATGAAATTTGAGATATAAGTGCTAAAAACTAATAATGCTTCAAAATCGCAAGCGTTGCATTAATTAAACTCGTGGGAAAATTATTGCTGAATCCTAAAGTAAAAGGAAAATACATCCTAATTCACCCAAGTGTAAAATATAGATTACAGGTGTTCCAAACCAAAGGCCTCCGTCTCAATTCTTAGAGCAACTGGAAACTCGCAGACATACCTATTCTTCTAAATATTCCTTAGTGAACTATCATCTTTTCCCGTCTCACTACCCACTGATAAACTCTGTCCTTTCTTACAATAACGACGTCCCGTCATCTATACCTTCTTAGTCTCTAACTCCAACCACCTCCTTCTTTCCCCTCCCTTCTTTTTCATCATCTCTATCCCCCACCCCCCTTTAGCTGGCTATTATTAAAGAGTTTGAGTTTATAGTATATATTCTTCACCAGAAGATGACGACCAATCGTCGAAATCGGTCGTGTTACTGTTATTTGTAAAAAATAAAATTTGTGGTTAAGTACAAATCATTCTTAGATTCATTCCATTATGGATTACCACAACACCTCGCCTGAATCTGTGAAGTTTATTTAGAACGAAATATGATTAAATTCTAAAATTACTTTCTAAAAACCATTCATTACAATAAATATTTAGGAAAGGAATACTACTAAAAAAAGAATACTAAATTTAGCATTTAAAAATTTGATTTGAGAATTACGAGAGTTGATTATTTTCACAAGAAGGTCAGAGATATTCACTGGGTTGGGTAAGCGCTTGACTATCATTCACAAAAGACCAAAACGTAGAACCGACCATTGACTTGAAATTGGAGTCCTCGTCAGACGGGCAGAATTCAACGTGTGGATGTATAAATACTCTCCGCTATATTCCGCAAAATGGAACAAAGCGAATCTATTTAAGTTCCTTCACAATCGCTTCGCGAAGCAAATGAAGCGGATAAAGAAAGTAAAGAGGATATTCAGGGTTTCCTTCCCGGAACACTTGGAAATATTCCAGACTCCTTTAAAGAAATGTATTTCTAAAACTATCTGGCGCGGTATCGTGGGAAAGAGAATGGAGGATTTTTTTTAAAGTCCGCCAGTTTTTACTTTCCCCGAGCGAAAGGAAGATTTCGAAAGCGAGTAGGCATGATGAGAGAAGTTGCGGAATGTTTCTACGACCAGAATTTGCTTCTTTCCTACGCGGAGAAGTTAATATTTGCTGGGGCGTAAGATCGCATTTCCCGATAAGAAGGGTTTCATACCCCAAATTTTGACTCCTATCTGAACCTTTCTCTTCTTCTCTTAGATTCTTATGATAGCAAAGAATTGTGGTCGAGCGAGGATTGATCTCTGACTGTGAAAAAATACAAAATTCGGCTGTGGATGATTGAAATATCTGACTTAAATCAATGTATTTATTTAGTAAAGTAAAACTCTAGAATCCTCTATAGTCAATATTATGTGGAGAGGAAAAGCAAACATGGGGAATGTGGATGCTAAATAAGCAGCTGAAACATTTTATATTTAATATTGAATTTTATGTTTCCTAAAATCTTTAGTGATTGCTCACTTTGAAATCTCCACAGTCAGAGATGAAATGCATGCATCAAGTGGCCTTCTTTGGTCCTTGACAATTTGTTACTTCTTCCAACAAATGACAGTATATAAATAAAGTTGCTACCCAGTCTTCCTCATGACGTAAAACAATGAAAAAATGAAAATAGAAAATCTAATTCGCCATTTAATCCATTTTCTTGCGCACAATTCCAATTATTAAAAGCTAGAATGTCTGCAACGTACAACTCAATATCGGTCTGTTGATTTTACTCGCGGCATTTCTAATGCCTGTTAATGGTAGACATCTTCCTGATGGAAGCGGGTTCATCATTCTTGTTTAAAATCTCTCAAAGTTATAGAGTAGCGATGGAGATAATGAGTATAATTTTGCACAACATATAATCCAAATAATATAAAAATTACGGAAATTTTCCGTTGGTTTTCATAGAATACTTGGGAATTCTCTATTATCAACAGAATTTGATTAGAGTGGTTGAATTCAATTAATTAATATCATATTAATATATCATTCAATTATCAAATAGCTGAGAACGAAATAAATCTATTTTGTAAAAAGATGACACAAACAGATTACATCAGGTTAATGTTAAATGTAATCCTTATCAAGGTTATTATAAAATGATATATGGTTCCATATTCACTTAGTATATATCTACTTAAGCTAACGATGCAGAATAAATAATGTACTCAACACAAAACTGATTTTACGTCATCGATTTTGAATGAAAAGTGTTATTATAATTTGCAATTGTTTGATTTGCCAATAATCCGTTCAGAGACGAGTTAGCATAAACTGTCAATTTTTAGTTTCTACCGATATTTATACTTTGTAAACGTTTATAAGGTCAGCATTTATGTATGTTCAATATTAAGCCACAGGTAAACAAACGAGCTTACGAAATATTTTGATAGCACAATTCTCATATTATCTGCATCCATATACAAATTACAACAGATCGTATGAACTTTAAACCATTAACATTCAAAACGTTGCTTTTGGAAGGATTGAATTCTATAGAGGCGCTTCGAGTACATCCCAATTATCGGCAAAAAGAATGCAGAAGTGTATGCCTTTACGAGGGAGAAAATGCTAATCACACCGAATATTAGCGAGAGCTCTCGGCCCATCAAAATCCAATAGATTTAATCGTTCGGATCAACTGGTCCATAATAAACCTCCTACGCATTCCGAATAATTTATCGAGCAATTATTCGGAACTTAGAAAGGTCACACTAATTACTATCGAGATCGAATTCTTCGACATTCAACCAACTTTTTGACCTTATCGAAGAAGAAAGAAAAGACCTCCAACTGGTCCATTACTCACTCTCGGGCTATTCTTTCTTTAAACTTTCATCGACCTCGGAAGTTTTCTCTATTAGTTTCTCACCTTACATACTTGGCGCTGAGGGGAAAAACCATTAACCTCAACTCTCACGCGCTCTCATTGAATTCTTTCGGCGTTTATCTTACGTACCAAGTATTTAACGGGTCACAAAAGGTGAAGTATTCTAACATATAATCATTTGTCCTCTAAATGTGGGTTAATAAGGATACAAGAGGATGTCATACTTAAATATATGGGGGCGAAGGATTCGGTCCTGGGTTGAGTGAAGTGAATGGAGCTAAAATAGTCAGATGAATAAAGGTCGGTAATGAATTGTTTTTTAGACATAGTTATCTCAAGAATTCATAAAAAAATCGTCAATTTTCTAAAGGTCCATCAATCGCGATATTCCATTTATTTCCCATTGCCATCACATGGAAGATCGTAGTAGTATTACTATAAGTGCTTCGACAGCTTAGGTCACTTCGCACATTGGCTCCCACCGGGAATCGAGCCCGGGACTACCTTCACTAAAGGCAAACGCGCTGTCCACATGACTACCGGGAGCCCCACATGGGAGATCGTGGATGTGGAAATACGGAAATAGGGATTATGCACGGACATATTTGGAAGACATTATGCAAATCAATTATGACTATTTGCTGTACCCATTGAGGAGTTTTCTAAGTTTCTAATTTCATAAGGTATTTTACTTTGCTTACTGACAAGGGCAGGATGCTATAAATTTCGTAATCCCTAAAATCTAACATGGTAACCCGTGGAATTTACATACAAGGATATTGACAAAAACAATTAAGAAGTTCAAAATACTGCCTATACCAGTTTTTGCTTTTGATATTTTATTGACTTTCTCCTTTCTTCTTCAGCTTATCTTCTCTCATTCAAATAATGTCCTAAGCAACGAAAATCAGATAAACTTAACCCAACCCCAGCCGCATAGTGATCAGCAATTTAAAATAACTACACATTTTTCTTAGTTAGTATTAATTCTTTTATTAATTTAGTACTGATTATTTTACATGGATACACTACTACTTTTTGCACGAAAAACTTCATTATTTCACAATATATTACGATGGAAATTAATTCGTACTAAGAGAACAGCTGAATTCAAATTAAGGGAATGATTCCTTAAATATAAAAAGTTATTCTAATTTAATTTGTGGTGATAAGGAATTTCAGATTCATTGGCGAAACAGTCGTTAGCACGAATTTATCCATTCTAAATACCTTTCGTGTCATTAATTGAATGCAATGAGGAGAAAGAAATTAGGACGAAGGTTTCCAAACCAAATGCGTCTGAAATAAGCAGCGATATGTTTTACACATTTTACCGTTAGATAACCGCTTCTTTTATCATATATAAAACAAAATTAATAACGGAATGGATGCAATATTTTTAATTAGAGTATATTTCTTCGGTAATATGTTTTCAAATTCATTGAAGAGCCTATCCCCTCAGTCTACATTTTACCAATCGATGAGTGAAGAGGAAGAGATTTCTTTCTCAATGGGCTTACAGAATCACAGTTTTCTTCCTTCATTAAGCATCATTAGGTGCCCAATGTCTTCTTTTACATATAAGTTGTTTCTCTAATAGTCATTATTCATTAAAATTTCCATTCAATTATTTCAGAGAAGGAAAATTCTTATAATAAGCGATACATAACAAGCAGTGTGACTACAAACTATATTTTGTATTTATTTCCTTCGACATTCAACTCATTATTATTTTCAAAAATAAATTTAATTAAGGCAACGCAGGATTAGTTACCATGCAAACAAGTAAGATGATTTAAACCGCAATTATGGGTGTAATAGGATAAACAGATCAAATAAGACCATGATAGTTACAAATGTACATTCTGAATTTTTCATTCAACGTATTTTTTGCGAAACAAATACGTATGAGATAGCTTTGTCCAAAGTTTCTAATGCTAGTAATCAGTTTATAAATCATTTAATTACTTAGTTCTTACACTTGAGACAATGGAGTAAAATCACGGACACTTGAAATACCAGTGGAGGGATAAAATAGAGATTGGACTATGAAAACTGATACTTAGCACCTTATTAGCGCAAGTCCCCCATAAATGACCGTCCGAGCTTGTTTTCAACTCCACTATTTATAGGCGCTTATCCCTCCATCTTATCTACACCGCATTTACTCCGCTGGAGTACTCTTTCATGTCCTATCTCAAGGGGCGATCTTAAGTCGCTTTTATTCGCCCTCTTTTTTGCCTTCCTTTATATATAAATACATCGCGACTCGAGATCCACAAGATCTTTGACTTAATGCTTCCTCTTCCCTATCTCCCGAAATAGCGACCGGACGCCCCCCGACTTTTACCCATGATGAATGTCATATTTCTCCGATTTATAATTAGTAGCTAAACTTATTTAAAAAGCACGAGCTGAAAGAGTTTTCGAATTCGTATTTTCCCAATTCAGTCATCATAGCTAGCGATTTTTTCACAATTTCTCAATGCTTACGATTATTAATAATGATAACCATTTTTTTACCGCAAATTTGGCTGATAAATTGGTGTACCATATTTTTGGAGAGTATCGGATCCAAAACTTTAATAGGACGTGTGGAAAATTTGGCGTCAAACAGCGGCGATGGCTCATTATCTGAAATAATTCCCCAAACGTTCCCGGATATCAAAAATAACTTTGTGGACACAAAATGAGGGGGACTTCCAAGAGGCTTTAACGTAAACAAGTGTTACGGGAAGGATAAATGAAGCCGTTGGTTTTCATGAGTGGCATTATCTATGACGGTCAGAATAAACTACTGTTTTCAAGTTCTTCCGGGACTCCTAATTCATTTGTTTCAATACGCTTCTAGTGTACATTATAACTTGAGCAGGCAAAAACAATTTTTTGGAGTAGTTTCTACTCATCATAGTTAAAAATTTACTTACTTTGTTAACATATAGCATAAATCAATCCATTTAATTCATTGAATTGAAAGAATTTTATGTTTACTCAAATTTAAGCCATTTCCCTTAAAAATATAGAGCTATTTTCTATGAAAGAAGATAATTTTTATGGTGCATTTTAAGAAATATTTTTCATCCCATTTGTTGAGATATTCATATCCAATCTTTGTTATGTTACATGGTGTAGTTGTTAATCTTCCATGAACACATTTACAGTTTTAAGGAAGCAATACCAAGGATAAAAGAAATATCTCATAATTATTTTTAAACAAGAGGATTATGTATATCATATTATGCTGCTGATTTTAAGTACCTAGAAGTTGATAGTCTGAAATAAACTAAGAAATAAATAATCATGATGTTAATGAATGAATCTCATAGTTAAAACGAATTTGAATATTTTGAGCAGCTCATTATGTTTCGCTTCAATTAATTATGCAGAAGAGTAACTTTTAACTTTATAAGTTTACTAAGTTTCATCGGTAGAACTGGTTTGTCTTTAACTAAGTAGTTTGGTTTTACTATCTCAATGGATAACCAGGATACAATATGCGTATAAATATACGCCCATTCATGGAGGTATCGGACTTATGGGGCGTTAATTCCTCGCTTACTCATAGATAGCACTGGCATCGCAAATCCAATACAGCTTCTAACCGGCGTGCGACCACATCTCCGAGGCTCGTTATATTGTTTTTTTGTGGAAATGATATGGGTGCGTCATGTCTCCGAAACAATCCATCAAAAGATACGTTTCGACTTTCACGTCTTTTGAAGACAGGTTTATCGAGCTTTCTATGAATGCTTCAAGCGAAGAGTATATCCCCAGTAGATAAAACTTGAGAACCGAAAAGATTGTAGTAAATATATAGTAAAACTTCTTAACACCCTTCTCTTTATTTATATATATCATAGTAGAAATTAGACTTCCAAGTTTCTGCACGATTTATGGTAGACATACCACACTAGATTCGCAACCGAAAGATATACGAGTAGGAATCCCGGAATGCTAGGTAGGATCCAAGTAATTTTCGTACTCCTACTGTGAAAAATTAAACATGATAGATCATTAAAACACATTCTCCTTCATTACTAAGTTATTATCGAACATAGTATTTCGGATTTGGGTTAAAATGAAAAGCAAGCGATGTGATTGGAAACCTATTTTTGTATATTTTTTTCTTTCGCTCGACTAATTAAATTATAATAAAATAAGTTTGACTTATGAAAGCTCAAGCTGTAGCTTAAGATTGCTGGTAGTTTATGATATGTAGAGTGAATACAGAAGTTTGAAACAATTCTTCTGGTATTTTGAGTAATTCAATCTTCGGGTACATACAACTAAGTGACGAATATGACATAACAAACGAATGTAAATACGAAATGTCATTATAGAATATTTAATATATACATTAACCAATTAACTACTAGTATTTATTTACATATTCATGAAATGACTGCATATGTGATTGTATGTGAAGCAGGGAAATATTCTTGTAAATTGCTTTAAGCATGAGGAATTTGAATAATGAAGATTACTTCATCATATTAAGATCATTCGGAGAATCGATGGAAGTAACGCATAACTGTTTTCACTACATGAAAAAATACTTGCATACGGCGATGTTGAATTGAATAACAGAACCTGATCTTAGAAAAATAGATTGCAAGATTGTTACATTAAGATCCTAGTATGGTGCCATAAGTAGATTATCATAAAATAACAACAGAACCATCTGTCGGATGAAATTGAATTACAATTTATTCCATAGGCCTGTATTCCATTGAAAAGCTTTTCTAGTTTGAAAGTCGTAATGCTTATTTTAATATGCAATCATTTCTTAAAATGAATAAGTTACTGAAGTTGAAATTTTAAATTATCATCCTTACTCTATACACCTGGAATCAAACTTAGAAATTATCAGAGGAAAGAAAAACCTCGGTTGACTTAGAGTTTGACCGAAAAGAGTGTAAAGGCAATGCTCTAGTCTTCAAAAACATTAAATCGGTAATAGCAAACAGAGATTATTAAAATGCTAATGGTAAACATTGTGATGTTTGTGATCATCTTCGATTCCTTACGTGTGGAAACTTAAGATCCGGAATAGTTGAAGCTAGATAACTTAATTATCTTGAGTCAAAAGGCCAGTTTTTTTCTTTCTCGCCTCTTTGGAATGAAAATCCAAGTTCCAAGGTCGATGCATTACTCTTCTGGTTACACATCCGGGCCAACTGTAGCCGTTGTTTGCTCGCGAAGGTCACGTGCTCAACAAAGATTGTTTCTCTTCCAGATTAACGCAAACGAAAATAGGGGAAACGCGCGGAGCGAAGTTTGTGCGAATATTTACTTTAGTTCCTGCGCTAACGTTCCCCAATAGCTCTCGACTATATGTTCCATGAAATGGCCTAATTTTCCAATTTCAACTTGGAATAATATTACTCTTGTAACGCATGCTAACGAAACTAGAACATTCTGTTCCATTCCCACAAACCATGTAGTTTTATGCTCATCCAGCTTGTCTGTATCAAACATCGAGGGAAATATAAGAGGCCCTATATTTTCATTCAAATAAAATTTCATGGAAAGTCTACAGATACTTTTAGAAGCTATATTCATCCATTTATTAAAATTTCATGAGATGAATTACGTATAAATTAAAAACGTGGATGGGCATAATATTTATCTAGTTATATTTAGGAAGTAACTACCACGTATTCAGCTATTATGACTACTGCAAAAGCTAAAGCTGCTTTATATCACCCATCCTAGCTCTAAAATTCGGGATTCACCCAGATTAGATAATACGAGGGTTGATCGGAGAGTAACGTACACTCCTAGCCAAAATTAACGCAGCACCGGCCGTAAGGATCGCTAGGGAGGTGCTGCGTTAATTTTGGCCAGGAGTGTACAATAATGTTTTTCCCCTAAAAGTTTAATAAGTACCAAAACCAAGCAAATCACAAATTAACTTACATCTTTGACCAACTTTTCTACATAGTCACCTATTTTTCAACACATTTCTCCCATCGTGGTACCAGTTTCAATATGCCCTTTTCGTAGAAGTCCGTTTATAGCCATCTGCGGACTGCCGATTTCGGAAAGTAACGCGCAATAATTGTTTTCTACCCTGATATTGCAGCTGGAATTTTGAAATTTCAAAACAACATAGTTTGAAGTTTGAGCTATGTTGTCCTGAAATTTCAACATTCCAGCTGCAATACCAGGGGAGAAAAATTATTGTGCGTTACTCTCCGATCAACCCTCGTACATTTTTCGGATTCAAGTTTTACAAATTGGATTGGATCTAATATTAATGTATATATTTACCACAAAATGTAGGACGTAAACTAACCACAATCTAAAATTAAAATTAATTTCAGCTATTATAACTTAGTGGAATTTCGTAGAAACCATCTTAAGAAAAAAAACTTTGTAACTTAGACAATACTCATATTTAAGTCGATTGGTTTCGTGAACGAATTGATATCATGATTGAAACCTGATTACGTTGACGCGTTGACGAAACCGATCGACTAAAATATATATTGTGTAAGATACAAAGTGTTTTTCCCCTAAGATGGTTTTAACAAGAATCTATCTGACGAAGACTTAAAAAATAAAATGGGTTTAGTTCAAAAACACGTGACTTTCACTCCTGTTATGTAGTCGGTTCCTTCATCACTTCAAGCAGGTCTGAATGCGAAATTCGTACAAAACTCAACTTCTTCGTTTTGGCCGTAGATACCTCGACTTAAAAAATACCGCTTAATCTCGAATGAAAATATAAATTCTCTAAGAAAAGAGATTCTCGACCGCGGAGATTATGCTGAGAAATATAAATTTGAATTAATGATGAACAGTAAAGAATGAGTTGAAAGATTAAAGATAGGGGACAAACAAACCAACAACTGCCGCTGAGATTTCGGAAGGGAAAAGAGTAAACAGGAGAAAAATAAATTCCCCGTTGAGAGAGTGAGTCTTACTCCGATAACACCACCCTCTACGTTCAAGAAAAGGAAATAACTATTTTCGGCTCAAGTTACGTCCTTTGTTGATCTGGGAAAGGCACTGTCTGGAACGACTGGGAGAAAAATGCGAATATTTAGATACCCATATTCTTTCGGTTCTCGCCACTTTCAGGAATGTTTCCGGTTATTTACGCAGAATTATCACGAAATTGAAAATCAAGGTTTTATTTATCCTGTCGTCACTTCGTAAAGATTCCCCCAAACACGAAAGTAAATTAAATAAAGAATAATCAAAACAAAGCGTGTATATGAATGCAATCGATGTTTGACCTCGTAAATACCAAAATCGAAAGCCTTCTGGAAACTATTTATTACTACTGAGAGTCCCTGTTTGTCATTTGATGAATTATAAATGAATAATAAATCATGAAACATAATGTTAAAAATTTTTACCTTTCATTTTATTTTTGTATATTATAATTATAAAAAATCATACGATTTTTTAACGTCATTACTGTGAACCGGTTAAATTTTCCAAAAGAAATTTTATTCTGTGAGTAAAAGCGAGCACCTACTAGGTTCCCATGGATCAGTGCGCTAGAGAAATCGCCCGGAAAATGAAGGATTAAGGTTTGAGCCCTGATCCAACCAGAATTAATTGAAGCTCCTTCTCCCCCGAATACTTTCCATGTTTTATACTTTTTCGCTACCTTTGAAATGTTAGGCCAAGGATTGAGCGTCATAAGTACATTGAATTCTCTATTTTTTATGATTTTCACACTCATCTTCTTTGGCAGTTCCAAAGGAAATATTTTATGCAAGCAAAATATATCCTACAAAGGGTTACTTAAATTATTTGGGACCAAAGCACGATAAATTCTAATTCAGAAATTCCAGAATTACCTGGAAACTAGACGGACGTTTTCCCTATTTTTCTATTTCACTCCAAAATTCTTCTCTGTATTATGATACCATTGTAATTTTATTAACGTTTTGTACATGAACGCCGACTCCCAAAATATTGTAGAAAAATATTATCTCCGTCACTAAAGTTCATCTCATGTAATTATGAAAAGAGCCATATTTACCTCACTTTTCTAACTTAAATAGTATTCTTCAATTAATAGCGAGCTACTGAAAAATATTCAAAATTCATGTGTGTTTTTTTAAGTATTCGTGATTCATAATGACACTATGGCAGAGCTATTTCCATCTCCTAACAGTTAACTTGTGATTCATATTCCTATTCGGTGCCAAAGTGTAAACTCCTCTTGAGAAACAATTAGAACATTCCTCAAAGTCTTATCTTTAGCTCTTATTTACGCCAAATTCAGCTGATAATGTACAGTCACGCCTTTGTAAGTCTAGAACAAAGAAAATATATTTAATTTCCATTGAGAGAGCAGTCGGCCAGTACTGCAGGGGTGATATTGGCAGGGGACCAAGACTCCTTGTCCAGACAGACAGGATTGCAATTTGCGTCATAAATAGGGAAGGATGCCCAAGTGTAAATGCTCATTTGCCAAAAAAATGTGTACAAAAAGTAGGAAAAGACGAAGACGACATATTATCCTGTCATCATATCGAGAAAGGGAAAAATTATATTCCCTTGATTACAATCCTTATTTGAAACAGCAGCAATGGTTAGCTATTGTGATTAAGAAAGCCAATCTGACTCATTGTGCAAGCAGTATTGATATCGGAAAATAAAGATCATTTACGAAATATTTTTAGATTGATTTATTTGTATCGAATGCAAGCTGAATAGATCCTGAAGGTTAAACGTATTGTTGTGGAGATCATTAGAAATACATTCTTTTGTAATGAACGTGGAACTGAATTAATCCTTGAAGTTAGGTATGTAATAGGGGCTATATTTCTTTTAGACGTAAGCTTAAATTCTATTTGATCAATCCTTAATGATATATATTATTATTTGAATAACTCCAAAGGAATTATGTTATTTTATACGGATCCTATGGAGTATGCTGTATCATGTCATACTATCCGATATCGAAGGGAAAATTTGTATGTCGTTGTAGCTTAAATGGTTAAAACAACTGTGGGAGATCCAGATTCGAGTTGCGGATCCGGCGGATGTTTTATCCTTCATTTCATCTCCAAACAATTTCGAAAAAGGAGTCATAGGATCATTAAATTCTGTCCACCATACATGCGCATGCTCCAGTTCTAATCCCCAAAAGGCGATTTCAGTCTGCGTGTTTACCACTGTTTGCACAGCTAGATTTCTATAAATCCCAGTGCGAGTTGTAGCATTCATTTTTTTTCTCCCCCCACCCCCGTCTTCTCTGTGGCACCTGCTCTAAGCTCGTCTCGTATTTTGGCACCGACTTCCGAATCTATATGGAGTCGGTGCACGAAATTACGCCTACACCATTGCCCACGCCATCGCCATTCCTCCAATGTTTATCTGCTTGGAATACCTTTCCACTTCCGTAACTGTCGCATTCGGAGAACCGAAGCTAAATACATTTTTATCGCCGCCGCCGAAATATATTTAGCTCATTTGACCGCATGGAAAAATGTGGGCGTGATTAATTGAAAGTTGGTGCTCGAAAAATATTCAGGCATAGGTATTTCCCCGGCCTATTTGAATCAATGTGTAATAAGGTATATTTCCATAGAGAGACCACAGATTATTTTAGGGGGGCTAATATTCCGAATAGGTTGATGTTAAAGAAGTAGTTTCACTACTATATCACCAACATCTATTTGATGTGCAATTAAATACAGAATTAACATTTGCATTTGATTTCGATTGAAGACAAATGATGTGATTAAATTATTTAATTATGTTTAATGATTGATAATAATTAATTTGTTTACTAATTAATGTTTATATTAAAGATTATTAAAGTGGCAAATGCTTTATTTTGTGGTGAAAAGAGCTGTGCTCTCAACTGAAACATCAGATTGGTTACTCTCTATTATCGAAATAGAGCAAATATGTAATATATTACTTTAGTTACATCATGGATGTCACTTTATTGCAGGGTAAACATTGGTAATTTGTGATATTGGTAAGTTTGAGATACAATTTCAAGCATCCGTTAATTTACAATGAAATAAAATAAACAAATATGTATAAAAGTGAATGCAAGAGAATTCTCAATGCTAACATTTGAGCCAACAGCACAATGGATCTTTGAAAATTTATCATGAATTAACTAATGTTAACCTAATTCGTAATTCATAAGAAATATGCATAAAAATACGGAAAAGACTATTTCACGCAGCAACTTAACCTTCTTTCTCTAATTTATCAAAAAATTCGGATTCCTCTATTGAAAACAAAAGCTAATAATATGTTCACGAATAAATAATTTTGCACGCACGATGTTTTGCAAGAGCTTATGACTATAAAAAAATCAGCATGAGATGGTGCACTCGAATTAGCTCCAAATAAAATCATATTTAGAACCCTACGCCCTTTATTACTAGAACCCTTATACACATGCAAAAACTCAGTTTAATAATACCGGGAAAGCTTTGTTTAATGAAATCTCGATTCGAGTGGAAATCAAATACCATGACGCAATCATCCCTGTTAAATAGCTCAGGTCCATCAAACCGTAATGAGCGCTAATTGACAACTAAATATATCCCGCATTTAATCGATGAAAGAAGATGTAGAAAATCGATGCTTGAATTTGAAATACGAATTTATAATGGTCCACCGTTTGACTCAACCTCATGTAAATTGCAGTGTCCGCTGTGAGGAAATCGATGTAACTAATTTATTTTGCATCGGAAAGCAATAGCTCTGTTTCTATTTGAAATGAATCCTCCACTCGAATTACTCAGGCTGAACGCCTTATTTTATGCCGCTGAAATTTCATAATTTCTCGTGCATATCGACAAAAGGATATCTTCGACCATTCTTCAAGCATTATCTTGCAAGTGATTCTAAGCAACCATTAGTTTTCTTCCTGACTTATTAACTTTTACCCACAAAAAAATTAATTCCGAATTTCAGTTAATTGACATGCTGACGTTGATATCATAACCCATTTATACGAATTGGTACAAACTTAAAATGAAAAATATTCAATGGAAACAATTATAATATATAAATATTTATTTTAAAGATATATTCATTTCCAGAATTTCATAAATATTAACTGCTTCTGTTGCATATTTTTCGTTCAGCCTATACAGATACCATTTTTTTTAATTATGAAAGATTTCATTTAATTAAGATCTTAACAGTATCTTAAAACGCTTACGAATTACACAATAATCAGTAATAACTAAAATTAATAACTCGGATAGTTAAGAAAAGTAGAATACAAATTTCAATATTCAATAAAAAATAAGGAATATGTACGCAGTGAGGTTAATAATGTGTCAATCAAATAATAGTGAGGAAATATTTTTGAAATTAGGTCATTCGAGAGCGCTTGAAAGCGATTAATTTCCAATTCCAAAAACTTTTTTATGCATGAATATTTAAATACCTTCGTAAAACCAACTTATTGCAAACAAATCCAGAGCCATTAAAGTAGGCTTTTAAATTCCCAGAATATATTGATTTCCTGCAAAATAATTTAGGTTTTTGCGGTGCTTCATTTTGGGCTCCGGATTTTGGAAACGATTTTGATATTTTTGCGGTGAGGCCCACGTGAAAATTAGCTCAGCGGATCTTATGGCTATGGTTGAAATGCCTGAATCCAACATTTAAATTTAGCACTGACTGCGTAACGTTGGTCCCTCCTTCAAAGCCACGGCGCCCAAAGAAGCGTGTTGACTGCATTTAGGTCAAGAACGCCTTTATAATCATCCACCCAACCTTCCAAAAGCCAAATGATCAAGATCAAAGTAAAATTCTAGTTTAATTCTGTCGAGTTTTTATTCCTTAATTTCCTTCTACCTGTCTTCTTTAAGGTACTAATTAGCAGAAAATATACCTTTAAACGAATTAAGGGTTTTAAATTGGCCAAAAGAGGGATATGGTTTTCTTTACTCACAGTTTTGTTACGATTATATCAACATTTTTAGAGTTTCTTAGATCTTATAAAATTATTCTTTGACAAAACTGAGCGAAAGACTTTCTTACATTTAAGCTAAGGAAAATCAAAAATGGGAAACCAGAATCCCGCTGTCACAAAGAAATTTTCATATAGTGTTTTACATACTGAATACAAATCATATCATTTGACTTGAAGTATCATATTGTTTCCTATAACATGTTATATAAACAGTGAAGTAATTGTGTATGAATTGAATTAAATGGAATAGAAAAATCTAAAGTTATAGAAGACATCAAAGTAAGAATTTAATTTTCAACGTACTAGTTAATTCTCTTAGGTCATATGTCGTAGAATTTTCACCTCCTATTTTCTCAGTAACATTCCACTGCTATGATTCTAAGAGTATATTTTATACAGAACATTCAGCACTAACATTAACGGCAATTCGTCCTTTATTATGTCACTGGATAACATTTTTATGTAATGCAGTCTTTATTTTGTTACTTTTCTTTTGACCAGCAGAAAATATTCAGGACTGGAACTAAAATAGAACGAAAACTATAAATTAAGGCTTATTTTATAAAATCTCCATTAAAAGGGACAGAATTCAATGCCTTTATAATTAGTAATAGTACTGAAATCCGTACTACTCTAACTATGCAATATAATATCTTGATTTATCAGATTAAAAATGTTTTTGAAAATGACATGGAATGCAGCTTATACTTCTAATGCACATCTCAGAAATTGTCGCATTTAAGGATGAACTCCTTTGGAAACGTGGAAACGCGAGCCAGGAGCGAGTTGCTTATGAAAACGGAGATTAAGTTGCCGTGGCGACGCTTTGAAGAATAGAGTAATTCAGATCTGCGATAAAGAATCTCCAGGAATATATTTCAACGGCCACGAGGCGTACGAAGGTCAGCAAAAGCCTCTTTGGATTACAAAAACAAGATGGTAGCGTAATCAACGCTATATCTCTCAAAAGCATACTAAGGTTCTAGCTTTCTCTTATTAATTTTAAATAAATATTTGTTATGAATAAAATGTAATTCAAATACATAAGATCCTCAACTTTTTTATAACGGACATTTCCCTACGGACTATCCTGCCCGAGAAATGTGCCAAACGTTCTCAAAACTCTATGAATTTGGATACATCATCTGATTTGTAAACGTGATATGCTTTTTATAAGTTCATTCCTATCTATCTAGCAACATTACTTTCAAATGAATGCATTATCTGGCAGCTTAAATCCTGAAAATATTCTGATTTTTCATAATATTTTTAAATCTATACTATAGCACTCTTTGGTTATATATCTAAAATATAGCTGAAGAATGTTCAAAGAAATAGATTTTAACAGAAAATATATCCTTTAAATTGAAGCTCTCCAAATATATGTGTTGGAATACATCGTTACTTAAAATTACAGCATTTTTTATAACAATTAATATTAAAAGATATATTTTTATGTCTTTACAATTTTAAGGAATTAATGCTTTTTCTAACTATTGTTGCTATTTTTATATAGTCTGAACAATTTATTTTAATTAATATCTCTTTATGACTTCTGTTAGTGTAGATGAAATTTTTATGATCAAGAAAAGTAGCTTAAATTACCAATTCTCTTTCTGCTGTAAATGAATCTTCAAATTGTTTAAAAGCATCATAATTAATCCCTAGATAGAAGGGGAAAAGCGTTAATTATAGCTGTATTGAGAAAGAATAATTATATATATAACAAGCAAATGATTAAAAGAAATTAGCTGTTTGAATCCTATTAGCAATTTACGCTAGCATTTACTCTTATTTCTACCTTTTCAATGTGGATGTTTAGCTCCGATTTAAACTATCCTTTTTACCTTTTCAGGCAATTACCTTTCACGTAACCTCAATGCATCACATCAGAAACGATTTTAAAACCTTTAGAAATTTCTCAGGAATGAAAAATAAGGGGAAGCGAAATTACAAAACAAAAATAATCGCGCAATTCGGGTGGCGGTTGATAAATCGAGTCCTTCCCATCCTCGAGCGAGGAAAACACCTTTAATATTTCACGTCAAACAAAATGATCCATCAAGGATTTAAAAAAGTTCACCGCGGCTCTGAGGTGAATGATATATCGTGCCAAGAAATTTCAGGGGATGGTATGAAAAAAAATAATTTCATTTGTATACCTGAAGATTTCGAATGTGAAAATGGGGATTAAGAATAAAACGTGAAAAGGTAAATGATTTAGATAAATCAATAGGAGCTAGGATAAAGAAAGAAGAAATGCCGTATGTCCTCGAGTATACGCCGACCCGAATATAAGTCTAGGAACCTAATTTTATCACAATTAACTGGGAAAACTAATTGATTCGAGTATAAATCTAGGATTGGATATGCAACAGCTACTGGTAAATTTTAAAATAAAAATAGATACCAATAAAATTACAGTAATTGAGGCATCAGTAGATCAAACAAATATTGATAAACAATTTTTAATTGAGAAAGTGAAGAATTTTCAAGCTGATATCTGACTACGGCAGACTTTTCCAGGTAAGTGGGACCCTCACTCGAGTGTAAGCCGAGGGGGGCTTTTACAGCAAAAGGAGATTACTGAAATACACGGCTTATAAACGAGTATATACAATAGTAAAAACTGATTACGAAGGGTTTTAATATGAAAGAACAATCTTAATTTTACCCATATAATTAAATATTTATACAACATTCTGCTTCGGAATTATTTTAAGTTATGAAAGTTGAGGTCTTTAAAAATTTTTATCAGTAGGAATCGTCTATTCTCATATCATTATTATAATTTTATTTCGATGTATGACTTTCTTCTGGTATATAGCTATCTGAAATATTAATAGAACTTTCCAAACTTCAAATGAAAACAGTAATAATAATAACAAAGGAGTTTATTTAGGGCGCGATTGAGACTACAAAGTCTCTTTACATCTAACACTTCGTCATATAAATTTAAGAAAGATAAAGCTTGAGAAGAAGTGCACAGAAGTAGACTACTATTTTGATTTAAAAAACGTAAGAGGGTGAAATTTCGACTGCAGGAAAACACCCACAAGAAGAGGGTGTGAGAAACTACGAAACCTATGGATTGGAAACTAAATTTAGTGATGAAATCAGATTTGATTAGATGTGAAAGACAAAAAGACAAAGCAATTATAACATATGAAAAAAATTACAAAAAAGATATATTACAAATACATTTAGATGTAAGTAAGTAAAACATACTAGCGAATACACAATTAATCAAAACCGGTCTAAACAACCATAATTTACTATTGATAAATATTTTACTACCCAATAGTACTGTGCTTAACTAATACGACTCAGCAAACCAGTATAAATGAGCTAACAACGAAAGTTCACCAAATTACGTGGACAGGCAATTCCTTCACTACAAATCTTCAGTGAGTGAGAGACTTTATAGAAATCATTGCGAGTGTAGGAAATGAAATAATGGAGCCAGGATGAGAGAATATGGAATTGAAAAGAGAGATGAAGAGCATATGGAGACATAAACAAGACAAAAGGAGAAAAACGGGGTGGGAAAAAGGCGGGGATACGAGGAAAGAAAAGCATGAGTGACAGACGATATATTAAAATAAAGTATGAGGCTGAGATTGAACGCAGATGAAAATGGACAGGAGCAGCAAATGAAATGAAACGCGGAAAAAATAAATCGGCGGGGAAAAATAATAAAGCTGCGGAAAGATGGGAATAAAGTTAAGGCCACCGAAGTTTCTGGGATTTTTAGGAGTAGGAATTTGGCGACGAAAGAAATAGAGGGATGAAGGAGGTGACAGATACAAGTCGAAATTGAGAGGTGTTTCCATAAAGTGGAGAGGACAGGAGGAAAGGGGAGAGAGTGGAAATCCAGGTAAGGAAAAATGTAATTCGAAGAATCAGGGGTGATTGACGTACAAAAAGAGAGAAAGATATTTCTGATGAGAGATTCTGAAGTAGCGACAGGGTAACATGGAGTGACAGTGAAGCAAGCGATTGTATATCAGAGAAATTCATCCAAACGCGAAATTCTCTCTCGCAAACCGCAAAGAATCGATTCAATAATTCCAGCACCATACAAACATTATAATATAAAAATACATTTATACATTTAATGCACGATACCAATACACAAAACAGTTTTTGTCAGTCCTTTTTTCCGTGTCTGCCCTGCGTGAACTCAAAATATTTACAGAACACATTTAGGGTGAGAAAGCAAGTGATGGGAGAAGTATCTAGAAGCTAGAAAATTTGAAATATTACATACAGCTAGGCGATAGCGTTGGCTGTAAACGGAAAATTGTCTCGCTACATTATACAAGGAAGATAATTACACAAAGAGGCCAACAATTTATGTAATGGATATATACATATTTATATAAGAAGATATATCCCTGCCTTAATATATTTACCGAAGGTTAACGACTACTTTTGTATCCCTGGGAAGAATAAAGGTTATGTTGCCTACAATGGTCAAAAGTTTTTACAGCAGGACAACGGAGTAGCTCTGTATGGAAGGAATATATTGGCTAAGTACATAGTAGATTTTATCGATCTTTATTTTTAATCATCAGACCTATCCATTTCAGCAAGGGTGAAAGTGGCTTGCAGGCATATTGCTCCTAGACTCTGGCTACAAGCCACATAGTCTGCAAGGCATTGATCTTCCGAATCTCTTCTTGGGTCGGCTATATCGAATGATAACATACGACATATGGAAAAACGAAAAGCATGAAACAACGCAATTTTGCCGATGAGGGAAGAAGATCTAAGGTAGGCATGTTCAAAGAAAATGCCACGGTGGCAGCCGCCTGCCACCGCTCTCATAGCCGTGGCAAATTCGGTTGTGTGGTAGTGTGTAGGGGGAATCTGTGTCGAGGCGCGGCTGCGGAAGACGGTGTTGTGGTAGCGGTAGGAGCAGCGGACGGTTCGGAGACAGAAATGGTCAAACATAGCACGGTCAAATGGGGCTTTGCTAGTATTATTGAAACCAATAACTCGGACAACTATAAAATTTACCTAATTTTTGTTTTCATGCGTATTCTTTTTAAAAGAGTAGTATGACAATATTTACAAAGCTCCCAGGAAGGGTTACTTCCACCTCCTTCCGAGGCCGAAACCCTTCTTACCATGGTGCCATTCGACTAGAAAATGCTGAATGACTGCAAAGGCCTAGTCTAGCACCAAGGAGAAGTAGGTTTTCTCTCTCACTTACGCAGGAGGAGAGGAGGCGGATTGCCACAGGCCAAGTCCCGTGGCATTCCGTGGCGCCACAGCCACCGTGGCAGCGTTTGAACATGCCTGATCTAAGCCTGGTACACATCTTTAGCAAAGTGCTTCAAATTAGTGCTACATAGGCTGGTTTTAATCAAAGACAGGAAAGAGCCACGGATGAGAATAGCTGCGAATTATCTGAATACTGTTGACAGCATAGGATCCTCTCTCAGCGACGTCCCACTCAATCCCGCAGCAGAAAAGTATGAGGATATACCCGGCAGGCAGGAAAGCATGGAAAAATCTGAGGATTAAGACGATTTTAAGAGGGAGTGCGTCTCAATATTATATGAATAGCAAGGGGAAGATTATCTATCCCCACTGAAAAGAGGGTCATGTACAAGGAAATAATTTATTCAGTGAAAGGAAAAAGGTGGCCACTGCAAGCGCAAGATCAGCTACCTGTGAATTGAATGTTGCTATGGAAATGCCCCATATTAGGGGAAGACGCAAGGCGTTTGGACAGTAATATATGGGCAGATACTGTGATGCTGTTTACAAAAACCGGGTCCATAGTGTCAAAAAACAGTTCCTGGGGCCCGAATACGGAATATCATGGCATATCACTCCCGAATGAACTATAATAAATTAGACTTATGGAGAACTATTATGGACTAGTAAACATTTTACTAAAAAGAGGGAAAATCTTAAAGAGGGAATTTTCTATCAGTGTTTCTGACAGGGCTTGGGAACCAGCAAAGCAATGCTTCATGTAACCTGATAAACCTAGCCAAATCTACCTATGAAAATTCCTTTTACTTTAAGAATAAGGTTAGAGAAAATATTAATTTCACGTTATCTTTCGAGGAAGACTTGAGGGTTAGAATAAAAAGCACTTTGAAATATAATATAAGAAAATGGAATGGAAGTGTTTTTCAGGGAAAACTCGGAAAAATCAAGGAATCTTGTGCAGCCTATATGGGAAACTGAATATAAATACACGATAATAACTTAAATACATTTAACATATTAAATAAGGAAAATTGATAATATCCTATAAATAAAGAACGACAAAATATTTTTTAAATAATGAAAACAGAAGTAAATAAATGATATGATTCCGAAAATTGAAGAATTTTCAAATTACGTCGGATAACCTATACGATAAGCAGAAAAAGGTTTTTTGACAGAAAAAATAGCAAAAGGGAAACGATTCACATATCATAAACATGAGCCAAGAGTGGATTCAAAGAAAAGCTAAAAGCGGTGGCTGAGAGAATAACATAATTGTCTTGCGATTAAGAAGAACAAGTGAAGTACAGTCGGCGCGATTGGACGGTAAAAGAAAATGAATGGAAGAAAGCGAAGAGAAAACACGACAGACGGTTTTTAATCGGAGAAATCTTCTCCTTTTAATTGCGGTGCACGGCTTTAAACACTTTTTTACGACAACGGGAGACTCGTTTATACATTTTATTCGACCTTTTTTGTGAGGAAGCAAAAAATGCTTTATCTTTTCTGGAATTCCATGCATCCGCATAAAATGCCCTTTTCCTTCTGAAGCTCGAATAAAAAAATGCAAAAAATATCATGTCTGGCCACCTTGAAAATTTTTTTGGATTTATTCTGAGATGGTATCTTTCAGCAGATAACACGTCATGTAAAACGGAAATCTGTGGGGAATATTTGGAATGCGTTACACTTATCTGATGCTCTCGAATGATAAACAGCAATTTTTTCGACGCAATTCGAGTCATATATTTCCTTTCCACTTATTGGTTAATCTGGAGGAAAAGGATTGAATACGGAAATTAAAAGAAATGATTGAACGATAAATAAGAAGTAAATCGTGATTATTATTTGTAATGGAGGTTTGTAGAAAGAAAATAAATTTTCGGTTATATAGACAAACATACACGTATAATCTCAATAAATCAATAAATAAAAAAATACTTTGTCCTCAGTTTTGCATCAGCTATTATTGAAAATATAATTCCTAAAATCTCAAAGAACTTTCACCCTTCAAGAATAGGAATGTGACGAAATATCTTTCATTAACAGTCACATTTAAAATTAAACCAAATATCAGAAAACGGTATCCTTATCGCACAATATTCCCTGACAGGCTACAGCCTCTGGATAAATATGTTGCAGGATATTGTATCTATCTACATACCATGCACCATCTATAAAATGAATCATCGTTCATTTTAAAATACAAGAGACAGAAACAGTATTTGAAATGTGAATACATTTTTAACAGGTAGTTTGGAAAAGATTTCTAACCTAAGACAATATTAATTTAATTTATATTTATGATTTTTTTTATAATCGTTCCATCTAAGTTCTCCTGAAACGATTCGGCAACATTAAATGCAGAAATTCATGGAATAATACAGACTCTATCCAATCTTGGGTAATTCCAAGATGAGGAGTTATCGATTGTTAAAGGTCATCGAGGTATCGATTTGTATCTCAATATTCCTTTCCTCAATTGAATGACGTCAGGACAGTTGACGTCTGTTTTCATCTCAAACATAAATAGGAAATAGAAAAAGACGGACCATGCAAGTATAAGTCATGTAAGTAATTGCAAAATAAGCAAGGGACAAATTTTCACTTTCTATTACATTCAGATATTTTCAAGGCGGAATAATATATTCTTTTCGATGAAAATATTTTTTCCAAAGATAGTATATTTTGCATGATGTCACAAACTGATACTTTTTCTAATCCATAATTTGCAAATGTAATAATAAGCTCAATAAAATGAAAAATTGTGTTAGTTATTAAGTTTTACAAAATTCACGATTATCTAGTGAGTTATGATAAAGTTGTTTAGTAGTTATTTATACGCAGAGAAGAAGTTAGATGAAAATATAAAGTAAAATATCCTGTAACCTAAAATAACAAATAACAGAAAGTTCTCTATAGCATGATATTACGTGTATAAGACGGAATACCAAAAATGCAGAGAAGTATATTTTTAAAGTTTACTCCATTGATGTGATACGAGATACAGTACATATACTCCAGTCATATCTGACTATTTACTTCCTCCTACTTCCTATTCTACAATCAAATGCCCTTCCTGGTCCACTGTCTGTCACACTTCCTCGTTCCTCTTCATATATACATCTTTATCTTTCCCTAGTTTCCGTCCAATCCGCAATCTGAAGGCAGCGTTCCATTCCACGCCTTAAAATCCACATCTCAGATCAAATTCACGATCCTTTCCGAACCAACATTTTTGCGGAATTCCCTCATATGTTTTAGACGGGATTCGCAACCCTTATCGAGGAAATTAGAGATTGGAGAGAAGGAAGTTGAGGAAAATTAGAGTAGCGGGGCCTTGAGAGTGTCTCTCTCCCAAGCTCCATCACTCCCTCCCGAGCACACACTCATCGTGTTTGCGTGGGATTTCAGCGTGAGAGGGGGGTCCTCATGTACGTGGATTGCGATTCCTCCCCCTTTGCTTGCCTTTCGCGTGAGCTATCCCCCAATCCCCACCCATCCTCAGGATGCAGACTTTTGGAGAGGAAAATTCTCACCGGTCACTGCTCTTAACTAATTAAACTCCTCTATAAATCGGTACCTTGGAATGCATATCAACCTTTCGAAGTTTCCAACAAATTCTTGTCCACGCTTCTATTCACGGGAATTCTTGAATTCCTCCGTGGTACAAGAGATAATCCATCATTAACCCAAATCGTTCTCAATCTAACCCCGCCAAACCCGAATACAAGCATCAGCGACACAATCCTTAAGTCGATTTGATTTAGTAAGCTCGTAACATGCATATTCAACCCGCGATGGTTTAATTCATATCAGTGGAATGCAGTTCTCCGCAGACTTCACATCAACGAGCAATAATTCGACGTGAGACGCGGACTGTGTCATTAATTGATGCTCCTTCCTCAGCCATAGTGAACTGCTTACATCGGTGGATGTTGATGTTACATTGAGTCTGTGGTTGTTAATGTGAATGGTCCTAAGCCTATGGGATTATACTTCCGAGAAATATTTTAGAAACCCCTTATCTAAACTCCTGGTGAGTATTCTAGTTTACCTTCTTTCAGGGACTACATTCTACTATATATTTACCAATTATTTTCTATAATCTATATAATCAATGTAATAAAAAATATTCAATTATCAAGTCAATGCTACAAATCTGTCCTTCCTCAAAGTAGAAAATTTTCTTTGTTCATAAAATAAGTATTTTGAATGTCTTCACTCGTATCAACTGTTCTCAATGCTAATTAATTTTAACACCATGTTAGTTGTAAGTGCTGAAATGTGACTAGTTTTCATTTAAATATAACTCGTACTTTTTTACTGGCAGTTGTGATCGAAAACAATGGAAATAAGATCAAACTAAGTAAAAAAAGCTTACATCTTTTAAATTTACTCTACTTAGCACCTAAATTTCTAAATATTGCTTCCAATTACGATCAAATTGACATCAGAAAAAGGATAAAATAATAAAAAAATGATGATGGCTCCAGTCGGATAATGTAGCAAGGAAGCAAAACTTCCTACCTAACTACCTACCTTAAGTATCAAGTCATCATTTTCGTGTAATATTAAGGAGAGAGGTTTTTATCAGATTTTCGCTTTGAATAGTACATAGGGCACCCCGTTGTCCATGTGATCTTATACCCAAGAGTACTGCCTTCGGGGTTGATGAAAGCGGACCCGGGTTCGATTTCCAGTGGAAAGCCATGAGTTAAATGACCCATGCTGTTGAAAGACTATTAAAGTTAACTGCAGTAACAACAACAATAGTTTATCAGTATTTATTAGCTACTTATTTATAGAATCTGTTATAAAACTGATTTATCTGACACTGAGTGAAAAAATTGACTGTAACTGAAGTCATACAACGTTGTGCTAGGAATATAAACCAAGATGATATTCGCGCCTTTGCTAATATATCAGTCACAGCACATTCGCAATATTTAGTCTCGTAGAGACGAAATGCGTGGCAATTGCAATGGACATTTTTAGAGCTGAAAAATGCTTTTGTAAATTCATTTTCCGCGGCTCTTGCAAAGATAGAGGAACGGGGAAGAGGAGGAAAGTGACAATGGATGAGGGAAGAGGATGAAAGATTATGCGAGAGTCATCAGTCATTAACCGGAGATGGGTGATTTCGGATGGAAAGTGCCACTCCCCCGCTCATGCACTGACATCCTATTCCCCTTTGCTCCGAACTTTCTGCCCAAAAGGGTCCGCCGAAATTTTCGCCTAGACGGACGGAGAGTTTTCATCCGCGGCTTGGTCAAAGCATCACTTGAATGGGTAGAGACAAATTAATTGGTGCAACTTCCTGGACGGGGAGGTTTTCGCTGTCGCATGTGACAACACCAAACAGAGAGGCTCTGAACAGGAATTAATGCACCCGTGTTCTGGACGACAGGTGGGAGAAGGCTCCGCGAAAATTCGCTCCGAAATACATTAGATTAGGGATCGAAATTTCCGCTATAACGGCTCAACCGCTCCGAACAGAGCGCTATGGATTCGCTCGGACAAATAGGTCGGAGGAGTTGCTGGGATAACAGTTGCTTGCGCTGTAAAACTACCATTCTTGCTTTGTTAACCCGGAATCACTGACGTGGAATCCCACCGGAAAACATTCCGTTCTTTTAACTTAGAGCGAAACGGACTAGACGAGGAAAGGTATTTAATCCATTTCCAGTGTATAAAATTAAAAAAATAATAAATCCGTCGGGCTACTTCGAATTATAAGATAAACCATTTAATGCGTACACAGATGTTTTATCCCGCAGAAACCAGGAAACTGTTACAAAGGGAATACAAAACTAAATCTGAGCCACAAGAGGATCACCGTTCCTAAAGTTCGATGTTAAATCGGGAATGGAAATAGCTGCTTGGAAAATGTTTTAAATCGAAGATACATCACGTTCTTTCCTTCAATTATAAAGCTCAAATAAATAGGTCTACAGTTCGTTTCTAAATAAAATTAATAAAAGGAATACATTGGAAGTCATTGTTTATTTGTAACATCAATTGAGGTAGGATGGTAGTAAATAAATTTCTATTTAAATGTTAACCTCAACATAGCCGAAATAAAGATTCGAATAGGTGACTTTCCATTTTTAGTTTTTACAAGTATACATGTTAAGGTGAGAATCAAAACAAACTTTGTAACTTCCACTATTTATTGAAAATGCAATAGTATAAATAAATAGAGGAAGTTACAAAGTTTGTTTCATTTTCATCATTTCTTCCTTCTACAAAGAGAAAACTTCAAGTTTTAATTATATTTATGTTAATCATCAATAATGCTCCATTATTTTATTCTATCGGCATGAAGTTACTACTTAAAAATTCTCTTATCCTTAACCCCCAATATCTTTATATAAGGGTAAGCTAATTTCATTCAACTCATGTACCGGATTGTTAAATATGAAAAGTTATTTCGGTTTACAGATAAGTGCGCTAATTGAAAACTATAATATAAATATAAAATATATATTATTAATATAAAAGTAATAAATATCAGTATGTAGTAACCAAATACCAAAACAAGGTCGTCACATTTGCCACATCCATGGTAGATTAAAATGTACGCCATGCCTAACGCTGCAACAACGCGTTGATTCTCTTTTGAACTATATCACGCCCACTAACGACATTACATCTCACTTATAGATCGCTCGATATTATATGCAGTTAACAGTGTAAGGTCTTATAAAATATTCCGTTTGAAGGCCTCTTGTCATTTTTCGATACAATTGCTATGCGTGAACCAGATTATGAGATGATTAGGCAAGATATCTCTCAGAGAATTAGCTCATACATTTTACTAATGAACGCAACAAGCATTAAGTCGCCCATTAACCATAATGAAATGTCACACTTTAAGCGATTAATTGGCTTGAGGCAACAATAATATTGCGATGTTATGGCTACGTGCCCCATAGCTTCAAAGGAATTTAAATAATACTACTTATATTATTATTATTAATATATTTAAATAAAATACGTGTTGAGAGAAATGTAATATCTCTCTCATAGCAAAATGTTTGGTGAAACGTATTAACTGCATAGGCTGATTTTCATAAAAAGGTGAGCTATTTTGAGTGAACGAAGAAAAACATTCCGTATGAATTGAGGTCAATTTTAGTATCCTATCTCAACATAAAATATTATAAAATACTCTCATATTTTCAGATATGACAGTCTAACTAATCATTTTATTCCGCTGAAAATCTATATACAAATATTTCCTCTCACGAATTTGCCTCAAAAGTAGCATACACACCTTAAAAATCCGAAAAACATTCCTAATGATAAGCAACCGCACGAAAACATTGTTGGTAATAAATTAGCAGACAGACAGATTTTTTTTATCTCTGCTCGTATTCGTTAAATGCCCAGTTTATCTCTCAGTAACATGCATAAATATAATAAAATTTTGTGTCTAGTCATCAAACGTGGAAATATTATGTACCCTTGCTCTCAACTATAAAGATACAGCATCATTTTAGGCGTGGATAAGTTTTATTAATACGGGGGAAAGCACCTACTTTGTTCGGTAGACTAGGTTAGGAGTAGACTTGTATGTATACCGCATGCTGCGTAGCTAAAATTTAATTCAACCTTTTTAGATGAAAATAAATGTGAGTATGCCACGATAGAGAAACTAAGGTTTATCGCTTAGCAATAGCATATAATATATTACGTTAGATCATTTCTTTAAATAAAGAAGTAGCAGAGTCATCGCAGCAATAGAACATTAAACAGAACTTAGGAAAGGCCGTGGAAATCAATAAACATAGAACTCTCGACATTTATTTCTGAAGATAATCAAACTTCCAAACATAAACATCCATAAAAGAGAAACGAATATAGGAAATTAATATTTGCCTCCTCCCAACTTATCCAAGCATTCTTTTAGAGACTAAATTAAAGGAAAACAGCAATTAATACGTCCGCAAATATACTCTCCGGCTCACGTTATATAACGGATTCTTAAAGGGTGACCACGGGAAGAATAAGAGGAAACGTCTGGAGGTGGAAGTTAAAGAATATCAGGGAGTATGAGATTACAAATGACTATCACAACTACGATGACGCGCAAAGTCAACACTAACAGAGCCTGTGAAAAAGTCACACGTCGAGTTTCGCGCTCCAGTTATCTCGGAAAAATATTTCCGTGGAGACGACACAGCATCAGTTCTCGTTTATTTGCGCTCTCATTTGACGAAAATAACTACAACCGAAGTAGGAAATAACATTAAAATTAATGCTTTATAAGTAGATTTGGACAGCATTAACAAATAATGTTTATTAAAGCTAGCTTATTTTTTACAATTTCGAAATAAGTGTTGTCAGATATGGATTTCTATGCATTGTACCTTTCCCTTAATGCGGGAAGACCTTGAATTTCTTAACGAACGCTTTACATTTTACTCTGCTATCTCCAGAGTTAAATGTAACTTTAATGTACTGGAGGGTATAAAATTAAAATGAGAAATATTGTGCCTGACTTATACAATGAGAGATTCTTCAGGTGTAATCTAGAAGATGTTAATGTTGCACATTTCCATGTAGCTTAGAACTATATAACTTTAATAGTTTATCCTTTACAAAGCTAAAAGTTTCTTATATTGATTAATATAAATCGTCAAATAATCTTTACGCGCCCCAGTTCTACTTTTCTTCCTCGCGTAGAAAATGATTTAATTAGTATTTTATTGCAATTCCTAATACTTTTATTACTATTATACAATATAATAATATATATTATACTATTTTATACTATTTAATTACTGATTGTTTTATTTTATGGTCACTAACTTAGTGCATCATACATAGCGTTAGATATAAAATAATTTTATCAAGAAAATTTGTCTCTGAATTTACTTTAGGAGCATATTAGTCAAGGTATCCTGAATTTTAGGACAGGCTCCGATATTATCATTAAAAGAAAAGAAAATCTTATTATAAAATAAATGGACTTTTCCGTTGTAGAGATATTTTTAAAGTGAATGCTGGAACGAACAATGAAATAATAGATCAAATTGGGAATACCGTTAAAAACAAAACCATCGAAAACTTTCATAGAAAATCGTTTTGCAATAACATTAAATAATACTCCTATGTTTTCAGTAATTATGACCAATGAGAAGATAATTGGAGGAGATGAATCTTAGAAAATAAGTTAATCAGTATAAAGCTAATGATTTGAATATTTCGGATGAAAGGTATGCATGCGATTGAACCAAAATTAATTAAATTAGGATACGACGGTAAAATTCTTTAAGGCAAAACTAGATAAACCTTACACCCTTAGTGAAAATTTAAAAGTTTAACCTGTGTGTCTATAGAGTAATTATAGAATTGTTTGTTTCCAACTTCGTTTTAATGGAGTGGCAATTAGCGGTAATGCAACATTCTCCGAATAAGTTACATTCAAAACTTAATTGAAGTTTCAGGTGAACTAATTTGAACAATGTTGAATAAACCTACATCGAATTTCAGCACCGCTTATTACACAGAAGTCCAAGCGAACAGAATATTACACTCGAAAGCTTACACGTGTAACAATACGGATTTTTTAAATAAATGGCATTCGGTTATCTTTTTATGCCATTTATTTTTATTCGCACCCCATTCTCAGAGTACGGCTCTTATCTTCCATTTTCGACCTCATTACTTAGCCTTGACGGCAATGCATCTCGACCGAGGTTCCCTTTTTACGATTTTCAAGGTCCATATATGACCCAGGGGAAGGACGCAGTGAGCGTTAGCTCGATGCCATTGACTGGTGTCATCTCGAGATGCAATCCTCCCACATATTTTTTTTTAACACTTTCGTGAACTTTTATGCCTGTTTTTTATTCCTCCTTCTTATCTGGACAAGACCTCGCTCATATTTCCAAGCCATTCCCTTTCCTCCTCACCTTTCTTTTCAGCCCATCTTTCTTATTATATTTACGGGCCTCCGCACACCAAAGGTCCGCCGTTTTATAAAAGAACCTCTACCGAGGCCCTTATTCTCCTTTTTTATTTTCATTACTCACTTTTTCCCGGAGTTATTCCTCCCGCAGAGGAAGGGATGGTGAAAGTTCAATAAAACTCGGTGCATTCTCTTCATTCGTTGGAATGAGAAGGACGGTATATTATTCCATACATTTTTAATGCCGAAGGGGAATTTTTATTAGCAGTCGATCGCGAGTGACCTCCCTTTCGAAGAATTCTTTTCTGTTCGGTTGGAATTTGTTGGAGGAATTTCCGCTCCTGCGTCCAACGTTGCCGACCATTGAGGTCAAGGATATCTCAAGGGATACGCGAACCAGTTTTTTCTAAAATATATAATTAAAAGGGTAAGATATGCTTGCATTTCCCCCAACGTAAGCAAGGTATAATATTTTCTTCATCACGAGTCATTTAAAGGGAAAGTTACACTTATTCTGATAATTTTGATGAGAGTTGTCTCACTCTGGATAGGTCATCATCTTAAAATTAATGTAGTCAATGGCAACTTGGTGGTATTTCGTAAAAACCATTATAAAAGAGAGCACGTGATGATATCAACATGTTGACGAAACCGGTTGATATAATTATATATTGTGGAAGTTACGGAGTGATTTTCTTTTAAGATGGTTTGATGGTCATCTTCATAGGCTAATGTAGTAAAAATATTTCGCAATACAATCTAATTTGGTTTCATATTGAAAATATAATTTCTTGAGCATGTACTAGATTCACCTTTGTTATTTTACCTTTGCTAAATGGTCATTTTGTCCTATAGAAATTCTGTGATATGAATTTTCCATTTATGTGTACATTTTAGTATTTGGTTGAAATAATTCTGATGACTGACGTCATTTAACACACTTGACCTTCCAACTACTGAAGAAGCAGGCACTTTCGCCAAAGACGAGCTCAATACCCTAGAGTGTCAATAATGGTGTGGTTGGCTAATACAATGGTGTCTAGAGAGCAACGGGGAAAAGAAAAGAAATTAAACTGCAACCCTTCCCTCATAGTTTCTTTAACAACCTTGGCATCACGTTGAATTGCATGAAGCATTGCGTTGGAGCCCGTATCACTAAATTATATCATGGATTAAGAAAAGAATCTTGGAGCACTGCTGTTAATGACATACATCTTCGTCATGATAACAAACTTACTGAAATTTAGTACATTGCGTTTCTTGGAAGTTTAAAATTCCAGAACTTAACGTTGTTCCTGAAAACCGGTGAAAAATGAGCGGATAGCTGACAAAGACGGCTTTTGGGGATTTTCAAACTTCGTAATTAAAATGCGATGAGAGTAACAGTATACTTTCTTTTATTCCCCACGCGATAGAGTACCACCAAGCCTAGAATAATCCATTGTATTTAAGTGAAATTAGTAACGGAAGAAATGAGTGCAAATGCTTTAGAATAACTTTAAAAGGTTGATTCTGAGAGTTACTAGACCGCGAGAGTCGAGCGCGTGATTTTTTCCGAGTATTTCGTTGATTTTGGACACCAATGTAGTTGTGATCGCCACTCGTAATCTCTTGCTTCGCTATATTCTTTTGCCTCTATTCGGTTCCCCAACCTTTTTTCGCAACCAACTCGTGTTTACAACTCCTCGAATCCGCGGAACATAAACTGAGACGTAGGTCCGGGTAATGTTGTGGGATTAGGAACAAGGGCGGCCCACAAAGTGTGTTTGGAAAAATCGAGCGGTGTTTCCCTATTCGGTCACTTGGCTGCTGCATCTGCAAATCCAGTTCGTGTTACGTAAACCACAGCTTGTAGTTATGCTTCTTCCTTGTCTATTTTTCTCGACGAAATTAGACCCTCTCTCCGATATATCCAACATTTAATGATAAAGAAAATAACGGGATATTATTGCTCTTGAATATGTATTAAACGCAAAAAAATCCGATATAATTGCATGTGTTTATAATTCAAAACAAGTTTAAAGGCTTCTGGACATAAACCTCAATTTTCCAATATAGCTCGGTATTTTAAAATATTCATGGCATTTACATTCTTAACACGGGGATTGAATAATTTCCATCCATCACTTCTTTAATCAGCATATCAAATAAAATTTCCAATCAATTACGGCTCTAGATATTCTACCAAAGATAATTTGGACTGGGGATGGGCACGGAAAAGTCAAACGGAGATGAGGACCGTGAAAATCGCTTGAAATGCAAGCACATCCGCAATTATGCACTTAATTATCATTTCAACGCAGAATATAAGATCAAGCGATATCTTATAATTTTATCGGAACTGTTCCCTTTATTTTAAATGAAAATATCTTATGGGACAGGGAATTAAAATTAGCATTTAATGAACACCGTATAACATACCTTTGGAGATGATTTAGTATAAGTAATTAGAATGAAAGAACTAGAATGTATGCCTTCAGTCATACACTGACGATATGTATTATTACATATCACTATAATACTTGCTAAAAGTTTCTTCTTAGAAGTACATAAAACACACGGAAGTTAAATACAGCTTTTCTAAGAATCTACTACTTCGCTGCGAATTAAAGATTTGCTGGATCGACTTTAATTTATAAATAATCGGTTCTCTGATACCCATTGGATCATCGCTACAGAGATAATTAGAAGATATGAAATACGAAGGTGAAAAGCGATTCTCTTTAAAAACAAGGTAAATGTAAGATCCTTTATATTTAGCGCTTATCCTAAAGCTAGGAAAGGTAACGCAAATACTAGTGGAAACTAGAAGCTCGTCTTGTGCTCGCTGAAGCACATACGAATGTCCCGGGAGGGCGTGAAGGGACCAGCATCACTAGATCTGCAAACATCTGGACCAACAGGTCGATTCCCGAAAGACAGGAGAGTCCTCGAGGAGACCAAAACACACGCTTAGCCTTGGTCCAGCGATTCTGTCCTCACAGAAGGGAGCCATTCGAATCCGATACGGGGTAGATAATGAATCCAAACAGCTCCCAGCTATGCAAGGACTTTTATCAACCTGTGATGGGAAGTCCTATAGGATGTCCAATAGATGGCTTTCCTGTGTCTACCTGCCGATTAGATTATGTCAAAAGCTAACTGTTTCTTGAATATTTTACAATTCCACACAAATAGATAGGTTTCATACATGTATAGAGCATTTAGCTATCGATGATACTACAACTCAGACATCCACTATTTCCTATATTCCAAGGACCGACAAGTATGGAAATGGAATTATGATCTATTTATATTTTTACCTATTTTACTCTTGTAATGCTTTCAGAATTTCAATCACCGTCAAATTGCTTTCAATAGTAATTCTCTTATAGAGTTAGCATGCCAACCAAAAGCACATAATAAAAATTAAACATATGTATCCATGAACCACATTACTCAGAATCCTTTTCCAAGCATGTAACATCAAAAGTGTACGTTTCGTTGGCTGAGAAAGAGGAAAAACCTAACAGCCTAACCTAACATTTTTTTACTATTAGAGAAATCCCTTTGATTACTTAAAGATTCATATAAAAAGGAAATATTAGTTACAGGTATACTAATTTTGCTTCGGTTCCTATATATATCCCAAAACTGCGAAATATGAGAACAAATTTTCGTTCATACTTCGAAAACATCTTCAATGAAGTAGCAACGGAAATTATACTTCGGAGAATCAACAGTTATGAAATTTCTGCGAACTATGTTTCGTGAATTTAACCTGCTTGATAACAGTCGCAGTTTCCTACTATAATCCTTATTCAAAACTAATGAAAAATAAATAAAAATATTATACGGGGTCGATTTATTAATTTTTATTGATAAATGAACATTAAATTTGAACTACGTAGATAATCGATTTTATGACTCAAATGAGGTTTAAATTAACTTTTAATTCAACTCATGCATAAATTTTTCAGTCAAATGTTCGTTGATATCTGATATTGATCAGATCTCCATCTCCAACGGAAAATATGCTTTGTTAGGAGATGTTAGGAACCCTCGGTCATTATAAGCAATAATACTAATGCTAGCATTAAATAACTAATTATTGCATTTATTGCAATTTAGTTCTATAAAGACACATCTAATGCGTTAATGCAATGAGAGATATTTAGATGTTTAGTAATATTGGAAAGAAATATAATAGCTTGGTAGTTTATACAAGAAATAAGGTAATTCCGGGTGTGATACCCCAGTCGTAGTATTTTTAAGGAAAACCGCAAGATTGCTCTACTGACGGTGTCTGTCAGTTAGTTGGAAGGCACTTGTCTATCTGCAAGAGTTTCACAGCTATGAATTCTCTTTACGCAATTTTATAGCATCATTTCAAGTAGGAACTGTTTTTTTGCCCTGTAATATGATAGGGTATAATGTTCCTGGTTGGCCTCTGTTTAAATGTTTGAATATTTTGAATTAAAGGGTGAAAACTTGTAGCTATAGGTTCATCTATTATCCACGTGCAGTGACTGCCCATCTCGGACAAAGTGTAGCCCCACTGGCTGTAAGGGCATCTCTCCCGTACTGAAAGGATAGACGCCCCCCGTCTTCTCGGGATATGTGCCCCACTGCTCTCCTTAAGTATATGCACCCTATTAGTATAAATTTAACTTTAAGGTGGTACTGATTAAGGCTTTTTCAATAAAACGTTAGTAATCTTCATTTAAATTTCAATTCAAATTTAAATCCACAGTCAAATGCATTTTATGGAATACCAAAAGATGACGTATTATTTTATTTGACGTATAAATATTTTCATTATATTTCTGAGTACACGATGACCAAAGTTAAAGGTTACGAGATTAATATTCTTGGTAGGAAGGAAAGAAAGGGCACCGATTCTGGTTGGAAGGATGGTATCCTTCGAATATTCGAGAAATTAACTAGAAAAGCTATGGCATGGGCTTTTTGCGTTTAATTTTACAACGAACTCCCGTTAGAAGTTCTCTTTACGCATATCGACGGTGTTCATTCCAGCTCACATTTGTACCAATTGCAAATTTCATTATAATTTTACATGGATATTGTTCTCTAAATGTACTGCAATATTTGGCTTAATTTTTGCAAATGAAACTTCTGAATAGGCTTTAAAGTTAACTTAATATTTTAGTTATATCCTAATTTAAAGTTAGAATTAACAATTTTGTCGTATAACAACGTTTTCCAGATTAAATTCAGTTTAAGCTAACGGGGCATCTCTCCCACAGAGGTGGGGCGTCTCACCCGGACATTCGTAAGAGAAGGCCAAATGGATGGGATCGGAAAAAATAATATTTTGGGTGAAAATGTATTAAAAAACAAAATTTGTTTACATACTGTTAATAATCAATAAATTTTCTATTCTACCACACAATTGCGTATTCTTTT
Organism: Sympetrum striolatum; assembly: GCA_947579665.1. Taxonomy (NCBI): domain Eukaryota; kingdom Metazoa; phylum Arthropoda; class Insecta; order Odonata; family Libellulidae; genus Sympetrum; species Sympetrum striolatum. The sequence goes on along the minus strand of OX388348.1, from coordinate 54,534,244 downwards.
AAGTAATTTTCTTAGGTGGGGCCTCTCCACCGGAATTACCATATGGGTTTTCGCGTGGAAACTACCAAGTTATTTTACTTCTTTCGTTTGATCAATTTAAACGTGCTCACATTGAGTGTATTTTAGCAATATTTATTAGAATATTAGTTAATAAATTATATTAGTACGTTTTATATTATTCATATAAGTGATCGAGGAGTTCTAATCAAGTTGACCTTCAATTTTGTTTTTGTTTTTTTTTTGGCTGGAAAAACTTAATTAAAGTAATTATAGCTCCAATTTTCTAGAGACTTATTTAAACAACTAGCTTCAGCTCCCATTAGTAATTAAATAGTAATAAGACGTTCTAGACAGATGGCCAGTCTCGGCCGTACTCAGATATTTCTTAAGAGCACTATGGAAACGCGGTGCTCCACGGCTTCTTTAAAAACAGCCATATAAACCCGAAAACAGCCATCTTGAGCACCGCTGGAGAACGTGAAGGGCTTGATGTTTGTAGTCGCAGCATCCATGCTCTCGGAAAAGGTACGTCCGATCTCTCTGGAGCATTACCCACTTGAGCAACTCTCCGTTGGCCAGAGGACGTCCGCATCTCCGCTTGGGAGACATTAGAAGGAGGGAGTGGAGCAGGTAAAAGGACATGCGAACAGATAATTCCAACCGCACAATGGACCACACCGGAGAGCAGTGGCGCAAAACGAAGGGAGCCCTCGATTGCAGGCGATAAAGATTCCTCACGAGGTTGACCGCACAACTCGGAACTGTAGTCGATTCCCGAGATGTGTTCGCTATCTCGTGGATTCCCACGCACGGTTCTAAATGTTGAAACTGGGGCGTTGATTTTGATTTGATTTCTTGTTTAAGGGGTTAGTTCACGCCGCAAATTTGAAGCCCGAATCCCAGCTATTCTGATGAATTATTTTCTTTCAGGAAAGATTAGTTTCTTTCCTTCGAATATCTTGCAAGTTATTCTTCTCAGAATTCCATAAGAAACTTAAAATAGTATTTCGTGCTTTTATCTTTGAAATGCGTAGCGTACTATCGGAAACGGTCACAAAAATTCCATTAATTTTGTTTTCTTAGTTAAATAAACTCTCAGTGTTTCAGATGGTGATAGGAGATAGAAATAGTTTCAATATAATTATTTATTACCAAAATATTATTTACATAATATTAGCATTAATTAATATGTGAATCATTGAGAAATTTATGACTAGTTCTGCAAACTCTCTCCTCAATTAAAATCATCCCTGATTTTTTAAATTAAATTATTTTGACTATAGGGCTCCCGGATAGTCATGTGGACAGCGCGTTTGCCTTTGGTGAAAGCGGTCCCGGGTTCGATTCCCGGTGGGAGCCAATGTGCGAAATGACCTAAGCTGTCGAAGCACTTTTAACAATACTACTACTACTATTTTGACTATATTACAGATATATTTCAAAGAACCGATTTTAAAAGACTATTTAATGCGAAAACCGAAGTAATGTAACGTAGCTCAAGCAATGCATTGAACCAAATGAATCTATTTTAAATTTTAATAATGAAATGAACATCATCTTAATATAATAAGTACTTTACTAGATAATCTGTTGGCTTTTACTGACCTGGTATAGCTTTGGAGAAAGGCTAAAAATATCGAGTTTATGAAATGCAGCTGTAGAATATTTTTAGAATTTTGTATGGAACATGACGTGCACAGGAAGAATTTCCATTACACCATTACCACTCTGGGCAACGTAGGGTTTTCCCAATCTCAGTTTAAAAATATATTTAGATTAAGGTGGGTATAAAGGAACATGAATGTAGGAGTTATTTTACTGCATCCGTTCAGATAAAATAATTTGGAAGCATTACATACCTTTATTGAAATAGAATTCATTAACATGGAAAAATAACAACCATTCATAAAAATTAATTCCTGTACAAAAATCTAAAATCGAGAAGTGATAGATCGAATTTTTTCCATGCTTCCCTGGGCATCGTCGATAACCCACAATCAATTTCAGCCACTCAATTTCTCACTCTATAATTCTAGTGTCTGGAAAAAAAGCACATCTTTCCGCATCCCCTCCTCATTGAGGCAGTTACGGAGATGTACCTCGATCCGGATGAAAGAAAAGTTGGAAGTTTGGGAAGAAATTTGAGCAAAAAGCGCCCCCTAAGATGTCCTGGGATGAAAGTGGGGCATTGGGAATAGCCTCATAGGGGATCTCAGAATTCCCTTCTTTGCAGACGTCATCGGAGTAACTAGAAAACTTTTATCGCGGGCGCCGTCTCATGTCCAGCCTCAGGTTAAAAGTTGCGCTTTCCAAAGAAAATTCACCTCCTAATTTACTCAGACGTGCATTTTTTCCGTTTCATTCCAAACGGATCGTGGGATTAAAAGAATATTTATCGTACTCCGATGAATACGAAGTTTCACTTTAAGGAAGCGAGCGATAATGAAATTTTCCCATCAGGAGACTCTCGAAGGTAAGCTAGGGAGTGTTTCTTTCTAGAGTTGAGAATAACTTCTAATAGCCGAATGAGTTTATTTTTCACCAAGACTTTTTCGAAAGCATTTACCCCTGGACGGGATTCTTTCTATTGCAATAGAAGTTTTAATTAAATTCAAGAGAAAGAATCAACATTGGTGTATTATATTAGGAACGAATATCGAGGATGGAATAAAGTTTTAATTTAAAATTTATTGATGGAATTAATTATCTATTATTAATAGAATAAGTTGAACAATCATAATTTCAATCATAATAAATACTAGATTAAGGTATTTTTAATAATTTGAATACTATTCCTTTTCTTCTTGATTGTTTGGATAACTTGCATGTTATTTCTTTTGCGGTATAAATATGTAGTTGTGAACTAGAGTTTACATATCAATAATTCTTTTGGGTTTCTCGGCACCAATAAAGTAAGGTGTGCTTCAATAATGTGAAACATCAAGAAAAAATATCAATTTTCCTTTTTCATTGGTTCAAAAATGTATGATTTCAATGTGTTTAAAAAACACGATGAAAATGATGAAAATTTTTTTATTTGTTTAAAATCAAGTATTATAATACATTATGATAACCGCTGAAATTCAGCAGCTCAGATATTTTTATGGATTTTGTTTCATAACCTTAGTAGTCATCTACAATTGAATCTACTCCACTTAGTTACTCAATAATGAGCTTATACTAATTCTACAATATTTAGAGTTTAAAACTTCTGGGAAAATGTTTATTTTCGGTTGATATCGTACGTACAACGACTGAAAATGAACATAATTATATTGAGCTAGTGAAACAAGGAATAAAGACATTCGTTAAGAAATAAATACTCGTGGATGGATTCGTTTACAAGAGCAGTCGACCTCTGAAAAGGCAAACAAACAGCTCGACAGGATGCAAAGTGCTCAGTAAACGATAAAAACGCCACACTTAAAATCCCTTTCAAATAAGCTTCAGCGGAAAAACATATACTTCTTCCCTTCGTGGTCCAAGAGATTATAAGCGTCAAGCGACCCACTTTACACCTCATTGGCTCCTCATGAAAACGCCTCATTTTCGCCATATAAAAAACATTTTATCCTTCGAAAACAACCTCATCACCCTTTGAAAGCTTCCTATGCTAGAGAAACAGAGAAACACGCAGACACAAAACACCTGCTTTCAATTTAGACCTCTCCAGTATGAAGTTAGACAGTATGAGATTATAATTAAAGAAGAACATAATTACCCTTCCTCTTGAATCAACATCAAGATTGCCATTGACAACACTGTGTCATTAAAAAATAATGTAGTTTATTTATGGTTTTATGATAGAAAATAATATACTGGTTTTCAAAAGATAAGTTGTGAAGATAGTTATTTTCACATTTTAATCGTACAATAATATACAAACTAATAAGTGAAACTTTGCAATTTTTTTGGAGAATAGGAAATCATGCTTGTTACTGGCATAGACTTCAGGCATAAAAAAGGTGAAGCTGCGCGTGGATATGTTATATGTTTTACACCCCAAACGTGTAATTGCCCATTTCATGAGATGGGCATGTTTTTGTCCAATTCATGAAATGGGCAACGCGCCTACCCATTTCATGAATTGGGCAATTACACGTTTGGGTTGTAACATATGTAGCACTTTATAATGCTTAAGATTCATAATTGCGATCAATGTAGAAGATACAGGAGAAAAAAGTGGAAGTGTCTAATTTAAAATAATTTCATTTAACTCGAGATACAAGTTAAATTTCAATAATAGTTATAATGATTATTATTTAAGAATGTATTACAATGACTATTTTTTTTAATATATCTTCTTTTGAATTTGATGAAACGAAGTCTATTGCTTCATAATTCCTGTGTTAAGGTTAAGTATCTCGATATGTCGTTGGAATGAATTACTATTTATTTTAATAACTCACAGGAGGAATTTTTTCACCATACATTATCAAATTAATAATCAAAAAAGTAATAAAATTAATTTGGGAAGTATCGTAATTTTGCCTTGTTCGTAATCAACGTAATATTGTTATTTCATCGTCAACGATGTTTCAGGAGTTTCCCGATAATTACTACGTACGAAAAGATTTTATTCAATGTATAAACAAAAATAAAAATCCTGAAATGCTATAACTCTGAATTAAAAGTTAAGTCAATTTAAAATAGGAGCACGCAACTCACTTCCTATCTGAAGTTGAGAATAAAAATTCAAATAAATGATGAAAGCTAATCTATAGAGTGAATCTTATTTGAAGTTTTTAAGACCGAAGAAAGGAAAAAAAGTAGTTGTTTAGCTAATGATACCCTAATGTCATATTATGATAAATAGATCCAAATCCTGCAGATCCAGAAACTCTTCTTAAATTAAAGTTATGAAGCAACTTTATGTTATGTATGATAATAGCACTACGCAATATAAAGAAAAATATTGAAGATAATATCGACAGATGGCAGCAATAATCGAAGTCGCAAATGGTGTCTCGAACTAAAGGGCAATAAAACTTGGGAGGTCTCCGAGATGAAGTGTGGTAGAAGGAAAACTTTGAGAAGTAATTTTAAACAGAAGAAAGAAAGGTGTCGTCATGGTAACTCTCATAGGAGAGATTTTAACTACTAAACTTCTAAACAGCTATATAACGCAGTTGGGCTCTTCCGAAACTTTTTGTCTCTCCGATGCGATTTGGGACACTTGAGGTTCGGAGGGAAAATATATTATTAATGTGTGAATGCTCCGAGAAATGGTAATTTGGGGACAATTTAATGGCGTTTAAGTGACTAACTTTTTTATGGCTAGTTTCACGCCATATCTGCCTGATGAATTGGTTTTTCGAGAAGTGAGGAGTTGTGGAGGACATTTATTCAGGTCAATAATTTCATTAATTAACTTAAAAACAGAAAAAGATACTGTTCGTCATAGCTTGAAATGTTTAATTTTCGACCATCTTTTGTTAAATTTTAATCTTGCAGGAAATGAAACAAAGTATAAAATATTATTGTATCATACTAATCTGTTGACTTATCACTTCCAAACGACTGATAATCTTCTTTTGTCATGGCAGAAGAAAACTACGGATAAATAATACACGATATAATTCAAATCCTATACACCTAAATTTTTCTCTTCAATTTTCTCACGCATAACTTAAAAATACGAAGTAATTCATGTGATGGTGAAATATTGCATAGCCGTAACTTCAGCATCAATTGTATACTTAATAGATGTCTTTGAATTTTTGCAATCATAATTCTCATAAAACAGGGACTTTATGATAATTGGCATAGAATGAATGAGTTAAAGAAATTACTACGACTATATTTATGTTCGATATTATTCATTTTATTGGAACTTTCTTCTCACGTATTATACAATTACCGATTTTAATTTAATTTCGGCTAAATCTATTTATCTTGGCTACCTATATACATACTATCTTATCATCTACTTTTATAGATTATACGAGTTCAATGTAGCTTGCATACTGCAAGCAGATCGGCAATATTATTTTATTTTGGCATCCTATCGAGACGGTCCTCAAAAGAAAAAAAAAAGGATTGAAAATATTCTTAAAATTCGCTTCAATTTTACCGCCTTGCATCGAACCCGGGTCTTCCTGGTGAACTTACTAAGCGGCACAATAGAAAATCTTTATATCTAACTATGTGTGAAAATTCAAGCAGAAATATTTGCTACAACTGCTTCAAACGACGTTCTACTTTTCACGAATGTAAATGGCTCTCTGGATTCGAACCAAGGACGATCATGGGAATCTAGAACGTGTTCCTGAAATTGATATATAATTTCTATCTGTATGCTGAATTTCAAGTTTCTATATAATTGGGAAATGGTTCCAAAAAATTCTTAAAAATCGGATCATTTACTGATTGTAGAGACGCCTGGTGGTGAAACCAGGAAACATTGGTAGCTGTGAAATCACAGTTTGATTAGTAATGACTTGATCTTGTCTTATGCAAAGTTTCAAGTAGATATAATATCGGGTAGCACCTAAAATGTGTTTCCGTAATCTCCATAAGAAATGCATTGAGGAATTTAAATGTCTCTCTGGGATCGAACCAAGGACCATAAGGGAATATGTAAAATTTGATTATGAAATATAATTATGATATCTATCGACATGCCGAGTTTCAAGTATCCATGTTATCGGGAAAGAATCCAAAAAAAATCTTAAAAATCGCCACAATGCATTTTAAACGGCCGATTTTTGCCCCGACCTAGCATCGAACCAAGGATAATATTCCTAGATGTCTTTATGGTTTCCTTTAGATATGCACGGCATCTAGCGATCCCTTCGATTTCATATCTCTCCTTTTCTGGGAAGTGCCTCAAAAAAATTTTCGAAAATCCCCGCCATGTATTCTTATGGACAAAATCGCGACTTTGGGGCCTTCTGGAATCGAACCCATGACACCGAGGTTCAATGTCGGATTTTTTCTGGAGGTTACACGTTATGGCCAATATGTCGTAAAAATTTCAAGGCATTGGCACTTGTGGAACATGGTTAGACTTTTGATCCCCTATATATCTATTATATATAGATGCTTCTCCGGATTCATTCATATATATACCTATATAGATAGATAGGATACAAATTCACAGCCTAAACTACAAGCGTCATTGATCTGAAATTTTTATGACATATTGGCCATAACGTGAAACCCCCAGGAAAAAAGAGACTTTGATCCTCAGTGTCATAGGTTCGATTCCAGAGGGCCCCAAAGTCCCGATTTTTCCCGTTTGAATGCATTGCCGTGATTTTCGGGAATTAAAAAAAAATACTTTCCGGATAGGTAGAGAAGTAAAACTCAAGGTGCCTATATTTATGGTCTTGGACTTTCGAAAACATCAATGACTTTTACAAAAGTTATCCTGGGTTCGATGCTAGGACGATGCAAAGATCTGCCCTTTAAAATACATGGGAGCCGTTTTTCATTATTTTTTTAGATGCACTTATCGAAATGATAGGATGTTCGTGCTTGGCTGGAAGATGTATGGTACGAATAAGTTTTAGAAAAAAATTTTCATAAGACCGTACTGTTCCTGGGTTCGAAGCCAGAGCACAATAACGTTTCTCTCATAAGGAATATAAAGGAAAAGTAGGACGTCATTTGAGGCAGTTGTAACCAATATTTCTGCTTGAATTTGCATACGCGGTTAGAGATGGTGTTTTTCTTTTGTGCTGCATAGAAAGTATTGCCTGAAAGACCCGGGTTCGATGCCGGGCGGTAAAAATATCACCCATATATAATACTATGGGGTATCTTTTCATAATTTTTTTATGCATTTATCGATATGTAAGGGAGCTCTTGCTTAGATGGAAGATGTATATTAACACTTTGTTTAAGAAAAAAAATAGATAAGACCATGCTGTTCCTGGGTTCGATGCCAGAGCACATTATAATTTCTCAAATAAGGAGTGTATGTGAATAGTAGGACGTCGTTTGAGGTAGTTGCACCTAATAGTTTTGCTTGAATTTTCACACATAGTTTGATATGGTAATTTTCTATTTTGCTGCATAGTAAGTACACCAGGAAGACCGGGGTTCGCTGCCAGGTGATTAAATTGCAGCGAATTCTACGAATATTTTGAATTTTTTTTTCTTTTGATGTCCGTCCCGATATGATGCCGATATGAAATTAGTGTTGTCGATCTGCTTGCAGTATGCAAGCTACATTTTACTCGTAACTTATAGGTATATCCGGAGAAGCGTCTATATATAATAGATATTGTAGAATCGTATCGTTAATAAAAGGAATAGAAGTAGGCTTGTTTCCTCTGGAAATTAGTGAGATTCCGAAAAGGTAGCATGAACACAACTGATCCAGAAGAATGATTGGTTGAGATTTTAGAAGATGCAAAAATAACCTATCAGGTTTATCTTTTCAATGATAATTAATAAGGTCTGTACTTGTTGATTTCGTTTTGATTATGTCCTTGCATTCGAAATATGAATTGGTAGAGTAATTAAATATAGTTCTCCGGATAAACTAGAATATACTAAGTTATAGCTAGCGTTTAATAGTGGTTCCTAGAGAGATCCAATTATTAAGAATATCGTTGAAAGTACCCCTCATGGAAGCAGCGAGCTTTGTGGACCGCATCCAACTCAAGCAAAGATACGGTACATGCATATTCTCTTGTGGGATGCTGCTGTAGATCTTTGCTACGCCCAGACAGTCTGCATTCGAAACTGCTAAACTTGCTCTAACTCCTGTGATGTCGTTTTGAGTGACGACGCGTCTCAAACTACAGCGGGCGTGTAAATAAATGATGCGGCATGTGAACACTCCCAGATTTCTTATCATGATCTTTGATGGGCTTGCAAAGTTTTACTACAGGAGAGATATAACGCAAAATATAACTTAAATGCTTTCAGCTTGGCAGAGTTTTGATTAAAGAAGAATAGGATCTAACTGTGACCTATAACGAAGGATTTTGGCTGGATTAAAACGGTGAAAAGGCCAAATAAGAGGGCAGATAGAATTAATATGAAGTAAACAAGCAGCATATGAACCGAAAATTTCCAAAATAATTTCAAAAATCACAAATCTTGGCGAGAACACATTTATGACTATGAATAAAAAAATAGATAACTAAAAAATCGGGTTATGAGAGTTAACAAACAGACATGGTTTGGACATTTCATTGTAAATTTTGATATTATTTTACTTAATTTGATAAACAGCTAAAACTTCTATTTAAATATATGTATTCAATAAAGTAATGACAATATGATGAAAGGCTTTCCAAGTTAGGAAACTTCGAAAATAAAAGAAAATGATTTTGAAATGAATGAATGTCAAGATGAATTAAATTAACCCCCATTATATGATATTATCTGTCTAAAATATCTTAATGAATTTTAAGTCCTTTAACGCACCTTTAATATATAATCGATGTGGAGTATAGTGGCATAAGTGAGTTGGCTCATTCAATTTTGTGAACAATTATAGCATTAATGAAATTTTTAAATTGTTTTATCAATCTCTTAAAAAGAGATTTGACCATTAAATAATTCAACGTAAACTTAACTTATAAGATCTTCTTCCTTCCAGGATTAGGCTTTAGCCTGTTCTGGTTTCACTTTACCATCTTAAACGTGGTCTTCCTACACTCCTTTTACCTAATGGCTTATATTTCAAAGTTTGCTTTGGAAATCTCTCTCTGGGCTCTTTCCATCTGTTTTTGTATTTTATTAATCGCTCTGAACTCGTAGTTCCTCTCTTATAGACGTACTCCTTAATTTATCTATCCTTGTACATCCCTTAACTGCTCGAAGAAATTTCATTTCAGAGGACTCTATATGTTTTAATTCTTTTTGTTTTGCTGTCCAACATTCTGATGCATACATCATAGTAGGGACTGCCATCACCTTCTTAAACTTAATTTGGATTTCCTTTCTGGTTTTACCTTTTAATTTTCTTCTTATTGCCACGCTTATCCTTTGAAAGATGTTAATTTTATTTATGATGTCTTTATCATCTTCATAAGTTATATCACATCCTAAATATTGAAAATGGGTTACCTGTAACTTATAAGATTTAATAGCAAATTAAAGTCCGCATTCTTTAAAGAATCGTTCCTTCCCGGACCATCAAAAGCTCCTCTCCTTTCCCACAAACAGCGTTGCGCCTCAATACTCCGTCCTTGATACAGATTCTTTTCGGCCATACGTACATTTCGACCTCCAAAAACAGCCAATTGTGTGGCAGTTATTCAGAAGTGGGTCGCACTAAACAGCTAATTGGGCCGCGGGAAGAGACCAAAGGACGATTGGCTGCAGCGCTTTAGAAACACGGAAGACGGAGCAATAAAAAGGAAACAATACACGCGCGACACCCGTTCCTGTTTATGACCGCGAGCGCAATCAAAAGCTTTCCCGCAAACCGATTTAATATAAAAATCCGCTCGGAAACAAGCGGAAGATGGTAAATAATGCACACCTCGTCCGCGAAACAAAAGCGCAACTCTGGCCGCACGTGCGGGCGAAGGGCGATCAAGCCACGGAATATAAGCAGACCGTATGTGGAGCACTATAAATACGGCAAAAATGAATAAAACTTTCAGCACTAACTGAAAGCAGAAGGCGCCGTGGAGGAGGGACACTAAGAGGAACTCTTTCTCTGCATTTTATTTCCTCTCGGCTCACTTGGACCGTGAGGAAAAGCTTTGCTGGGAATAAAAAAGGACGCTTCCACACACACATGGCTTGAGGGCCGAGCAATACATTTCCTCTCTACGTCTCCATCTCTCTTCGCGTACCGGAAGGCCCCCATTCCCTTCTGGAAGGTGGCTGTCCGCTGGAGTATGCAGGGACTCCAGATAGACTCCAGCGTGGCCGTAAAACAAAAGAAGGCGGAGCGGCGAAAAACAAAAACTGGGAGAGAGATAACTCTAACGAAGATCGGCTTCTCTCTTCAGCTACTTTTTCAACTTTTTTCTTCTTTAATTTCTCTCCTCGGGTGGTTTTCGGCTATTCTGTTTCAGCCTCTCTTTTCTTCCTTACGCTGAACAGCAGACGGCCTTTCCGCGAGGCGTTAGTAATGGGCAAAAAAAGGAGAATAATGTTATTGTGGGAGATTCTGCTTCCATTCTTTTGCCTAGGATTTCTTTTGCCTTTCTTTCTAACTCCTTACAGAAACAAAAACATCCTAATTTTATTTTATAGATCTTTACTGAAGAAATTCAATTATTAAAGGCTTAAGTACAGTTATATACTAATCACGAGCTACAACTCAAACTTTTAGGAGAGTTTAACTCAAATTTATGTAATTATATCATTGAGAGATTAAATTTACAAGTTTCTCTTTTTCCTCAAATAACACTCAGTAAAAAAATAAAAAACGATATTAATGGATTGACGCTGCTCACTACTACTGTTATCAATAAGAAAGGAGAGCTTACCTTTCATTCATATTTAGGCCTAAAATAATAAATTCCTTGTTCATAAACTACTAAAAATCGTAATAAAGAACAAAAAGTAATTAAAAATCCTATGTAACTCATATCTATGTGAATTTTGACCAGTAAATTTGTTTAAAGCTTTGAAACACTTATATACAATATATAATTATTAATTAGGTGCTATTTGAGAATCGAATATGTTAGGTTGTTTTTTATTGTTATTTAAAATAACCAGAAACCCTTCCTAGGATATTTGTAAACAAAAGAGGTTTCTACTGTTATTATATGCAAAATTGTTAAAGGAATTCATTACCGCAAAGAATACAGCTGGAAAAATTACAATTGATCAGCCAAGGACTTAAACATAATTTGATTTTTATGCGATTGCAAACTGTTTTTACTACTGAAAATACGCAAAAAATCCTTTCATCTCAGTTAAGTCATTAATCGATTCAAATGCAATATGCATTAGAAGACTTTGGTGTGCGAAAAGTTTATTGGTTAAATCAACGACCTCAAAGAACTAGAAAGAATAACTTCATGAACAAAGTACAACTGTTTTACAGATTAAGTACGAATAAGGTAACTTATACGAAGTAGTGCAAAGAAGTTTAAATATGTAGCTACCATAACCTTTAGTTGTTGAAAGAATAGAAAGCAAGAGCACCAGCACCAGGAAAAACTTCCTATAATATAATCTAGAACAATAGTCAAACTTCATCAAAAGCTTCAAAGTAAACGAATTTCCAAGCAAACGTTTATACCATCAATAAATTGCGTCTAATTAATTTCTCCTATAGTAACCTTTGAGATTTAGAAAAGGATGAACGCTTAAGATAAGTTGAAAAAAGTAACGGAGGAAAAACTCAAGTATGCTACAATTTTCATGAGCACTATCTCCCGAATTTTTATGACATTAATTTAAGCTTTAAAAATTAATGGGACCAAACACACGATCAAAAATTTTCAGTTGGCCCAAAATTCAGTTTCAGCCGCCCAATAAAACCCGCGAAATAATTTACAGCCTTCGAAATCCAAATTTTTATCGCCCCGAGTCCTGGCTCCAAGGGTGGATAAATCCGGCAGGAGGCCGTGAAATATAAGCCTTTTTTTCATAAATGGAATCCATTTGCAATCCTTGATATATACGGAAATTGATACGCAAATTATTTTAAAATACGCCCTCTGCAAAAAAAGAGGAAATTCCGCGTTTCCTTCTCTGAATCAAACTGCAGCGCTCCCAAACTCCGGGCGTTAAAATACGCCCATCTCCGAATCCTCTATACAGCGGGAGGATGCATGGACCTCTCTTGAAAAGCAATCCCATCTCATCCCTCTTGCTCTGGAAGCTATTTGAAGCTACCAACTCCTTTTTTTCCGTGGCGCCGGCGTACGATTCCTAACTTTTATATCCATAGGGGACGGAAATTCTCGCTGCTCAAGTAATGATTCCGACAGTGTTGCCGGTGGCAATTTATGATCCGGCGGATGCACTGAGGACCATTACGGGAGAGAGGCGACGTAATTGAAAATTAGGCAACGCCTTTTTTCTCCGCCCCTCTTCATTTGGTGCACCCTCCTCTCGCACATTCATCCCCGTTTTCTTTTAACTTATCTCCGAGGACCTAACTTTTCGTTTCAGCGTTTACCTGACGCTACGCGGGTTAATTCTGTGTCTCCTTTGGCTCTTAATCAGAGTCTTTTCCCGTTTTTTTTCATTCCGCTAGTTTCAACTTAGAGCGGAATTCAATTCGGAATTTATTAAAGCCTTGTTCGAGTGCTCCTCAGACTGAGATTTATCACGAAGAGAAAGAGAATGGAATGATTCACGATGATTTACGAGGTGAATTTATAATCCTTAAAATATTAGTATGGCTGATAAAGTGTTGCCACTTACTATAGCAAATAAGTTTGAATTACAAATTTCATTTTTTTCATTCAGTAGCAGAAAAATTAAATAAACGTTGTATATCATTTAATATTCATACGATTGTCAGTAGAAATATTGTATGCAATAAAAATTAAACTTTATTCAAAAGGAATAATCTAATTATTTATAACAACAACGAATTCCTAACAAGCCGTGAATATATCACGTTTGCAGTTCACTAACGTTAGCAATATTGTATTGAATTTAAATATCGTACTATGTCTTATTGTGTACCGTCTTTCTGTGTTACTTACTTCTCCGTCATACTTTTAGAATTATAAATTTAATAAATTTTATTTCTGAGGGGAAGCCTGATTAACTCTAAATCACCAATTGTGAAAGCATTGTTAGCACAATAGCCAATGGTAGAATAAATAGCGAGATATTAAGTAAGAACCACTTCTGCAATGATAATACGTTGCATAAGGCGTATCCTTAACTATATCTTACTCGCAACACATTTCGTCGTGCTGGTAGTCTGTTTCACGGGGTAAATTCATTCGAAGTAAACTACTGCTATGCTACCGAATAAAGTAGGAGGCATTACCTGCTACTATTAATATGCTTAAAAAAGATAAGGTTGAAATTATATCGACTCGAAATCTTAAATAACGAATTTTTTTTAATAATAAGTTTCAAATAATTATAAGAGAAAGAATTAGGTATTGCACAGACGCAAGGTGAAGTAAATTACAATAAGGTAGCATTTCAAAGATTATATATTTTAAGCAACTTAAATTTTTAAAACACTCGCATTGCGTGTGTTTGAAAAATCGGCATACATATTCATAAATTTTGTCACTAGCTAATGCTAATTATAAATGGAAAAAAATGTACATAGATATCTTGATTTCGTACAACTAATACACATATACAATTTGAATGAAATCAAGATGTTCAGGCGTTACTTTGTGGAAAGCCATTTAAGATAATGAATAAAAACACTGGAATTTTCCACACTATTGGTGGAAAACAATAGTGTGGAAACACACTCCACACAATAGTGTGGAAAATTACAGTGTTTTTATTCATTATCATACAATTTGAAGTTGCAAAATTTCATTCTGGTCTCATCGGCCCTGGGAGACTTAATAAAGATTGACAGAATAGAATATTTGCACAATCTAACATTAATAAAAATGTATCACCATCTGGAAGACAATGAGAAGGCATCAATGAAAGTGTACGAAGGGAATGTTTTGATAAAAACATGTAAATAGGCAGAAATGCGTGTTATTCAAAAGCTTCCAGTCAAACTTAGATAAAAAGGAAAATAAAGAGAAGAGGGTAAGGAAATACATATATATGAATACTAATTACTGAAACTTTAGTATAATGTAATTTAACATTAGGTATCATTAGAAATTGTAAATAGATCTGTTCTGATTAATTTTTGTCTCAAATGTCACGAGCAATAAGACGTGGAAAGAACTGTAATTTAAAATTTAAAGGTTTATAAGTAATTATTATATTTGAATATATAAATGAATTACAACAGTAAGCATAAGAACGCGGATGGTTATCAATAATGTACATCAACAGAGATCATTTATTTAATATATTAATAGGAAAAAGATGAGGACGGTAACGTTAGTTTAATCGTGCGTTAAACTTGACGGTTGAATTTTTTTGTTTTATCCCCGCAATCATTCACAAGATGCAATCTGATTCAAACCCTTCGCAAACTTCAGGGACCTGAATCCTTCTCATCCACAATTCCGATCCCTTAATGATGGAACTGCATTTGGGTAATCTCTCCAGAAGAGAGACCTCCTAAATAACAGGGAAAACGGAAATTACAAGAAGCGCCCGGGGAATTAGCGTGGGTGAAGCAAGCCTCTGGTAAAGAGAGGGCAAGGATTCGAAGAGGAGGACTTGAATAAGGAAAAGTGCCGTTAAATTAGTAATGGGCCTTCGTTAATGAATGGACGGCCGTCGATGCCGGAGGGGGAGGGTTTGTTTCACGGATGGTGCATTCAAAAGTGAAGCAGAGCAAGTGAATCTCTTCGTGTCTCTGGAAACAGAGTTAAATGAGGAGAAACAAGATGTTGCTGAGGGTGGCCGCTGATGGTAGAGGAGAAAATGATTTGCAAAGGTACCAGAGGGTTAATCGGAAAATGAATTTTTCACTATTTCTCATGACCCTAAGTACAAACCATTGGTTCCCGGATAGTCATGTGGACAGCGCGTTTGCCTCTGGTGAAAGCGGTCCCAGGTTCGATTCCCGGTGGGAGCCAATATGCGAAATGACCTAAGCTGTCGAAGCACTTTTGACAATACTACTACTACAAACCATTCCATAGTTCAAGTGTATATAATATGCTTACTGATGCAACTTTTAGATGCAGTATTCAAGCCTTAAGAGGTGTTGCTAATTTCATGTATACTTTAATATTACGTAATGGCCTATAGTCATAACGTTCCGTCCATCATAAATCTGATACGCATACAAAATAATGCTTGGATTATAACTGTATCTATATAGCATTTCTAACTTATAACATTTTTTTTGGATTCATTCGAATAATTCCTCCTTCAGAAGCAGTTCTTTGATAGTTTGACAAGCTTCGTACATTCTATATTTCAACCATCAGTGGCCTACCATTATCATTTAAATATTCATAAACAAATACATAAGTATTATCTTTAATTAAATACCAATGTATTATATACTCCATGATAAAGCTCTGCCTACCTAAGTACGACCTAAATATTTAAAAAACATTAATTAGCTACATGATAGTATCATAAAGCACATTTTATTGGTTAAGTAAGAAATACATTAGGTCGCACCTTATGAATCTTAAATACTAGTGAACGAATTTTCCTTTCCATATTTCAGGAAAAAGGCATGGAAACTTATAAAGCCATCAATGAGATTGAGGATGTGATTTCTCTAGAGAATGGAAGAGAAGGTACATAAAATGTAAAATTAAGGTAAATGGAAAAATTTTCACAAATAGTACAGTGAGTTATCATCTATAATGATATTTTAGTGGAAATAGTGCATCTCTAGTAAATTGGTGAAAAATTACAGGAAAAAATATAGAATGGTAAAATAAATAACAAACATCCCTTAACATTCTCGGTGTTTATAAAATATATTTATGCTGAAAGTTATGCAAATAAGTAGAATCAGTAGAAGAATTTAAAAAAATATTTCTCTTTCTTCCCACCAAAAGAATACAAGATAGGTGCCAGAATTTTTTTCACTAGTGTTTTACAAATATTAGCATGGAATGGTTCTACTCTTTTGAGAATACATTTGATAAAATTGCCTTCATTAATTGCCGGGTAATCAATAGTACGCAAGCCCATTTTATAGTGATTAGCAAAGACCAATTTCGGATTCTTTTCAAGAAAAATGTATCCATCTCTCCACGAGGAAAATTTTCCGCGCTGTAAGATGTATAAGAATCGTTAAGAGACGGCAGAAAGATTTATTTCTCACCTATAATGCAGTAGGCGGGTTCTGTTCGTTAGAGGAAGCCCTTTTTTAATGCCAGACTCATCAGAATTCTAAATCGCTCTAAAAGAACGCGCGTATTCAGACGATTTCCTTTTGCCTTTGCTTCAGGGTTTCGAAAAAAGGATAACTTGGCTCCACGAAATGAATTCTGCGGGGTACGGAAGTATTCAGGAATGATGACCATTATTAATTTAGAGGGGAATTATTTTCGCTAAATTGCCGGGAAAGGAATTTCATTGTAATTCAGAAAGGAATTCGAGTCGATGGCTATTTATCAACGACTTCTGTATGAAACACAACCCACGTAGAGGGCCGTTTTGTCTTTTCAAGAATGGGATACAATTTTATCGTAAAAAATATATAAAATTCCGGCCCTTTCTGAGAAATAGAAGTGATTCGGAAGGATTTCCTGGTTAAAAATTCTTAGAAATTCTCATGAAAAGTGAATCTTAAATTATTACAGTGAAAGGGAATCGTAATCGGATTTTGATGAATTAAATCAAACAGGAAACTGAAATATCACAAAAATAAACAAGTTCAGGATAACTCTGTCCCGATTTTTCAAGAATTACATAAAACCATAATTCGAAATACACAAATTTATAAAACGTTTTTTAAAATTTTAAAACAGTCAACAATTGATTTACTCATAGTTTTTGAATAATCAATGTAGTGATTTCAGATTTACAGTAAGATTTACTAAATATCTAAAATTCTGCAGATTGTTTATTTATGAAATAGTGTTTTCCATGATAACCTTTAGTCCCGATTTCTGCCTGACCTTTTATCGCGAGGGAAGGTAACTCAACCGCAACAATCATTTCGAGTGGAAAACTCTTGTTTGAGAGGCTGAGAATGCAAATAGACCCTTCAGTTCCCTTGCGAAAATATTTTTGTTACATTAATGAATGACGCATACTGTTTCTGCAAACATTGCCAGTTTTTTTGTTGTTTTAATGAAAATTATCTCAAACTTGGGATTGTGTTTGGTCGTTTTGATTTTTACGCACCTCCAAAATTTTAATATTGATCCCATTCACAAAATTTTTATGTTACAAATTATGTAAATGGTACGTAGTTTTAATTAATAATATGGCTTTATTTTGGTAATAATGTTATAAATGTTACCATTGTTTTATGTCATACATAGTTACAGCATTTTGCAAATGGAAGTGCAAATTAATGAAAGAGCATCCTCTCGTAGTTAATAGACTAATGCAAATTTTAAATCTGAGGATCTATGAACACAAGTCCTAAGTGAAACTAACTGATCCTGTAAATTCAGTGGTACATTTGAGCAAGTGAAATTTTCATACTTTTAATTGTTACCTATGTGTTAAAATAATACCAAAAAGATTATTAATAACCTGAGTTATCAAAGATAAAGGAGTTCGGAATAACCGCCATACTAGATCAGCTACATAAGGTGAAGAAAGAAAGAATCAGGATTTTCAATGCAACTCCTACAAATGAAAGTAGTATTATGTTAATTTTAATAATTCAATCATGATCAAATATCATACCCTCGATTGGACTTTTTAGAGATTTTCTGTAGGTTTTTTGATAGATATTAGACAAATTAATGTACAGAAAAATCGTAGCATATAACTAAAATAGGATTGCGCGGTACTAGTGCGACGTCTAGAGCATGTGAGAATTTAAAAATATAAGTTATTGTATAAATATCATTGGCTTACGTACACTCCTGGCCAAAATTAACGCAGCACCTCCCTAGCGATCCTTACGGCCGGTGCTTTGTTAATTTTGGCCAGGACAGTACAATGGTTGGCTAGGCAATATATAAGTATTCGATAGCTAAAATTTGATTTTAACTATTTAATTGCGTGGGCAAAGCCTGTCGTGGTTCATATTGGCGCATCACCTCACAAGTAAAATCCTTTTAGGAAATTCCTCATGCCTTTGATGGGAGTGCGAAAGATGGGAAGTTCAGGGCGAAGTCAAAAGAGGGAGTGGGAAACAAAGAGGGATCAGAAAGGGTATGAGATGCAAGTGATTACGTGCAAAATGAGCACCACCAATCAGCCTGAGGGATCCTCGGACCCAGGAGAGAGGATTACAAAGAGAGAGAGAGGGCACGGGTTAAAAGCAAGGGAATGTTAAGGATGAAAGGAGAAGTGGCCGGCTGCTAGCGACAGGAAAAGTGTAACCAAACTTAAGGGAGATATTCGGTGAAAATAATGTCCCTCGCGCCGCTTACAACAAGGGACTGAATTTTTCAAATTGAAACCTTCGCAAAAAAGGAGGAAGGGGTTGTAAAAAAAGTGACAACCTTGTAATTCTCCACTGGAGAGAAAGGGAGTTTGAATGGAGGCTGACACGCATGGCTGGAGATGGATCTATAAATTCAAAATTTTGAAGGGTAGAAAAATATATATCATATCCTTACTGAGTAATTTGCCCCGAGTATGATGAAATGCTTTACTTCGGAGGACTTTGATTAATTGCTCGTCTTTGCTGAAACGAAAGGAAACCTTTGATTGCTAATTAACTTGGATTTGATTCTGTAATTAGGTGGAATTAAAACGGGCATTTGCCTTCATGGCTATTCTTGTGGAAGGTTTAATTTTTTCAAGATTTTGGAAAGTAGTAGGAAGAGGCATTGTTAAATCAATACGCTTAGTAATTTTTCTAGCCTTTCTGGGAAGCAGGAGAAAATTACGGCAAAACGGGATGGGTGAATGGAATAGAAAGAGCCAAAAATGTAGTATGAGACTCTCTCTTTATAACTGAAACAAAACCTCGGAAGAAACTTATGTATACTCTACTATGAGCAGATTAAGCTTATTTAAAAGGAACATTTTTCCTAGGTAAGGAAATCATTAAGTCTTGATCCTTGGGAAAGTCATAATCGTGTCCTGCCAAGGTAAACGTTGTTACAATAGCTATATTCTAAACTTCGAGCAAAGTAGAGTTTAAATAAAATGAATGATCAATATATTTCCAACTTTGTGTACAGTCTTTGCTCACATCACCTTGATTTTAACACAAAAACTCCCCTCCATATAATACTCTTACCTTGTTCAAAAAAAAATAATCAAATTTTATCTAATATCAATGGAATTTAAATACAAAAATAAAAACGTTAAATAAAACCCAATGAAAGGGAAAAAATACCATGACGATAAATCAGTCATGTGAAAAAATATGTTAATGGTGTATTAAAATTAAATAATAAATCTTTCTCAGATAATTTTTTAACAACTCAACATAAATTTAAATATTATTAATACTAAATAATTTAAATGAAATGTTCTCATATGCTGGTTATTTTTTTCTAACTAATACGGAACTTGACGTTAAGCACTTAAAGATATGCTCAGATGCCTCTGTTAAATTCGAAAATAAATAATCTTGAGGATAATTTTTAAGAACGTGCAAGAATAAATATAAAGTATTTTTTTTTAAATTATTTCGTGAATTTGAAATAACGTATTGAGAATTCATCATCTAGGAATAAAAAACATCGAAATAAATTATTAGATGTTAATTACGATTCACTAGTAAGATCTTACGACGAATTTTAGCATAACATCTTTTCCAACTGAATTAGGCTGAAATATTTTTGAGGAAGAAGTTGGAGTCCTATGATTTTAACGTAGAATTGTCTTCTACGGGTCTATCTTAATCAAATCAGCGTGGAGGGGTATTTCTATCGAAGCATTCGCTACTATTCGTAGGACTCAATTGCTAGACACAGTTTCTCCTTATAGATGCTTATATACCGTGTCTTAGGAATTCAACCGTTCTCGAACCACGAGTATTCGCTTAGCGTAGCCAACATATCAGCGTGCGCTTGTCAGAAGGGCAAGAGGCTGTAAGAATGAAGAATATAATGGCTTAAGGGCGCGTCTGGTGCCGCGCGAAGGCCGAGCACTTCATCATCTCCTAAGGGATAGAGCCCTTAGGCGACACCCAGAGCCACTCCATTATCAACTCAGAAGGTGACGCACATTTCAACGCACCGGAAGAATGGGCTCCGAATCGGACTATAGCAGTATGAAAAGGAGATATATTAAGTGAACCCGCTTAAAGTACTAAGAAGATAAATAGACATGAAAGTAAAAAGATAAAATATTTCCTGAGGAGGATGTTAATATCTGTCATCAAGTTGAAAAATGGCTGAATACGGGGGATGATAGGTTGAACAACAACTTATGCTAAAATTGTGAAGACTAATTAAGGGCCGATAGAAAATTCTACACTAGTACTTTGTCCAAAATTGATTGTATCGAACATTTAATACAATCAGGGAAACATATTTTTATCGAGGCTTCTCTAATTCATTGCACAATTTTAACCCATTTAAGCTATAATCAGCTTGTTCTTTGTGTCTCCGTTACATGAATTATTTGCATTTCTTGAAGTGTTATGAAGGCATATAAGTGATTTATGAACACTAAAGGTTTTTAGTATTAATATAAAGATGGATTTAATGTATAATATATGCAATTTATATGATAAATGATAGTTGTTTCAAAGAAACGAGGTCAAAATATTTTATTTTTATTGGAAATGCTACTTTAACAGAACGAAGTTTAATTTCGGGATACTTGAAATTCTTGATCACACGTTCAAAGATAAATATTAATGGAGATGAATGTTTGAAATTAAGAGATTAAAGCTTTTTTGTGATCAGAAATGAGAAAATTACGGAAAAGAACATTGATAAATAAGGAAGAAATGTAAACTTTGAGATCGACCTAAATCTATAAACAATGTTGAAGGAGAAATGTTTCATTAGATCTTTCATAATTCTCCTTTATTATTTGCTATGTATGTGTATGTTCAGTAACATTCAGTTAGAGTAAATAATAATAGTAGCAAACTAGACTGAAACAAATACAACTAAAAACATATTTTGTATTATGTTTATTCTAAAATACTTTTGAATTTCACAGTAACTCCATATTTTCCACTGATACAAAAAAATCCCTTAGATTTCATTTTTGAACAAAAATACTTATTTCAGAAGTCAATTGAGTGAATAAATAAGCTTTTACTTTTTGCGTCTAGACTTCAAAAATTTTAAAATCGCCATTGCACAGACTAACTCTGTTAACAAAAAATAAAAGGGTCGATTCATATTTTGTATTGTTGAAAAGATTGACAGTAAACAACACAAAAAACATTCAATTCTGTAAGCATAAATAATGAAATCTCTACCGACTTCTTCATGGATGTAGAATACGGATTTCATAACGGAATTACAAAATTCAACTAGCCAGCAGTTAAATTACAGTTATTAGTAGAAACATTTCAACCCATACTAGAGAAAAATGAAATGTATCAAATTAAATGGCCTATAGAAATGTCGTCGAACGCAGCGTTCCGTAACACAAGTGAAAATGTATTTGTTTCGATGGGATAAAAAAGAGGATGATAGGTTATTTTCCCAACGTTCCGCTGTAAATTCAATTCGTAGCCACATACACCATGCATCAGGTGAAATTGATTTCGATTCAGAAATACTTTCAGATTTCCATCTCCCATAAATGAACGCCATTAGCAGGAAATACTGAAATACTTACTTATTCAAATGCAATAATTGGCCTCTCTCTCCGCAATCAATGAATAAAAACTCCGCGTGAAGTAAAAAAAACGCCTCAGTCTCTCAAAAACCTTCCAAATTCACTCATCCGTTGGAAATCATCAATGGACCGCGGTCATTCCGAATACGTAAAACCCAATTAAAGATGAAGCCGGTTTAAATTAATTTATCCGCCCGACTCCGATATTTCCCGAAACCACACCATCGAAACCGTGGACGATTCGCAACCGCGCCTTTCTCTCTTCTTCTGTTTTCATCCGGGTTGAAGGGGGCGCACACGCATCGTTAGGATCCGTGGTTTGAGCCGACGAATTGAAAAGAGACGATTGAACGGAGGCGAAACTGCGGGAGGAAGAGGACAAAATGAACAACGAATCTCATTTCCGAATAAAGAGGATTCGTACTGAGCGACTGTAAATTCTACGTTCGTCTCCGCACAATAAAACCAGTGACTAACGCAACGGGTGAATGAGGATTTTGCAATTAAGAATTTTTATCGAAAAAGTGATGATTATTTATTTATCAATGCGATTATTATTCATACTACGTCAAGAAAATTGATGACTATAAAGATAAAGAAATATTTAATATAACAAAGATATATTAATATAGAATAACAAGGAAGTAATCTGCTTTTAACGGAAGTATAGAATGCTGTCGATATTTCAATAGACTAATATCGCCCTGTTTATATGATTTATCAATCTTGTGATTATAGTCATTCTTCAATTATAACACTGTTGCTTCATTCTTATAAAAGGTATTTTTTATACCTCTTCCTAAGTATGGATCTTAAATTTCCTCCGTTCATAACAGATAAAATTTCACAAAATTTACTGTAGAAGTTAGGAGGAAATTGAATGAATCAGACTGAACATATTTTATCCGTAATTCCTTTTTCTATCACATACTGCTGTAAATAAAAAAATCGACCAGGCAGCAATTTAAAATCTCACAAACACTGTTATTTCTAATAAATTAGAAGGTACCTTTATTTTTAATCTAAACTGATACATTTCGATTAAAGTTCACGCATAAAACAAAATAGTAAAATTTCAACGACTGTGGAACGTAGCTGATACATCTGCACCGCAACATAAGTGTAGCCGTATCAGTTCATGCGTAACGCGTGGATTCGTCGTATTTTAATTTTGTGTCGGTGGAAAGTGAGGAAGTAAATTTATTTCTAAATGGCAAAGTTACTTAGAGTATGTGTAGGAACATCAACTATTGCGGTGACGATATATTCTTCAACAATCTCAAACAAAATTTTATTAGAAATTTCAAAGGTTACACTACATATCAATGCAAACATATTGTGTGCATTTGAGGGATAAATTTATACTGGCGGAAACGACAGTGGAAAGTTGTGGAGACGATTCTCTTTGAAGCACTCTTTGCACCAAAAAAATATAGTAATCCCAACATGATAACGCTGACGTAGGAACTGTAATAATTTCAGCAACGCTCTTTCCTGAAAAATATTGTCCGAATCAACAGAGGCGCGGCTGAAAAACAGCACTCCCTTCCTAATTCTGTTTTTAACTGGGAGGCACTCTCAAAGATCCCTGTATCGTTGCTTCGGAGACCAGATAATGGTTGGGGCTCTTGGTGCCGGGAATTGTGGGAATGGGAAGAGGATGAGCAAGGATGAGTGGGGGCGAATAAAAGTGGAGATTTAGCCATTGGGGCAGAAGGAACAAATTCCGCGCCTCGCTAGCATACGAAGGTCTTTGTAGGAACTAGTTCCCATACACTGTTACTCCGCTGTGCCTTTTTCCTCTCTCTCCACATCCATCCGCCCACTCGCGCACAAAAGCTTCCTCGGAAAATGCCAATACAAAGTGTGGAGGCGCAGATACACGGAATGGAAGTGATCTCAGATTTCAGTGGAAATGTTTCGCTATATATATATTTTTTGCGGGAAATTTTCTCCTACTCGTACGAGTTGAAAATATCCGACCCGAATGTGAATAACGGGCATTTATAATAAAAATACGTATACGCATCCTCGAAGCGTGCATTATGGTTTTTTATTCGCAAATATGACAAATATTTCCGCGAATTGATTTTTTGAATGGCTTGCATGCCTTCCTTTAGAATAAACGGCGAAAATAAGTGGTGGGCATATCGTTTTCTGCGTATTATTGGAACATTCGCAGATATAGTCAAATTTACTATCATTGAGAAATGGGATAATCCCTATGATTAATGACTTATGTAATTTTAAACTTTGATCATTTAAAAAAAGTACTGAGAGGACATGAAACTCTGATGAGCTTAATGCAAGAGGAAAAGTAACCATATTTCTACAATTTAATAAAATTTGAACATGTGCGAATTTAAGAAAAATACTAAGTTCTTATTCTTCGGTAACCGTTACGTCAATAGCACCTTATCCATTTAAATTCAACATTTAAAGTATTCGTAAACTACAAAGATATTTGTGGGCAGCTTTAAAAATTGATGTATAACGATTAGATAGTGAGAAACTTCCACAAATTTAAAATAAAAAGTTAGAAATGAAGAGAGATTTAAATCCATTGCCAAAGAACACAAATATTTTTAAGAAGAAACTTTTCAACGTAAAAGAAAGAAGATTGACTAATCCTGAAAATTCATTACTATTGAACGCGGATATTTGGTGGAAATTTGTGAGCTTAACTGAGTGAACATGAATTTATAGATTATTAAATCCATAACTGCAATAATAAATATTTCATCATTCAATAAGCACTAACAAAATAGCTTCACGCTGCATTTGTTGGCATTGTATTCATATACGTAGTCATTCATACTTGAATATTTACAGACATGAGCAAACATGGTATAGGAAGTACTATAAAACAATTTTGAGCTGAATAACTCCGCATTTTCATCACCTAAACGTTGGTTAGCATACACGCATAAATAATGGATATTTCCACTTGCTCAGCCGTAAAACGTTTTGGATACAATTCATCGTTTCCATGGCATCGCAAGGACATTTAATGGCTGCACGAACGTAGAGAGAGAAAGATATCTGGAAATTAAAATAAATGACGGAATACTTTACGTGACATGGCTCCATGAAGCCAATTCCCGTGGAAATAAAAGGGGTAAAAGTTTTATTCCACGGAATAAGTATGCGGCGAACACGAAGGCTGCCGTTTAGACGGTGAAAGCTGTAAGATAATCCCAAGTGACTGTACGTGAACGATAACTCTGCAAGTTTTTTCACACGCCCCATCGATGGACCCAGGGGCAGAACTTTTCGTTTACGAGGAAAAAGGGGACAAAAAATATTTCTTACTCCTCAATCTCTCTATTTTTCTCCGGCTATTCTTCGGCAACAAAATGATGATTTCTTACGGGTTTGAGTTTCCTGAATAGCTTTCACTATTACAGTTTGGATTGTGCTGAATTTTCTTGCCAATATTTTACAACCTTTTACAGCGTGTTCCTTCCATGTATACATCCAATATTTCTTTAGGACTTTTTCAGAGGCATTTTACTTTCATTTGAGTTCTTCTGTGTGGATTTTGGGCCGTTCACGAGATTTACGGGTGCGGTCTCTGCGTGACACTTTTTCTATCGCGTGATACTATATGTTTATCTCATATATATTTATATAAAGAATATTTCCAGATTCTTCTTATTTCCTTAAAAATATTCCTATGCAGTTAAATGCAAATCTGCCGGAAGCGTTACAACACATTTCGCGACACATACCAAATTTATTTAATAATAATATTAGTAATTATTAGTTATTTAAATATTCTATCGGTTAGTATAATTACAGAGTAATTATTTAAGCTTTACAAAATACTGTGAATTGATCAAAATATTCATCAGTAATAATGAACTATATTATGCTGATTATTTTCACTAATATATCATTATAAATTCATGATAGAACATGCGAGACTTATCATGTTTCCAGATAAAATTTCGTGTCCTTACTTGGGAATACGTAGTCTTCGCAGACATCAGACTTACCGATGGTCCACTAAAATTTAATAATTATATCTCTCTTTTATTGAAATTTATTGGTTGTCATACAATAATAAATCTATTAATACTACCAAAAACATACTCTCGCAAGATTTAGTATGTTCCGATGAATTTACTTTTTAATTTGATTTAATTTTAATTTAATTTAATATAGTAATTATATGTCTATTATACAGTAAGTTATTGATTCTTATCTATTATATATAGACGCTTCTCCGCATATACCTATTTACATATATACATATAGAGGATCAAAACTCTTACAATGTTCCACAAGTGCCACTGACTTGAATTTTTTACGACGTATTGGCCATAACGTGTTATCTCCAGAAAATAGCAGACTTTGAACCTCAGTATCATGAGTTCGATTCCAAACGGCCCCAAAGTTGCGATTTTCTCCATAAAGATACATGGTGGGGATTTTCGAAATTTTTTTTGAGGCACTTCCTGGAAAAGGAGAGAGTTGAAATTCGAGGGATCACTAGAAGCCATGTATATCTAACGAAAATCAGAAAAACATCTTCGAAGATTATCCATGGTTCGATGCTAGGCCAGGGCAAAATTTCCGCATTTAAAATGTATTGTGGCGATTTTTAAGATTTGTTTTTGGATTCCCTTCCCGATGACATGGAAACATGAAACTCGGTACATGGATAGAGATCTTGAATATATTTCATAATAAAATTTTAACAATTCGCTGGTGGTCCTTGGTTCGATCCCAGAGGGAAATTCACATTCCTCAATGCATTTCTTATGGAGATAACGGAAATAAATTTTAGGTACTTCCCGGCAAGATATTGACTTCAAACTTTGCATGAGATAAGATCAAGTCCTAACAAGTCATACTGTTTATTCACAGCTGCCAATATTTCCTGGGTTCGACACCAGGCGTCTCTACAATCAGTAGTTGATCCTATTTTTGAGAATTATTTCGAACCTCTTCCCAATACTGTAGAAACTTAAAATTCGGCATATAGATAGAATCATTAATATATTTTTAAAATGTATTTTAGATGTGATTGATCGTCCTTCGTTCGATCCAAGAAAGCCATTATATTACCCTATGGAATTATTTGGGGATAACGAATTCATAATTTTACACTTTCCCGGTAAGATATCGCCTGACCCTGATCGCCCCCGACTTCAACATTTTAATTAAATAAGTTTTATATCTTCCAGGGTGAAATTAGTGTTGTCGATCTGCTTGAAGCATGCAAGCTACATTGCCCTCGTACTATAATAAATCCATTAAAATGACGAAAAACATACTCTCGCAAGATTTAGTATGTTCTGCTGAATTTACAATCCACTGAGATGATCTACCGAGCAGCAAATGTCAAAATACGCATTTCTGCTCACCCTATCTGTAACATAATAATAGATAGCGAAGAGAAAGGAGTTATTCTGGTCCTTATTTTTATTTCAAATTCGCTTTCACATTAACAGGCTAACATGAACGTGATGCTACTATCGCCGCGGGACTCCCTTATCTTCCCCAATATTTCTTCTCCGTGATCATTTCGCTTTCTCCTCTATCGCTCACGAGTATATTACGTTCTGTAATGAGCCATCTGTTGGAGCCTTATCACGCCTTATCCTCCCTTCGCGTGTCCTCTGTGTCCGAGATCGAGTCATTACCGCTTCTTCAGTCCACGTTAACATCTCCTTATCTCTAAGCTGACAATCTGCAATCATCGATCTACCGCATATTCCTCGTCGGCAAATTTATGGTCTTGATGGTAATGTACGCCAAAACAGAGCGTCCAAATTTTGTGAAATGTAAACTGACTCGATTATGCTTTTCTCCGACTTTTTTCAATCTGGCGCATGATGATGCTAGATTGCTAGCAAAACATGTCGCTACAGTAAAATCTGCTGAAGATAAAAAGTAATTTACATCAACCTTTTTATTGTTATGGCCTTTTACGAAGTAATTCCTTATCATATTAAGTTAATTTTAGTGATTTTAGGATTTTTATGTAACGTGGTTAAGAATAATGAAAATGGTAGTCGGTTATTAATGTATAGGAAATATTGTGTATCGCTCTTGATATCATAGCTCTAAAAATACTTTTACCAATTAATTTGTCTTACATATATATATAACAACGCAAAAATATATAACATATTTAAATTTGAATGTGACTATAGAGTTACATTTCATATTTCAGAGTCTTTATCATTACAGATTATCAATTTATATATAAGGTTTCCATCCAGGAATACACAGAACATTTATAAGCAATCAATAAGCTCCCTGTATAAAAGCTGTTGTTTCTTCTTCCGGAAGGAGAAATAACTAGAGCTCAATTTTATTCATCAGACTTAAACTTATAACTTTAATTTTTGAAACTGAATATGTCTAAACGGTGCGCAATTAAAAAAAATTAGGAGAGTTGTAAGTACGCACGTACGTAAACAAATTTGCGTAAGATCATGTGTGTAAGATTAAAGATTTTGGGCATATCTTCTTTCCTACAGAGCAGCTGCAACAAAATATGGATTTTATTACGAATGATCGATTTTTTCCATTAAATTTTACAAAGTTTTTTTTTTTACTTTTTACAAAGTGCAGTAACCGCAAAAGCTGAAACTTAATATTCATGCATTTGACGAGGAATAATAAAACGTGGCGTGCAATTAGTATTCACGATGTTTATACATCAACTCGAATGTCAGCGAATAAATCGGATATCACGGAATACTGCATCCGCTCCAAATTCCATTGAGATACTGTTTCCCATTACCGAAACACGCAGATGAGTTTCTCACTTACTTAGTGCATTCCTCCGTCTTAGCTCACAACTTCATCTGCTCAAGGCAAAACTCACCTGCAATTAGAAAAAAATACACAGCATAAGGAGAGTTTCACACAAAACTAGACAAATACATAGCAATATAAAGTTGAGAATCACCCTTGTGATATTTTAGGTACTTAAAGGTACGTAAGGACGACGTTGGATTAGTATCCAGGTCGAGTTTATTTAATTTATCCAAACACCCTAAATATGAATTAATCCAAAAGACAAGAGAATAGAAATATCGAATAATAGTACCAGATGTTACTCTACATGCTTATAAGTGCTTCTTGTTGTCAATGAGACTGAGGATGGACATATTTGATTTATGGATAGAAAAGGAGCGTATGAATTGATGCATAAATGAGTATGTAATAATATAGGGGTAGACAAGGGTTATAAATTTAGGCATAGCCAAATTAAGCATAAGTAATGTTAGTATAAAGAGGACCTTAGCTTCCTTAACAATAAACAAACTCAATGTAATAGTGAAAAAAATCATAGTATATTGACAAAGCTAAACATACGTTATGCTGAAACTGAACACAATACTTTACGTCATAACTCAATGTCTTAGTGAAAGATGAAAAATACTGCTAAATATATCAACGTGAAAAATAGGAAACTCAATAATTTTGTAGTAGTTGTATTGTTAATCTTTTAGATTTTCCTCAATAGGAAATTTTCGGAAAAATTAGGACTTAATTTTTCAAAACATGCCCAAACTATCTCCAGTGAGTCTCCATGCATCAATCTTTTTGATCGCTTGGAGGCAATCAGGAAAAACGGAGTGGCACGGCGTGTATCCACCACGAAATAAAACTACGACAGCCAAAGGCTACTTAAATGAGCTGCTCTTTCGCCGGTATGCTCTACGGAAAAAGACGAGTATAACCTGACATTGCTCTTCTGAGCCACTGCCTCAACGGGTCTGAGGCAAAACCCTTCTCATGACTGACCTCAAAGGAGAGGATTCGACCAACAAGCTTTTTATCCCTTTTCGGGTGACTAAATGGCTTTGATTCAATGCAATGGCTCGGCTAAAGGACTCGTTTGATAAGCGGCGCTGTCTTCGGGCGATACGTAGCTTCATTGAGATGTACGCAACTCTCCTTTGGGGCTTACTTGGATTGATTCCGGGGAACAAAGCTGCAAGTGCCTTATCCATATCAGAACGGAGGGAAAAATAACATACTTAATCTAAGAATATCCCTTCACTTTCAAGAAACAATATTTAAAAACGCGCTCCACAGTATGATACTGTAATTCTTTCTTAGCCATTGCTTAGTTTTCAATCGGAAACATACGAATAATGGCCTATAAATGACCTATATTTTAAAGATAAATTGCTTCCAATGCCTTCCTATATTTATTTCCTAAGCTTCTCCCTAAATTTAATTCCTAAAATTAACAAATAATTAGAAGTAAATTGCAAACTTATACAGAAATAGAAGCCAACTCTGTCTCCGTTTATTTTATATTTACCTAATAAATGTTAGGCATGTGAAAAATTCTATTATTAAAAAATTAACAACACAATAATTAAAATCGATAGAGGAAGCCTTTACACAAATATAAATTATCACAATAATTAATATTAACACAGTAATTAATTTTAACACAATAATTAATTTTACAGTGAGGAATTAATTATAAAGAATAGCACGAAGATCTGAGCCAACCCAACCCAAAAATCTGAAATACATATCTCTGGATTCTGTTGAGAATATTTTAAATGACTCGTTATAGCTTTTAAATTTGGGAAAGTTCTTTGTTCTTCAATCGGTGCGTAAACACATTCCTTCAAAACAAAGCCGCAGATATCATTCTAATGAATTGCATTCTTTTTTTATGAGTTGCTAATTTAAATGTAATTCTTATTACTATTTGATTGGCAAAACAATCAATTAGGTGAGTAAAAATCTTTCTTTGGTTATAAAATAAACAATTCCAGTAATTTATTTTACCAGAGATGATGTCTTTCGTGGCGCTACGTAACCAAAAACTCGAGGGTTTTTCTCCAAAATCTGTCTGGAGAGATTGAAGACTTTCTTTGGCGGTCGCTGGAAAGTCAAGGGCCATCAAAGAGTCAAGTGCAATCAAGTAGTATCGAGTAAACAACCCCGCCAAAATTAATTTCATTACCTATACCTGGAAATATCGACGTAAGCGAGTAATCGCATCCCTTTAATACGTGCTCCTCAAAAATAACTCTTGGACGTGTGAGAGGGCTTGAGAAGTTATAGTAAGCGTATTGCCTTCGATCGGAAGTTCGCAGAGTGATCGGCAATCTCACCTTTTGAGTTTCAAAGGCGTCTAATTGGAAACCGACCGACTGGAAAACCGATCTCAGGAATGCTTCGAATCGAGTATCAATCAAACGGCTCGCGTTATGGCGATGGGAGTTGAACTTCCGTTTGAGATTCTCTCGGAGAAATGGATTTAAACTGTTCCACCGATACAGCTACATAAATATTTATCTCGATACCGCGGATTAATTTACTCAAGATTTAAGCAAATCTTTATGAAAAATAAATTAACTTCGTGGTAAAATAAGTCAACATTCTCAAAAAGGGTTTTCAGTGTGAATATTTAGTAATATTAAAACCTAATGTTGAATGATATTTGTGTAAAAATATTCTTTAACTCTCTATAGTTTAGTTTGGTAAATTTTTCATATTCTGAGGAAAATGATGTTTAGAAAATTCAGACGTTTCGAAAAGCTAAGTATTTAATGGCTGAATTCACCGGACATATTGAAAAGGATGTATATTTGAAACTGAATAAAACACCTTTATATGTATCGTATACAGGTACGGATCTAGAAAAAAATTTTGGGGGGGGGGTCCGATCGAAAAATTTAAAAATAGAAGATATTTCGGCTTTCACAAAACGTGACGTTAAAATTGTGTTAGACAAACTCGATTTTTTTCGCTAGTGATTGCTTATTAAATTGTGTTTTATTTGCGTTATTCGAGTTTCATTTTCGAAAAATAGGCACAAGTGATATTTCGGGGGGGGGGGGGTCCGGACCCCCAGGACCACCCCCCTGGATCCGTCCCTGATCGTATATATAGATATCACTTCTAAATATATGAAAGCATTTCTTAAATAGTTCCACAACTTAATTCTAATTGGGTGAATGACTGAGACCCAGTCATTTTCTCATCACCTGATGCAGATCCACATAGTTAAAACTTACTGTATTGATTGTATTTATAATTTTCTACTACAAAGCTAGTATTTTATAACTATTTTAATCAATGGGCCTTACCAAATTTGTGTGTTACATTTACAATTTATCCTCGATTATCAAATTTAACAATAATAAACTGAACATGACCTTATTTCGTTCTATTCACCTGGAAGGGCCATTTGTTCATAATTATTAACCACTGAATACGTACCCACATCTCAAACTCAAATTATTAACTGCATCATGAGATAAAATATCGAATCATCAAAAAATAAACAACTACTTTAATAAGATATATACTTATACTATAAATGACTATTCTCGAATAAAGAATATTAATTCCCAAAAATATTATTTAGAATTTAATCCAAGTTCAGTAACCATTCAGCTTCAAAACTTTACTTAAGAACACATATTTTAGGGAAACGGAATCCCACTTACCCTTGCTGAAACGCTGTTGGGTTGAATAAAAGCATCGATAGTATTTCCCCCCACTGTATCAAACGTGAAAGCTTTTGGCTTGAGAAGACTATTGATAGATGATCTCGGAAAGGGATCTTTCAGTCTTTTTGTGGAACATATTTACATCTCAGCGCCCCGTCAACTTCTTCCCGGAGAGAGGACATAACTCTCTCGGATAGATGAGAACTGTGCGGGGGAATCTGATTGACAGCTGAGGGAGCTAATGCCTTGAAAGGGACCGGGGCCTATGATTGGACGGCTTAACGAGACGGCGGGCATTTTTCTCTTGTCGGGGCTTAAGTGTAAAATGTCAGGGTCGTAAGGGTCTAAATCAACGGGGCCCCAATCCATCTTGGATAATTGAACCGTTTATTCGACAAGGGTTCCGCATGTTCCTGCCCCTCGTTCGCAGCCTTACATCGCCCCGAGAAAATCCGGGAAACCGGATAATTAGAGTCAATGCCCGTCAGTTGAAGCGGAGTTGTACCGTTCATTTATAAAGCACAAACTATTTTTAAATATTTGCCCGAATACACTCATAAATTAAAACCAGGCCGTTATTCCAGCTTCCTAGAGTATTACAGAATTAATTTAAAAGTTCTATATCATCTCGTAAAGTACATTATGGAATCCCCACTCATTTATAATCTTTTACATTCATATCATATTCGATTCTAAATTTTACGTCTCGTATACACCCAATGCTCATTTCGGGATAAAATTTTAAAACCTCAAATATTGAATTACATGTATTCTGTAATTGATTTGCTGTGATAAAGGGGAAAATAACTCTAAAAGTTTATAACAAATGAACGGTTGCTACATTAGATTCATTAAATTTAATTTCAAAGTCTAATGCTGAAGAGTTATTTCCAAGTAGTTTTTCAACTTTTTCAAAGCGCAATCCTTGATAGCTGGAAAATGTAAAGTAATATTTCGAAATTTAATTGTTATCATTTTAATTTGCAGCATGGACATTCTAAGAGTATATCTCAAGCTCTATAAGACATGTAGAAAGTCTCAGAGTAATAAGACTTTCCATGAAATAGATTCACAAGATGAAAATCTGTTAGAATACATTAATGAATATTTATTACATGCACTAGATTCATACAAAAACAATGAAGTTTTTCAGGAAAAGCGGAAGTGAATATCTCCTCTCCACTTGATGGATGGTCATTGATCGTCAACAGTTCATCACAAAATCTGGGAGGAAAAAGATATTACTCAGACCAATATTTCTGGAAACAAAGGAAAGTGAAAGAGTAAATAAAACAACGAATGGTACAAAAATAGAAAGGGGTGTATGAGATGGAGTGAAAACTAATACAGAGTGGAACAGTGCAACAGAAAAGAGACCAAACAGAATGTAAACTCTTCCAAACCAAACACAGATATTTTTATAAAAAGAAAATCGGGTGAATTTAAAAGCCGATAAAAGCCCACAGAGAAACGCCTAAAGGAACAGCAGAGAACATGTAATGACAAGAATACTAAAATACAAACATGTACTATAGAATATATCAGCTTGGAAAACCTCATATTAATTGGATAGCATTGCAAAAATTAAAGGCAAGGATGGATGCAATTTTTCAATTTCATTAGATAACTTGAATTCGTTTAACATTAAACAAAGTATAGTTAGTTCAATGACGGGTCTCTCTGGGGTCCTAATATCTTGTAATGCCAGAAGAAAAGTACGTTTCCGGAAAATAATAATTCAAATCCAATTCATACTGTAATTTGACGAAGATTTCCCAGAGAAGCACTAGTGTGAGCGGCAGGGCAAAATCGCCGATGCGTGTAATTAATCATTCCGCGAAAGTACGAGGTTTTCGTCACTACGAAATGAGCAATCTCGAACCATTTTGGAGATGAGACCGCTCATCAAATTCCATTAAGCAGTCACGTGATACAAAGACATCCAGCCAATATTCTCTCCGTAATTTTCTTTTTAACCGCGAATTAGTACCAAATGTCGTTAATATAAGAATGCTGGGTGTTGATAACTCGAGGGCCCAAAATGGCGTCCGGAATGTAAAAGGGCCTTTAGAGCGCCTCTTGGTGGACTTGTTTCCGTTTCCCAGAGCCATAATTGAAGAAAAACACTCTTTTCTAGACCGCAGAGGGATATTTCCTCATAAAAATACCTCTCCCATCTCATTCATTTGTTCGAGAGCTCCTTTTTTTACGTTTTCCCTCCATCTCCGCCGACCATTGGCCCTAAATGAACGATCAAACGGGAGGTGAATTCTTTGCTTGCATATCAACGATCGAGGCGAAATTACCAACTCTCAGCTGAGTGGAATACAGAAGTAAATCCATCCAATTTCGGGTTTTAGCCGAGAGGAAAATGCGGCCGTTGCTATTTCGAGAGCTGAAGCGTAAATCCGACATCCATAAAATAATACCCGAAGAGGATATTTGTTACTTTCCAACTACAAAGGAGCGTTCCCTTTTCAACCACCGCGAAAAGATTAGTAGCGGAGGGTTTGGTGTTCACTTTTAAATCTAAACTGAAAATGAAAACTAGATAAAATTTCAATTATAATTAAATCCTGAATTTCTTGCTATTCCTAATAAAAAGGAAGGATTAGAGGATAGAAAAAATACATTCCTTTTCCAATTATAGCGTCTGCCTTCTACCTCGGTGGCAATAATTTCATTTTCTATCTATTTCAATAAATAATGTTAATCTAAGTCTAAGAGAAGTGTAAGTTGGCTGTCTATAAAATGACTTCAATTTCTCAAACGTATACAAAAACTTTGCATGAAAAATTAATGACTAATGAGAAAATCAATTACTGATCAAATATAGCAATACCTTTAAAAACCAGAAGAAAATACATCTTATACGCAGCGTTGCTTTATTTATCAATGAATGGCGATAAAATATATCACAATAATTCTCATCAATCTCCCAAAATTCCGGTGTAAACATATTTAATATCTTATACCAAAATTTCCAGCGTGCTTCCTTCGCATTGGTATATTTATTTGAACTACTAAACATCCTATAGTTTGGTTGATATATATCTTGCCGTTCACTATTACTTCCACAAAAATCTTTGCAAACATTGTTGCGCCAAAATATCTTCCATCTATTATACAAAAGTGAGATTTAAGAATAATTACTCCGAAATTAATTCAAAACACAGCTTTATATCGTTCGTTAATAAGCATATTTCAATAAAATAAATGACAATTTACTTAACTACTTGCAATATTTACATTGCACCTCCCTTTTCAACACTAATATTTAATAATTTCCAGTAATTAAAGTATAAGTAACCTCATCATTCCACCTCAAATTATTCGGTTTGAGAATTCTTTATATAAAAGTAGCCATTTAGCAGAGTATCTCACTGAAAAAGTTCGAAAATATGTGATTTTCTACGAATCGGTATTCGTAGAAATTTAATCAACTGCGGGCAATTTGATCAAATTTCAATTTCATCACTCCCAGACCAATCTAAAACTTTCTAGATTAAAAAATTATGATAATGCCTCGTTCTCCAAGAGAAATTACGTCTCCGAGTTTCCTGGCTACTTCCTCTGCGATTTTTCTCCTGAAATATCACAACTTTAATACGAAGTACAGTGGTACTGCACACAGAATTCTACATGACTAATCTCGAGGAGACCTTTCTGGACCGATTGCATTCCTCCCAGTACTCCTGGGAACGTGACCCGATGACCTTTTACCCCAGCTACGGCTCCGGACTTCAAATAAGCAACCCAACAAGAAGAATTCCTCGGAAACGAAGATATGCTCGGAAAGGCAGCTTTAAGGAGAAAGTCTGCGAAAGAGGGTTCCTCTCGTAAATTCTATTTATCGGAAAGGCATCGAGCCGCACTTTCGCTAACGACGCTTCGGCTGTAAACCGCACCGACCATCATCTTTCAATCCAACGGCCCATCAAGTTTCGCGGCGGCCGACAATGAAGAAGCCGCCTTTAAAGTTTCACGGACTTATGTTCAGACGATTAGGTTATGAGTGGATGTAAGTTCCACTCGTGACTGGAGTTCTTTTAAGGACCGGGAGGTGTTGAATAAGGCTCATAAAAACCCCATCTTTAATGAAAGAGGTGACCTGGAGTAGCTTCCCCTCGACGAGTCTTGGAAAGTTGAATTCATCTTCTGAAACAGACTTCGTGGGGTCTCTAATTCAAAAGCTTTAAGAAGAGCGAGTAACCAGTTGGGAAATAAAATAAAATGCCGCAATATTCAACTCTTAGGTGAATTCAAGATGCAAAAATAAGATTTTGCGATATGCGAAAGAAACTATATTAATCTATTGCTACAACCTTTTGCACAACCACAAACAGTTTTAAGAGGACACATTAGGATATTACACATATCCTAGACATAAACTATTAACGTAGAAATGTTTGTTTCAATGTATTCACATGACAGTCAGGTTTTCCTCTAAAGATGAATTCTTTATGTAGTCACTAAGGTAAAAACATAAGCAGATAGCCGAAACTTTTGTAATCAATCAGATGGATTTGCACTAAAATCGGTAGTCTAAATAACATAGTGAGGAAATAACTAAGTTTGTTTATTTATTTTCTAAATCGTTTGGATGAAAGTGATTCATTCCACTGATATTTCTACGGGGTACTAGTGTATTTCTTTCCTTCTAAATGCGCAAATCAGCTCTATTCATTTTTCAGATATATTCCTGCAAATTCTATTTTAATAAAAATAGACAATTTGTACGTATAATTAATAGTTTGAAGAGAATCGGCTGTGGAGAGTTTGCTACAAGGGAAAATAAATCCTTAACTTTTCATATCAAAGAAAGTACGATCATAAGATAATAATAATAATCATCAAATAATTACAAGATTTTCTAATGGGATAAGTAATATAATCCATTTGGCTACGGAAGTTTAGATTTCTCTTTATTGCCTTGATGAGGTGTAAAATTCTTTGGTGGTTGGATAGTAATCACAAATGAAAACGAATACAGACTATTCAATTTTATGTAGATTAAGTATTTTGCAATCTTGTTCAAATGAAATCACTTCTATCAAACATAGGATGAGTCCTGTTATAGGACGTACGAGTTAATATTTTATCTCATTTAGATAAATATTTTTCATAAGAGAATTCATAAGAGTTAGAGTGAATGATTTATTTTTCTCACCTAAAATAAGGAACTGTAAGATGCAAGGTCCCAGATGCGCGATGTAGAAGTTACTCCTACTGGAGATAGGAGATACAGAATAATCAATAACCGCAAGGCGATAGCAATATTTAAGCGTTTGTATGTTTTCTTGAAGCGAAACCTTCCTATCTTACTCCCCATTCATGTGCCACTAGACCCGGCAATGGAATCGATATCTCGGAATCAAGCGGACATAAAAACCAACGCGGACCCAGAAGTTCATAGAAATAAGTGACCTTGGAAGGGGAAGCAATACGAGAGATTAGAGGCGTCGATGGCGAGAGTTGAGGAAGTGAAAGTCTGTGAGATTGGACACCAGAAAGGGTTGCTCCGGAGATAAGGCGCCGGTATTAAGGTCATCTTATACGCACACGAGCGCCATCTTCCCCTCTGACCAACATTAACGGCCGACGAGTCCTCTTTAATCCACGCCCATCATTCCTAGCCTTCCCAGGTCCACCAATAATCCCACCCTAACAATTTAATATCAGAGGGCGCCCTTAATCGTCCCCTTCTTGCACACGTCTTTCGATCGCATTCTCCTTCCTCATAACGTTCCTTTGACCCATATTCCGCCACCATTATCTTTGTAACGTGCTCTTATGTCTTAATTACCACCCACTATACAGTCTTGCCGCAATATATCCCCTAAATTCTCCTCTGCCTTTTGCTCTTCCCATCTGCCGCTTGCTCTCCATCTTACATCCCTCAAAAGCATCCCTTTCATGTTCCCAAGTTTCCTTCATCCTCTACATTTAGGTGGTCGAGGTAGCAGAATTTTACACTCCCTCACTTAACGCATGCCTTACCAAACTTCTGCTTTTCTTTCCGCATTAACGATACGCTGTAACGCGAAAGGAGCCGGTAGTTTATGAATATAGGCAGTGGCTTTGATTAAAAAGCTCAGAAACATTAATTATGCCTACAAACGTTTTCATAATCTAGAAAAAATCAATAATCGTGGCATTATGAGCATAACTAAATCTTACTTGGACCTTTTCGTGTCACAGATTCAAGTGGAATTTCAGGAGAATCCAAAAACTTCAGAATCGATTTCATTTTAATACCAACCAACTGCTAAAAACACAGTGCTTTCCCATGAGAGCTATATCTCCTTTCTCTGTTCACATTCATACCTATGAATTCATTTATTTGTTTATTTATTTCCAAATGCCCCCTCAGACATCAATATGCGGAACCAGTGCAGTGGTAGGCTTCAAACAATAACAAAGGACAAACACACAAACAACCATTCCCTAACCGGAAAATTCCGATTATCCGGGATTCGAACCCGGGACCGTGAGGTTGGAGCGTTAACGCGCTAGCACGCTAACCACTCCGCCACTACGGCTAGTAAATTAATTAACTTCCATTGTATTAATTTTGAAGCCATTAAATTTAAAAGTATATCATAAAGGAAGAGAGCAAAAGTAGCCAATCAAGACGAAAAGCTGTAACCTGATATGTTTGAGATCTTATACTGTTGGTACTACGAATCTTTGTCTCATTAAACAGTTAAATTTTAATATCCCTCTTTAGTCCAAATTAATCTATTATTTAACAGTAAGCATACAATTTAGGTGAGGTTAGACTGATATTTACTTGCAGCCTTCGCGATTGTCGTTCAGTATCCCTCTTTCATATCTACCCTCTACAACAGTCACTTTAGTCGGCTCTCTCTCCTTACACCGTTTCCTTCTTTTCCATCGCACGTCTCTCATTTTATGTCTTTCTTCCCAGCGGTTTATTAGTCTTCCCTTCTGCTCCTCTTACAGCCATTACTATCGTGAATTTTCATAACTGTACGCTTCTGTTTCTTTTTTCCCTTCGGTAAGTTCTTATACTTTTGGCCCTAAGATACTTAATAAGTAGCGAACCGATATTTAGGGAATCTCCGATTCCCTTTCCCTTATACAGTAGTGTTTTATAAGCATATTTATGCAATATACAGGAAGTTTTTGATAAAAAAACACAAATACGGTTTCCTAGCCAATAGTAAAAGTTGGCATTAAATGTTTCATTGAATAAAGGTAGTTATTTTTTCGTCCAAAACCATTCAGTTTAGTTTTTATTTCAAATTCATGAAGCCAATTCAACATTTAGGGTTTGACAATTATTAAGTACATAAGAGTTTTCAAATTAAAATTAAAGAGAATATACTCGTCAAACAAAGTATTTTTCGTAATATATAACAGGGTGATATTACTGGTATACCTTATGGCATGGCATTCAATTTCTATTCAATTCAACTCATATTCAACATGGTATTCAAATTCTAAGAAATATATATATAATTTTATTTTCGAGAACCTGTTAAAAACGACTGTTATACATTATATCCTACACATTAAATTGTTTAAGTAAACTAAGAAAAATTTAAATAATTCATCCACCCACGGTTTTACCTGCTAATTCAAGATAGCTATGGAAAGAAAGGGTTCATGTGTTTCGAATATAGGAACAGTTAATTTTAAAGTGAAAATACTATAATATGCTTAAGATGCTGTTCGGCATATACGCAGGAACTAATGGAAAGAGCTTTAAACATCCTCATTTATCAAATCGATTCTCTCAATCCAATTTCTCGTATCTTCTGCCACAGTTCCCCGTTCCCATTTCCATTTGGCCTTCCGTTTCTTCGGATCCCAGCCGCAACTGCCGCACCACAATCACCGTGGAAACAGCAACTACGTGATTACAGTCCGTGCAAAACCGTGATCGAATGGTTATCTCCACCACCGGAGTCCTTTTTAAAATGCCTCTCGAAATTCCGAAACGCAGTTCCTCACTTTGAAGGAAAGGAGCACGCTCCATTAACGCCTTTTCATTCCAAGACAATTTGTGGGGAAATTGGTGGTCCCGCATTAATGGTTCGTCGATGGCGTCTGGGTTCGGTGACCTCCTGATGAAGGCACCCATCATCTGATACGAGTCTCTAATTAAGAGGGGACACGGAGAAGTCGCGTAAGTGAAAAAACATAATGGAAAAGTGGAATCATCGGATCTCATTGCTGTGGATGCGTTTAAAGAGATACGAGTGAGGAAGATAGCATCTCTGGTATTCAATTTCGTGATTTAAGCTTCGTTCGATCTTGAAAAACTTTTGGAAAAGTGAAGTGAGAAAAGGGTTCATGTTTCTGCTAGATACAAACTCTTTAACCCATACGTATTCAATTTTTCTTATCGAAAACTAGACATGCGTTCTATATTCTTATTTAAAATTATAATAATCTTAGAATAATATTAGTATATTATATTATCCTTAACCATTTATCATTACTTTCATTTCCGTTACTAAAAGATCCAACTTAGTTATAAGATGATGATTTATAATGCCAATTAATGTTATAAGAAATTAAACTGAAGACGTATTTCTTATTCTTCGGTTTTAGCTGAAATTATTTAAATTCCTTAAAAAACGGAAAAAGATTCCTTAAAACATCAAATATGTCAAATATAGATTGCTTTTAGATAAGTTAGCAGCAAAAATATTAAATCTCCTTTGGCAACTTATATTTTACAAATGGAGCTCCCACCGGGAATCGAAACCGGGGCCGCTTTCATCAAAGCCCACTCAGCTATCAATGGCAACGTACGTTATTAGCGCATGCAAAATGAATCCTAAGAAATGTCCAACGCAACATTAATGTTATGGTATGCAACCAATAAATGTTAAGTTAATTAGATTTCTGTCAAATAAGCACGTATTACTTTAAAAACATCCTTGAGCTTGAGAAGCTAGTAGATGTAATACATCAATATATAAATGAATTTATTAAATTTCTGGAAAATTTTATAAAGTTAAACCATAAGAAATATTCTACACAGTTAATCCATTTGCCTATAGAAATTACTGCTGCTTGAGACCATTTACTTTAGAGTACTTCTATTACTCTGGGTAGTTATTTCAATATCAAATTCTCAATATACAGACATAATCTATGACAACCAATGACCCCTGGAAGGTAATAGGTATTCGAAAGTGATCTGAATCCAAGATAAAAGACAATGTGTAAGATATTCGTACATTTCTTACTTAGAGGCTACTCCAAAAGTGTAGCGTATCTTTACATTCAAAATGAGTATTGAAATAACATGTTCTAGGTAATCAGTGAAAGAACGTTGTTTTTAAAATGTTAGGAGAAAAAATGCGTAACTCATAGCTGTGGTGTAATCAATCCAGAGACGGGAGGATATTGTTTCCTTTCTGCATTCATTACGTTTGTATAGAAACAGAAGCCCTTTTGATTGCAAACTGATGAAGCTCTCCTTTGCTTAGAGTTATTGTGGCACTTCAATCACATTCAGCCGACGATTCATTCAAAGGACGAAACTGCTGCCGATTGTGATATTCATGTATCTGCTGGCATTCGCGTCACCCCATTCACTGATAATGATGCTGCACCTCCGTAACAAAGCCGCTTTCGTTTCCACTTCGTAAATTTTCAACGCGAATTTCGACATCACATTTTTCGCTACCCTGTAAACTAGACTCACTTTTTACAGCAAAGAGCAATTCAGAGGACGACTTTCCTTTGCTGTTATTTTCGTCCTTTGGAATATTATATTTCTGACGAATTCTATGGAACTTTCTATTTCTGGCTCCTTGTGAGACAATGAATTGTTTTCATCCGTACGCTCAGAGATACGTGCTGCTTTTGTGGGTAAATATTAGACTTTCTTTGAGTGAATTCTATTCTCTTACTCTTTTTTAGTGGTATTTATTACTGATTAAAAGCAATCCGGAACAGTTGCTTAAATGAATTAATGTATGATTCAAAATGGAAATGAATAAAAACATAGCATTCGAAATTATTAGACTTCAATTTGTATTAGCAAACCTATCACTCAATTACTCTTCTCCATTCTATTTAATTTGAACATAAACATGGACCAACTGAAGGATCGAAAGAATAAATCGCCTTTTCTGGTATATTGAAAAATTCTCAGCAAATATGCTCAGTAAAAGAGAACGTAGCCGATGAATCAACAAAATGAAATGATAATAATTAATGATCTGACTGAAGAGACCGGATGTAAACATTTCCAATTTCTGAGAACGCCGAGAAAGGGTAAATCAAGCATTTCCAAGAACTAAAAGAAACACCATCATGTATTTCCAGAAAAATTTGAAATTTATAAAAAATATCAGCTCATAACATAAATATCATAGTCTATATCCTCAATATTTTAGTGCTACCATCTTTATGTGTGTCAACAACAAGCAATGACCATTTCAGTTAGTTTAATCGAATACTTTATTGGAGTAAAACATATAAGATAAGAATCAAACTAGCTTTATTCCAAAAAGTGTACAATATGGAGTAAAGACATTATTTTTCAAATATTTTGTGTGCTAAGAAAAAGTTATACCAAGTGAAGGGCGAAAACGATTGAACTTTACAAAATAAATTGATATGTAAGCTGAGCATTATAGATTAATAAATGTGTAACAAACACATTAAAATATTTTGGATTATACTGGGCAAAATTAACATCATATTCGCCTCTGATGAGTTTCTAAAGGATATTTGAACAAAATCTAAAATAAGGCGATAATTCATCATTCTCCTTGAGGCTGCTAAAAATATTTACCTTACTTACGAGTCATATACTTAATTGCAAGACGAAACACATCATCAATATATAAATCACAACTTGGTACACCGATATATTTGTGAATTTGAAAGAAAGAGACATTTCGCACGCAAGCAGTACTTTCGGCTTTTAGCATGCTATAAATCCCATTTAAAAGCTTTTATGAATAAAGTTGATCATTACATTTTCTTTAAAATTATTATGCTTAAGTCTTCCTTCGTGGAAAACATACATCTTGAAATAAAAACGACTTTTTGCGTTCCAAAATTATCCTTCTTTCGTGATTAAATTTTGTTCATTGAAATAGTATTAAAAAATTTCTTTCTATGAATTGTTGACTAATTGATTGAATGGTATCTGAATTACCAATTATATTGTGGGTCAAATAAAGAGTGGACAGTTAAACCTAAGAGTTATACTCAGCAATACCGGGAGACTTTCACCCACCTTCTATATCGCAGACTTCTATGAAACAGGCAACTGCGGTCGATGTGAATTCACTAGAATTTAGGCACGAAAGTAAAGATCTTACAGGGGCGATAATTCAAGAATGCAATTGGGTGACTGAGAAAAACAGTAAGACAGCAAGTTACCTTTCCACGCCGCCAGAATCTACAACCGCAAGTTTCGATCTAATCCGAAATAAATGAGCCAATTTGCTCCGGTTTTCCGTATCCCGGGTCGTATCGGCGAAGGACGCAATTTCTGAGCTGCCACTATACTAAGCCTATAAAAGAGTATTGGCGAAGAAGTGAAAGTCATACGACTCCATGGTCGTCCATTGCGGCTAA
This sequence comes from Sympetrum striolatum, assembly GCA_947579665.1. Taxonomy (NCBI): domain Eukaryota; kingdom Metazoa; phylum Arthropoda; class Insecta; order Odonata; family Libellulidae; genus Sympetrum; species Sympetrum striolatum. The sequence continues at coordinate 54,489,857 of OX388348.1, read as the reverse complement.
AGTAGTCTATAAATTGAGCTAGTATTACTGATTTCATCTTCATTTTCAAATTTTTCTCTAATTATTCAAAGAAATTTGATATATTCGCAGAAAAATATATTTCTACATAATATAAATTGCTTATCAGTTTCCGTGACCAACTTTTGTATGTAGAATTCTTATGAGGAATAAAATGTCAGCTGCATTTTGGAGATTGAAAATTCACTGCTTTTCCATTTATATGTGTTTCATTTGCGGCAACGGCATTTTACTTACTGATCAAACGGGCTAAAAGCTTAATTTCGAACAGAGGAACATTCGAACGTTCTTTCCATTATATTTTTTCGATCTCAAAGGGAATGCAATTAATATCGTATTTCCTCCATAAAAAGAGGTACAGGGATTGAAATACAATTTTGAATCAATATCCGAATATTATTCGGAACAAATTACTTTTCGAGCCTTTCGGTAGCCGACGAAACCGTATGATTCCTACAAGCAATAAAACGAGTTCTGGCAAAAACATTCATTGAAGTCCGAATTAAATCTAAAATTACAAAAATTAAAGCACTTTGGAAGACGAGAGTTTTAGATGTGTCATATACTAAACCAAGGAACAGATGGAAATTATTTTCCGGAGCATCTCGTCCTTTTATTCAGTATGGAATGCAATAGGAACACCACGATTAAGGCATATGATTAACAAAGGCTGTCTAAGAACTTAATGTCTATTAACTGCTGTGATAAGGATTACGGCACTGTATTATTTCATTCTAATGTATTAAAATTCTCCTTAAGATCACAATTTATTTAACATCGAAGGTGCTAGCAATGGATTAAGTGTCCTAACGAAATGAAGATCTTTCAGCAATTCTTTCTTCATCTGTTTTAGAGTCGACGCAGGCGGTGCTCATTTATCTATTCGACCGCACTTCTCCTTAACGTAATTAAGTTGCGCTTTAATTCTACGGACTATCCCTTTGAGAACTATGGTAAGTCAATCTCTCATTTCTGCTAGCTTCCTGGAATAGACTGAAGCAGGAAGTTCACTCTAGAATGTCATCGAAATTCTAATATCGAAACGTTTATTTGTTAACTCTTCACCCTGCTGTACTATATTAAAGAACCCTGAAAAATCTTGGGTGACCAGGCATGGCGTTTTTTATTTATAAAAAATTTTAAAAGTAGTATTTATATAGTATTTATATGATTATGAAGATCAATGTACTTGAAGAAAGATCTGCTGTTTTCCCTGTGAATTGTGACTAAGTCATCAATGAACTTGTTAGCTTCTGTAGTTGTTATGCATCGATTGATCATTGTGATTTGCATTGTTTATAGATTGTATTATTTATAGATTCCATTTTATTCAACCGTACTTCGTGGAGTAACATTTTAAACGCGAAAAACCGAACTTCGTTAATATCAACGATAAAGGAATTTATTTTTCGGCCTTTTTCAGCTCAGGGGCTACAAATCCCTTAGAGTGGAAATTTGCAAAGTTCTTTTTCTTTCCGTTATGTATTTAGTATATTAGGTGATTAACTGCCACCAGAATGTGCCTAACTGTGAATGAGTCCGTAAATAAATAACTATGCTCGTAGGTTCTAATTATTGCATCGATTGGTTTTGAGCATGGAGACAGATCGATTTGGGGATTGAAACTGTCAGAAGCCGTTTAAAACTGCGACTCGTCGATAAGCAAATGAGGGATCGGCGTTTCTTGTCATGATTGCGCCATTCACATAATCCGATAACAGTTGAGGCGTAATCTGGTTGTGCATCACAAGTGAATTGAAGTGCTCCTCCAATGCACTCCGCTCAAAACACGGGGGCGGATATGACGTAAAGATACCATTCGATATGAACAAGTCAAAGGCTTGTCGTTGATTCGCCGTTTAACCTGCGATTTCATCTCTTCAACAGCTGTTCAAAACTCCGGCTTACGCCAATGGCCTTTCTGCTCCCCGACAGATAACTCAATTGCTCTTTATCTTCACGGTTGCCCTTATAGACGTATATAACTCTGAAAGAGTTTAACATATTTCATACCACTTGCGCACGAAATAGAATGTTTATAAAATAATCACTGCAAATGCACTAAAATACGAGACATATTCTGCAGCAAATTTTAACGACATAATTAGGAAAAAATATCATTACAGAGGAATTGACTGTATGGTAGGAGGTCTTAGTAGTATTACCTTAAAAATTAAATTGAAAGATATTGGAACAATGTATTACGATATCCATTGGATTGAATAATAAGCTAGGATAATTTTCATTGACCTTAAAACTTTAATGATTATATCAACGGTTACATTTAAAATAACTTTAGACCGAGGAGAGAAATGTGTTTAATAAGCAATAAAGAAATCTAACCCAAAACTTTAAAATAACTGTCAAAAATTGCCAATTTTGATTAATTGATAATGAATCATATGCGAAAAATTAAACGCAATAAAATGATCGAATTCAGTGAGCGTGGAGGAACAATCAGAAAGAGTGCGTATGGATATCCAATCGTGAATGTAAACGAAATTCAGAAAAAAAATAAATGCCTTTCATATGCTAAAATAATTGATCCCAAGGATAAATAAATCGTAAAAACATAAAAAACGGTCGTTATGACAACGTACGTTTACGACAACTCCAATTTATGCATAAATCCATATTTTGATGAACAAAATGAGTAGAAGTAAGTAGACTACGAACAAAATTAGAAAATTATTTTTTCAGAGCTGTTATAAGCTTAAAATCTCCCATACAGTATTTTTACTCACTGATTAAAAGTTATCAGAGAACTAATGAATTTCTACGTCTAAAGAAATTTGCATGGCATTAGTAGTATTCATTACATATTGTTCTGTAAATGCTTTAAACTTTCTTCACTTACTATTCGAAAAGTTAAGTGCACGAAATTCATTTTTCACTTTTTAAAATTATTATGAGAGAGTCAATAAGCTCAAAACTATACTAATAAGTGAGCAAGTACTAAGAACCCATACCAGTTCCTATGATGAATAAATACGTAGTACGGGGTATGACTGTGAGGAGTAAACGTTACCATTTTTACAACTTTATTAGGTAAAGTAAGGTGCTGGAGGAATAGAATATAATGTCTTAAATCAGCCTAAATTAAATGAAATAATAACGAAAAACTATTAGGGCTTAAAAACTAGTATTTTAAAAATCTATATACTAACTACTATACGTAGTATATATACGTAGACTGGGAGAAATATATCCCAAAATTAATTGCGGAATTGGAAAAAAGAAATCCGAGAAATGTCCTCCATAACTGTCTCCAGCGTAATGACAATTTTCTTTTGGTTCCCTTTTTGCGCTGCAAATGGATTCTTCTCAATTATATTCAATACGTCTGCGATTCGGATTGATATTAAACGATCCTAACGACGCCCATCGGATATTCTGATCGAATTTAATGAATTACGTAATTCCGACCAAATCACTTTTTTCCCTTCGCTGCAGTGAGACGATATTTCGAATCTCTAAAACGAAGCGAAAAAAATGAAATAACCGCCGTGAAAATGGCGAGCATAAATGCAGCCTCGTTGCCAGGCAACGCCGCAATAAAATCCGAATAATCACATCACCTCTGACGCGGATATAAAAAAAGATAATAAAAATCGCGATAGGATTTCGCATATCCGCGGAAACTCTTCCATGGTCGTATTTTTGCTGGCAAATTGACGATTATTAATTACATATATATATGGAGAGGGATTTCGCTCCGAGAGCGGATGTTTTTCAATTGCGGATTCTCGCAATCGCCCATTGGATTATTATAAATATTATTTAGGAATGAGATAGAGGGAATAAAAATAATATTTACGTATGGCTTCAATAAATTGAATATCCGCCGACTTGGGTTTTATGCGAATAAATAATAATAATAATAAATCGTCTTTATTTGGGCGAGATTGAGACTTAAAAGTCTCTTCTTCCATCTAATCCATAATGAGTACTAAATTAACGACAGAACCTTTTCTCTACACAAAACGAATTCTTCTTCATCTTGTGCGTAGTAGAATGCTCCGTAATATGAAATGAGCGATTTGGTTCTATGAATATATGTTTACCAATTTATAAAGGATCCTCTGGAGTGATCGCTGCTAAATTGTGCTACTGATCTCACATCTCGAATTAGTTTCATTGTAAATACGCTGCCACAAACACTTATGTCACAGAATGTATATATATAATGGTAAATAGGATGGGTTTGGTTCGTTTGGAGTATGACGTAGTTCAATCAAGCTGTCGGTCAATCGAGAGGTCGTTAAATGGAGGTTTACAACATTTATAACTTTCTTCGTTCCTTTCTCTTCTACAAATCCAAACCATTTTAACAAGTTAGAACCATCGATAAAAAATATTTCGAGTGATACATCTATTCTTCAATCAAGAAAACCGCAAGGTTAAACATGTAACGAGTTAGATATCTTTCGTTATTTATTCCCTAACCCTTCCTGAAATTTCAAGGATTTCCGAACACAGTCTAGCTCTGATGTCACAGTAGTTTGCATTTAAGCATTTTATACGAATTATTCAACTTTGATTAACTCATATTCCGTTGCATTTATTTAAACTTTAACTTTAATATAAATTTATATATTCTAATTCTAATTTTGAAGGTGGAAATATTATATCTAGTTCGAAAACTATGCACCTCTTTTGCTATTTTTCTTTCAAACCCCAAATCAGGATAGAATACACCTTCAGAGGGGAACGCAAACGTATTTTACATATTACTAGCACTTCTAGTATACATTTTTTTGCATATCCCCGCAGATCAAAGTGTGCTATTGAATATATGCTTCTCAAATCAAATAAAAAACTCAGTAAAATCATTACCTCCCATTTTCTCCTTTATATTTCTATCTACTATTTATCACGGTAGTGCTTCGTAGTACGCCGTGTGTGATCGATCCGATTCATTACACGAATTAAGTTTACTTTGAATGAAGTGCCATTATGAGCTGAAATCGTTGTTTATTTGCAAATATAAATGAAAATCCGATATTTAAAATACATAAATTCAATTGTATTAAAGAAACGCTTGCACAGAATTTGGTTATTTGCGTTTTAAAAATTAGATTTTATTCGTTTATCTCTATAATTACCCCAATCACCAATTACCCTGTAAATACACAAGCAGATTTTATTAAATTACCCTTAAATACCAGTGTTTTAGTACTCTCATAATTGATTTTTAAAAAGTACCTAATTGTTCGTTTCCATTGATGTATAATGTCCGTATGAAAGCAGACCGTTTCCCCAAAATTTGAATTGGTATCATCATATCTACGTCACTATACCTATCATTCGGAATGTTCTATGACATTATTTTTCCATTATAAACTATCGAAGCAAAGTGCTTGGATATATGTACTGAAGGAGGCCGCTAAATTTATGGTAATTTTAAAAAGTAAATGTAAAATGCGCACTTCTAGGTAAACTTTATTCATATATCATTATTAGCTAATAAGTAATATCTAAAGGTAATAAACCAATCAAAAATGTCTTAAAACTGTCAAAAACTCTTATAGCATGGAGATCTTGTGTTTTATTCTGACTTGTTTTCAAACCTTTAATTCCCTAGTAGTAGTAGAGTATTAAATGTGCTTCGACGGCTCAGGTCATTTCGCACATTGGCTCCCACCGACAATGGGGAATCGTCGCCATCATCGACTTGATGATTCGCTGAAACTAGTCGTGAATTTTATTGTTATTTGTTTTTAATAAACCTGTTAATGTGGAAAAGTACAACGGTTCTCTTCATTTCATCATGACGTATTTATACAAAATATCGCCAGCAACTGTGAATCTCATTGTTTATCCCTCCAACTACCTTAATTATCTCCTCCGAAACATTTCGATACAAACATTGGTCTATAGAACATCCTGCTCAGGTGCCTTCACTTAACTTGAATATAGAAATCATTCGTCAAACGCTGATCTCATTCAGGTCATGCGATGACAATATATACACCCCTCTTAAAAGGTGGATGACTTCCTCGCTCATCTCCGGCCCTCGACACACCAATTTTAGACTCCTAATCTGAATGCGGTTCTAATCCATCGAATGACCCCGTCCGAGGGCGATGATCGCATCTATCTCCGATGTCATAATTCGCCTCTTTATCTCTCCCCTTTTACAACGCCCCCTGCTTTCCCTTTCGCTCCACATGGCCCCCTTTCTTTCCAAAGGCAACCATTTTTCCACAGGGAAACCTGGAGGAAAAGAATGGTCTTCCCATGGAGTCTTCCCGCCATTCCAGCGTCACCTCTTTTCCTACGGGAACATAGGATGGGGACGAATGCAAAACCTTATGGATGATCAATACTCGGGTCAGGAGGCGGGGGGAGGCCGAGGAGGAAGTGGAGGGGAGGGACCAAGGAGGGGAAATTGTAATCTTCGACAGGAAAAAGATTCCAAGTAGCGCAATCGAAACCCATCCCACCAACAGGGACACCGCTGGAGAGAATGAGATGTTAATTATTCTGGTGATGGGGAATTTTTCGGAAGCGTCCCACATACTTCAACGACAGCCATGATTACCCTAACTTACGCCGTCATGGCACGGAATTAGCATGCACTAGCAACTGAGGCTGATGATAGGTAACAATTACAACGGTCAAAGTGCCTACTGTCTAATGAACTTCAATCACTAATTTCCCTATCAGATAGATTCCATTGGTTTATCTTTGCATTGATAAATAAACAGACAAAACTTATGATCCTTTCCAAGCTAAACTCATGGATGCATTATAAAATGGCATGAAGTGACTTAGGACGATGCGACGTGCATTTAAATGAATGCCTAAATAATAAACGGAAAATGAATACGGGTTTATATTGTTCACATATGGGATGAAACCTGGACATTCAAAAAAAAAAATCTGATGTGGCCAGCACATGACTTTCTCCATATATATAAGATGTAAATATTTATCTACCGCAGTAATTTCGAACTCTATATTCCATCTAAACTTGGAATATGAGTGATTAATATATATATATTATTATCTTTGACGCCAAAACATAAATAATAATGTTTTACGGGACATGATCGATGAAAAACGATGAAATTGGCATGTCGCCCATAGAGCCCAGAGCGCCCACAAAGTACATAATCAGCAACTTCCGGTTTATCAGTATTTCATGAATAACTCCTACACAATCAGTGACACAAAAATATATTTCAACCAAAAGTTATAGGAAATTTTATTTTCTAAAACTTTTATTTATAACAGTATATACCTAAATATCATGTTTATGGAGATATTTTGAAAACCGGAAATGAGCTTTGAAGAATACAGCTCGACTTCCGGTAAACGGATTTACTCCAAAAACTAATCAACTCTTAAGAAACTAAATAAAGTACTATATATGAAATTTGGTGTTGATATAATGCATCGTTTTTAAGTTACAGCGCCCACAAAGTACATAACGGCTACTTCCGGTTGATCAGTATTTCACGAATAACTCCTTATCAACCGGTGATACAAAAATATGTTAAATACAAAAGTTATAGTAAATTACATTATCTAAAACTTTTATAAGTAATACAATGCACGTATATATCATATTTATGGAGATATTTTGAAAACCGGAAATGAGCTATAATGAATGAAGCTCGACTTCCGGTCAACCGATTTACTCCAAAAACTAATAAACTCTGACAGCACACACCACAGTACTATGTACGAAGTTTGGTATTAATACAACCAATAGTTCTCACGATAGAGCGCCCACTAACACACACACACATACAGACACACACACACACATACACACAGACATCATTCCGAAAATAGTCAAAACGTGTTCTAGGGACCCCAAAACATGTATTTCCGTTGAAATCTCGAAGTCGAATTTTTTCATGAATACAATACTTTCTCTATACTACGTATATGGAGAAAGTAAAAAACAGCAGTCAATATTGTCTCCGTGACAAGCACTAGGGCCCAGGTCTTTTTGGATATCTACTTTAAAAGTGAAAAACAGAGGTTCGAGCCCTAGCAACTTTGATAATTTTAACATCTGTTCATATTTGCAGATAAACCGACGTAAATAATATCTTACGGTATGTGGACACGAAATAGAAATCAAGTTTACGATCTGAAGTGTTTTGCTTTTCATTGTTGGGATGAGACATTATCCTATATATATTAAGACAGAATCGTGTCCGTCCGTCTGTCCTCAAAAAAGGGATGTAACACTTTTAGCAAAATCTGAGTCTAAAATCAATCTCCCGCAACGATTTTTAGTTCGCTGGAGGCGGACGGCCTGCACGCACAGGCGTGCACAAATTTAAATTTTTTGGTTGAGTTTAGAGGTGCAAAACGGGCGAAAAACTGAAAAAATCGGGAAAATGAGGGCAGTGGGAGACGTTTTCTTTTGGGATGACGAACGACGCTTACCTATCGCTTGCGCGTCATTTAACATAGTTAAGTCTTTATCAGTTGATCTCACTGCTGAGGGTGAGGTCCCGACTTTGCGGTCTCCGACATTATCTACTTTTTCGGAATCTTTGACGAAGGCCTCGAATACCTTTCGATGCTGCCCCATCAAACGTAAGGGAAATAACCTGCCTGCGGAGCAGGCAGTGGGCAACTGCTAGTCGTAACTATTTATAAATGATATTCAGCAGTTGGTGTAACTTTTAATTTACAATTTTTTTTTAATCTTTCAGAGGAAGGGAACAGCTTCTTTATTAATTTACGGCAATTCGTGTTATCGATGCATATTCCAGCAGCCACAGCGAATCCTTTCTTTCCACATAAATAATTCTATCCGTTGTTTCGTTATTTATCTATACTAAACCAAGTCATGTGCTGACTTTGGTCTCCCTACTCCCTGAATCTTTACGTCAACAATCTCATACTGATATTAAACTAGAATGATCTACGAATTGCACGTCTCTAACAAGAATAACATAAGAAACTCAACATTCCATAGAATCGATTTGTTTTATGCCCTGGCGATAGCGAGAGTAAAAATTGCTATTTCGTTAAAACCATAGCATAAAAAGTCGAATTTTTTGTTGGAACATTGATGAGATAATTTTAATTACTACAAATGATGTTATTCAATGTACTTATTTCGTAACAAAACAGTGAAATTTTACGGCATAGGGACAACTATTATGCAATCAAAAACAAATGAAATTGAAACATATATAACACTGATCAATAAAAGTAGTAAAATACTCGGGATATGGTTTATTCTAAGGATATTCTTTGGGATATTGTCGGCCAATAATCACTTCTACTAAAGTAAATAATTTAAATAAACTATTGTATCAGACGTTTAAAGTAAAAGCAGTTTTTTTGGAAATCTGTCAAGCCCATCTTTAAAAATTCATGCCATAAAATAATATTTGACCAATTACTTTATGGTTCGAAAATAAAGCTATGCACGACACAATGAGAGAGTATGTTGAGCGAAATGAAAGCTCTCGTTTACTTAAACCAGTTTGGGCCGAATTAACATATTATTCCGCCAATGCTCTATCTTTTGTAGTCGCTATCACCATTTTGCTCTCTTTTCTGTGACGTCGATACCAATTGCTAATCCTGGTCACACATTCAAAGGTGGCTAGCAGGGTAATTATGGAGATGCTCCCCGCGTCCGCTATCGTTTCAGTTTGGGAGAGTTCTGTTTGAGTTAATTTGAGAGCGTGTTTACCTTCATTTGCAATTAAGTCAGTTTTCCCCAAACCTCGACCATTTTCATATGAATGCATCGAGCAGTTGAGCGTTTTTCCGCGCTTAAGAGGGGCTGACGTGATAAGAATACGGTGCAACTCATGCTCAAGATAAAAATCGATCATTTGAGGGCTTTAATACGTGAGGCTGTGAAGGGATTCGTTTCACGAAACCTCGAGATGAAAAGGATGGAGAGAAAGAGGATGATCTTGTTGTGGAAAAGTGAATGACACAAATAAAGGTTCAAATGAAACGATAATATGTGATAAGTTGCTTGGAGATATAGTACCAAATATAACAGCTTAGGAAACACTCATTCAGTTCGTAAAGCTATTTGTGATAATTAGTGTATTTCGCCGTCTATTCTGAGATTTCTGAGCTTAACCATGTCATTTAAAAGTAAAATCAGAGTTCATTGCATTTAAATTATTATTCATTCAGGATTGTTCATACCTATTGCTATTGAAATCTATTTACGGATACATAATGAATACATTTGAAGATAAATTACAGTTTATATTAAACCATGCAGTTTATTCGAAGCAGAAGAAATATGAATATCTGATAGTGATGGACAATCGTGCACAGAACAATCCTTTTTTGTAATTTATGAAATTTGAATAGATTAATTAACAGTAGCATTATGAACGGCTATAGTTGAGAACAAGAGAAGATATATTATTGTTATTTGACGAAAGGAACATTGCAGTTAATTCATAAAATTTAAGTTGTTATTTTTACTCATGGTTTTTATTGGATTCCTTTATTCTCTCTTTAAATAACTGCCCTGATTCTCTCCCTCGAATGTGAGTAAATCAATAACCGATTGGCAATGATAGCATTATAAAATGTTATAATAATATTAACAGTATATATTATAATGATTAGTTCGTCAATAAATTAATTTTAATATATATTGTTTAATCCATCCAGTAAATATCAAACTAGGATCGTGGATATCATTTAAAAAATATATCTAGGATAACACAACATATATACTAGTCTACTGTAGTCCAAGAGCGACTGATTACGTCTTTTTCAACGAAGGGGTACTCAAGGAATATGTAGAATTTGGGTAAAATGACGTACGGTCACATTCATGATATGTTAAACGCGTGTGTGTGTGTGCGGGAGGCAGAGATATGAGTGCTAGACCAAAAAAGAGGGGCATGGTGTGAGAGAGTACGTGTAGAGGGGTTTCTGGACGAGCGCCAGAAAAATAGTCGGGCTAGGAGATCCCGTGTCAAGTGCATGAGAGTGGGATGGATGTGGGCAACAAGACAACCTCCCGTGTAGAGCCCAAATGGTGTGGGAAATTAAGGGGAAGGGAGTGTGGGAGAAGTACAAGACGTGCCGGGAAGAATGAGCGCTAGAGAGAAAGGGGAAAACAAGGAGCGTGAATAGAAGGGGAGGCATCGCTGAACAACCCGAGGAAGAGGAAATGCGAAAAATTAGCGGAGGAAGTAGGAGGTATTTGAGGATGCTGAGAATGGAAGAGGCGACAGCTTTATATATTAGCGGTTTGGCTGAGAATCCTGGATATGTTCTGCATTAGCTGGGTATTGCTCGTCAGAATGGACCCGATGAAAACTTGAATAAGCGAGCTCTATTAAGCAGTGGAAGGAGAAGGATTATGATGTTTTGCATACGTTTTGTAGTCTCCTACAGCGTTTATTTGAGAGTAGATAGAAAATAATCAGTGCCCTTGAGTGCAGATTACTTGGAATCCTAATAATACACGCAGTAAAATCATTATTGGAATGTTACTTTCCAATGCCGATTTAAAATATTTTACGTTTATCAGAATTTATTACAATTACTCATTCTTATAATTGATTAAAATTTTATGAATCAGCTAAGCAATAAATATAAATCTATAGTTGTTAAACAAGTACAAATTACATAACTAAACTCTCCTATAAAACACGCTATATATTATGAACTTTAAAAATACCATCGAAATAGACAATGTAATGGAATGAGAGAGAATTTAAACATAATAATTATAATGAGATAAATTATCCAAAAATTTGTAGGAGCCTATGCACTGGTTCTATTGTAACTTAAAAATTAGAATTTCAACTACTACACGTCCTTGAATGCCAACTAGCATTACGAACTATTTAAGGTTAATAATAGGTAAATGTACAGAAAACTATCGATAATATAAAATAATCAAATAAGTACCAAGAATTTATTTTTAAAACTTGAAATGAATGATACGCTTTATAGAAACCATAATAATAATAATAAATGGCCTTTATTCGGGCGAGATTGAGACTAGAAAGTCTTCTTACCTAACCCATCGTCATATGCGAAACAGAAAGAAAGAGATAGTTTGCAAAAGTACACGAAGAAAAGTAATATGTGGATTGAAAAAACCTTAGCTGAAGGCTCAGGAAAAAAATTCCACTGCAGGAAAACACTCAAAATAGGGGTGATGTGAAAAACATGCGAAACCTACAGATAGAAAACTATAGTTTTGATGAAGGAGAAAAAAAAGAGTTATGATAGACAGGCAGTGAAAATATTGAAATTATACAAAAAGATGGGGGGGAATATAACTGACACTACAAACAATCAGATAAAACAAATCCACTTCACTAAACTGTCTTTAATTATAGATAGATATAAACATTGGCTCGGAGTAACTTAATTCGCGGATAAGTAAGTTGTAACCTCTAACAATTATTAGTATTACCTATTTTCGCTGCTAATCCTTGTTATCGATAACACATCTACGTGTACAGATGGAAGAGCAAGGGATTATCTTCTGAAGGAGAGAGAGAGAGTTCCGAGCACCCGATACTTTCCGTTAATTTCCTGGTCAATCGAGAGAAAACCGAACGAAAAATAATTGTCGGTAATAGAAAGAAGACCTTTCGAAACCGGAAATAAACGCCGTATCTCCAGCGATAAGAGACCGCAAGAATTTAATCCAATGAGGTGAGAAAATGGACGTCCGCCGCAAAATAGCTCTCCTCCGTGCCTCTTTTGGGAAACGGACCGTTCACCTCTAGATTCAAGCTGATACGCCGCGGGGGGGGAGGGACGGGCGTTAATAGAGACCCCCGCTGAGCTCGAACCCGGCACTGTGCAAGGGAATCCTTTCAACGACCTGACCTCGGGATCAAGGAATATAGGACGAGATGGAAAATTAATTTCGGAAATGGCAAGCGGGGCGTAATAACGCAGCTGTTTGACAAGTGCTCTAACGGGAGTTAAGCGCTTGAGTCGATACCTGAAGCAGGAAATATGGGCAATAATGACGTTGCAAAATCATAAGTGTGAAGGTAAACGCAGCGCTTTCGAGTGCACGTGTGAGGTATTTATGTGACGAATGTTGCAATTACGAGTCAGCTGACGAGTAATTTAACAAAGTAGCAACTAAACGAAACTTTCAAAAAAATAAACGTGTTAGGCTTGGAAATAAATTTTCCGCATATTCTGACTTTCTTGAGTTACGTAGATTTAAGAGAATAAGTTATTATGGACCCTTATACAAGGTGGAGTAAATGGAAATAGGTTAAAATATTTTCATTGCACGATAAAAAGTAACTTTAGAAACTCCATTGCGTGTATAAGCAATTAAAAAAAATTAGAAATTTACCACAAATATACATATTTCTGATGGACAGAATAGTTGACAATAATGAAGCTTATTTAAAAGTGTAATTTCTGACTCTAAAATTAAATAAAACTGGAAATGCGTTATTAGTTGTTTGATAATGTTTTCGAATACCGACATTCGGAAGCACATTAAAAGGTGAAAGAGCGTGGCATGGTGTAATATTTCAATGACTATAGTGTCTTCGATAAACGCTATGATTCAGAAATCAATGTGAATTAATCATGAAAGAAAATACCAAATTATCACAGTTTCCGCATAAATCCAGGGACATTGTAATTGTTTGCGAATTTTCTTTATCAATGAATAAAACAGCTTGATTCAAAAAAGAGAAGGCTGTGGTTATCGATCATAAATGAAATTGACATTAAAACATTGAAAAAAAATCACGGATCTCAAACTTGATGCCTAAAATATTCTTAAGCAGACTTCTTGTGAACAAAAAGTAGCAGTTTTTCAATAAAAACTCCCCAACATAAAAGTCTAAAATCAGCGAACTTGATCATGTATACGGGAAAGTATGTGAAGCCGTTGCGTCATTCATCCAAAAAGGGTCACCTTCCCAGAAAGGATACTTCAGAAGAGTTGCAGGCATCGCATATTAAAGATGACTCTCCAAAAAAACAGTCCTTACACAATAACCTCATATTGCGCTCATATGAATATTTTCACATTTCCCGTCGTCCTCAGCATTCCAGTTATGCCAGAACGTCGTTTTAATGGATTGCATTACATGGCGGCGTTCCTCAATAGTGCATCTCACTTACTCGTGCAGCGATATCACGTTCGTTGAGTAATTCACGCTTGCCGCAGGAAACCGGCATTTACTCGGACAATTTATGAACCTATGAAGTGAGCTTCAGTACGAATCATGGGTTGCATACGTCATGGTTATGATGTCAAAGGATAATTTTACACCTATGGCCACTCATGAAGTCACCTTTACTGTAGGAAATAGGGTTCTATCTTTAAGAGACATGAATAGATACATATATATATGGATACGCTCTATTTATTTTGCATAACTTATAAATAATGCAAAATGATAATATACACAACTGTTTCAGCATCCGAAATTGTGCAAAAGGTGGAAAGTAGCATCGATCATTGTAAGAATAGCTCCAGGCTTTACAACAGGGTGCATTTATGGAGTACGTTTTGGTCACTATCTTTGCCACAATCATCATGGTTAACCCCATCATCAGATACCATCGGTCAATCATAATGACGGCAGTATAGCAGCAGAAACGTCGGTTGTGTATCAAAAGCTCACCCGGCTTTAAACCCGCGACCTATTTCTATAAGATATAAGCCCAGGGACCCAATCTATTGCTGGTCTTTCAATTTTGATTTATTCATCAAACGAATTGATACATCTCCGAATAGAGGCTGTTCTAAGATTTTCAGAAAGCGGATCTTTCGTTGAAGAGATCCTAGGAAAATTACCTTACGTCTATCATAGTCTACGTGACTGTTAGATTTAGCTTGAGACTTACTAAGACAACTTCGATACCTGCATCTTAAAAAGTGTTCAGAAAAATAATTCAGTGGAAATTAATTTCTTTTTAATCTTATACGAAGTCTTGAGTCAAACGTCGTCTTATAATTCAGTCAGAAAAAATTATTTCTTATTTTCGCCAAAAAAAGTTTTAAAAAATAATTTCTTTTCTCTAAATTGGTGTCTACATTTATTCTTTTATATGCCCGCAAATTTTATATACTAAAAAGCACCGAAAGATAGTAGAAACAGGTCATGGAATTTTTATTTCGATTCATTATGATTCGATGGAAGTCGTTAGTGCAAGACTCAATCATTATGTAGGGAGGCGTAAATCATTTTTTGGAAATAGGTTAAGGGTACAACCAGCTTGAAAAGTTGCCGATCGTCACTTCCATTCTCTTCGATATAATTCATCGATACGGTCCCAGAGCCGCGCTGAATACGATAGAGGTTTTAAATTCCGAGCCAAGGAAGCGACGTTTTCAGATATATGCGATCTTTAAGCGAACCAAGGCATCGTAAACCGAGGCGAACAATATATATTAATCAGACGATCTCTTGGAATTGGCCAGCAAGAGAGAAAACAGACAACCGCTATATGACTCTGCGCAGCTATATATTGGCTTGTTTAACATCCTCGAAGGCTCCATAAACAGCGATCCTCGAGCAAGCCGGTGTCTCATGAATGCTTTAAGTATTCAGCCCGAGGTCTTTGATAGCGATTACCGGAGTAAACATCTGAAACCACGCTATCATAAACAAGAAGGACCGACGGGAAAAAGATTCTGGGAAGAACGTAAAAGAAAAACCGATGAATAATATTCGTATTTGCTCAAATAATAAAGAACAGCACGAAACGAGGTTTAACCATTTTTCTATCGAGCCAACTAGGGGTGGGAAATTTGCCCGAAATCATATTAAATCCATATTTCCTGTTTTTTTTATATCCCCCGCGCGTATTGGTCCCTCAGAAAAAGAAGCCTTTATCTCTCCTTCCCCGCCCAGCCTCGCTTTCATCTCCAAAAATCCGAGGCGGCATTTCCCGTGGAAACAGACTTAGCGCGTCCGAACTCCGCCTTCGGAGGGCTGATATCTCTGCCATTCTGAGGGTGTCGTCGAACACAACGTGCGCCTTTCAGACTCTCCCGGTGCGGTGCGAAACATTTTTAAGATTCTACGTACGGCGACGGGGTTCAGAAAAGGAAAACACGGCTTCTCTCTTCCGCGTGCGTGAGTCTATTTAGATTTTCATTTTCTGTTTTCGCTGAAGAGGTTTCGCGCGGGAAATAGTGAGATGGGGTCGGCGGAATTGAATGGGGCGCCAATGGAAGTTTTTCCGATCGTTTTCGAGAGCTTTTATGCAAAATATCAAGCGACCCACTTTTATTTTCCGGGGCGTTCTTATACCCGCGTTTGTATAAGTGAATCAAGTTTGATTAATCAATAATCTTGAGTATTGAGATTAAATACGAAAAAAAGTCGGTATCATAAATGTGAACCTACACAGCCACCTAAAGGAGATCACTTCACTCGATCCCCTTAAATATATAAGAAAGAAAAATAGAAATACAATGTCACATAAGTGACAAATGAACCTCATTTAACGTAAATTTCTTACAACTCAAGGATCTTGATTGGTTATCTAGTTTAGGGTTGGCCAACTTTTCTAAGCTCATAATTAAGCTATTTTAATTTTATTTAAACTTAACCATATACATAAATAATGCGCGATGATTTATGGTAAATGCGCTCTCAAAATTATATTCGTCTATATATGAGTCTATGTTTGTCTGCCTCGTTGGCGCACTAGCATTGCAACGCAGAGGGGCCGAAATAGAATCTTGATAAGGCATGGTTGTTTTTTGTGTAAACAAATCGTTTATTGAAATAATGGTCTTCTTTAAATAAAAAAAGCCTAGTTAATTAATAAATATTATTTTAGTTTGTAAATATGGTTACTAATTTTAATATTTTTTGCAGATTAAATACGCCACTTACAATTATATAATGAGCCGAATGAGTCCAAATGTTGGCGATTCCCCATTTACTGTCTAAAATCACACAACCATTGCAAATCGAAAGTTCAAAAAAATGTACGAATTAATTTCCAGTATTCGACCTAAAGAGATCAAAATGCGAAGATCCATTTGAGTATTCTTTAACTTAAATGAAAAGGAACGTCCGCCGAGGAGCTAATTTGCGAAGATCCAAAAATACCTGCGTCGCCTTGGACAGAATTCAATTGCCCTCCGAGAACCGCTCTTTGCGACCCAAAATGCATTGTCTCTGCATTTGCACCGATCTGCACGTTTACAAGAGGAATCGGAATCTGCAGATTATTCTAATCATTGAACTTGGGTGCAGACACTAGTTGGCCTGACACTCACCTCGAGATATATGCGGGCTCACTTTGAGCAGCGTTACCTGTGTTCCCTTAGAAGGGGGTCACAGGCAAAACAAGAGTGTTTTCCACAAGGACAGAATACCGATGCTAAAAATCAACGACTAGTAATGACAGGTTATTTTCATGATATCTTAGGTCGTGCCAATAGAGTCTTTGGCGGAATGGAATTATATGGCATAGAAATATCCGAAAGATTGGGAGCTTTTACGAACTATCGATCAAAACCAAAGCTGTTTTCTTCAAAGATATACAAAATATCAGAATAGAATGTCTAAAACGAAATGTTTTTTTTTGAATAACGGAAGGAATAATAAGGAAAGAATTTTGAATAGATATACTTACTAGTTACTAGTAAGTACAAGTAGCCAATAAAACACAAACAAAAAATTATGAAACAAAGTAAGCTGATTCTAAGTTTTATATTACTTTGGTGATATATCTCTATCTTTGAACTTAGTGACAACCTTAAATATATCTTATTATGATGGTATATTCCATTTCCTTACGATTATATACATTTATACGAACAAAATATTAATTAAATCAAGTATTTGATTTTTATTTTTAGCAACTATGATTATTTGTCAAAATTAATTGATTTCCATTGTAGAGGTACACTTGTACGAAGTAAGAGGGGTTGCCTAAGAAATGTGTTACTCCACGATTCGTTAAAATATGAATGCAATGTTAATCATTAGGAGTGTTCTAAAATTAATTGATTTCCATTGCAGAGGTACACTTGTACGAAGAAAGAAGGGTTGCCTAAGAAATGTGTCACTCCACGCTTCGTTCAAATATGAATGCAATGTTAATCATTATGAGTATTCTACCTTTCGGCAGGTTCATGCACAGTGAAAAATCCCTTTCAAACGCCATCTACTTTAATTCCCTATAGTTCTCCCCCTTTATGTCATTTGTCATCATATGTTTCTCTGTCTTCCCCTCTGTTTTTCCCCTGAATTCTATCCCCAATTATAGCCTTCATCAACCCCTCTCCACTTAGTATTTGACCCACCCATTTCTTATCCCTACGCTTAATTACATAACAGGAAAATAAAATCTGCCTCCGGAAGAGATTCATTGTAGTATAATAAGCTGCACAGTGCTTCCTAACGAATCAGCATTTTGGCTTATATGTTGCTAGGACATTCAATCACGACAGGGCTAATAAAAACGTAAAATAGTCCAGTGGAACTAATGAGTGCTGAAGAGGGTATGAATCGCACTCTTTGATGCGGGACACCCCCATTGGTCTCCGGGCGTCACCGCTGGGAGGCGCCGCTCAAATTGTTCGGCTGGTTTTCCGCTTCCACGCCTCGCTTAATCGTCACTGCCAAGCGCCGTGTGACATTTCTAAGATGACAGCTTCAAGGAATCGCTGTCGTCGCTAACTGCGGTTTTAATAGCTCCAGACTCGTATTAACGCCAACTTCTCAAACAAACTTCGTCCGCTAGTTTCGCCAACGCCTCGAGGGAAAACCTTTTTCGATCTTAGATTTCGCGAAATGCATGCATGGGTGCCCCAAATCAAATTGTGAGTAATTGGAGATAAACTGCAGAGGGGACAGGAGTAATAAGGAAACGATGGGAGTAAAGTGGATGCGTTAGAAGTAAACGAGCAGTGTATTGTCTTTTTTGAATGCGTTGTGCCAACAAGCGTTGTATTCGTGACTTAGAAAAGGTACAACGAAAGGCAGTATGCATTGCAAAGAATTACTGCAGTAAATCGCTGAACGTTACCTGTTTTATAACGTAGGGTGGGAAGCTTTATAAGTTGTGAGATTTGAACAAAGGTTCATTTGATAAATTCAGAGAAAGTACAACTCAGAGGATATGACCGACATTATGCGTCCTCACTGTTATAAGGGCCATTCTGATACAGCTGGAAAGATTAGATGAATCTACCTACGCTAGATCAACCCACTTTAAGAATTCATTCGTTTCATGATTGATAGGCGAAGGTAATCGATTATGGAAGTGGAGTCATGGTGCATACACATCTGCTAAAAGGCGGCTTGTAGGGCACGAACACATCTTGAAGTAAATGTAACTAGTAGTAGTAGTATTTTTAAAAGTGCTTCGACAGCTAAGGTCATATCGCACATTGGCTCCCACCGGGAATTGAACCATAGACCGCTTTCACCAAAGGCAAACGCGCTCTCCACATGACTATCCAGGAGCCCGTAAATGTAACTTATATGCTACAAACAAAAATAAAATTTCTAGTTGTTATACCAATATTATTCTCCTTATTCAAAGTAAGAAACTCCAATAAAGGGAAGAAATGTACATTGCTTTCCACTAATTACCGATAGCCATGAATCGGTGACGATTTTATTCATAATAGTTAAAGAAAAGGTACAGTAAGAAATTAATGTTTTTTTACAGAAAAGGACTCCTGAACATATGAATTGGTTGATATAACCTTGCAAATTATACAAAATATTTAATAAAAAATAAGAAACAATAAAATAAATACATAATTAATTAAAATTTCTCAAAAATTAATTTCATAAAACTAAATTTTATGTAGAAGAAAGTTGAAATAAAGATAAAAACAATTTTAAAATCATGTAACTGGTTTTAATAAATTCTATATTGCCGAATGGAGAAATGTGAAATTGTTGTCAATGTAATCATTATGTTTCTACTAAAGAGATAAGGTAGATTTAAATAAATATCAGACTACCATGAGTAGCTAAGTATACAGTACTACTATCAGTTGAATAACATCAATAGGTAACCTATTCATCCTATCATTCCTTATCTTATAGAAAAAAGAACTTGTAGAATAGCAGAAGTTATTCCCATAAAAAATATTATAAAATAACTAAAACACTAATTTGGTAGTATAATAGTATATAATACAAATCATTTTCTATTCTTGTGACCAGGTATTTTTCTTAATCCTCGATTCATCTTTGTCCATCAAATTACATCCAAATTCCATTTCTATTACAAATTCTGTGAATTTGCTATATCCAAAATATTAACTATTAGTAGCAGAAGATAAAGGAAACCGAAATATCGCAATTCTTATATTGAATTAGCCTTTATTGAAGACTTTTGTTAAAGTCTCTTTCTTAGATTAAAAAGCAGTTTTACTTCCAATTCCTCGCGGAACATTCGCCAAGCAGGAGATGCACTTTGCAGTACCTGCTTTGGGGCCAGCAGTCTTCTCGGCAGGAAAAAGATACGCGGTCAAACGCCTAGATTATCTCAATTCGAAATACTGATAGAATACCAAACGCGTGTATTAATTCGTGAGCTTCATATGTAACATTAATGGAAATAGCCGGCCGACTTTCGGCGAGCAATTTGCACACCAATTGCCCTGCTTTGCAATCCTCCCCAAACACACTCGAAAATCAAGCACGACTCTATCAAATTCTGTAATAATGTTGGCTTTACTCTCACCCTAATTCCGAGCAAACATTTGTACTCCTCTCGCCTATCCGGATGTTGCTGTGATCCGACTAATCTGAAAACCTTGCATTAATTTCCTAAATCCGAAGGCGAAGTCAAAAGTCGAAGTTTGGTATTCTGTTTTACAATGCAGCACCTGAAATTACATGGTGTTCACTGGGATTAAGTGTTATGCAAGAGATCCATCTTATCTATGCAGTGAGACAGGTAATAGGTTGGTAGACTGAGTTACTTGCTCCACCAATAAAGTCAACACAGAGCGCTACTAACACTTTTACAAATAAACGAAGATAAAATCATTTTCACATGTTGTTGATTGTGAGTCTAATCGTTCCATGATAACCATAATAGAATATATTCATTAAGATCGAAACTCTCACCATGAACTACCCTTCCTTCATTTCTATGCTCTAGCTGTGTATTAGGGTCATTTAATTTATCCATTGCCAATAACTGCCCTTATTTAATCTTGTGTCGATAGCAGAGCAAATATTGATCAAATCCAAACAAAAGATATCTAACTAGGTGTAAATAAAAAATATTGTGATAATATCGATAGTAAAGAGGAGTCCATAATGTAACTTACTGAAAAGATGAAATAAATTGTCTGCCAATCACAAGATATTCCTAATTCTAGTGCAAGCCACTGCAGCCATTAGATTGAGAGCCATCAACAAAAAATAATGTAATATAATTATTTTAGGAAGAATTTTGTGTGTGCATCCCAGATTCTTTAACAATGAATATTTATGAAGTCTCTGATAAACCAAACTTAACGCTGATATACAGCCAATATCAGAGAGTAGAAAAGCTGGAGAGATATCGTCAGAAAAACACAGTCTGATCGTAAAAACTAGTGGTTCATATGCATATGATCGATTTGTTTAAACGAGGCCTTTGAAATGTCGATTACTAACAACATTTTCAATTAATAATAACTCTATGTTTAATCACCGAGTCTCCGATAACTACATGAAAAAGAAAATGTAGCTAGAAATCATTTATAATGAAACAGTAACTCAACTGTAATCTTAGAACTGTAGATAGATTTTACTCAACATGATAGCAACCTTAATTGAAGTTTCAGTAATTTTCCTTACTGTAAGAATTGTGATGCTCGTGATTCATTTAATAAAAATCTGGCAGGAAACGGCGTACGAAATACATTGGTATTCATGCAGTGCTCTCCCAATCGCAGAGCGTGGAATCTCCATAAATGATCCCGTAATATCAATTCAGCGTGGTAGTAGAAAACTAACGCAATCTGAATTCACCAGTCCAAGTCAAATAAAATTACCCGTTCCAGTTTTCGGTCGAAAATATCCATGAATACCCTCAAAGCCTCGGCATTGACGACTTCATACGTGACGCTTCCTTTGCGAGAAAATATAAAAGCGACCTCTTTTTGGCTGAAGGAGGGTATCGGAACATATGCAATATGCGACCTCTATAGCCCGATTATCTCGATATCTACGGGAATAAATTCGGAGACGTGTATCCCCCGACAATTTCAATATCAAAAGAATTAGATTATTCGAATGCAGTGTCATTAGGAGTTGGTAACCCCCTCTCTAGCCCACGTAACAATAGGCAATCGGGGGGAAATTTCCTTCGCCAGATTTCCTTTCCTCGGCTGTGACCTAGAATACTTGGTTTTGATAGGGTCAGAGATAGGGTAGGATTTTGTGGAGGTACTCCGAGAATAGGGAAATGGGAAAAGCTGGGGTGGAGTGGGGTTTGGAGAACGAAAGAGAAAGGTAGGTTCAAAACCAACCAATCGTTGCGGCCTATATAGAGAAATCCAATCGCAACCTATACCCCAACTATTGATTTCTCCGGGGAAAGAGGAGAGAAGGTATTTGGGATCTAAAATAAGAGGAATTAATTTTTTTCCGGCTCTAAACTTGGGTGACCTTCGAAAGTTTGGTTAGCAATTGCCGCCCGAAAATCCATGTCCCCGCTCTGGACGGCAATTATGGAGAAATCTGGAAGGTAGCGGCGGCAATTTTCCCGTATTTTCGTTTTCACGAATCCTACGCTCTGAAATGCTCCACATACCATCTCCCATGGTTTCTGCGCAGGAATTCACCTCGATTTCGTGATAAGAGAACAATAGGTTAGGTCAGAACAGATAGATGAAAACATTGTGAATATATAGCCTTGACACAAAATCAAATAAAAATAATTATAAATTGCTTAGTACAGAAATAAACAACATTTTGCGTTTATTGTTTTCTAAAGTCTAATTAAAAATTATAGATATTTTAATGAAATCACATACAAAGCGAAGCTGTTGCGACGGAATCCTCAAAAAAAAGCAGTGAAAATTTTATAAACAATTATTATAATCATATTTGGTATGGATTCAATATTTTTAATAACGAATTTGGATTCAATACCAGCTAATTCAAACAATTTCAAGACAATATAGGGAGCGAGTACTTTTTCCACAGTTTCAACGAATCATCGTCATCTCCAGGCTCTCAAGATTCGTTTAAACCGGTCGTTTACATAAAGGTCGTTTAAGCGAGTGTCACTCAGTTGTTACAGGAAGCGGGATGGGAATCATTAGAAGATAGAAGAAAAATTCAAAGGATAAATTTATTGAATACATTCAGAGAAATTACGTTTTCAGATGATGTAACCGATATAATGCGACCCCCCTGTTATATGGGCCGTGCTGATACTGCCAGAAAGATTAGGGAAATAGATGCTAGAGTGAATCGTTTCAAAAATTCATTTTTTCCGCGAAGTATACGCGAAAGCAACCGTTTAGGAAAATAGAGTCAAGTTGCTTGCACCCCCTGCCACACGCCGAAAGGCGGCTTGCAGGGTTCTTACATAGACATAGACAAGTAATCTGTGGACAAAGTATTCCATTCTCCATTATGATGGATTATGATCTTATCTGATGGATTTCCACAAAACGACGCCTTCCTCTGTAGATTTTATAGTAAAGTATTGTCATACTATTAGATATAGTTATTTGCTAGTTTTAATTTTCATTAATAATAAACACGTCATGTAAGAGTCTTAAACATCTTCTAAAATCTGAATAAATAGGTACTGAATATTTTAAGTTTTCATAACTGAATGTATAAGATATTTCACGTTACTAAAATATAGCCTATATTTTAATCCTGCATAGCCTAAAAAGTCGAGCGAACAAAATAAAGTAAGAAATTTAAAATGATGGTATGGCTGCTAATGCCAAACATTGATTCAGTATCTCCATCAATTCCCTGAAAAGCTAAAAGCAATGGCAAGACGGTGAACAGCCAAATGAAACAGCCGATATAAATTACTTCTTGATTGAACGATACGAGGCTGGATGGCCCTTTATCACATTTTCTTTGAATTTCGATTAGTTATTGATGATATAAGATATCAATACATACTACAAATAACAAATAGCTGATAAAAATCTGCAAGAAATTCTAAAAAAACTTCAAATTATGAACTGCACGAATATATCATCTCGGCCTATGTTTCAAAATAAACGAAGGATAGCTCGGAAAAAAGCAAATTTAACTACATTGGAAAGTGAATAGTTTAAAGAAAATTATAAAAGTAGTTACAGCCAGGAATTCGACCCTCTTAGTTTCACTTGTCCTTCCTCGAACACGAAACAATGATGACGTTATTACTTTCAGACGAAAGTATTTCGAGCACTGATTAAATGTGCAATTTCCAATTGTGAAAAAAGCATCTTCAGTGCCTTATAGACGTGATGAAATGTCTTTGTATCTCTGTATGGTTGACACGCTGGTGCTCCTACTTAATAAAGCTTGGCTTTTACACGAGGAAATGCTCACCGACCCTATTTTAGAGGGCAGCAAAGAGGGGAACTGTAAAATCCGGAAATACGTCACAATAATGCATGCACCTCCCTTAGTTGTGGAATAAGGATCCGAAAGAAGCTAAAGCAAATTCCGGAAACGGAAAGGGCAGGAGATAAACTGAGCAGGATCAGTAATAATAGAAGGGAATTGGAAGAGGAATCCGGAGAGCAGACGGCCTTTTTAACCCTTTCGGCCCAAGCAATGCAACTCTCTTTCTCAAAGGGCGATCGGCAGAGGCCTCCGCAATAAACAGGGTCTCTTAGGGGAGTTTTCGGATGAAGAGGGCGAAGACAAAACGGTATGCAGCCCAATTTATCCGGCGTTTCATGCAGACTCGGAATGAAATTGCTGCTTCCGTGAATTTAATCAAGACTACAATGCCTTTCCGCCAACGGATTCGATATTGCTCAGAGCCATTGTTTAAGTTCAAATGGTCGAAGCTACGAAAGGAGAAGTGGTGAAATATTTGCGTATTTTCACAGTTACTCTTAATATTTCAGTTTGTTATTCGCTCAGTACATCAGAATGTTTTGACTGAATTGGAAATTGATTATTTAATAAAATCTAGATTCTCTAGCCGTACTTCGTAAAAGGACATTAGAAATGGCAAACAACATACTTTGTAATATCCACAAATAAAACTCTAATGCACGTTAAAGTATCTATAATGAAGCAAAAATGTTCATTATTTACGATTACTATCTTTAAAATTGCCATTTTTATCTTCCAATAAGGCATATTTACTTATTCAATAAAATGGGTTTCATTGATAAAATATTGAATTGAAATGAAACGAGTTTAGTACTTAATTATGGTCAAACTACCTTTCACAATCACCAAATCCGCCAAACACAACAAAAAAAAACAAAACAAAGACAAAAGGCCGCCTGTGGTAAATTTCTAACATGATAATATGCTATCATAGCAGCGAATTTATTTTCCAACTCATACAATGAGCGGGAATGAAAATATTTCGCACTCCTACAAGTTGACCGGCAAACATTCTTATTTATGTATACGCGTGTTCCCAACTTTTCCCTTTCTCCTTCACTCCGCTTTTCAACGAACGCATTCCGAACATAATCTCCAAATTTTCGGAAGTAGCTGCTCCTTTAAGGGGCAAACACCTCGCTGATCCCGCGACAAAGAGGAATCGTCCTCTGCGGTCGCGGCACTTCTGCTTGTTTAATACGCCCACGTAGTGTTGAATACTCACATCTCCTCGAATTCGCTCTCCATTGTCGAGAGATCGCTATGGAGATGATCTCCATTGTTGAGGGAGCAGCTGTTTAGACCCAACCGCACCGTTGATACTCGTCAATGTGTCCTTCCGTTCTAATCTCTGCAGCGTAACGCGTTATATTCCAAGTGGTGGACCACAAATCTTCACTAAAGGTAGTGAAAAATTTAGTTTTCACCAAATATTCCATCGGATTCGTGAATTTATACCATTTTTTGAGATTGGCTATTTCTGCTAATAAAGTAAATATGTCCAAAAAATATTTATTTTCTTCAGCAGAAATATTTTTCTCTGATTCCTCGCTGATTATTTTTCTAATATTCCCATAAATTCTTCTAGCAACTTTTTACGTAAAGATAATAGTTTTGAAAAATTTAAATAGAGCGATATTTGGTGGAAAATTTCCACAATTTCTATTAATTAAGGAAATAAAAATTTGTTTCGTTAACTTTATGAAAAGTCAGTCAGACTAGATTGTAGTACTTAAATATATTATTTCCGTAGCCTAACCTTGCAGAATCCAACATAATATATAATAGGGCGCTCGCCTTTTACAGCATAATATAGACATATCTTTCAAAACATTTGTGTACGACGCTACTTCATTTCTTCACACAGAAAAACCAAAGATAATAAGATACGCGTATCTGAAAACACTCAATATTGTACTTTTTACGATGAGATAACCCTAAACAAAGGTTTTTCATCTATTCTACTTTCATTCTTTTGGATTGCATTCCTAAACAAAGTTTTCTCCAAATAAAGAGTGTTTTGTGAATCAACAGGTGCAAGCGTCTAAAAAAATAACTTAAAAAAACAAGTTTAGAATCTCAACGCATGCATTCCAAAGGATTAAGTTATATTGCTACATTTACATATACTATTAAGTATACTACAATTAAGATCCATTACCATTAGTACTACAATATTGTTTTAAAGTCTTTCTGTATGGTATGAATAGGTTTATTATGTACAATTTTCTCATATGTTATCTTTTTAACTAAGCCATTCATTTTACCATTGCAAACTAATGTTAAAATACGACGTTAAAGGGACATTGTCAGACTTGTATTTGAATACCACCATCAGGTCATTCTAAGATTTAGGAAGTGACGGCTAAAAATGAGAAAAGCAGCACATAAAAAAGTGCAACCAGTAAAATTCTGTGGGCTTATGGGGAAACCGACCCAATGCCGCTCTCAAGTTGAAGGGATGAGATCCCTGAGGGCAGAGCTTCATAATTACATCGGAAGTCGGCCATTCCTTGATGCATTCGAATTCAGATGCTGCGGAGGTATTCAGTGGTCGTAGGTAGGGCAGGTGATCAGGGACATGTCTCTCTTTGGGACTCAGAAAGGCAATGGAGTGAGAAGCGAAGTACAGAGAGAATATGCCTCTAATACGGGAAGCACCCAAAGGCTTACAACATCATCTCGATTTTCCCACATGATTAGGAAGTTCCTCAAGCCATCACCGGAGTTCCTGCAGACTCAAATTTATAAAACGTATGTTAAGGGGCAATCCCAAATTACCTAAACTATCTTTCCTTACATAGGGAATTATAATGCTTGTATCACTTAATAAATAAATAATGCCTAAATGAGCATAAGTCATTCTAGCGCGGAACAATTGGTTTGACAGCGAATATTAAATTAAGTTATATAAATTTATTTATTGAAGCTACAAATTTTGAAATCGCTAATAGGTTGGATCAATCTTCAATCTATGTTCTAGGGAATCTAATCAGGGTTTTTAAATTCATCTTTCACGAAGATTAATAGCTTCATCTTTCAAAGAACAGGGATAAAAACATGCATGCGTATATGCAAAGAAACATATATACCCATACAAAAATATACAATATAATAAATTTCACCCGCAGAATTACGTCAAAATTACTGCAATGTGCTGTAAGCTTAAAGAATCCATAAAAACGCCTTACGGTAAAACGTCGATGTTCCCGGAATAAAAATTAAAGAGAGACTCGTTGCTATGCGCCCTGTTTCCGTTATTTCAAATTGGACCTTATTTCCGAATACCATCTGCAGCCCCACCTTTTTATGCAGCTTACGTCCATGATTCCATCTGCTGCATGAAAATGCGAGGTATTTACCTCGAGCTATTCCGTGTTTTGTAACATATTCCCAACAGTTGCGGTTTTGACGCTTCCACGAGCTTAAAAATAACCAAATAGCTCAAATAAAAGAAAGGGATTAATAGTTGGCTGCATATCGTTCCGAGGTCATGCATAAGAGACACACCCGAGCGTTGTTTTCACACGAGTGCATTTCGCAGGAGTATGTTAAGTATTTTGCTCGGCGTTATTCTTTTCCTATATGACCCACTATATGACTATTTCCAGATCCCTGTTAACTATGAAACATAATGCACCACTGATTGCATTGTGAACAAAGTTTCATTCCCGCAAACGTAAAAAGTATGTCTCTAGCACACTCAAATTCATCATCAAGAAAGATAAATAAAATTGTGGCATTTAAAGGTAGTTTCTTGAAATTGAGAGATATCTAGAGCAATAATTTTGCATTGAAAATTATCGAGTTCCTTCTATTAATGCATGACTAATGATATCGATTGTGGCAAGCTTTACGGAGTGGAAATTCATATCAATATGATGGTAAGAATAAAATCACCAATACTCTTTTCCCAATGCATGTCTCTTTATAGTTCTAAATTTCAAGGTATGGGTGAGTACCTCTTCAGTACACTGAAGAAAGTGTTGTATGTATCACATTTCCCATTTATATCAAGAGTTCCGTTACCAATCAATATCGTATGTGCATTTAGTCGCATATGAAAATATTTCTACAAATAAAGTCAAATATTTTCTGAGATAACACGCAAAATTGATGCATTTTCTTTAATCTAATTGTCATAATAAATAGAGGTACGTAGACCCGGTGACTACCTTTCCAAACAATTTTTTTATTTGCATAGTACTTTTTCTATTAGAAACTATCATTGAGTTTCGAACATTAAGGCGATGCAATGTATTTATAACACGAATAATCAACTATTAAGCACGATACTTACTTAATCATCACATTTTAACATATTGTTAAAGATAAATATGAATCCTTTTCGGAGGATTTTGGAAAGGGGTAGAGATCCAAATTCTGAGCCTACTGGTCATGCAAAAGCACTAAAATATATTTCGCGTTCCCAGTTAGAACAGGCATATCAAAAATCGATTAATTTAAGCATTCATTGCAGCCAAATGCATACGGTGATTGAATAGTGAAATTCTCATCATTGCCATTCCAAATGCTTCTCTTTAATTGGATGATATCTGTATGGAAATACGTAGCCATTAGATATTCCTCCTTTTATACCATAAAATGTTATAAGAGGCTAAACTTTGTGTTGGAGATTAATACAAGGAGATGAATTAGGATAGAGGAAATGCAAGGACTTATTTTTAAATATTTTAAAAAATTATACACCTAGGACAAGATGAAGTAATTTTCGGGTATTAAAACAGGAGTAATTAACCGTCGGACGATATTAACGGAAGTATAATATAGATTAATAATAATGAAGAATTTACCTTGTTTAAAGTTTCGTCCACATTCAATGGAAATAGAAATATATTTTGAAAGACCGAAATGAATTTAAAAGCTTCATTGAATCAGAAAAGGTGATGTGGTAATCGAAAATGGAAAGAATCTAAGAATGATTTGTGATAAAAGGACAAATCATTCTTAGATTCTTTCCTTGAACTAAAAAATTTAATATCTATATCATTTGTACAATATTTGAATACAATGGCTTTTAATAGAAAAGTACGCTAAGACTTTCAATGCATGTATATATACTCAATGTATTATACAATCCCATAAATCAACTCACTACTTTAAATAGAACTTTGAATACAGAAAGTAAGTTTCCACAAATACTATTTCTGCATTCTCCAGCCCATTAGGAGTCTCTCAGTGCAGCTCAAAGTAAAAAAAGCTAACTAATAAAAGAAGAAACAAAACTTCGATCCAAAAAACAAATATGGCACCTCCGACTGTGTCGCTTTTCACTCGTCGGGGGAGAAACTTCTATGGCGGGAATTCCCGCGGCAATTGGTCGAGAAAGGATGAAAGGGTGAAGTTAGAAACGGTTGAGGAAAAAGAGTGAAATTGGAGGGGCGTGGGATTCAAATGGAGGCGATGCACGGAGTGTTTGGCGTTAAATTGGACTTCGGAAGGAAAGATGGCGTCTTTAGGAGACGATAAAACAGGGTAACGGTGCTTCTCGCCGTGGCCGCAAACGCATAGCGCCAACGGGAAGGGGCGGCAAAGTGGAATAACGAAGAAAGGGAAGAAAAAATGTGTGAAGGTGAAAACGGCAGATGGCGGGAAATACCGCAAGAGAAGCTAAGGCCGTAGAGAAAAAGTAGGAAGAAAAACGTGGAGACAAAGAGAGAAAATGAAAAAATATAAGCAGAGATCCCTCAACGCTCGCAGGACAGGCGTGTTATTAAAGCGGCAAAAAAGACGTGGGCAATGAGGAAGTGACGTACGCTGGATGGAAGGCTAAACGCCCCGCGAAACTGGGCTTAGAGTTTTTCAACGAAATAAGGGGATGTTTCAGAATTGCATCGGTCTCTCTCATTTCCGTTCATCAGTTTAGAAAACATATATTTATGTATCGAGTCAAAAGGCCAGGAGCAATGCTTCGCAACCGGTGCACCGAAGTATATTAGTATCGTAAATGCCGTGAGTAAATTCTTATTCCTGAACATTTTTTCCTAATTTTTGATAATTAAAGATCACTCGTTATCAATCGAGATGCCTCGCCGTCTAGTAATTTGTAGTCGCAAAAATGTTAAATTATTTGAAGTCCTGGTATGCTTGAAACTACTTTGTGAGCCAGTTAAGGAAAAATGGTTAAGAATCATCTACTTTATGTATCTGCACATACTCGAGTTATTAATGAAACGATATCTAAACCAAATATCAGTATATTAATAATCAATTAATACATTAGACTCTTTATTCTTAGACTTATATTACAAGATACACTTCTGGACATCAATTCTTTGATATTGTTATGTAAAATATTAACCAATGCAATGACAGATCGTTTGAATTCTTGAATAAATAAGATCTGACGCAGAGGTTTTAAGCTATAATGTATTTTATCGGTCATATGCCGTTCAAATTAAGGTTATTGGCGTAAGGCATACTTTCTGCATCGATTATCCGAAATCAATAGCGAAATCCTGAAAATAATATTCGCGTGAAGGATTTTAAAGAAACTCTTTATGAAATGATCAGTTACTGAAGGTAATAAAATTCAGCTTAGTACTAACTATCCAGTTGTGTATTGAGCAAATGAGATTTTGCTTCGGTTTTTAATACCTTAAATATTGAAAATAATTCTCAATAAATTAAATTAAATATGAAATATCTTATTGTGTTGTTATTGATTTTCTATATTAGCATTCCCGCAGGTTCCACAAAAATAGAAGGACTTCTAATTTACGAAAAACCATCTGATATCTGACCTAAGGCCTAAAATATGTTGTTCGGCGTAGAAAATGTTTCAATATCTTGATCAATGTTTGCCAGAATACTAAAAACACTGAGTTGTCTTTCTCTTTGCCCTTATGCTCATATATTTTTCCGGTAAGAGAATGAATGCTAATGCTATGAAGTTAAAAGTTCCGCCATCAGTTTCAATGAAGGAACTCATTCGTTTGCATTACAGCGGAGAATTTATGAAACCACTGAGATATTAACCATCTTGAGTGACATACGGGCGCAATTCCATTAAACCTCTTTATACCCAAATACGATCTCTCTTTTGTTCTCTTATAATTTACTGCCCTCTGACATTTCAAGGACGGAGGCCATTGTCCAAGTGGGGCAAACTACGACCTCTGCAAATTTGGTCAACGTTCGGCCAACACGCTCCTTTTATTCACACTCGGCCATAACACAGGACTTTCCCCTGCAATATAAACACTACCTCATGACACCAATCTTCGTCATGGAATGCCCTTAATTTCAGGGAGAATTCCTCTTATTCCCGACAGCTTCCACTGAAAAAATTCCCCGGAGTCCTCCATCACCCGTCCCCGATGTTTTTTACTCCGGACGGACAGGGGCGACAAGACCATTCCGTTAATTACAGAGAGGATCTCGCACAGGGTGAGAATCTTATCGAGAGAGGGCAGCCTTTTTCCATCGACGCTGACCGATGGTTCGTCGAAACGACACCAGGAGGCGCCTGGTGCGTGATGAAAATGGGACCGAATGCTTGTTTGTTTGGCGTTCGCGATAATTGAAACTCGCGTCCCGTGGGGGAAGGACGGGATAGGGTACGGTTTCTATTTGACTTGCTAGTTCTCCATTTACTCGCAAAGTTTTCCGGAAGAGACACCTAGCACACGGAGAGCTTTCCTCATCACGTGGACTTGGAAATATACGGCGCCATCTTTGTCTCCTTTCTGCCTGGGGGCTGAATTTGGGAAATTAACCACTAGGTGGATTACGAGCATATAACCTAATCAGAGAGGCTTCCTCGCCTATCGAATCAAGTTTCGCTTCTGCTCGGTGGAGCCGACGCGTTTTTATTTGAGATGAGGAGGGGATGAGGAATGGACCGTTGAGGAAATGGGGACCGCCCAAAAATTGCTTAAAAAGAAATTTGGTTTTGATTGACATCGGGAAAGACGTAGCAAATACAAGGAAATCGATTCCAGAGATCTCTTAAAGTTGGTCAATAGTGACTTATTTGATTCTAATGTGAATACGGATAACATTCAAACCTTTTATTTGTATAATGTGCTATGGCATGCTGCATTTACAATGATATGCTTCTACTCGTGCTATATACATATAATGTATTGAAGTAATTAAGACTCGGCAGAGGAAATGGGTTTGTTAAGAGGAGATGGACAGCGAGAAAAAAGAATTGAGGGTAGAATTCAAGGGAAAAACAGAGGGAAAGACAAACAGATGATACTAGATGATATAAAGGGTGTATTTAGCCACCAAGAAGTGAAGGAGAACCCGAGGGATACGGATTTTTAAATGCACATGAACTAACCGAAATATAAATCATGTATGTATATATTCTGTGGTACGGGTAGATGCTTCTAGTTTTTTCTGTCTTCAGTTATGGAGTCCTAACACAAAATTGCGCTTTAAGAGATTTATAACAATTC
Organism: Sympetrum striolatum; assembly: GCA_947579665.1. Classification (NCBI taxonomy): domain Eukaryota; kingdom Metazoa; phylum Arthropoda; class Insecta; order Odonata; family Libellulidae; genus Sympetrum; species Sympetrum striolatum. The sequence continues at coordinate 54,456,922 of OX388348.1, read as the reverse complement.
AACACTGTTAATAACACAGTATGAAGAAAAATTTACCGAAGGTAATTCACATTAATTCTATTCCAAGTAATACTATGAGCCGATGACTTTTGGTCATTTACCTTCTTCCATTAATAACAAATACATCAAACGACGTTTAGTTTTAAAAAAGAAAATATATTGTAGAAATAACTGTTAAATAAATGATGATCATTAAAAATATTCTCTTTCCTGTAGTATCTAGACGTTTATTTCGATTATTATTATTATTTGAGTTAGACTTGAATTCATATCCTAAAAGACGCTGAAAATTCATTCCTCTTTTTGCTTCTTTGTATATTACCTAACGATTTCAAATCCATAAATTGGTTCAGTACTTCAGATTGAGAATCTAAAGTACTCAACCCTTCAAATAGTAAATTCGTTGAATGGCAGAATGGGCACATCATTAAACGAGGAATATCTTACGTCAGTCAAAGATGTATACTTTGGCATAAAGACGTTATCTCCAATAATCCATTAATCGTATTGAATGCGCGAGCCGACCAGCGCACAGTGGGCTAGAATCGAAAAAACCTGGACAAGGGGCTAAAAATGGTTTTTTTGAGTGCGGTTATTGAAACTTGGCATAGTTATTGCAAAATGATTGAATTTTATGTTCCCGCTCGTCGTTTTTTTAAATTTTCAGGCGTCAAATAGATACAGGGCGTCAAACTTCAGAAATGTTCACGAAAACGGGAAGTTTCGGATTTTTCGGAAAAACGTTCAAGTTCGTTTACATATAGTTGCTTTTGAGAGAAGATGTTGGATAAAACAACACAGCAGTAATCTAGCATTGCTCTTTGTCTTTCAATTCGCTGAATGTTTCATGCTCTAAGATGGTTCTTTGGTTATTTAAAGCAACAAAATGGCGGACACCTTTATCGGACAAATTTCGAGATAAAGTAAGGAAATCAACTAGGTAAACAGCGATGGACTATCAAGTCTCTTATACCACATCAATCTGCAAGGCTTCTAGATATGGAATCTGAAGAGACTGTTTCATTTCACCTGCTACCCTGTGATTGCGGTGGACTTTTCCTAAGCGCTGCGCGGTCCGGTTGGGCGCCGTAGAATACCCAAATCCGGTTTCGGTGTCTTTTTGGTTAGGTTGAGTCGAAAATTTTGCTTCTTTTATGTTTAATTCTGGTAAACCATATTAAAAACTTATTTTAATACACTTTAAGATATGAGTTTGAGACTATTAATTTGCATAATAAATGCGGCATAAATTTTGGCGCATTAGGGAAATTGTTTGTTAGTCTGTTTAATACGTATAAAAACTCTTAAAATTGTTAATATTCCTGTGAATTTTACACATATTACCTTAATTGTCGGAATGGCTGCTTACATCTCAATTATTAATTGTAATTAACGTATTTTATTACCTTATTAAGTTCCTCCCACTTAGTCGTCAGAATATTCTTCATCTGAATCCTCGGATTCTCACTCTCTCGGTCGTCGATGATGAGATTTCTTAACTATGTTGTTAGGATCCTTTTCTTCTTGGATTTCAATGTGCCTTACATGGTAAACCTGGCATTTGATGTTACCAGCAGCCTTTTTATTTAATCCTCATTAGTGGCTATTCTCGAGTGTTTCCTCGTGAATCTTACCCGAAACCTCCTGATATCTTTGTTTCTAGCTTCCATGGCTTCTTATGATAGCTCTCCCAACGGAAGAATCGCATCTTTTGATATTCCTGTTCCGTGAATAAGTACTTTATGTTCTGTTGGAGGCATATAGTACCAATGATACAAATTTACGTAGAGACGGGCAGTATCCCAGCAGTAGCTTGAAAAAATGGAAAATTTATTCCATCTTCGGAATGCTCTTTGTCTCCTTCTTCCATTGAAGGCGAATTGGCTGCCAAAACATGTTGAGGATGGCCGAGGATTTGGCAATATTATTTACCTTAATGTAATATAATAACCAAAATTATTGAAATGACTAGATGAAGGTTTTACTTTCTTTTAAGTTTAACTTTGAGTAAAATTCTGAATAAGAGCTATTTACCTGTAGTATCGTTGACTAAACGGAGAGGAACGAGAGATCTCACGAATAAGAACTCGTACGATTTTCCCTCTTGCCATCCTTGCTTCTACAGTGAATGGCCAGAGCTTCCATTGAAACCATATTTGCAGGTTAGAGAGCATTTGATTTTACGCTTTGAGGCTTGTACTGTTGATACTGAAGCTACAATTCTTGACGCTGTATGTGCTAGCAGAGATTGTAAATTCACTTCGCAAGTCTCTTTCGAAACGGAAATCCCTTCTGGATATGGAGCAAGGCAGTACCTAAGAGAATCATTCACATCAGAGTTTAATCTTTCAAGTTCAACTTGCGAATCAAAAAATTCAGCTGATGATTCTTTCTATCCAATATTGATTTGGTTTCCTTCACTTTTATAATTACTTGATGAATCACCAATCGAGTAATTTCGGAAATCGGAATAAGGATCTGTTGCTAAATTCTCCATGTTGAATGATGAAAAGTACCCAACTCACTACTTAGATACGCAATTTTAGGCATAAAAATATTTAAGATTCCTATCACTCTTGGTAAAAAATATCAAATTTTCTAAAAATCTTATTCAGACGCCATTTACCCATATTTTTCTTATTTTAATAAATTACTCATACTTTATGTGATGGCTCAGCTAGATATTTCCAAATATCAGCCCCAGGGCAAACGGATCGTCGTTGTATCTCGTGGATTCTCTTGAAGCCAAAATACTGTGGCAGGATATCAGAAAACCAAAAGCACAAGAAACTAACTTTTTGCCTTCAAAGAAAGACTAAAACAGAAACTTCAAAAATATTTTCTCTTTCCTAACAACTCCGAAGGGACGTGCCCAATAGCCCTAGCAAGGGGCGGATGCGTACGGATGTTGGCATTGCACTAGAGTGCCGTAATCCGTACTTAACTCAGGGCCTATAAAATAAGGGCCGGCTAAATTGGCAGATGAGAAGATTGCTCAATTCTGTTAACAATATTTTTGACCAGCATAGAAAATATAAAGTTCGCCAGAGTTATTTTTACTGGTAAAAATATAATATAGACCAATGTCTCTAATGTGCCAAAATTTCTCAATTCCGCATTTATTATGTAAATTAATAGTCTCAAACTCATATCTTAAAGTATATTAAAATAAGTTTTTAATATGGTTTACCAGAATTAAACATAAAAGAAGCAAAATTTTCGACTCAACCTAACCAAAAAGACACCGAAACCGGATTTGGGTATTCTACGGCGCCCAACCGGACCGCGCAGCGCTTAGGAAAAGTCCACCGCAATCACAGGGTAGCAGGTGAAATGAAACAGTCTCTTCAGATTCCATATCTAGAAGCCTTGCAGATTGATGTGGTATAAGAGACTTGATAGTCCATCGCTGTTTACCTAGTTGATTTCCTTACTTTATCTCGAAATTTGTCCGATAAAGGTGTCCGCCATTTTGTTGCTTTAAATAACCAAAGAACCATCTTAGAGCATGAAACATTCAGCGAATTGAAAGACAAAGAGCAATGCTAGATTACTGCTGTGTTGTTTTATCCAACATCTTCTCTCAAAAGCAACTATATGTAAACGAACTTGAACGTTTTTCCGAAAAATCCGAAACTTCCCGTTTTCGTGAACATTTCTGAAGTTTGACGCCCTGCATCTATTTGACGCCTGAAAATTTAAAAAAACGACGAGCGGGAACATAAAATTCAATCATTTTGCAATAACTATGCCAAGTTTCAATAACCGCACTCAAAAAAACCATTTTTAGCCCCTTGTCCAGGTTTTTTCGATTCTAGCCCACTGTGCAGCGGTGAGATTCCCTTCGATGATCTCAAACTTCGTGCATCCAATTAAATAGGGCCAATCATCAGATTAACTACAGTTAAATTATGCTCGGACTGAGCAGAAAGGAGTATTAAGCTACTCACGATTTTTTTATCGAAATCTAGCTAAGTTACTGCAATGATACGATACTCGTAATTCAAGATATTAAATAGGAGGCTTTTCCTTCTTAATGCCCTTCATGATGATGATAAAATACCCAACTTATTTAATGAGATGCTCATGCCCCATATTGAGTCGTAATTGATTTGTATGCGTTTTATGATTAATTGATTAATATTGTAAGCATAATCCTCACTACTGCAATTATGAGCTGAGAAGAATCATATTCTCGTATCTTTATATTACGATTTAAATAAGGGCATCAGAATTGTTTATACTGACATTATTAATAACCAATATTACCCAAAAACTCAAGATCTTACACTAGTTGTTTCCGTAACTTAATGTGTTTGGCGAAACATTTTATGCAACTTGAAATGTTTCGAGAAAAACACTAGAACTCATAATTTTCTAATTATTTATTGATATTGAATACGATATAGAAGGTAACAATCATTACTGTTGGGCTAACTTTCTGCTATGCATCGTCATTCCTAACTCTGCAGGAACAAAGAGAAATATAAAATTACGAAGCATTGAAGAAAGTTAGCCCAACAGTCTTGATAGTACATACAACAATTTTCTATATCGTACTCAATATATATAATTGCCTACTCATTAACTTTCATCACATTATTGATTCCTTGAATTAGCGATCAGGAGATAAGAATATGTCTATGAAAGGCGTTATAGCATGTTTAACTCCGAAAACAATGCTTTGCCATAATAATAACTTCGCAATATTATGTTATGAAAGCAGTCTTCGAAAAACGCTGGCGAAAAAACAAGGAATAATGGAAAAACATACTTGTGTACGAGTTAGTGTGTAGAAGACAACCTTGGAAGGAATGGGAGAAGGAGTAAAACTCCGGTGGAAAACTTCAGTTAGCTCATGATGGACAGGTAATAGTTAGTGTTTAGGAGTTATGAGGGATTGAAACGACTGGAATGGGGGCTAGATGGTTTTGGATCTGACGAAAATTAACGTTGGGGTAATTAAACATTAATAAGGTTGAATAAAAAAAATTCAATTTTTTTCTATACAGATAAAGGAAAGAACCTTTTAAGAAAGATACTGTAATTCCACTCCATAATATATAAGGTATCATCAGTATCAATACCTTAATCATACATATAGATGACTTCGAAAGAAGTTATTCTTTTTACTTTATATGAAGAAATATCAATGTGATAAGAGCGAAACTTTCAAAGACAACTATGAAATTTCTATAATTTTAAAAGCTTAATTTGTGCTAATCACGTTGGAGACTCACCGACAGCGGATTTCAATTGAGAACTTGTTAGTAAAGGCTTAAAAATCATAACCATATGCTGCTAAATGTAACTTTATTGCATGGAAGTTTCATTAATTAAGACTCTATCAAACCTATTTCCATCATTCACTCGACTAAGAAATTGCACGTGGAACTCCCAAATTTACCGCCTAATTAAACTAATGTAATACTTAATTAGGCAAGTAGAGAGAGGAGTATCAACACCATAAGAGGAAGTGGGGAGGTGACTGATGGAGAGTATCAAAAATGAAGGAAAGGCAGAGGGTTATGCAGGAAAGGCAGGCTAATTTAGAGCCCACACCGTAGATTAGGGGCAATTATCCGACTCCGCACTGGCCGACAAACTCACACCCTCGTATGGTCAGGATCTTTTTTAACCCTCGCATTCGGAAAAGGGAAGCCATTGAGAAGATGGCCCGAGGACGGCCAATCTGGAGAGAGAGCGGAAGGAGGAATGACAAAAGTTAGAAAAGGGTTCTCCGGATGCGGAAAAATAAATTTCCAATGTAAATACGCCGGAGAGGAATAGGCAAACGAATGATTAGAATTATTGATGGAAAACGAAAAGAGGACGAAGGCAAAGAAAAGAGAATAGTTGCCGAGGAAAATAAATAAAAAGGACGTCTCGTCGAAGGTAAATAATGAGAATTTCGGTAGGGCTTGACTAGAAGGTAAATTTCTGCGATATACTTATTCCGTATTGAAAGCAGATATTTTATACATAAAGAGAATGTTATCTCTTGTTGTCTCTCATGAAAAGTTGACAAATTTTTAAAGATAGGTTACAATGATAGTTTAAAAAAGGTGTAGGGAAAACCATATAGATTTGAGTTTCTTAAATAAGAACAATTAACGAAGTCTCGAATCGCCACAGAATGAATATAGTTCACTCAATTCTACTAAGAAAATGTGAATAGCCATAATTTCTTCCATAAATAATCTCTTCGCATTTCCAAAAAAAGAAGATATGAAAAATCAGTATTTATACAGTGATATAACTATCAAAGTATGAAATTTATATGAATACATTAGAATTAAAATATACTCTTAAAGAACCAAACCAAAAGCGTAGATTCGTATAGAATTGTTGATAATTGAGTTGAATTTTGAATCTTGACAACATTGTTATCTAACCTATCCTGGATAAAATATGCTCGCAATTAGTTACAGTACACCACAGGTATCGATCCTTTGGAACGTCAAAGGGACGTACGTCAAAATTGAGAAAATAAGTTACGGATAATGCATACAGGACTTTAAATAAGAAGTAAACTTCTCGCCACCACTAGCAATCAACGTTTTAGATGGAAATAGATACCTCAATTACATATAAGACAATATTTTGACAATCGGCAAAGATATTGGATGCATGAGGAAACAGATATTTTTATATTGCGGGGAAAAATGAGGAGTACAGACATCAAAGAGGCATTGAGTTGTAATGCCGCAAAAAAAGAACTGATGACCGTTGACGAATACGTACTTTCCGAAGATATCCCGGTATTATTTTGGATGCGAAACATTCTCAGTTCCTATTCTTCAAGAATCACACAGGAATCTTCGCCCAAAATAGTCATTTCCGACAGCATAAGAGCTGTCGCACGCGTTTGAACTTTTCTCACGTCAATTCCATCGCAAAGGATACTTCTGCAAAGGGAGCCACCGATGCACGAATATTTACAGCGAAATAATTACGGGGAACGACTTTAAATTGGAGGAAAGAACCCTACTGATTGCAATGGAGAAGAAGAGTTAACGATCTGAAATCATCAATTGGCAATGAGATATCGAAAGAGAGGTAATTTAGATATTGGGCACGTGATAGAGAAAGGAAAAAGAATGGCAAAAAAGGAAGAGGGAAATGGGCAAAGAGGACGAGAGAAATTAATTTTCTTTCCCTAGAGACATGTCGACCGGTGGAACATAAAAAATTCCATTTCCCGTTAAATTGCCTATTCATCTATTGTGTCATCAGCGATATTATTAAATTTTAGCTCTTCGAAGGTAATGGTGATTTCATTAAACGTTCGCTTCTGAGAGCGTCGATATAATGAACTAGTTAACGCAGAGTCGTAACGAACACGGGCACAATACTTTCTCTGGGGAATAAGTACACTGAGTTCATTGCGAATATCATTCTCAAAAGTAATCAACCTCTTTACGTTGTTAAGCAGAAAGTAACCAAATAACCTTATCGAACGTACCAAATGTATGAAGTCTTTCAATCACTGAAACGAATGACCATATTTTAATTTCCTAGTGAAAGCACAAAATGTAGAAATTAGCACTTAATTGCTTAATTTAAAACATATTAATGTTTGAAACATAAAGTTAAATATCTCTCTGTAGATTATTGATATTTAACTAGTCATGGTGAGACGAGTCGTTTATGATCACTAAGTTTCAAATAAAGGTCACACATTTAATGATTTATCTTCATTTTTAATCCTACACGATATTCTACGGATTCTAAAACGAGAATCATTATATATTTTTCAGTCTATAGGTACTTCTAATCTTTATTTTGACGTAATATTCATTTAAATTTAATTTTATAAGGTAAATGAACCCTGCAAACTTTAGAAAAGAAATAACATGCACTTTTTTCTGGAAAAATTTTCAAGTTTGAAAGAAATGGAGACAATGAAAACAGAAGAAGGAAGACAACAGCCTGAGTATGAAGAGTAATGAAGGCGTGCGATAAAATTCATTTCAAACTTGTGCCGTCCGAGACTTGAAAAAATAGTAACGTAAACAAAGTTTTAATGGTGCCAACGTCTAACCTACTGAGTCAGTGCTCCGGAATAACATTTTCAACGCATTTGAAAAACGTGAGGAACGTAATGCAGCAAAACGTGACTGAATTCAGTTTTTGCGAATTACAAACAGACAGTGTGAATCCTAGAGAATTTGCATGCAGAGTATTACACTCCGGTCCTAAATTTTATAGGAATTTTGAATAATACGTTGCTCTTAGCGTCGTAAAACTTTGTCTTGTTCATCTTCCATACGCGGTGGGATGTAATTCAGAGTTATAATGAAAAGCTTTCTAGAGAGTTTTCTACACTGAAATATACTCAAAACTACAGAGGAAAAAATAGATTGAAATGTTAGCTAAATTACACATTGATGTAATTGACTAAATGTTTCTCAGAATAACCAAGTATATGCGATTATAATTGGATTTTCATTTATTTATTAATTAATACTTCACATACAGCGAATCGCCAAATTATAGAGAAGATATAAAATATTAAAAAGACGAACAAATACGACCATTCCCTAATCAGAAAAATCTGGATCGTTAACATGAAGGAACCACAGCGGCCGATAAATAAAATGATAAAATGAAAGATTTTTAATGAGTGATAAATTACCATTAACTGCGAGGAAAGATAATCGAGAGTCGATTTCAGACAGTGATTAAAATACATTTTATTTAAAGTAAGTTTAAGTCGTACGAACAAGTTAAACAAAGACCCATTCAAAAAATCAAAATGGAGACTTTAGCGCTTCTTTCAAACTTCAAACAGAAAAATAAAACTCTTCGCCGGCTCTGGAAAACGGCAACGTAGACGAGATATCCCGAACCGTCAGCAGTTCCGAGTAGGAATTATAATGAAAGGAAAATGGCCGAAAGAACGAAAAAATAGTTATGGCAGCGGGAGAAAACGAATAAAACGCAGGAGTAGGTAAAGGAAGAGAGCGTGAAGAAGGGATTTCGGGGTGAATCCTTTACAATGTCACCCAGATCATCCGTGGTTAGGCAAAAGCAATGGCTGGAGCTAAAAGTCCCCGAGTTAGGGGATGAGACGTGCTTTGGAGGGAACACCACGGATAAGTAGAGACCTCTCCACGGTGCAGAAAAACAAGAGGGGAAATCCCGTTGGACCTTCCGTCGGCACGTTTTGTTTTTCTTTTGTTTCTTTCCGAGCTCGTCTTCTGGGTTACTTGATGACGAAAGAGATTAATTCTGCGGACCCTTTTTTTCCCTAGCCCTCTCCTCTCTCTTAAAGAAGCTTCCTTTTTTCTGCTTGGTTTAAAGCAACGTCGAATCGAGACTTAAAGTCACCCTCTCCAGTTCATTTGCTGCTGTATTGATCCTTCGGAACACCGTAATTTCGAGTTCAATTCTGCAATTCGATCCTCGACTAATTTACTTGGTTTCCAATCTAAACCAACCCTGGTCTCGTAGTTGATACGTAGCAAGACTTTGATGCCAATTTCAGAGATCAATTACACAGGAATAAAAACGAATTTCACTGGAAAGGGTTAAAAGTTCATTGCATATAATGGCGTGCACCCTAGGAAAAATCCCAAGGAAATACGGACCTAAAAAAAGTCTGACGGGGCCGGGAATCGAACCCGAGATATAATTTTATTCAAGTCCGTTTTTTCTTGGGACGAATGTCACTGAATTAAAACTTAGTTTATTCTTAATTATAGACCATAATATAATTGATGTGGTAAGGCGTAATTATGCAGAAAGAATAAATAGAGGTCTTAAAAAATGATCCTCAGCTACTTGAACTATTATTGACGAGGTCCTTTTAAAAACATTACTTCAGGTAACACATTGTGTTTGTGAAGACAAGGTGATAATGAGAAGAAGATGTGTAAATGAATATAATAAGAATTTCCCATTGAATACGATGAAGAAAACGATCGAAATTTGAACTTTCTAATAGTCAAGTTAATCTACGTAACATGGTATACTCATATAAAAATATTGAAATATGTTTTTCCCTGACAAGGGCATTACATATAAGGAAGAATAAAATGTTCCAACTATGTAGGCTTCCATAAATTTTGAACCTCAAGCAGTAGGTCATAGGATAATAACTCAAAGAAATTATTTTCAATGTAATAACCAAGTTTAATTATTATTTCATGTAGAATAGAAAAATATATGAGTACTTAACAACGGCCACAGTCACCTCATGACAGTTTGTTTGGACTCACCTGTAAAAAAAAAATAAAAGAGAATCACTAATACAATAAAGCAAACAAATACTTAGTTCTTCAATATTTATACCCGTCTTACAAATCGTGACAATATTTAAAATATTAATTCCCGTTGTTTTCTCTTAAAAATATATCTCCAGGAATCAAATGTCCACTTCTGCGAAATATTTGCACATAAACAGTTTCAGTAATCATTATTAATAACTCAAAGAGGTTTTTTTATTTCGTAATAATCTCAATTTAATTTTATTTTTTCAACGTATCTAATTACACGTATGCAGTTTTCGAGCGCTAATTCCGGCCATTAACGAAATGTAAGTTTAAAAATGACAAAAAAGGTGATTATAATTAAATCTGTAATCCTATTTAGATAATAAGATTAAGGTTAATAATTATCTAAATACGATCCAAACATCCATAAGTTAAAAAATTATTATGTAACTCTACCGATTAAAATCAAGTTAATTTATCGTAATAAATATTTTAATAAAAAAAGGAACTTGTCTAGCGATACTTGGTGGAATTTCATATTAAACACAGTTTAATCACAAAACTTGTACGATTCCACAAGGTAAAAATATATAAAGGCAGTTGACCGGTTTCTGCGGTGATTATGCCATCCTAAGAACTTGTCCAGTTCTAAGTTTTGTGATTAAACTGTGTTTTATATTTTAATCATTTCATTTCAGGAATTTCCCCGCGATCAATGCGTTAGTCCCCACGAGTTACTTGTTCAACAAATACATTTAAATTTATTCCTTAATAATATGAATAAGTACCATTGTTTCATTGGAACTGATGCATGGTTTTTACAAATATAACAAACATTTTACTGCAAATGAATGAATAATGATGAAAGGAAATACACTTTCAAGTCGATCGCTAGAAAAGCAGTGCAGGTGAGAGCTATCTCCTTCACTCAGTTTCCGAAGCAAAATTGCTCGGGGAACACTCAATTTCCCTAGGAGTCGAGAGAGGAACAAAAAAGACAAATTTCCCTCAACCCATTCTAAATTTATCAAACCCATTATCACAGCACCTTCGTGGCTCCATGAAAATTCCAGAATAACGAGAAAAGTTTGCGGATCGCCAATCAAGCGACCGAAATAAAAAAAGACCCCCAAGTTCCGCCCCGCCCTTTTTAAACAAAGAAGGTACGAAAATCCGTAAAGCCTTAATGTCACGGATTAAATAGTTTTAAAGGAGACTTTTTCCATTATGTTCACAGTTCTTCCACTTACTGTTTCGAAAACATTGAGATAAAAATCATCGAATCTCACTCTTTCTCTTTGGCTTCGATTAAACTATGGAATGCCCGTGTTTATACGTATGAATTGGCGATTTCTTTGATATCCAGTTGTGCATACATAAATGTAGTACATTAATGAAATGGAGAGAATGGATTTATCATTGATACTATGAGTAAACAGTAAATTTAAAAATACTCGCAAGAAATTATTATCTCGGTTTGACTATGGGATATTTTGTACAGATAAACGAGCTTAAAAATTGATCCAGAAGCGCCGCTATATTTTTCGTGCTCCAAACTTCCATTGGCATGCGATCATTCTCAGATTAACCCACTTTGCTACATGTCTATTTCTTTGATTCCAGAATTTTCCGTCCATTTCAAGTTGTAAGCCTTCTTTCATTATTGTAGTAAAGACTGAAATCACGCCATCACCTTCATATACAAGGGTAAACGTTCTTCATGGCGTTTCCAAACATTTTTGTATCAATGAGTTTGAAAGGGCATTTCCTTCTCCCCATTAATATATGTTATGAATGCTTTGGTTAGCATACATTAATTTTTATGGCATTTGTAAATTATCTTTTAGTTCTAAGAAATATTTAGTTCTAGAAGTACCAAATCAGAAGATTTAATTATATTACTTGGGAGGAATTTTTGAATATCGTTCGAAAGATAAACATTTTCTTAGATTAAGATATAAAAATATACCTCTATTTTTTGACTTGCTATATTCCTTTATACCAATGCTCCTCTCCCTAAGTGTTAACGTAGAATGAAAAAGAACACTAGTACACTTCCACAGATTTATTACTATTACAGAAGTGTACTAGTGTTCTTTTTCATTCATAATGGCCTTCCACGAGGTAACGCCTTCGCACATCGAATTTATGTTAACGTAGACTTATACTTCAACTAAATATGTATGTTGGGTTCTTAGTTTTAAAACTATGACGTTTTCGAAAATCTGACATCGCAAGGACATTTTGCTTTAAATAACTAGAAGTATTATTGTAATCTCCAGTAGCGTATCTTTTATAAAAGTAATAATGTTTCGGCGTTTCGTAAGTTCATGCTGACAGAGACACTGCTTTTAATTTATTTAAATTCTAATCGAGAAGCAAGTGCGGGTAACTTAGATGACCATCTTATCATACGTTTACAAGAAGACGTCTTACTGCACTGGGATTAAAGTGACCCAGTTCAGAGCCAGGAGTGACCAAAGATCGGAGTGCAGCGCTCTGCATTAAAGATGGCCACGGGTCAAGGTCATAAAAGCCTCTTCCTGGTGTAAGTCCATCGCAGATGCTCACTCACGCTCAAAGTTACGCCGAAATTGCAGCGAAGAAAACACGAAACTTGGGCGGTCTTCAAGTTGCTCTATGATCATGAGCGGACTTGATTTTTACCTTTCTCGAGACATCTCAAGAACAAAAACAATTCTCGGAAAACGTCAAAAATTAACCCTTGTCTCAACAATTAACCTTTAGATACAACATGTTAAAAATTTGCTTAAAAGAACATTAATCAAAGGAAAATTTAATAGTAATAGTGGTTCACTAAAGTATACGATACAATTTTCAAGCAACAAGGAAGTAAACTCACTCAGAGAAAAATAAGTAGATTCAAATTATATCAGTTGGTGATACCTTCTTGTCCATCAATTATTTATACTTCACCACTTCCATAGTTAATTTTCAAGGAAAAAAATCTGATGTGGCCAGCACATGAATTTCTACATAAGATGTAAATATTTATCTACGACGGTATTTTCGAACTCTATATTCAATCTACACTTGGAAGATATATATATATAGTGATTAATTTATATCATATTATCTTTTACGTCACAAACATAATAAATAATTTTTTCGGGACATGTTTGATAAAAAACGACGAAATTGGACTTTCGCCCATAGCGCCCACTAAGTACATAATCAAAAACTTCCGGTATTTCAGTAATTCATGAAGAACTTCTTAACAATCAGTTAAAAATAAAAGAATACACCTATATATCATATTTATGGAGATAGTTTGCAAATATGGAAATTTGCTTCGAAGAATAAAGCTCGACTTCCGGTTAACCGATTTATTTCAAAAACTAATCAACTCTGACAGCACCCACCACAATATATGAAGTTTGGTATTTATACGGTCAATAGTTCTCACGTTAGAGTGCCCACAAGCACACACACACACATACACACAGACATCATTCCGAAAACGGTCAAAACGTGTTCTAGGGACCTCCAAACATGTATTTCCGTTGAAATCTCGAAGTCAATTTATTTCATGAAAACAATACTTTCTCTATACTACTTATATGGAGAAAGTAAAAATTTGATAAGTAAAAATATCTTCTTCTTTCTTGTTTATTCGTCCTTAATTCATTACTACATAACACATGCGCGATGGTCTGAAAGCATCTATATATGATATGAATAAATAACTAGATAAAGCCAATTAATCGAATATTAAAAAAATATTTTTTCTATCTTATTCGAGGAATCTATAGGGGCATGATGCTACGAAATACTGCATTCCTACATTACTCTTCGCAGAAAGGGAAAGGTTCGTTTAGATTTAGCGTAAGTGTCATGATGTAATGATTTAAAAATGGAGTCTGTTTTTCTACCCTTTCTGGAGACGAATCAATCGTTATAATGTTACGAATGTAGTAATGAAATTAGTCGTAGAATGAATAAGCGGGGATTTATCACTGTAACGTGGAAACAACACGTTTAGGAAAACAATGAAAATAGCTTCGTAACTATCACACAAATTTATCATTAAATACTTAAAAAGAATAATATTCGAAATGCTATATGATTAAAAAATGAAACCTATGAAATAGATCCATGCAGTTACTTATCTTCGGAATATAAATACATTGCGACAGTGAAAAGCAAAAAAACTAATTAATTAAGAACAAGATATATATTTAGTGTAAAGGTCAGTACTACCAGAAGTATCGTTTGTCAGTATTACCAGTTTGATATGTCGAAAATTAAGAGGCTATTTAAGTGCCATATATCGAAAAGCATCATTGGCCTTCAACAGATACCAATACATCCGAAGTAAAAATATAGTATCAGGCTCTTGTATGACATAAGGGTAACACTTTCTATTAAACCGTAAGTTAGCTGTTGAAGCAACGTGCCCGAACAGCGGAAGTTGAGATCCCAGAGTATTTCAGAAGGATTCCCTTCTGTACCTTGGGCACCTGATTAATGCGTCGGAGAGACGTCGTAAAGTTGTAATTCGCATAATCTACCCATTACGCGAGACGGAATTTATCGCAGTGAGGGAGAGAATTGATATACGGATCCCCATCGAATTCTGAGGGTGAAGAATGGCAGCATTATTCCGCTCTCGTCAACAAGACCGAAAAAGTCGTTCCCTTCGAAAAGGGAAATTTCCCAGAGGGCTGACTCCGTCATCAGCTCCCATATCGACTGATAATGAATAATCCGATGGGAAGACCTTTAGGAAAAGCCGGAGGAATCGCTCATCTTGAGATTCATTTCGGGGGATTTGCATCAAATGTCCACGCTTTGTAACAACTGCGATGTGTCAGGATTTGCGGAGGACTCAAGTACTGCAACTTCTGAAGTTGTTGGAGATAGTGGAAGTCAAAGGATCTCATACTCTAAGTTTGACTTTTGATAGAGGTCAAGTTCGATGTTATTTTATAGCGATGTTATTTTACCTTGGTAAGACCCCTTCTGGAGTATGCGGCAAGTATATGGGATCCGGCGGATGAAACGTGTACTCGCGAACTCGAGAAAGTGCAGCGTAAAGCGGTTCGTTTTGTTAAGAAATACTACGATAAAAAAATCACAAAAATGCTCTCAGACGTAGGTTGGGAATCCTTGAAAGAAAGGAGATTGGAAGCTAGGCTGCGATTGCTTAATAAATTCAGGGAAACTACATTTTCGGAAGATACAATCGCTATCATGCAACCCCCTTGCTACCTCGGTCGATCCGATAATGACCGTAAGTTAAGAGAAATAGATGCTAGGACGAATCGTTTTAGAGATTCATTCTTTCCGCGAACAATACGTGACAATAACCGAATAAGGAAGTAGTTTAGATTCAACTGGTGTTTGCACCCCCTGCCACACGCCGAAAGGCGGCTTGTAGGGTATTAATGTAGATGTAGATGTTCAGTATTTCAGTACCACTGATGTAAATCCTACACGATGACTTGCAGAAAATAACGAGACAAATTAATTTATTTTAGAAATCCGCATAATTCTCCCATAAACAAGAGTGAATACTTTAGATTTCGTTCAGCACCTTTCAAGCAATCATTCACCTGTAATACTAAACGAAATTATAAATTTTACCACTGCGAAGAAGGTATCCGACAATATTGCCATTCAAGCGCAGTGAGAAAAATAAGAGATGCCTGAAATATGCAGAAGAAAATAACGTCAAGGAACGCTTCGGTTAGGCTATTTGTTTCCCAGGAACATTTCATCATTTTAGGCACATAGATGGCGAGTAAATTTATCATCAATTGTAAAGTGTCTCACAGTTTTTATCAATGAAATCCAAAATCAGAAGTAACGATTGAAAAACATCTTTTGATCCTTAGGTAATATCACATTCTGGCAGACATGAAGAAAGTAAGACACGGATATAAAAATTTATGTCTTAGGATTAGTAGAGCAGACCTCAATCTTATTTGAGTGAAAACCGAGTCCATACGATGTTAAAGTACTTAAAATGTATGCTGTTAATCTATTCATTTAATTTTCATGTACGGGATAGTTACATAGCTCCCTTAAGAGATTTCTGAGGTATATCAATGGATTTAGATTAAATATTAGCATAAATACATATCTCAGGGGTATTGATATTACTTTGCCTTCATACGGTGAGGATCTAATTGTAATACTTAAGACAGACGTCATACCAACTCCGTAAGGTTTTAATACGACACGAGTGGGAGATTGCTGACTGTTGCCATTAACATACGAATATATTTTGTAAAAACACTCTAATATTTCTATGAAAATTAGTTTCAGTTCTCAATAATAAAGACTACAAAGGTTACAACATAACTTCATGTAGCTCAAATTTACTTTCTCTGAAGATTTTGCATTCCATGTTTCCTCTCTCCCAGCATTTATAAACTATTTTCATTCAGAATTCATTTACGTCTTGATTTGCTAGTTTTCCTTATAGAGCTACACCGAAATCCCAAAGCATCTGCGAACCGAGGTTTGCATCATCGAGAGGAGCCACTGGGCTCCAAACCAATGAAATTCCTCAGTTTACCTGGAGAGAGAGGGAGAGCGCTCAAATATTTAGCTCGCGCACCTCTTCCGGTGGTCGACTTCTGAAGAAAAACGCGAACCCGCTCTCTCAGTTCGATTCCGAGGTAACGAATTTTCGGACCTCGGAACAAACAAGGCTCCGGCATTCGTTAAACACTCGAATCTCGAGGCGTTTGATCCCGAAACCGCAATTTCCCGTGCATTCCCACTTTGGAATGCCCTTCAAGGAGCTCCGTAGACGACGGCGGAAAGACTTTCTGAGTAATATATTCACTGGGCATTCGTGGGCTACGAGTTTCATCCCTTTCAAGTAAATCCCCCTTCGCCTACCAAACATCGCCCGCAACGACCGAAAGCCTCGCATACTTCAATATCACCCTCACGTCTACGGACCCTCCCGTGGTTTGGGGGTGGTGATCCCCCTGCCTCTGGTTTCCTCGCAGCGGGAGGCGTATCTTCTCCGGTAAAAAACCTCCGGAGTCCGCCGAGGAGAAAGTTTAAGCCTTCCATTTACTCCGGAGGGAAGTGTGTGGACCGCACTGTACTCCGCCTAACCTCTGCAGATCCTTCCTCAGGTTCACTTTCTCATCCTCGGAATAAATTATGGCGCAAACATGCTTAACAGCCCTGGCGAGAATACCTGCACTTGATTTATAAACTGACCCACATAGCAATTAGCGTTACCATGTTTCAGATTCAGAAATTTACGGGCATAGTCTTACCCAAAGGGCAATAGCGCTTGCAGCTGTGTATCTTCACATTTATTCTCCATACATGTCTATCCTAGAAGTATTTCTGTTCAGTGTCATAGATAAATCTTTAAATGTATTTTCCATAGTAATTTCCTACACAATGTATGTAGAAAAGATCTTGTGGGTAATGCTAAAACCACGTTGTCGTAAGAGTGTAAATTGAACATTGTACATTGTGGAGCGAGTTCAGAAAAACCTAGAAGGTAATCATAGTATTTAAAGTCTAACTGGGAATTGAACCATGGATCTTCCAAATTCCTAAATACGAGATAGTACAATTAGTAAAAGCTTCCCGTGAGAGACTCTTGGGTCGATTCTGTAGCCCCAGCATACGATTTAAGACCGATTATTTTTAGGTGCTAACACATTTACCTTAAGAGGAGATAAGAAACCGGTCTTAATATTGAAAGAAAGAAAAATATCGATATCCTGAGATTTATAATCAAAATATGGCTCGATATTTCAAGCATTAAGCAATAGAACGTCACCTGAAAGCTTTTAATGGTTCGTTACTATAGAGAGTGATTAAAGAGTAGTTTCGAAATCATATGGCAGGTAGTTAATTTTCGTTGTATTCAACACTTCACTATTTTTTTATGGTAACACTATCATGCATTCATTTTAATGCAAGTACATATTCCTAAAAGGCGATCTACACAAATTCATAAATTGACTTAGACAGAAATATAACCCTATCCGATTTAAAGATGTAATATTATCGCGATAATGTTTGGTTTTCCCCTCTATTTAGACCAATTAACCAATTCCCCACGTTAAGAATATTAGTGTAAGAATTCAAACGTCCTAGAGTTAATAACAAGAAGAGGAAAAAAGTGTAATGGCTATCCGATCAGAAAATCTAGCGTTGGACAATAATAAATTACCTTAAACGACAAACTTGCGTACGTTAAATGTCATTTTTGGAGCTTAAAACCCCGCAAATTCCTTGAAAGAAATACTGTCGAAAAGGTTTCCTCACAGACTGCACTACTGTGCACTTATTCGATCGACCCTTGAATATTGCAGTACTATATGGAACCCTGCGCAGAAGACCAAGATCGATGCGATCGAAAGGGTTCAGTCTCGATTAATTAAGTGGCTTTCTTTCAAAGAAAATACTGTATATAAGAAGGAAAATTACAATATGCTATGTAAAATGTATAACCTTCTACCTCTTTCCAACCGAAGATGCATAGCGGACCTTCTTCTTCTGAGGAAAATTATAGCTGGTGATGTTTTTAACTTCAATAAACTTATCGAGCTTGTTCAAATCTGGGTACTATCACAGACAGGAGGTTTTTTCCCTTTTTGTGTTCCTGCCTGCAGAGTTAATTGCTATAAACACTCAACCATCACAAGAATAATGACAAAGGCAATCGAGGTGCTACGAAACATTCCAGACTGTGATATGTTTAGCGACAAAAATGTGATATTTAGGAGAAGAATTGTTTAATTCTTTTCCTAATTTATCTGTATTATTAACTGATCTTGTAACCTTCTTGTTATTCTATATTTGACGATATTTTCATCATTGATTTTTTTTTGTTTTGTTTTATCTATTTTGACGCATCTATTTGCTATGTTTTTATTCAAACACAACTTTGTGGGTTTTTACCTGTTTGTGTTATAGAAATAAAAAAATAAAATAAATAAATGAAAAACCTCATCTCCAAGCAAGCGTTCTTTTATCCTCCCACCCATAAGATCCATAGTCTCCCAAACATGGGCGATTCACGAACATCTTCACGCGCACCCAACTCGTGACAGACATATCAATAGCGTACGCCTCGATCATCATGTAACATCATCGCCAATATTCTAAAAGGAGTGCAGTTTTAACGATGCATGAAATATACCCCATCGAACGGAAAAGTTCGTAGAACGTGCTCTGCTCCATTTATTCGCATGCAGGCCTTTCAGGAGCCGCTCATCCGTACGAAAGGTTGGTTAGGAAAAAAGATTCCTTCTTTACTCGCTGGGGTTGACGTTCCAAGGAGGGAGTGGAGAATCCATCGGAAGACCAAAATCCGACTAATCCGGATCTGACGGAAGGAGACGGCGAATTTTACGCGTGTCATTTATCGCACAATCCCATACCTCGGCGAAGATTTGGAGGAAACATCGGCGTCCGATCGTCTTCTGTCGCAAGGAAAAGCTGATTTTAAAAAGAGTTGACTGAAAATTGCGAGCAATGACTAAAATGACAGGCTACAAACGTAGAACTCATATATAAATCAGCCTAATTAGTTTGCACATCCTCTGGGTTTATTTGTTTACCGTATATAAGTATCTGAGAATAAACTGACCCAAATATAAGCCGAGATACCTAATTTTGTCACGAAAACTGGGAAAACTAATTGACTCGATTATAACTAGATTATACTCGCCTAGGGTGATAAATACAGCAGCTATTGGTATACTTCAAGATAATAATAGATATGGTTAATGGTAGTTATCCGGGGGTTATACCATTACTTTTTTCAGGTAGAAAATTGGAGGGTCTCCATCCCAATCCGGACCCTTAGCTCGCCTTCGCAGCTCAGGAGCGCCCGACCTTCCCATTAGGAGGGGGACCATGAAAGAACTGACCGCGTGGAATACGATTTAAAAAGTTAAAAACAATTCTAATGAGCAACAATTTATTATCTTAGCCCAAAGAGATATACAAGCGTCTTTCGATCGACCTTCTACGATGAAAATTAAGATTTTTCGTGATTTTGCAAGAAATGACCCGTTGACGCACGGCAACTTTGCCCTGGGGATGGGTTGGGTTGAGGGGAAGGATTTCTAGATTTTTGCTAGAAATCCCTGAAAAAAGTAATTGTATAACCCCCAGGTAACAACCATTAACCATAGATATTAATAACACTACAGTGATTAAGGCATCAGTAGATAAAAAGGAGTTACTTGAAATTGTTGATTTGAGTTGATCATTAGCCGATTTTCTGTCTTCGGCAGACTTTTTTCATCGGAGAACAGGTAAGTGGGGCTCACTCGAGTATAAACCAAAGGGAGCTCTTTCTGCATGAAAAATGTGCTGAAAAACTCCGTTTATGTATGAGTGTATAAGATATTTAATGTGATTAAAGAACAACCAATTTGACCAATTATAATGAATAATAACAGAGGTGGAAGAATATATAAAGGAATTATATATAATAGATATGTAAAAATATTAACAAGGAAATATGGTAATGCTACCAAAATAAACGAAAAACTAACATACAAGAAGATTGGATGAGCTAAAAACCAAAGTAAAATTCACAGCTTCGGGCGAGATATGGTGGAAATCCTAAAGACGGTCCTCCGTTGAAACCGGTAGTACAAATAAAAAATATTTTGTAGAAAAAGTACCAATTATCTCCTTCATTTTGCATTAAAAACCAAAGATTAATTAATGGAAGAAAGGATTAAATTAATTGGGCAAAAGCAAGCAAAATTGAATATCCTTTTAGTTCTATTTTTAGAGCGAGTAGAAATGCCTCAAATTCATCCAAATCAGACTAATATTAATGGAAATTAAAATGTTGTAAAATGAGAAAAAATAGTAAAGGAACTAAATATGGTTATTATTATGTCATTAATTTATGATATCAATACCACATAAGTTAACGTTGGATGATCCTAATTGGAATTAAAAGCGTCATCACGAATATAGATATTAATTCAGCATCTATCCCTATTTAATAAAAGAAACCCACAGCGTATTCTCCTTTCCAATATGCTTCTACGATTTGAATTTATGTAATCATGTACATAATACACCTACATAATTACGGAATGATTTGCTATAATTTAGGCAATTTTGGTGTCAATTTGCAAATACAAATTAAGGATTTAATCTCAAATTTCAAGTCATTAAAAATAAGAATTCTCCATCGTAGAGAAATAGAAAATAATTGAAAAATGTTGCACAAATGACCATATAACATTAGTTTTACGAATCATTCTTTCCTTAATAAAGCGCAATTTGCAACAAAAAAATGATAAAATGTCCGACGCAAATGACAAATGTCAAAAGCTCGTATCCTTATTATAAGTAGAGGTGAGCAGTCACCACAGATGAGCATTTCCTGGAAATTCGTTAACATGAAGATCATTAGCATGGAAATAATAAGTGGTCCTTATTTATTTAATTAATTTTAAATATATCATGAAGGGTTAAACAGATTTTATATTAATTTATATTTTTTTGATAATTAAATTGTCCACATCAACTCCTTTCCTTTATTGAATATGATTACGATTCCAAAATGAAACCAAATTCAATTAATCATTAATGTAATTTAAAGAGATTTACTAAGTGATTTGAGATAATTACATTATCCAAGTATTATGCTTCTGAATAAGTCGAAATGGTGATATGTACCTCTGTGGAGGATAGACGATATAATTTACGATAACATAAAATTAATTTAACTAACACAATTATCATTTTCAGCGTTTTTGCTGACTGTATTTTTATAATTTAATAAAAAATTGTAAGTGTAATGTTTAATGTTTAAACACTGATTGAGAATAATGCCTTTTTTCTATCCACCAACCCTAATTGTCATGAAATAAGTATATTTGTATTCACTGATTGTTTCCTTGAATCATTATTCCTTATATCTATTTATGTATGAAATTTTGTAAAATCTGATTCGCCTCGAACAAATTAATACTCGTGAAATATCTCAATCATTACATCATTTTCGTTTACGGACGTTGGATTAATCACGTTTTGATTAACTTCTTAACAACAAGTGGAAGCCTTTGAAATATTTCACTAAACAAAATTCGGTAACAAGCAGGAAATATCCTGATTCACCCCAATTCTATTAAAATCAAAACTATGGACTAACTCCGTCTGCTGATCCTATTAATAGCTGATTAATCTGCAAACTAATTTAAAAGAGATAAGATGGCCAAAGAGCGAAGTTACCTTAGTAACGAGGCAAAGGAGGTACGCCTCTAGTACTATTAGATAAGAACAGCGCTCGAGGCTGAAGGAGAAGAATATTCCCTGGAACTTCTTTGCAGGAAACACTAACCGTTACCAGGATTCTCCCTTATTGAGGTCAAATATTCCAAGAATGAAAATAGAAGCAACGATAAAGGTACTTCATACATTAAAATGAAAATCTCTGTTGGGATTAAATTAAAAGTGGCAAGAGCTTGATACTCTCAATTACATATCACTATAGGTATAAACTGCGCACATTATACACCCAGCGTATTGGTATAATTTCTGACCTTAAAAATCCTATTAGAGACATAATAACATTCATAACAGTGTCACAAGATCGCAAAGCTATCCAGGGGTTCTTAGTTCGTTATTTTTGTTTATGTAACTTCGTTATGTTTATATTATTTTGTGATAGCTTACTGTAACGTTGATATTTTGTATTTTCCAGTAATGTGTAGGGTATATTTCTCAATTCTTAAATATTTTGGACAGATATTAAGATTATTTATTATTGAGAACGTTTACTAAAAAACATGCATTTAATGTTTCGAAGTTTGTTTGAAGTTTCGAAAATACTTTGTAAATAATCTTTGATTGCTCTGATGAAAGATTCTCAGAAAAAAGAATGCCTCTCCTGCGTTTCGAATCCTGAACGTAGAATCTTATCCGAGATTTAAATCGACTTAAAATTCCATCCTTGGTTCAAATTAAACTCTATGTCTTTTAGAGATACATACTTTCAAGAATTCAACGATAGACGGAGTTAATAAGCTTAAAATTAATAAGAAATTTCGATTCCAACTCAAAATCTACACAAACACCTATACCATGTCCTTCTATCGAAAGTGATGTATGCAACTTAATCATGTCTTCTCTTTATCATACTAATCCTCTCATAAGCATCCGCATGAGACATTCATGTAATACCCCTCTCTCCCACATCATTCCCGCGGAGATACATTTTTCCTCGGCGAAAAAACTCTCTTCCGACAGAGGAGCTATAAATTATTCGGAGATTTCTCGAGCGGGGGATGGACGCGAATGGAAAAAAGAAACGCCGGTGAAAGAAATATCCCGGTCGAGATAACCCACATTTTGACACTGCTTCTCATTCAAGGAAATAAGAAATATCTTTCGAGCTATTCTCACACTGTATTATCACCCCTTCAATCTTCCTGCAGACCTCGCAACTTTTTATCCGTGGGAAGTCGAGACGTAGTCTTCCGCAAGAAAAACCTTCCTCCCTCGGACCAAACTTCCATTTCGCGGAGATACATATTTTCCGAAAGGTTTCTGTCGTAAAACTATCCCTTGCGGGTTACAATCTGAGAAAATGGATACGGACTGTTGTGCGAAAAGTACATATCGGCCGAGAATCTTGGAAGAGAACTTGCGAATACTTGATTCCCTATGGGAGTTCACCGGATGCCATGAGCAATGCAATTGGATTCTCTATGGAAGAATAAAGTGCGAGATGACGGGAGTATGTGTGGATTCCGAAAATTTCCGATGAAAGGAAATATGAATTCTTGACTATGATATTGCTCACGTTTTAATTTGAATGTCCATACCTACAATATCGAAATTTTAAAATCTAATGATAGTATTCGATTATAAATTACGAGCAATATCTTCATTGACATTTAATCAACTTTCCTCACGTTAATTTAAACATATCTTAATCAATATTTCGTTTACACATGGTGAAAACCTTATAGCTAAGCAAATTCTGAAGAATTTAATTTAGGCCATGAACTGCGATCCTTACACATCGGTCTTCAAAAGAATTAATTATATAAGTCAAGGACATGCATTTTTGTGCTGTATACATTATAACAAGATTAATCTCAATTTGGATTGACTTTCCCTCCTATGCTCATAAGTGGCATATTTATGCCTCAAACTAGAACTGCAGATAAAATAGCTGATGATGATATTATTCTTCAAACCTCTACTAAATTTTTATCAAGTGCAGATATTTTATCTATATGAATATATTTTCTATATTTTGTTAATATAGATTGTCATGGTAGTTAAGGGCCTTAATCATCGAGTTTGAAAATGAATATTTATGCACTGACTTCAATTAATGAAATGTGTAATTTTTTTATAATTCTAAAATGTGGAATTCGAGCTAATTTAATCAATAGCATACTGCCACTATGTAGACGTTTGAAATATTAGAATTTTTTCGAGTTAACATCAATCATAAAACACAAAAACTATCAAATTCAATCATTAAACCTTTAAGTCACTTTTTTTAATAGAAACAACGTTTGAGTGTATTATTGAGTAAGTTTTGGATGGTATATTTTGAGAGTTTTCCTTTTTATTTCATTATTCTATATAGTCCCAACTTACAAATATAATCCCAACTTACAAGCTGACGTTGAACTGCAGGTAATCCAAGGTTGTACAAGAAGAGAAAAATAATGACTTGGCTGGGACCATCACCTTGATCATAAAAGTCCCCATTTGCAGAAGGGAAAAGGACGTGGCTCGGTAGTTTAGTTGTTAGAACACCTGCCCGGAAACTGGGAGACCTGAGTTCGGGCCCCAGCCATATCACCATTTTTCTCTTCTTGCACAACCTTTGGTTAAGGTGCACGCTTTCCTGTTCTAAGTCTTATTTCATTTCCATCATTTACAAGTAATCCATAAATTTTTATTTGAGATGTTGAATAATTCTCTACGTATCTCTTTCTAATAGTAGAATCGCAATTATAAGAGACAACCATATCCTAGTTATCTTTCCATAATTTTGCATCACGAAATATCACAATTTTCGAATTAAAGTGTATAATTTGAGGAAAGATTAATTTCTAAATTTATTTCAACTCATTGTCAGATCTGCACAAGGAACGATTTGAATCTGGTGACTCAGCAATTGTGTTACGAAACGAATCGTAGTAAATCTCAGCACGCTCTGCTCACAACATTGCAGAACCATCTTCCATTTCCATTTCATGAAGAAGGGTTAGTTTCTACAGCTGATGGGGTAACACGCGTGGGCGTGGAGTCCGAAAAATGTGCGCATGCGCAGGAAGGAGTCGCGAAAGCATCCCCGCGTAAAAAGCACTTTCCACCGCATTAATTCGATGAATTATTAGGGATCTGCGAAACAGGAAACGGAATCCTTTTCCAGGAATAATTCAGGCACCCGCAGGTGCGCGCCTGAAAATATCAGGCCTCGAATTTCCCCTAGAATCATAATTGGGGAGCTAATTAATGATTAACTGAATTCGAGGAAAAACTGAATGATGTATAGACAAGCGAATGATCGAATCCAGGCGAGTACGGAGCGAAAACATGAGAGCCCAATGGATTTATCCTCCATCACATTCACTGGCATATTCATAGCTTACTGCATATTTTTTTAAGATTAAAATAAAAGTTGAAAATCTTTTGAGAATACGATAGTTTTATATTCAGAGTGTGAGAAGAAATATTTCATGTAAGGAAGGAAATTATGAATTAAAAATTTTAAAATTCGAATTTATATTTCCGTAAATTAAAGCTTCTCCTTTGGATGAGAATCCGCGATAATATATTGGAATTGCTTAATCCTCCTTTAGCAAGCGTATTTTTGAAGCTATTTATCGGAATCAAGAACTATAAAAATTTTCTACTTTGTTTGAAAAACATTGCTCCTTTATAGATTGAAGAAACTTTGATAGTAGGTACTCGAAAAGCAATTACTTGTGAAAAATCACCTTGATTCATATTATTCATATTCAAATAATGGTGAAACGTACACTCCTGGTCAAAATTAACGTAGCACCGGCCGTAAGGATCGCTAGGGAGGTGCTGCGTTAATTTTTGCCAGGAGTGTACAATGAAAAATGTGTAGTTAATTTGTTTTCTTTTCAAAATCTTTCTAAAAAATCATTCAATTACTCTAAAGCCTGAATAATCATATGCTTTATCACTTCAAAATATCGTAAAACTGTATACCTTAATGGCAATATTTCAGTCTATTTTTCATAAAAGCAAAAGAAAAACCACAGAAAAGATATTCAAATAAAAAATTCAGATAAAATATACTTATAACATCAGATGTAACATCATCTGGTCAGGACGTCTACAAAGTAGCTGACATTATAAAAAGCACACACTTAAGTAAGAAAGCCCTCACATGTTTCAGTAATACCTACTGCGTAAACAATTTTTCCTACGAAAAAGTTCTCCTCCGGTATTACTTCGGAGGCAGACATTTTTTACTCCACAGAAAAAACTAATCATAACAAAACAGCGCAGCTCAGTTTATCTCGCTCAAAAAAAAACCCGCTGAAATAAGTGACGCTGCATGTTGTCCCTGCCGACGTAGACTGGCACGTCTCCGCTAAATTTTTGCCATCGCACGCAAAAACAAAATGGAGTCCCGGCGACCTTACGACCTCCTCTGATCGAAAACCAAAATCCTCGATGGACACTGCAAGTTTGACCACATCAGATGATGCCTGTTTTATTCAACAAGGTGATCGAGACCCGTCCAGCTTTTTGCGACGCCCTGAAAATGGCCTCATGCTATGAATAAAGCAAGCTGTCTTCGGTGACCTTAATAAAAATGGGTCGCATCTCGGAAGATGGACGTTAAGGCAGGTGAGGCTTTGAAGGGGATTGGCCACTTTCATTTACAGCTCCGGAGATTATTTCTCCTCTGTTCTAGTAGCTGAGGCGATGGCATTATTGAACGCCTCCTAGTGGACGTTCCCCGAATGATAATGCGGAGTCAAGTTTATACTGTTGTTAGGGATTCAATTAGCGTGCGCACATATCCACTTTCTCAGAGAAAATGACGCGTGTTTAGGATGCTGATACCCGCTTCTATGGCAACGGAGGTACTTTTCCGGTGATATATTGGAATCTCTGACGCAGGGGCGGCCATTTGCAACGCCATGGCCTTCTGATAATAATTTATAAGGGTTTCTTCAAAGAGAATGATTCGTCTACGTTTTTATGGCAGTTTTATTTGAGGGATCTTCTCGGTCCGCTGCCTGCTCAGAATTCTACATTCCGATCCAATCAAACATGTATCCGAAACGGGTGGTGGGGAGGTAAAATTTATGAAGACATTTATGAAATTTGGGTCAAGGACGTTTCAAGTACATGCAACGGGATTATGTATTGCACAAGTGGTTACGCGACAATTTACGGCTATTAAAAGTATAAAGTATACAAGTGCCAGTAGACATATATATTCCATGTATGACAGGAATTTTACGATTTTAAATTGCCTATGAGTGTTTCAAATGGGTCTTGCAATTAAATACGCCTTTACTAGATATTATTCAATTAAGAAATGAGAAAGTTTAAGGATACTAGAATAAAAATGGATCAACATCATCGTGTAAAAAAGGTAAATCGTTTAACAATCCCGAGATGAGTGAAGCGACACGAAAGCTAAAACTCTGTTTCTATGGAATATGTACTTTTTAAAGAGAAGCATGATCATAATATTTACTATAAAAAGTTCGTATTGCAGGGTATATTACCGAAAATACCTTTTTGCTGAGATACTGAAATTATTAAATGTTTTAAGTCATTGCAGCAAGAGACAAGAAGAGAAAATTACACTATATACTTCAGTTTTGCGCGTCGAAACCTAGGTCGAGTTTATTCAAAAATCCTGTCGTATCTTGTATTAGAGTTGTATTCCTTCTTCATAATTAGATCAAGTTTTAAAAGAAGTAAAAAAACAGTGACACGATTGGGAATCGTACCCAAGTCTCCCGCTTTCCGAGCAGGTGTTAAAACTTCAAATTCAGTTTTCCTCCCCTTCCGTCTTTAACCAAAATGGCTGTCTGCTGAAACTTGGATTGAGTTAGCGATTTAATTTATACGATATAATGGAGTCTAAAGATAAGGATCCAGACAATTGACAAGTGAAAATAGCACTTCCTCTAAATTGAGAAACATCGTCAACTCAGGTGCATTGAGATTATGTTTTCGAATCGATCAGGGGCGAAAACCTATACCCTTACAAGTCCAACGTTTGGGGGGGTCCAATATCTTCGGTTTCCACGGACAACAGCATCCGATTCCCCCATCGTAGGTGCATCTGTCAACCTCCGCTTTCTGCCCACATATTTACATTAGTTCCGATGGGAAACCTGAAATCCATCTTCCGTTTGCGATTCCTCGCACCCCGAGTACAGAGAGAGGGAGAGAGAGAGAGATATATGAGAGAGGCAAATGTGCGCTTTTTACGACTGCGCGAATCAGTCAAAATATTTACAAAGGGAAGTTTGTTTTTCATAGCGAGAGGGTGAAAGGTCCAATCGGGAAGAAGCGTGCGTGTGTGAGCTGCTTTTCCCAGGGACGGGGAGCACTGCTGCCCTCTATTGATCGTATTGCTTAACATATAAACTCATAGCTCCACCGCATGCTCCCATACAAAGTCTTACGGATAAAAGTTCCTCTCTCATACAACACTGCATGCAGTTGGTCTTTTCCTTATTTCAAGGCTACACGTGGAAAAGGGAAACTAGGACGAGAGCCACCTATTCTCTATTTCAGGGGCTGTTTTTGAATGGGAAAGAACAAATTGGCAAGAAGAAAAAATGGTAGAAACGAGCCCTATAGGAAAAAATAGCCCTATCAATTTATGGTCCTTCAAAATGGGACTATTAACAGATATCAAACCAGACGGCCGCGGTGGTCGAGTGGTTAGCATGCTCGCCCGTTAACGCTCCGACTCCACGGTCGAATCCCGGCTAGTCAGAATTTTCTGGCTAGGGAATGGTTGTGTGTCTTTGTAAATAGTAATAATTATTGAAATGGATGTAACTGGGATGTTCCTGTTTACATTAGAGAAGTTAGTATTACAGTGGTACCTCGAGATACGAGTTTAATTCGTTCCAGAACCGAGCTCGTAAGTCAATCAGCTCGTATCTCAAACGAATTTCTCCCATTTAAAATAACTGAATTCGATTTAATCCGTTCCGGACCTATGAAAAATCCCCAAACCATTGTAAATTAGGGATAAAGATATGTTTTTAAATATCAAATAAACATGTATAATTAACAAATACATAAAAAAAATGAAATAAAGAAATAAAAGAGTTATTTAGCATAATAGCCTTACTTTGTAGACAGACGAGTCCGGCTAACGAAGGTGAACGGCGAGGAGGAGGGAGGGGGGAAGGCACTCTAGACACGTACGTAAACGGTGCTTTTTCAGAACTTAAAACTATTTTCGTAACTTTAAAACTAAAACTACACTTTCCTTATTTCAAACGAAAGAAAAAACTTAAAACAATGCACTTAACTTTAAACTTAAACTAAGCTTAAAATTTACGTAAATTTAATTATCTCTTGTTTTTGCCACTTGGCTTGGATTCACGGCTCGTATCTCGGATTTGGGCTCGTATCTTGAACGAAAATACGGCCCGAGCTCCAGCTCGTATCTCAAAACACTCTGCTATGTTAGGCTGCTCGTATCTCGAGGTACCACTGTATTATTATTTTTATATCAGTTAGAATTCTAAAGAACCAATTAATCAATTTATCGTTATCTGAATACTTTGCCAGCTCAACTCTACGGGTGAGTCCTGAGAAATTAATATTAAACCTTTTGTATTAAAAAATAAGTTCATAGTTTTTAAATGAAAACGAATTAAAAAAATATTATTAAATAATATTTAAACTTAATATGAATTTTGAAATGCAATTACCATAATGAATGCCATAAAACAAGCTGTAATTGTAACATTTACAAACAAATTATATAAATATTAATTTACTCAATTCAAAATATAAAAGTATATTTATATTTATTAAAATTCGTGTGGAAATATAATTCCATGCCATAGGAAAAACTTTAAGCGAGAATTTATGCATGAAAAATATTTCCCTGCGGACCGCAAAATATTTTCGTGTTCGTATTTCTGAAAGGCTATTTCGTGCTATTTCACGATAAACGAACTAATATGCATCAAAAGATATAGTCGAGGGAAAGTAGCAATGCTCAGTTACGTGCTAAGTGTCGTTCGAATTTATGTTAACCGATTTCTACTGGAAAATAATTCCACAATGATAAGGAAAAATGAAAGAAAATTTCAACTCCAAGGTAGAACACATGGTTATCTTTTCTCTCCTATCCTCACTTAATAGAAATGTTTTTAAGAATTGTTTTAACTCGGAACCTATGCTTCTTCTAAATCGACATCTTAGCCGCCTGAAAGTTTCACCAACATTAAAGGCTGCGGTAACTTTGTACCTCGATAACTGGCTGTAAGATTAATTTGGATATGCTGATTAAAGAAGATGGCCTAGCCGCTTAACTTAATCCACCAAGTTTCGAGCGGTTATCTTTCTCTATTGAGTTTTGTAACTTCACGCCGAGGATGTTCGAAGCTCGGCTTTCTGACGTATCTACGAGAACTTAAGCGTATCGTACCTGAATTTGTCTGCCACTATTGGAGAGGATTACAAACTAGTTCCTTCAGTTTTTTCTTCGCCCTAAAGCTCCTAAAGGCAGCAGATTATGAATGATTTGAGGTCATAAAGACACCCCTTTAGGATTGCTTTCAAAGGAATTTCGTTTGTACAATGAACTAGAACGATAACGATTCATCATTGACAGTTTTAAGAACGTCAATGGATCTAAAATTGGCTCTGCTGAAAATAAGCCTTTATGAAAGATGTCGTTAAATTTAATAATCACCCAGGAGAGACACTTATTTCCTTACAATTAATATAAATAGCAATCCGAAAAAATAGCAACTGACATAAATTAGAAAATGTTGGATCAAACATAATCTGGGAAAATATAGCTATTTCTATAAATGATTACCAAATAAAATAGGAGTAAATTTTTCTCTTACTGAGTATACAAATAGGAAATCTATTTCGTAAGACGCAGAGCTTGATCTCCTCCTCTTCAAATGAACAGCCATTGATCCATTAATCGCACTGCCTTTCGATTCAGAATAGCTATTAATCCGTAGCCGAATCCATATACGAAATTCAATTGTAGTACGTGAACATTAAAATTAAATAAATATTCAAAAATTCGTAAAACGGAGATTAGGCATATATTCGAGGGTGGTGCATTTGCATCGATATCGCTTATTTGGTTGAGAATCTCATCTACCTCTATGGGCGCACGGACACTTTGAAGTAAGAATGCACGATCTGAAAAAATATATTTTCACTCGATTTTAAACCACAATTCCAATCACCAGGCAAAAGCAGAACGGAAATTCCACCATTCGCAGCTCCAAATAACTCCTGAAATTACTCACCGAGCCGTAAATCCAGAGTTTTGACCACCATTTATGAATTACAACTTTGCCCCTTTTCGAAAGAGCAGTCACGTGAAATAATCCGACGTATTTTTGGAGAATTAATTAAACTTCAATGAAATATATCATCGGAAAAGCCAGGACGATGGAAAAATGTCCCGTTGACTCGTAATAACATATATGCTGCATTTCGTAGTCTTCCGTCACAAATTAATACTGCGAACTTTGGAATAAGGATATTTAATTTCACTAATTTTCTAGCAAAAATTTACATGCAATAAGTATGAAGTGAAGTGATAATATTGTATTTCCAGTGTTTTTGTTAGATCATGTTCATTGATTCTGAGAGGAAAGAAATATGTTTTTCTGTGTACGGATTAGGAAGATATATTTCTTAAAAGGTCACTAGATAATTTAATAAATTTGATCAATAATAAAATACATTACTGATTCCTATACTTGATATTTTCAAACATCAACATTTTTCAGCAATTTTTTGATCAACTATGATGATTTACAGACAAAATCAGTAGATCAATAAAATATCAATAAGGACGACTGAATATTTCCAGACAGAATTAATAAAAATAAAATTGATAGATTATATAAACCTGTATCTTCACAACGATACAGTTTAGTTAGGATTAGAAATAGTATGAATATCAAATCTTTACCTTTAATAATGTATTACTCAATTTAAAAATATGCAAATCTAAGTTACTCGGATCCATTTCAATAATTGATAGCGAAATTCCGCTGGTATATATTTCATAGCAATTCTGTGTTATTTTATATCATAATACGTAGTAATAATCACTCTAAACGTAAAGAGAAAAAGGAAAAATATCAACTATTACTTCATTTGGTTTAAACTCAATATGCGAAGAAGTGTAGTCGAGTTGAGTTACTTGGTGGAGGCCATCATAATAAGTTTTTATGCTAGATGCTAGTCTGCAAGCGAAATATGTCGCATAAATGAATTCTGAGGAAGGTCAATAAGCAATTTCTTTCCACCAATTTGTTAAGTTAAAGATTTGGTCACGTCTCAATTTCGCTAAGAATATGCTCGGCTATGAACAAGAAGAAATTGTTGGGAAAATATAAGGCATCTTTAATGAATCTGCAGAATATGCCATTTACGAATCTGGAAATTTATTTTTGAAGGAATTAGTTTCTGACTTCACAGCCCGGTTAAAAATGGCATCTTTTCAATCCGATCCAAAACCAATTCAACGTTCCTGAGCGACGAATACTTGAAGGACCTTCCGCAGATAACCGTCGGAGGCGTGTATGAAACGGAATCTGATAAAACGGAGGAGATAATGAAAGTAATCCGAGGAAGTTGATTCGGGTGCTGGGGATAAATCGCAAACGCAATTCTCCTCGGGAAAACTTCCATCGGGAGAAAAGAATGAGGGATGGAGTCAATGGACCGAGGAGGCTTTATTGTCACCCTGTTCGAACCACTTCGCCTCATTGCCTCCAACCATTGTACACTTTCAGTGCGATAGTTTGATGGCGGTCCGGTTTACAAGGCCGACCAACTGATGTGCCACTATCCCTCGGGGGCCCCCAGTGATCATCAAAGCCTTTTTTCTTCGGAAGGTGCCGGAGATGGGTCGCCTGGGATGTGTTTTGACGCGGAAGGGAAGAAAGCGATTTCGGGAAAACCCGAAGTAAATCGTGGGTCCGTATCCACGGGGTTTTAATGCACGGTCTCTTTTTCCGGTCGAATGAGTGAGAAGCATTTGTCTCCTCGAAAGTTTTATAGATGATAATCAAACTCATTTCTATACTGTATTGAGGTTACACAGATCTAGCCTTATCTATTTCATGAAAGGAATGGAATCCCATAGTTATCCAGTCACGTAACACTTTTTTCAGCACATAATAAAACAACGTCTTCTTGATTATCCTGCAAGCCATTTTAAGTGTTATGGCAGGGGGTCCATACACTATAGCTTTACTAGAGTAATAAATTACTATCTCTAATGTATTACTTTTGCGTACGGATCGCGGGCTGTGTATTACTTTCAAATGCGCCTCTGTTTAGTTTCGTTTGTTGATGGATGAATATTTTTCAGCATTTATTGAAGACACTATGGTTAAGGGATATCTTTTATCTACAATAATTTCATTTCTTGTGTACGTAGTATATAAGTGAAATATTTGCGCCAAGCGAACGCGATCTCCGAGAGGCATCGACAAAGCGTTATGGGGAAGTGATCGCATGGAAGGATAATTACTTTTGGTTGTTTTTCCCCAGGCAATTAGGGATGCTAATAGGGGGGATTCAATAATGGTGGTGTATTACAACCCCTGCCGTACGCATCTGGTGGCTCGCAGGGTATATATGTAAAAAAATCCAAATCTACAATTTAACTTACCTAACAAAAACCTTAGAGATTATGATATTGATAAATTTATATTGGATTAAGGATAGATTAATTCCATTTAAAAATTAAAGGATTCTGAAATATTTAACAGAGAATGACGTATAATGTACAAATGGATTTAACTGGGAAATTAAATAAATTACAATTATTTGCAGCAACGTAGCATCAAAAATTGACTTTAAAAATGAAAGTTATCACTTATCCACAATAAGTAGCTAAAATGAAAGGTGATTAATCATCACCCTATTTCAGGAGAAATTTAGAGGAAATAATTTACTCTAAATTATTTGTTATCGCTGAAATTTACGGCCATCAGTTACAGTTATAACCGCTCGTTGGTTAGATAATTGGAAGTCAGCCATTACGAAAAAAAACAATATATGAAATGTCTCTCGTGCATCGATGAATTGAAATAGAATTATTACCAAAATTACCTCTTTCACCGAAACAGTTCCAGTCTAGACCAACAAAAGAAGGAATGCCTACGTAATTCGAAAGGAATTCATTAATTCGAGAGAGTTTTAATGAAACCAATCAAGAAAACAAAAGACGATGAAACCCAATCCGATCCGGGGAACAAAACTTCAACAAATCCTCCATGAAGCGGCCATTCTTCGCCTTGATTAAATTTTTCGGCACGATCCGGGCGAAAAGAAATATACGAGGCGTACGCACGCAAACATACACGCACGCAAAAAACCTTTTTATTTGAACTATGGAAGAAAATTATCTCGGGCGGAGGATAGTTCCCGTCCTCTCCGTCGGGTCCAGGGGAGGCGCCACACACGCCTCAATGATCTACTCTCCGTTATCAGGCCGTTTCTCCCCTTCCACCGCAATGACAATGGCCACGAAATACCATGGCCGACGTGTGGGCGGGGCGGATGTACCGGCAGCTGGGCACAAGTGGAGAAGGTGTGATAGAAGGCCGACAATGTGACGATGTTCCGAGCGAAAATATGGGTGTGGTCTGCTAGATTAGCCGGGTGCCGCACGAATTCGTGATGCCTCCGGAGGAATTCGATCGTGAAGCGTCATCTATCTTCACGGTGGGAATGTATCGGCATCTCTTCCATTTTCGAAAGCGAAAGTCAAAGATAAAAGAAGTATGTTCAGATAAAATAAAGTGGTGCCCTTGAGCTCATTTCGGGTAAGAACTCTTATTTTTGATGGATAACAAATTGAGTAACTTACAAGGAATTAATGTCATTGTGGTGGAATATCTTTTTAGTTGGAGAAGATCATTCTGAAGGTTCATTAAGCTGACTGCGTATTGCATTCTAAACAGAAACACGATTATTTTGCACACAATCATTTGAAAGTTTACATCTGCAGCTGATGGACATCGTTTTTGCGAATAAAGAGCAACAGGCCAAATTCAAAAATTTCAATTTCACCGGTCATGCATAAATCTGTCATTCCAAAAATATTACATATTTACCTAAAAATTGCTTCAAAGTCACTCCGATTTTAATGGTAAATCACCAATGAACCCAGTCGTAATTAAATGAAAAAACAATGCAAAGGGGTAACCACCTCTGCCCACTTATTTTAAAGATTTGTGGTTATTTTAAAACGTTGAAGATTAAGTTTTTGAGTTGCGACCGATAAATAACATATGGAACCTGAAAAATCTAACAAATATAATCTATCTTAAATTTTACGCACGTTAGTACGAGCAGACTTAAATGTTCCATGAAAAGTCGCAGAGTTACCAGTTATTATGATGATTCACAAAAGGATTTAATGGCTTTTATTGAAACATTATTCAATTACTAGTTCAAATACGTAATCGGCCAACTCTAAATCATTGCCTCCATCCAAAGGAATTTGTAAGTAATGTAATTTTATGTATAATGTACTTGCTCAATTAGAATGTCAACAACAGACACGTTGGGTCAAGTTAAACATTTTCTCATGCTAGAAGAACTCTAGCATTAAGATTAACATCCCAACCGAAAGGTATAGCGACCTCAAACTCGCATCGTCTGGTCCATCTTATGAAACACGAACCTCGGCACCCACTCCAGGGACAAGCCCATCGAATCCCGAACGATGCATTCTGAAATCAGGGACGCAGTCACATGACCCCCCTTAAAACTCCACGTCTCCCTAAATAACCGAGTTTTACTCCGACGTTTTCGAGAATTACATTCCGGACGAACTTATGACCCTCGAAGAGCGGAAGCCTCCCACTAACTCACCTATTCTTTCGGACTCGGGGAAATCCCATCCATTCCTCAACAATACCCTCTATTCCATCTCAGCCCAAGAATCTTCCGCTACCCATTTCTTCCGGTTCGACCAAACCGCAAAAGAGGAGTACGATTTGCCGCCCCACAAGGCTCCGGAACAGAAATCTTTATTGGATTTCTTATGAGATCGAGTTGGAGGGTGGTGACGATGGATGGCGGGAGGGGGGAAATCCTCGGTGAGATATGGTTTGGTGAAGAGGTAAACTGGGACACGGAGTGATTTGAAAGGCCGAATAGGATTTTCCCGGAGTAATGTATATGAAGTGTAAAAATGCGGAATGTTAAGGTGCAGTCTCCATTCAAATCCACTCGGAAAGACTCCCACGCAATGCATTAGCCCCGAAATGTGTTCCTTTCCTAAGCAGAACATGTCAAATCCTTAATTATTGGGTATGCGTCTAGAATTTATTACTTAAGAAAACTGAACTTTAAAAATAAAATAAAATTCAGAGTCTTTGGCGAAGTCTGGCGGAAATTCATCACGATGAGAAAAAACAGAAGTTGTAATTTTTCGCAATTTTTTTATCATTAAATGATGGCGAACAATCGCCGAAACATTCCTTATTATTCTTAATTGTTTTAATTATAAAAAATGAGGAGAAGTTCTACTTTTATTTATTTCTCATCATTAAAATGTAAACACTTGAAGGGTTTCCGGGAAAAAAAATTTCGTTGATAATCTTTCAATGAGTTTTAAATTAATTTAAACTTTATTAAAATTAAAAATAATTAAAAATTTATTAATGGAGTCAGACATGTTACTTAACTTAGACAGCTCGTTGCAGTTAAACAAAAGTCTGGTGGCAACAAATCATATAATGTTAA
Source organism: Sympetrum striolatum (assembly GCA_947579665.1). Lineage (NCBI taxonomy): Eukaryota > Metazoa > Arthropoda > Insecta > Odonata > Libellulidae > Sympetrum > Sympetrum striolatum. The sequence continues at coordinate 54,419,738 of OX388348.1, read as the reverse complement.
ATTACAATTTACGTTTTAGTATTTAGATTGTTAATTATAATTAAATAATGGATGAGTAAACGATACACAACATAATGCGTTAATAAATAAAATAATTAATTAATAGCAATACTAAAAGTATACACAGATACAAACAATTCTCGAAAAATATTCTATGGATACACGATTTTCATCTTTCCAACCACAAGGCAAGTGTTGGTTTTAGTATAATTTTTAATGACCGATTGATTTCCAGCATAATATATCCCAGAGATAAAGCCAATACGGTAATAGAATATTCTTTTAAACCCTTGTAAGTATAATGCTCATGCAAATGGAATTTAATGAAAATAAATTTTGTAGCGTTCAAGGGAGTGATATACTTAACAAACTACCTATAAGTATATCTAGCAGCGATCATAAACAATGCTTCCCTAAAATCGTGAAAATGTTGCTGATTTAAATGTTGATTTTCATGTTGAAATCAATTAATTCAAAACCTTTTGGGAAACTGATCATGCTGTCTCCATAAAACAGAATTGCATTCGAGCAAATGAATTATAAGAGATTTGAGAAGTCATTGTCCACGTACTGAGTGAAGTTTTCCAGCGATTGAAATAGCTTACTCGGAGTAAGTATCTCAAAACCATTCACATTGTTCGGCATAGGGATTAAATTTAAAAACACGATGACGACCGAAATAGCTATCGAGAATCCTGGAACTAATCCTGCCAGCAATACGGTAGATTTTGCTTTATCGTCCAGATCGGTTTACTTAGCCATACGAAATGGAGCGAGTTCAAATTCATTTCAATATCTCCGAATCAGCTTTTAGCATTCTGCGGAATCATTACACGTCACGATACAAGCGCTTCTTTTAATCCACATGAGTGAATTCATTCCCCACATCGCGACAAGAAGTGAAGCAGAGCGATCGTTGGAAACCCTCCAATTTATATCGAACCAATTAATAGCGAGGAATAAAAACTCCCTCTGGTGGGGCGAGTTTCAATTCGCCGAAATTCAACGTCTAATTCATCGACCGCCATTTTGTGTTAACACTGCAAAAGGAAAAGAAAATGGGATTCGGGGAGGGAAGAAGGAGAACAATCAATCGCAGGTCCAGACGAAAGAGGAGGGCGGCCCACAGATGCGGAGGAATTTGATACAGTGAGGTTCGACCCCTGGAATGGGAAACTCAGGACTTCGCACCCGAACGGCATGATGGGAAATAGATGAAGGCGATAAAGCGGCTTCTTCATTGCCTCCGAAGGGTAATGCCGGGCTAACGATTGCTGGGATGGTACTTTGAGGGAATGCAGAACGAAGATGGAAGTCAGATGGAGGCGGTGGAGCAGAAGGGAAATGAAGGAACGGAATTTTTTATGCGGAGGGGACTTTATATCCGAGATAGTCATTTCTATTCCGAATATCGAGATGCTGATTCGTAAGGTTTCGCTGACTGCCCCTTGAAAGGTGAAGGTAGCGGAATTACAGAAATTCTCACTCAGGGGAACTGCTAATGGCAGACTCCCTTTCACTTCCTTCGAAGGCACGAGGGAGTTGATTTAATGAGTTGAAGTGCTATCTGGTGGCACTCGGGTGCAGCTTGATTCTTTTTCGATATCTTACGGCATTGTGTTCTGGGGCAACCTGTTAGAGAGGGATGTAATGCGGGAAATAATTAAGACGACATCTCTCGGTGTGAACTGGGGACGGAGGAGAGATTCGGGATCGCATTCCCTGGTTATTAAGGAGGGGTGCACTTCCAATAATTGGAATTCCGAAACCGTGCAGAATGAGTGCTTCGTTCGAGATTTAAAATCTGGATACGAGTTAAATGTAGATAATAAATCAAAATCGGGAACAATGAAACCAAGGAAAATGACAGAATTTCTTTCGAGTAAGCGTACATAAATTGATTCGTAGATACTGACGTAATAGTAGCTAAGACATTAGGAAAATTTTGGGAAATTAATATTGATATGAGTAATAGTGTTAAATGGAGCACTTGAAAGATTTAAAATAAATAAGAAAAATAGAATTACGGCATCTGCCAACAAACTCAGTGGACAAGTCATTCAGCTAACGAAGCTTTTCCGGCGTTTTTCGAACACTCCCAATGAATTTTTGAAAATTATTTTTGAAAGGTGTACGAAAAAGTAAGATGATGAAAGAAAATTGTAGAAAATAGTTTATTACTTGCTCACTTAAGAGAATAAATGAATTCTATCCACCTCATTCCCTCTCCAAAGGCATACGCTACTATTCGTAGAGAGGTTTAAGATAACCATACTTCGGAATGATGGCTACACAGGCAGTACAAAAAGGTAGCAATATTCGGTAGTCTTTACATTTAATTAAAATTTGGCATCCTATATGAGAACGCCTTGTATATACATAAGTTTGCTGCTAAAGAATTTCATCACAAAACGAATCATCATTTCTATGCGAGGCATCCCCGTTGATTGAATATAGGTAACACCGAACCTCATACCTCATATCTGAAAACTAATAGTGTATGCATGTAATGCTTAAAGGGGTCATGGTTTTCTTCTATCTTGAGAGAAACAGGTCAAGGTCTTTCAGACCAAGTTGCGAAATAGGGCAATGTCATACGCTGAGTGAAGGATGTATGAACGTAATAAGTATAATCAGATGTTTCACAGTACTACTATCACTACTCGGAACACGAATAAAGATCATATCCCTTACTTGAGCGTGTTATTCGAGACTATTAACTTGATGTTACTATGTTTGCTGTAGCGAGTCTTTAGGGATACTTTCAAATACCCTTTCTTCATGTTAAAGCACAGTTAATCAAGCAATAAACACGAAGAAAATTTAGTGATGTAACCTCATAAATTTATCTGATACATCATGAACCGCAGATAAGGAAACTTGCATTCGGACCTATACTAAGCAGCGAAAAGAGACTCTTGCCGAGTGAACTCCGATATATAATCCCATTTAGCGTCGCTTTGGTCACGTAATCGGGGGGGATGAAAAAGTTCGCAAAGTAAATCAACCTGTTAGCCCTTATATACAATACCAGAGGGACTTGAGATGACGTAATGTTGAGTATGATCGAATATTATTGGTACCTTTCGCGTGAAATGAGGGGACGAGAAGAGTAACTCGTTGACCGCTTGGGAATCTAAGGTTTCATTTTCTTTCGCGTGGACTGAATTTCCAGCGAAATGCGCATCCAAGAGGTAAAAACTTTCACTCACGTAGTTAACCTTCAATGACCTTTGAGGCTCCAGATGAAGCCCTATTGAGAGGCCTTATGGGAAGGGTTATCCTTAGAGAAATAAATCGAGTGCATCAGCATTAGAGGCAGTTTCTCACGTTCATGTCCAATCCAATCCCACATTACATTTCCGAGTACTCAGATCGAAAATTAATAGCATATCCGTGGTTAAAACGTAGAGTAAAAGTTTTAAATAAATTTGTACAAATATAGCGCTGATGTATCCGTCTATCGCTGAAGCTGAAGAATTAGTTCACAAGTTATCACACATCCATTAAATTGAAGAACCATAAAAAGAACATGACTTCAATATTTCAGTATTAATTAGCACTTTAGATGCGTGGTTTGAAACTAAAATCACGTGTGAGTTTCTTATTCACTAAGTTCGATCGAAGCAGTGGCCTGGAAGAGGATTTCAATTTATCTATATAGATTAAGCTTGACAATGACAATCATGATAGATTGGGTATTGATGGAAGCTATCCTTGGTTTTTATACAAGGTGGCTCAGGGAGTTGCAGAACATAGTTTAAAATATCCTCTAAAACGTACGATTTAGCTATCCTAAATACGAATAGAAATATTAATAAGCACAGGGAATATTTTTAAAGTAAAGAGAACCTTTCAATTATTAAATAAAATACCATATTAAATTATGCTAAAGACTAAATAATAGTTTTTATGAATGCGTACCACTAAATGTGCAGACAAATAAAACAATCCATTTTTTCGCGAAATAGATTGATAAATTGAATAAAGACAAAAATTTGTTTATGTATTTTGATTAGCTTCTCTTCTGGGCTAATAAACGGAAAACTAAAGGAAATTTTCGAAAATTTCGAGAATACCTTAACATGAAAAAATAATAAGAATAATAATGTTTAAAATTAAAAAAAAATAATCCATTTTCCTTTCCATAATCAGCTGTACATCGTGAATTTCGTTTAATATGCGACTTTTTTATAAATGCGATCCTTTATCGTTATTAATAAAGATTTAAGTAGCTGAAAGGTTGCTCTGAAAATGTGTCACTATGCAAATCGATCTTCCATAAGCTGCTGTGACACCCACTTTGACGTTGTTTCCATCGAGCGGAACTTGTAATGCCAACGTAATGCGTGACAGCCAAAGATAAAGCTAGTAAGCGTTCCATTTCTCTCATGAGTGAGCTAAGAAAATGGGAATGAGATATATCAGTAGAGGCGCAATCATCCGAGAGAATTGCTCATTTCAGCTCGTCGCAGCTTCCTTATCAGGATGTGTAAGAGAATATTAGCCTAGAGGAGAAAGCTTTCTACGCGAATTTAAAGCGCAGCTGGTAAGTAAGTGATCCACCGAAGATGAAACCTTTTTGCGCTAACTAACGCCTCTTTAAGTGATCCGTTTCGATCGTATGAAGGGAAACATTCCACTCTAACAGTGTGTTACACTCCAAGTTGTGGAAGATGCTCTCTTTGATCAGCACAGAAAGAACTCGAGGAAGGAAATCTTTCTTTATTAATCAAAAAATGTTTATTTACTCCATTTTGGCTCATAACTTGACATAAAGCATCTATTTTTGGATCCAGTATCACGCTTTCTTATAATGAAAATAAGTAAGTAGAAAGGATGCGATAAAATGAAACATCGCCGTAAGAAGCTAACTTAAAATAGTATTTTCAAGCGGATTAGAATGTACGTTTCAATGCTTAATTGAAACTACAACAGAAAAGAAATGTGGCTTTCGATAATAAAGCTGATTTAAAAGTCTCGAGATAAAAATATGGTTAGTAATAATAATAATAATAAAGGACTTTATTCAGGGCGAGATTGAGACTAGAAAGTCTCTTCTTACACCTAACCCTTTACAGTTTACAGGTTACAGGGTCATCAAAGGTCAGTATACTCATCTCTAGGAAGTTAAAACTTCTACATTAATTGTATCATTTAACGTATATGAGGATTATCAAATCTTACATTTGGCCATCAATTTTTAATGATTTGACTAGAATTCCAAGTTATGCTGATAGAAGTAGAGCACAAAATGTTACATTTCATATGAATGTTTACACTTATGTTAATATTTTGAACGAAAATAGAGCATGTTCATTATAATATGAGCTTAATATCAAAACTTTTACCAAGTTAGGGAAAATAGAATCTTCTTTCAATCCCGCATAAAATTCTTAAAAAATTTAAAACATAATGTATTATATAATTTTAAGATATCCATATAATAAAAAATCTTTTTCTATTTTTCATCATCAATTCTTCCAAACGATTGACTCTAATTCTCGCTATTGGATTATATTCTGGAGATAAAAAAACGAGGAAACATAAGGTTTGAAAGAAATTTGATTGATATGAAGTTTTCATGCTTCTTGAATTCAATCTTTGCCTGCAGTCTTAAAATCCCCTCTCTCACCTCATGGCTTTCTCATTCGAATCCATCGAAGGAAATATTTCCCAAGGCCTCCTTAAGGGATCTCTCGGTCCTAATCGAAATATAGATATGGATTTGCCGCGGATTCCATTTCATGCCAGAGAATATCTCGTGCGTAAGAGAGGGAAAGGTGCTGACTCTGGCATCTTATGGGAATTTGAAAGAAGGAACCAATTTTCATAAGTCGAGAATCGCTTGACTGCATAAAAATATTCCAACGAGTGAGGAATAATTTTTGGTTGATTGCTTTTTGCAGCAACTTTCCCATGAATCTATGGTTTAACCATAAAAATAAGGAGATAAATAAATAACAAGCAGTATCTGATTCATGAATAAAAATATATTAGAATTATCGCCAAAAATTTGAAGAAATGTGTAATACAATTAAATGTGCAGTGTAATCCAACCTCACATATTTCGGCTAAAGTTTGAAATAAATTCTATTATGGCATAAAACACGAAAATATGGGAGCTAAGATCAACAATAGCTTTTAAGTAACGTGAACTAAACAGAAATAATATAAATAATTAAAATATATTGAGTTGATCAAAATAATATATATACAATCAAACTTTCTCACATATGTTTAATGGTATTGATTTTGAGTAGAATAGAGAATAATCGCATATAAATTAATTGAGTTACGTAATAAAATAAATATATTTATGGGAAAGAAGTGTTCAAGAAAGTTAAGGAAAGAAAAGTAAAAACTAAGGTATGCCGCTTGATATTTGTTTACAGCTACGGGTACTGTCGTTAAACAAAAATCACTAAGTATTTAAGTGACCGATGAATATAAAGTGAATGAAAAGAAAATCAAGACATATGAACGAAGTATTTGCTACAAAATTATGGAGATTAACCGGAATTTTTTTTAGCTGAAATATTTTAGTTAAGACTCGTAGCAAAATTTTTATTAATAAGAACTCTTAGTCATGTTACCATATTCGTCGGTAATAATTTGTCAACGAAAATAAAATAAAGAGCCACGTAAAATACCAGTCGCCACTTACTATCTTTTTCATGGACGATAGATTCGTGAAGCAAAGATACAAAGGCAGAGTTAACAATCTAAAAATAACAGTAAGCATAATAACTTTAAACTGGATCATCTATCAGCGAGTTTCACACCTACAGTGTTTAAAAAACGCTCTTACGTCTATATTTAGGTATAGAAAACCGATAGCCAGCTAATAGTCTTTAAAAAGAAGAGGAGCGATTGAAACAGGAAAACATTCAAAAATGGCGAGTTTTAATTCCCTGAAAAGACAGCAATCGGTTTCTGAATCACAAAATATTATTTTTTGGTAAAAATAAACTAGATGGAGTATCAGTGGATATTTTCCCAAGAAAAAACGTATTTGCAAGTATCATATTTTTTGCACAGTGTTTTGGAGTTTGAGGGTTAATTGAGCTAAGAAAGGCTCAGATCATAACGGATTTAATAAAAAAGCCATACTCCTTTTCGTAGATCGCGCTTCTGAAGCTTCTAATAAGTATGATTTTAATAGTTTTGAAAGATACACAAAACTCTCTCCAGTTCTACGTTTGTTCCGGTATTGAATCTACAAGGAAAATTCAAGCCGTTACCTTGTCTTGTGTCACAAAAGTAATATGAACTTAAGGTAGAAAGCTTTCATTGTTATGTAATTCCACGAGGGATTTAATCCTTCGTCGCATTAATAAAAGCTAGCGAATTGATCAGAATGATAATTGTGTCTTTCTACAGAAATAGAATACGTCAACGTATGTAGTAAACAAAATTTTAATTTACTTTTAATAAATGTAAGTACATTATATGTTTATAACAATAGGCGACAGATTAAAAAAAAATTCCTCACGAAATTTATGCCATAAATTTACAAGCAATAAGAATTTTGGTGCTTACATCGATAAAGTCTTGGAAGAGGATTTTAATTCCAAAGAAATGGATATCTACCTAAGAAATGAGGAGCAACCCCGAAAAAAATAAAATTAGTATAATTATTTGGGTAATAACATACCTTCCCAAGAGAACAAAAACTTTTCCATGTTTTCAACCAGGAAAGTATTTTTACTTACCGATGAGTAGCGATTTTTGCTTACATTACGAATTAGAAAGCAAGTCACGAAGATATAAATTGGCAATTTCCCAGAGTATTGTTCCTTAATTTGGAAGAAGTGTGTAAGAATTAAATGATATCGAGAGTTTAATAAGAGAGAACGGAATAAAGTACAATTTTATTAGAATAAAACTGAGTATATGAGTGACGTTAAGGGACGAAAGAATTGATATTGAATGCGTAAATTACATTTTCCCACAAACGGTGCTTCTCCTATATCTAAGGAGGTCTTTCATAGGTAAGTATCACAGCAATAAATGAGCATACCAAAAACCATGAATGATTATTTTGAGATGTAGATGGATTCATTCAATAGTTCCGCTAACATTTTTTGGAACTACTTCGATGAAAGACATTTTCATCGTGATGTGAGAGTGTGTATATTCCTTCCGTGATCGCATGAATACCCCATTGAGAATCCAATGGAAATGGATCGGAGAAGAGCAGGAAAATATGAAGTGAAAGTATCTTAGGATTGGAGGGGAAATTTTTGCTCAGGATGAGAAAGAAGACTTCTAGACGTTTAGAGAGAACAGAAGCGCCTAGAAAAAAGAAAAGGGCTTCGCTTTCTGACGTTATGTGTTACAGTTATGGGCGGAATGGAAAATGTTAGGCTGTGGAAGTAAAAGGGAAGAAAGTGAATCCGGGGAAAGAAGTTATCACCTCGAAGTTCGTGTGTGTGATGCATAAAATTCCGTTGAAACTTTGCAGAGTTACGGTGGCTCTTTCGTCACGATATAAATGTCACTGCTGATGACTGAAAGACCTATTCGAAAAAGTTAACCGAAGCGATTCGTGTAAGCGTTCTCCTTGTTTCTGAAAGTTTCGAATTTGGATCGAAGTCCCCCTAGTAAACGCCTATGTATTTCATGACGAATAAAAGAGATTAAGATTATCCTAACGGTTCTTCTTAACTAGAGATATGTTGACAAATTCTCAAAAAATATTATCTACCAAAACTTAATCATACATTAATCAGAACGGCTATTATAAACATGAACTCCCGTAAAATGAGGATTATGATGTGCAGAAATCAGTTGTAGTAGTAGTATTGTTAAAAGTGCGTCGACAACTTAGGTCATTTCGCACATTGGCTCCCACCGGGAATCGAACCCGGGACTGCTTTCACCAAAGGCAAACGCGCTGTCCACATGACTATCCGGGAGCCCCACAAATCAGTTTTGAATGATAATTAAGATTATTGTAATCTACTTAACCAGCTGTGAATGATAATTAATATTGTTGAAAACTTACTTTCAAAACAGTTTCATATCGATGTATGGATTTGTGTAACTTTAAAATGGAATGAACAATTGGAACAAGATTGGAAGAATTCACCTGGAGAAGTTTTGTTACCTTTTCTTCCTTCTTACAATGTATTCATTAATACAATTAAAAGGGGTTCATAATTTTTTGTAATATTTCTTTAATTTTTTTAAATATTGTAGTAATTTTTAAATATTGGTTGATTTTGCAAATTTTGAAATATTTTTGTAAATTTTGTAATTAAATGTATAACACACTACCTTCGGGAGGATTTTGGGGGTTTCCTTACCGACTAGAGTGAATACCAGGCAGATTATTTAATTTCTCTCCTCCCCCACACGAATGACTACCACCTGGCCTGCTGCCTATTTGTAGTCCTTGAGAATAAATAAATGACTCCGTTCACTTGTGTATGGATATTTGAAAGAATGAATGTTTTCGATAATTTACTTCCAAAGAAAAATACTTAAATTATTAAATAATTATACACAATCCTTATATGATACTGAAGGTTTCAAACTGGGATAATACGCTGACGATATACAATATACGATGGCAATGGTAGCTAAAGGTAGTAAATTTCGCAAGAATATTTGCGTCGCTCGCCTTAAATCAAGCATCCATTAAATTTGTATTTAGAAAACCATGAAATTGAAATTCCAATAATCCAACTTACGTTGGAAGCCTAGATAAACTCAATAAGAAAAGTAGATTAGAATTGTGTAAAAAACAAATTCTTCAAACATGTTTCAACTATATGTCCGCATCGTTTCTTGTTCATCTAAAAGTCGTAAGCAACCAAACGCGTCTTGCTATCAAGAAGCAAGTAGATAAACATTTGTAAATGAAAAATTTGGAATTCAAACTTCTTTCAGCGCTCTTACGATCCATTTGAAATTCTCACCACTTCTGAGAAGGAATTCTCGTAAGAGAAATTGATCACGGCCCGCATCCTCCGGAGTCTTCCGTCTCTAAATATTTTTTGCTCCGTGAAGATCATCCGCGACAGACCGTGAAGCGGTTATAGAGTGGACCCAAGTGGACCAGCAAAACGACGCAAAAAAGGCAAGAGATGCTGCAGAAGCTGGCAAATCAAGAGATGGAATATCCACTATTTTGGGACGACGAGTTCTTCCCTGTTAGAAATTCAATTTTTGCTGCTATTAATCGCAAGCAGACACCTCTGCATCTACGTCTTGGGTACATGCACCATGACTTTACTTCCCTTATCGATTACTTCCGCGCATTTTTCGCGAAAAAAATGAGTTTTTGAAGAGACTCGTTCTAGGATTTATTTCTCTGATCTTTCTTGCTTTATGAGAAGAGCCTATAATATAGGGATTTTGTAATGTATCCATTACATCTTCTGAGCACTTTTTCTGAATTAAAACACACGATAAAAAACTATTATATCAAAATAATTTTGAAAAAAGACGTAAGTTTGTTTTTATCTGGAGTGTTAAGAAGACGTCCTACCAATTGAAGGCCAAAGTGATTTAATTTGTTTCTCTGAATCCATTAAGTAAATTATATCTTTAAATAACACAGATTCAGGATTCACTTCGTGGTATTCACTGAAGATGTAGCTTCGCTAAGAAACCTAGGTCGCCTTTATTTTATTATGCTTTGTAGTAAATAGTATCGTCATGAAGCAGTTTTAAGTTTTGGTTTACAAAACCTTTTTTCAAACTATTCCCATACCTTATCTTGCAGCAATGTTTGAATAACGCTCACTGCTTTCTCGTAGTAGTTCTTTACGAAACATGTAGAATACTACAATAACAAATAATTTGGCTCGGGTGCAGACTGAAAGTCTAAATTTTATGCTCCATCTTCAGCGAATAGGAAATGGTGATGAAAAAGAGATCGGATGCGTGAGAAAGAGAGTATGATAAATGGAGAATAAGACTCAGAAGAAAGAGAATACGAAAATGACACGAGACAACTCGATCTGGAACATACGAATCGGTTTGTGCTGCATTGTTGTAAATTCCGTGCGGGTGAGGAACTGAAATATTTATGGGCAAAAAAGGGTAGACCGAAGAATACATGAAATATGCATGGATGTGTATAGACAAGGAGAAATAGAAAGTATCGCACAAAAATGTATGAAAAAGGGGACTTTTCTAGGTTGTCCCAAAAGTATGACAGATGCAGAGCTGACCTTCCATTGTCTTAAGTAAAAGACTTGGACGAAACACATGTATATGCATCTCGTAGGATGGAATTCTTGCGGAATATCAAGTTCCAGAGATATACGTGCTTTTTTCTTGGAGAATAATTTATCGGCGTAATAAATTCAGCCAAATGCCAACGAAGACGTGTGCCACCTCAAAGTTATGTAACCACAGGTAGATATATATTGCCGAAAAGCAGCCTTGCCATTCCTCTTCCTAGGCGATGAAATTCAGTTACTTGTCATACATATTTCATCTGAGTTCAACCTTAGGTATCGTTGCACATTAATTAAAAATCTGATGTGGCCAGCACATGACTTTCTCCATGTATAAGATGTAAATATTTATCTACGACGGTAATTTCGAACTCTATATTCCATCTAAACTTGGAAGATGAGTGATTAATTTATATATTATTACCTTTTACGTCACAAACATTATAAATAATGTTTTTCGGGACATGCTCGATGAATTTGGCCTTTCGCCCATAGAGCCCAGAGCGCCAACAAAGTACATAATCAGCAACTTCCGGTTTATCAGTATTTCATGAATAACTCCTAAACAATCAGTGATACAAAAATATGTTTCATACAAAAGTTATAGTAAATACATTTTCTAAAACATTTATAAATAATAGTATATACCTAAATATCATATTTATGGAGATATTTTGAAAACCGGAAGTGAGCTTTGAAGAATAAAGCTCGACTTCCGGTAGACCGATTTACTCCAAAAACTAATAAACTCTAACGACTGTAATAAAAGTACTATATATGAAATTTGGTGTTGATCTGACAAATATTTTTCATCTTAGAGCGCCCACAAAGTACATAATCATCTTCTTCCGGTTTATCAGTATTTCACGAATAACTCCTAATCAACCGGTGATACAAAAATATGTTAAATACAAAAGTTATAGTAAATTTTACTATCTAAAACTTTTATAAGTAATACAATATACGTATATATCATATTTATGGAGATATTTTGAAAACCGGAAATGAGCTTTAATGAATAAAGCTCGACTTCCGGTCGACCGATTTACTCCAAAAACTAATCAACTCTGACAGCACACACCACAGTACTGTATATGAAGTTTGGTGTTGATACGACAAATAGTTTTCACGTTAGAGCGCCCACTATCACACACACACACACACACACACACACACACGCAAACATACACACAGACATCATTCCGTTAATGGTCAAAACGTGTTCTAGGGACCCCAAAACATGTATTTCCGTTGAAATCTCCAAGTCGAATTTTTCCATGAAAACAATACTTTCTCTATACTTCGTATATGGAGAAAGTAAAAAAATACGCAAGAGCTCGATTCGACACACTTATGAATTAATACTTTCAAGTCGTGTCCTTCTATTTCAAACCATCGCCTGCTTCATTTATATAATTGACTTCACTGAATATTTTAGACGCTGTCCAATAATTGAGTTTACAAAGTGTTGAGTGGATAAAGTACACACATATCAGCTGTGATAAATCAAAACCTACCAGTGAAACTCCGGGGTGTACTATAAACATTTTTAAAGTCAACGTCTCCCTTTGAAATGCATTTGGATTCCTAATTACTCAATTGGGTAATTAACAGGATATTCAGGTAGTTATTAGCAATTTATTTTGAGGTCTTTCGAAATTATCTATTGTCTGCCTCGTTTTATTAATTGGGAAAAGTTTTGAGGAGAGAGAACTGTTAGGAAATTTCAAGATAGAACCTTTTTGCAGGAAAAGTGAATTTCGGCAAAAAACACCATCTTAATCGATACAATACCGTTGCTTCATGCATTAATTCATGAACTGTCGAAAAAATTACAGCTCGGTATCTTAATTTGGTGCGTCCTTTAAGATGTAAATATTGTAACAAGGAAAAGAGATGAAGCAATCTTTAATTGATTGCTACTCTAACTTGTTTCTATTTGGATGATTTATACTAAACTTAACAATTGGAACTAAAACGGAGTAGGAGCTTACTTTTGCAATGGGAAAGCAGGGACATTTCCTTGCAGATCAGAAATGTAGAAATTCTCCACTGGAAGCATTCCAAGCAGAAATGTACGTGACATTTACGCGCCCAAAAAAATTCGAAGCATCATCTCTGCTCCAACAAAAAAAATACCAATGAGAAATATTTCACCTCCCAAATATCGGAAACAATTTTCCACTAAAAACTGCCGCAGATGCAGAGTTAGATCCCCATTATCCCTAATCTCTCATTCCTTCACTACTCCAGAAAATGGGAACTTTTGTCTCTCTCTCGACGAGGGCACATTACGGAAAAATAACAGGTGACATGCCAATAATACCCCTGAAAACGTATCCTTAGCAACGACCGATCGCCTAAAATATTCAGAGAGAAGTATAAAAGCCCTGCATTTGGGAGAGAAGGCTGTGTATATTTTTCCATCCCCCATTTTGTATCCTTTCTCTTCCCATCGCAAGTGGCGCCGCCATACGGCATATCCGGAAAGTGGGAGGGTTCGCTCGCGAAATAAACGATTACCTTCGTTTTGACTGCGATTCCAAGTAAACAGGGCGCGCCCTTCAGCAAACACGCTGCGGATTTCCGATGAAAATTTTTGGACGGTGACGGGACCCTGAAACACGGGAGACCCTTGGGCGGGCCGAAAACTTATCCCCGGGTCCCCTTTCCGAGCGATGTGACCCTGATTCGGGGGAAAAACACGACTCAAAATTTAGGCGGAGTAAATAGGAGCATCCACAGCCGACGGATCGTTCCTATTTTGAGTAGTTTTATGGGGTTTCCGGAAAGGCTCCTTTTTATGGAAAGCAGAATATGCACAAGCATTTTATACTTAAATAGCCGATGCGGTGCATGGAATATACCACGTCTACCGTTTTTAAAAATAGTGACGGATTCACAATTAGAGAATACAGGAGTACAATTCTGGGTGCAGACCTTTATCGATTGAGGATCAAGCTCCGAAAAGATATATCGCGGGATCGGTTATGATTCTAGAGAAGAAAAATAAAATCTGTATTCTACAAAAGGGACAAATATTTACGGAGCCTCGTAAACAACATATTGGTTAATAGAGAATGAAAGCAATTCTATGAAACAAATATCCCCGGGAGCTCATTCCGTAACCCGTGTGGTGAGCCTATGAAAATCTCCCATACTTCAATTGACTGAGTAAACGGTAGTCACCGATTTAGATAAAATATAAACTAAATATTTTACCTCCATCAATTACCGCTTTCACTTCAGAAACTATTAATGTCTCTCAATCTACTCAGCTCTAAATCTAGCAACAGAATGTCAAGATGGAAACTAATTTCTTGCAGAGAGCTTTTGTGCACGATATCGAAGAACTCATACTACAAATACTATTTTTCTAGAAGATTGCAATGATATCTAATGCCAATATGTTGATTAAAAAGTATACCTTCGATCATAGTTCACAAAATAATATTGGAATGATACCGTTACATTATATGAATATCATATGGTATTTAAATAGAAATTGTAGCCGAATTTTACCGAGAAAAATGTATAAATTATAAAAAGTAAAAACACGACGGTTACAAATGATAATAGCGCGAAAATTCCTAATCTCCTTTCATGGCCGAAAAAAGTAGTCTTAAAAAATAATTTACTCACTATTACAGCTACTACTGCACACTTATTAAACAGGATCATTTGTTTCCTCTTACCTGCAGAAGAGAAAGAAAGGGCGTATTAATATAAAAATTCCTTCAATGTAGGCATTTTTATAATTCAAAATTTGACATGAACATTGAATTCCTTTATTTAACACTAATATTCATCATTTTTGGTGTTCTTACTTTCTGGTATGTTCATGTACACTCACGTAATATACTTTCATTTCCTTGATAGCATTGCTAATCACACTAATTCAAAAACGTTTCATAGCTATCAATACTACTTAAGCATGAAACACCTCAATAAAAATGTTCAGGAAATACATAAAAATCAAGTCGTCTGATAAAGCTTTGCCATAATTCTTGATTTATGGAAGAATAATACTGCCAAAGCTCCCCAATTCATGGAGCAATTCAAATCATTGATTTCCCATCGCTTCCATCTCCCGAAAATCGTGCGTCTAATATTTACACAGCTACAAGAGAAATTAATCTCTCTTATTCATCCAACTAATAGAAATATCTTTGTAGCGCCACTATCACGGTAGGGAAATACATGCTGAAATAAATATATCTAAGATTTGGATGTTCATAAGGAATTAAGAGAAGTCAACCCTCGAGATTAGCTAAAGCAACGATTTATATCCACGTGCTATCTCCAGCGAATTGGAAGGAGGAAATAGCGGAGGGGACGTAGAGAAAATTGGTAAAAAAGGCAAATCCCAGAGGGAAAGAGCACTTAAAAGCACGCAAGGGGAGATTTTATTCCTTCACTGAGCTTTTATAAGGGATTGCCTTCGGTGCACAGGTGAGCAATTTACGTTCGCGTGACTCGAAGTGGAGCTGAATAGAGATAGGCCACTAATAGCGCACGCCAACGAAAAGAACTTTTATGTCTATGAGAGAGAATCGAAGGAAATCCACCGATACGGGTCCTCAAATAAAATGAGTGTTCGATAAGCCAACGAAGGCACTTTCAGTTTGTATCGGTTTGTTTTCCGTGGAAAGTGAAAATGCTTCTTGAATAGTGAGTCTTTGAATGGTACGAAGTCTTCGTGGCTGCATGCTTCTGTTTTACCCAAATAAAAGGATTTGAGAGATTGAATTTATTTAATCAAAACGTATACAAAATTAAAAGTTAATCTTAAAAAAATTTCAAAAATTACCTATCGGCACATGCATAACAATGTACGTTAATACATAAATCCATTGAAATGTATTAATTTTGATATGCATATAAAAATATAATTGTATGACTAATATTTAACGTTCTACCAAAAAAAGAATCGAATCTATACTTTGTTATTTGGAGTGTATTATTTACATTTGGATGTTCCATTGTTCCTTCAGAATAGAAATTGAAAAAATAATCAAAATAGTTCTAAAATAATATACAGGGCTATAGTTCTATATTTTGTATGATTTAAAAATTAGCTGGGCTTTTAGGTATATAAAAATAGGTAATTATATTTTGATTCACAGATAAAAACCACACGACTCTAAAATACTACACTATTGCATTTTGCATCAACATAAATAAAATATTGTTCTAGAGAATGCATTTTTTAGCCTTGAACTTTTACAGAAGTACTTATGTTGTTTTACAGCCGATTTCCAGGTAGATATACGATTCACATATGATTGTGCAAAGATAGTGGTCATATCTAAGACAATGTAAAGATGTTACTTTTGCGAATCAACTCTCAAAATATTGTAGATAATTTATGCTTTTGCCATAGCAAAATACTTAGAACATGCTCCCTAAAAATAACGGATGTCAAGAAGGAATTCGATGTAAATGTACTAAAAAATGGTTTTAGCCTGAATTTAAGATGAAGGTAACGACCAATCACATTATACAGATTTAAAACAGAGTTTTCTATAAGTACTAAAGCATAAAGAGGTATGTAACGCGAGCCAATCCGAAAATTTCACGAAGTAAAAGCGAAGAGTAGGACGTATTGAGAAACGCACAATAAGGGAAATCCAAGAGCTAGATCTGGTTGCCCAATAAAAAGAGAAATCTTTCCTGTAAGGGACCCTGCAAGGAAGGATTCCCTTTTCAAAACACATCCACTTACGGGCACTATAGCCGTAAGAAGAACGACGATACTCCTTCAAATCGTCAATTTCTTTCAAGGACACCACATAACGCACTGTGCGCCATACAGAAAATTCCGACACATAAAAAAGGGATATAAAACGCCCGATATCGAATCGAATTGACGTGAAACGTATTCCTAAACAGCGGGTGTCGTCGCCATGGAGCTCACATTCTCCGAAACAAAATAACGTATGTGGATGAATTTTGCGATCGTTTTAAAAGTCTTTTTCCGAAGCGGCGATTCTTCAGGACTTGGAAAGGAAAGGAACGTCGCGGAAAGGGAAAGTCGCAAAAAAGAGGAAGAACCCGAGGGCGTTATAAAGGGAAAATTTCGCGTCAGCAGAAAGGCGAATTGTTATTCTGCGAAGGGAAAGGGTTTCGCGAGGAAGAAAACATTGGGATTATTCATTTTTTACGACTGAAAGAGGTGACTTCTGAACGAATGTGTTCCTTTTTGAGTTCCGGCAGATCCCAACGATGGAAACCGCAAATTCGTTCGAGACGCTGACGAAAGTGATTGGATTAGATATAGAGGTGTTTGCAAATACGGGCGAGATTCGATTAGGGAAAGCCGAAAGAGGAAGGATATTGAATTCCTCTAACGGCCTTCACTTTCTTTATAAAAATACGCCGATGTAAGAGCCAATGGATGTAAATTACTATTTATATTATTCAAACATCTCTTTTGAATGTATTTCATACACGTATTTCCCTGCAGGTAATTCACCATTGACCCTGGAATGTAATATTTTCTTTCATCCTCAAACGAAGGTGTGCGAGAGAAAGGAATCCTGTTTTTTTTTTCTCCCACAGAAAATATAAAATGAAAAAAATGAACCGTTTTATCCATTACGTAATAGGAAAACCTCGAGTCTCGAGTACATAATATATTGGGAATTAGTTGATGGATGAGTTGATATTATAAATATACTGAAGTAATAAAATGATTTCAATAAATGGAAAATTTATGATTACTAATAATAGTATATCTTAATAGTTATATAATAACTTTAGCGGATTTTTACTACCGTTCATCAAGCACATTTTGTAATATATATCCCTTGTATGCTTTGTAGCTATCTACATAAATACAAATAAATTATTATTTCTTATAGAATCATACATATTAATCGCTTTAATTTACGAAAGCACAATTTAATCTAATATCTATAGAATAATAGACACGTAACAGATACAAAATATAGCTTGACACATACATTTAGAAAATGTTGTAAATCTCAACGGAACAAAACTAGAATCTTACTTCCATAATATCATCGTCTTCTTCATACAATTTACCATTTATAATCAGATAGAGATAATTTAATGAAGTTTAATACAAGATTAGCAGAGTAAATATAATTAAAGAAATTTAAAGTTTAAAACTATATTTCTGAAATTATTAGTTTGCCTCACAGCTGAATTTTCATTTCCTCTCAAAAGTTCTGAAATATTGATTAATTCGTAGTGGGCTAAAAATAACGTTACAAATGTGTTTCTTTCGAATGACCATTGCTCAGACATTAGAAGTTATGATAGCTGCCCTCTCTTCATATCGCAGTATCCATGCATATTAAGAGAAATAATGTAACGATGCACTAAAACAGAAACTAACGAACTATTTTTACCAAAATAAATATCCCAGAACATCGTAAGGAAACGTTTATTTTTCGAAATAGCAGAGAATTATTTTGATTATCCCAATCATTTTGAGCAAAGAATGACGAACGGAGGATATCCGAGGAATTCCATCGGAGAAAGTTGTACTGAATTTCCTCGTCCGAATTGTCTTTAGATGAGACGTCCTGGTACTAACTTATTCACCGTTGTATCCCTTCAAAAACGTATGTATAAACTGCGCTGGAGACAAAGGGCCTTTGAAAGAAAGAGGATACTTTCCGGTATCTTTCAATTGAAAATAAAATATAAACCGACGACATCCTTTTCTTTTGCTCGCCAAGGTTTTTGCGAGATGAAAGAAGAAAGGAAAAATGAAATAATGCCTCCATCTCCACTGCGCTTTTATTGGAATCTGTCCACTGAGCCTCGATTCCGCACAGATTGAAAGCGTATGATTTGAAAATCGGAAAGGGAGAGAAGAGAATGGCTGAGACACAATGGAATTGAGAGGAATCGGGGCGAATCGTCCCGTTTTTTTTTCGCCGCCTTCAAAAGGGAAAGCGAGAGTGATACGCAGAATGGGATGAATAGGTAAAGAAACGAAGAGAGAATACTGAACATGAATTCATTAGCGGAAGAATGAGACTTAACGGCGATACTTGAATTTTAACGACCAACATACGCGGATGATTAAAACTTCAAGCATCGCAACATTCATCATTAACTAAGGAATGGGGTTAAAATAGAGTTTATGAATTCATGCTAACGATACTGTTGTTTGGAGGGAAAGGAGAGGATACTAAAACATGCAGTTACGGGCGCGCGCCCCAGAATGAACACAAGTGATAAAGGCATCTGGAAAAGTGTGTCGAGACCAGGAGTTGTACCACATACTATTATAGGACGGATTTTCTTATGAATTTACTAAAAAATACACAACTGAATTCTGCAAGATCTATAAAAATAGTAACGAGGGTTATGAAGGTAAATGGTTCCTTTGAAATGAAATGTAATCATTGTTTTCTTATTGATCATTTCTTTCAATAAAGCTTTTCCCAAATTTGCTCATGGTATAAATCATGAGCTTTGTTTACTTATAATGAAAATCATATAATTTTTCGGTTAATGGTAGCTATGCAGGGGTTTCACAGTTACTTTTTTCAGGTAGAAATTTCGAGGGTCGCTGTCCTAATCCGGACCCTTAACGAGGCTTGCAAGCTCGGGAGCGCCCGGTCGCCACAGTAGGGGGGACCATAAAAAAACTGACCGCGTGGAATACGATTTAAAAAGTTATAAACAATTCAAATGAGCAACAGTTTATTATCTTCGTCGTCTCACTCGTTCTAAGAGATATACAAGCGTCTTTTGATAGACGTTCTACGATGAAAATTAATTTTTCGTGATTTTAGTAGAAATTACCCGTTTACAAACGGCAACGTTGCTCAGTCAGATAAGCGGGTGTTTTAAATATTTCAACGGGGGTTGGGTTGGGTTGGAGGGAGGATTTATAGATTTCTTATAGAAATCACTCCCCCCTACCCCAACCCAACGGCAACGTTGCCGTTTGTAAACGGGTAATTTCTTGCAAAATCACGAAAAATCTTAATTTTCATCGTAAAACGTCGATCAAAAGACGCTTGTGACTCTTAGGACGAGTGAGACGACGAATATAATAAATTGATGCTCATTTGAATTGTTTATAACTTTTTAAATCGTATTCCACGCGGTCAGTTTTTTATGGTCCCCCATGATGGGAAGGTCGGGCGCTGCCGAGCTGGCAAGCCTCGCTAAGGGTCCGGATTTAGGACGACGACCCTCGAAATTTCTATCTTAAAAAAATTAACGGTATAACCCCCGCATAACTACCATTAACCAATTTTTCTGCTTTATAGAATAGCAGTTAAAGGTTTTTGAAATTTTGAAATTTGTTCTACAGAATATAATGTTTCTCCATATAGAATATTGATATTTGCTGAATGATGAATGTATGAGTTTAAGATTGGAGTAGTACCAAATGCTTATTTGCTCCTTAGGAAAAGTATGAACGATGTCCTTTGGAAATTTGCATGAAAATTTTAGTGCCACTGAAATTGATTTGGAAATTTATTAACGAAGTTCGTTATTGATGATACACTTTGTGAAGAACACTGTTAAATTAAATCAGATAAATTTTTCAAATAAATAAAAATTCTTCTTTCACCAATATTTCGGTAAACGAATTTCCATTTAGTATTTTATTTAGAAAATGATTTTAGTCATAGTAAAAGAAGTGTAAAGATAGACGTATCGCTTCATTCGTATTCCACGGTTAAGCAAATGTGCCTCTTGAATCCTGTTATTACAGAGTCGATGCCATTTCTACCAAGTAACTCTTATTCTGGTATCAAATATTACTTTTACCAGACCTAAACGATCAAACTCAAGAGTTCAATTCACGATATACTTCATGCATTTGTAGAATTAGTACGTCTTTATTCATGGGCGCATTCACATTGAGTTGCTTAGCATTTCAATTACAGATCATCAGGATTTACTACGCTTTCCAAGCATTATTCGTAGATGCTACCAAATCGTTTCTTTCTCAATGACTAGCAGCTTAATTTACACTTTAAAATCGAGTAACTCAGTAATTACCTTGGGCATTATTTCATTTACTTCGGTTGTCTACAGCATCAGTGGAGCTTATGATTGAATTCGTAGAGCTCCAACAGGATTGTTTTCTGTAAATAAGACGGCGCAGGCTGTGGTTGAGAAAAGCCCGTGAATGCATTATGGAGCTCACTCAACGCTTTGCTAATTCAGCAAGAGGACCTTTCTAAGAAGATGTCTTGCTAAGCTACGATGAGCTCAGACCCTTTCCCATTAGTTTGCAAATTACTTAAGGCCTTGGTTTTCATGTTTTACATCTCGCGTAAATATTTTATCTTTATAATTTCTCACCTTATATTATTCTTCTAAACGTAATTGTCTTCATTTAAATTCTTTCATGTCAAAACATTTTTTTTCAGCTTAACTACTATCGAAACAACATCAACTCAACGGAAAGAGGCTGTAGAATTCATTACTTTCAAAATGCAATTTTTTGTCATTGAAATCTATTCACGCAATTTGATAAACTAAACCAATGATTTCTTGGAGAGTCCAGTAGTTTATAAGAATAATTCTGATATATTTAATGCCGAAATAATGAAATATGTATTCGAGGCTATATAAATCTGAAGTTGAATTCAAACACGACTATAATTTAAGGTAATGATTATTTAAATTAATTTTACACCTACAGATTTTTGTGGTGTACTTTTTGAATTTGGTTAACTTTCTGAATTACGATACTGTGGAATTGAACGAGTAATTTACATCATTAATACTATGTCCTTCCACGAAGTAACAATTTCTTATACTGAGTTAAATATAGGTAACTTCTATTGACTTTAATGAAAATAAGTGTTATAAATAAAGTCGCTAGGCACTTGCTCTTGGCACAGCTAATAAGTAGCTTCATTTAAAGTATGTTTCTTTGAACAAACAGCATACAATGATGTACCATATACGGAATTTTGCTTCTCATAGTGTTACGTGATGAGCTCTCTTGGCTTAGAAAAAATTCAAGAGAGAAGAAAAATGATTGGTGAAAAAGTCAAGTGGAGGCGATAAATATTCCCTTAAAGGACCTATTGTTAGTTGTCACTGAGAGGAATCACGGCACGAAATCGAGGAAACACCTGTAAAGAATTAGGAGAATAGCGTAATAGAATTCTGTGGGAGACGAAAAAACGCATTTGCATACGAATGATGGGAGAGGCAGGAGTGGAGATAAGAAAGGGATTTCGAGTCAAAGGAGAGGGCGATAAGAAGAGAAATAACGAGGAATGGAAAGAAGAGGGTAACGACAGGGAGTAGATAAGGAAGAATGATGAAGAGCAGAGAGAGAGGAGTATTCTTCGTGGGAAGAATGGAGAGGGAGGCACACATCGCGTCCTTTTTTACGTCTGTTTCCACAAAAAAGCGCTTTCTATTACATATGTGGGCATAGAAATTGATATGACGCCGGAAAGAGAACGTGACGGGAATCTTGCGATGCTGCTCTTCGCCTCCGGAGGGATGTTTCGGGAATAAAAGAGGAACGAAAAGGAGAGGCGAATAAAAGAGAGATGTCGAGCGCAAGAATAGCATCTTCCCTTTATTTCTGGATGCATCGCGGAAGAGTCGGACATTCTTTTTCGAATAGAGTTGTTTGCGCGGCGTTCGTCTCTTTTTTGGGCGGTCGCAGTTTCTATGGTAACGAGCGGTGACGCGGATTCGGAAGGGAAAAGGGATGAGGTAATGGACAGCTAACATGAGGATGCAGATTTTCACAATTAAAGCAAGTAAGAGTTGTACAGAGACCAAACAACCCTCCGGCAAAAAGCCTTAGAGAAATCCTCTTCAGAAGATGAAATGCGAAATTTCAAAAACTTGAGAGCACTAAAAAATTATCTATACCTTCATTTGGAGCAACTTATAATTAGAAAGTAAAGGGAAAAGGAACACTGATGTTTTATTATCATTAATAATTAAAAGAGCTCCAAATAGCCGTTGTTTGCCTACAACCCGTCGTGCGGAAGTACCATGGAGGCTAAGGTAAACCATTACTAAGGTAATGTAAGCGTATTATTTCGATACGTATTTCGGAAGCTATACTTCCATTTTCGGGAGAAGAAGAGAAGTCTACCTGGGACACAATCAACGTGTACTTAAGACGTGTAGCGTTAACGTGAAACCAACAAAAGTTGGCCGTGTATAAATGAATAGCACCGGACACAGTCCCCGTGTACATGCAATTAAGGAGATGGCAACTCCTATCTTTACAAGTTTCACGTACACGGACAGCCAATCAGGATTCACCTTGCGATAGCTGCGTCATCTGAAGATAATTACAAGTACTAATATTTGGGGTCCGCCATTACAGACCGAAGATTTGAATAATAATTAAGCAATAATTATTGAACCGAACTTCATAATAACTGCCTCATTTTCATCCATCATTCCATAAGATTAATGTTCTCTTCGTCTCTTTGTAAATGTTAGAACACTCAGCGTGCATAGCGCCTTCGAGTGTCCATTGTTCCCTAGGATTTTCTGATGCCTCTGATTGGCTGAGGTTCACGTTCACGTTCTGTGTCCGCTAGTACCGTTCCAAGTTTGACGTACAAGTGCCACGTCTCAAGTCTTACCTACACGTCGATTGTGTTCTCACCTTTAACCTCTAACTCTTGAACAACGGCTATTTGGAGCTCTTTTAACTCTTACGGCCGTATTCATAGATTGTTGATTTAGCGTTTAACTAGAGGTTGCTACGTAGTGATTCACTTTCGAGTGATTAACGACTAACTAAAATGTGGTATTCATAGATTTCAACTAGCGTGTAACTAGAGGTTGCTACGTAGACAACTGCTATACGGCGAAAAGTGACATTCTCGATTTGGCAACCTCGCATCATTACCTCAAACAAATGAAAAAGAAGTTGTTTATATTGCTTCTGCCCGAAGGAAAGGCTAATTTTCATCCGATTTTTCTTATTAAAGCGATTGATATGGTATCTCTATCGTCAATTCTTTCTTCTGTTTGATGTATTGAAAGATTCTCAAGTAAAATCTATCGTATTGGTTTTCTATGGCACAAATAACATAACATAAATTCAAAACGTACAGATGATGTCTAGGATGGGCAAACATTCATACGCTCTTCTTATTGATACGATGGAGATAGTCTTTACATCGTTGATTTTTAGGGTTGTTTATTCAATTAAATTATCTAAAAATCGATCGTTAAGGTTTTTAATGCCGTAAATATTATGGTATAAATATATGAAAGGCAGGCGTGGTAAGGTGAGTTCACTAGGTCTACAATTTACCTAGATTTTCTTCCGTAGTTTCCAATTATATGTCTTGTTAATAACTTAAAGTGGCTGGGTACATATTCAGATAATTTAAATTGTATTATTTGTTAAGATTTATCGTTTTTCATATAATTACATTCATTTGAGACCCCAAGTTCATATGTAGTATTAATTCGGAAAGGGGGTCATGAAGAGATTAACTGGACACAAGACGAGTTTAGAAATGTGTGTTGACTACTAAACCATCGTTTCCGAGAGTATCATGCTCTTTCTTACGATTTGTTGCTATTTATACTCACAGATATATAATTAAGTCGGTAGTTATTATGCTTACTGTGAATATTACATTTTTTAGTAATAATAATGAATATTATTGCATTAGAAAAGTCTAGCATACCTCTGAAATGAATTTTGAATCAATGAAAGGTAAATTACAGTTTTTATTTAACCGGCAATATGATAATGGAATGGTATAAATTGGCTTAGATTTATAAACTAGTTTCAATCTCAAGAAATAATTGTCAAAAGTTTGAGGAAAATGGTTGGTAGTTTCATTTATTCATAGAAATTAGTCTATTACATCTATATTCAATTATTCATTCATTATGAAGAGGTATAAATACAGAGACGCAATGAAAATGTCCTGGAGGATGATTGGTATTGAATATCATTAACTGGTGATTTCACAGTATCATATTTATAAAATAAGTCTAAAACTTGAAATAGCATACATGAGAGATAAATTTAAGATAAAATAAAAATATTTTTGATAAAAAGTATTTGGCAAAGCAAAATAATTTAACAAGAGTTGGTATATAAACATTTTCACATGGTCATATTTCTTCAATCTGGCTATGCCATGTATCACTGATCAACTTTTAAGGTTCATTCACATAAAAATGGCTTGATTATTACTTCACTTTCATAGCATTGCTAAAAATAATTAATATAGTATATAAATACTTTACAAAGTAGAAGATTTAGTAAAATTTTATATGAGCATGGTGCAAGCTCACACACAAAATCCTACAGAGGGTCATCACAATGATATTTCCATTATAGCCTTATGAATTAAACTATAAATGCAAATGTTCAATAAATTTCCAAACAAAAGTTTCTCTTTTCATGGTGATATTAAGAATTAAAGGTATGCATTTTCCATTTATCCTTTTCAATGAATCTGCCAAGTGCCAAGATATGATATAAATAACACTGTTCTTACAATACAATGCATGCAATACTTAAAGCAAAAACTTTGATGGTCCAGATTTAGAAATGAATGTTTTTAAACAAATTATAAATTCACATTAACTTACTTTAACATCATTCATCCACTTATCTGCTTTATCATGCATACTTAAAGAAGCTTTTATACTATCAGTCATGAAAAACACCGACTATTGAGTCAAATTAAATGTAACACATACTTTTCTCTATACTGTAACTAAAGGCAAATGATAATAATTCCATTCACAAATGAAAAATATAACTTCCATTCTTCGGCTTTCTCCCAATCAATCGAAATAACCTTTCACGTCACAATTCCGCAAATCTATATTTATATCTAAACCTCTCTGTAAAGTATCTCAGATTCACTTTAGGCGAATAAGCTCTTAAAAAAATCATTCATGTGCTATTTTTCTCACCTCTTTTACTTCCAAAACTTCAGTATCATCGTAGAACGAATTCATATGAATACAAATCCAGAAACAACTAGACGCTAATTGAAATTCATACAAGTTGCTTAGGATAAATTAAGGAATGATACCACCCTCATAAAAGTTAATGAGTAGAGAGTGATAAATAACATTAAAATGTAGAAAAAATACGTTTTAGAGCAAACGGAACAAACCTTTTTATGAACTCGATATTGCCAGTTACGTATAGACTACCAAAAAGAATGCAAACAATAAATAAATTCAATACTACACTAAGGAAATACAGAAAATACAGTTAACAATCTAATTAGAATGTAAAAACTGACAAATTTACTACTAATAATACACAATATCGGTTCAACGATCAACTGCACACTGAAAACCAGAGGAAGAAATTCCATTATGGCGTCGAAATCATCCGCTAGTTACATTTTAAACAAGGGGTCCCGCGTCACTAGCGATAACTATTTTATTTAGTTACATTGTATGCCAATAGAGCCTTAGCAGCGCCAAGTCAAAATCTATGAATACGGAATTTTGAAAAAGTCACACGTTAGCTGTAGCTAAGGGTTGCTAAACAATCTATGAATACGGCCGTTAATGTTTATAATTAGAACTCTTTGTAAATGAATAACTATGCTACAGAAAGGGGAAATTAATTGGTGCTGGGCTCTTAGATAGTCATGTGGACAGAGCGTTCGACTTTGGTGATAGCAGTCCCGGGTTCGATTCCCGGTAGGAGCCAATGTGCGAAATAACCTAAGCCGTCGATGCACTTTTAACAATACTACTACTAATTGGTGCTCCGTGCCATAAATTAGCTTCCCGTTTAAATTGCTCGGTTGAAGAAATCACTAATTTTTCACCTAAATTTAGGATTATAAGCTCGATTGATTTATTTAACAATATCCGCGACCTCAATTTACCCCCAATTGTAAATTAGTGTCTTTTAATATAGTGAGCCTGAATTCAAGTGCACCCCCGTATGAAACCCTTGATTTTACCAATGATCGCCTCAAAAATACCAAAGGAGATAGTGAATTTGTTAAAGAAATTTACCTGCTTGTGAACGTGAGTTAATCTCAAAGTTTTTTTAATGGTTAAATATTGGCATAAATATTTTATGAAAGTAGTTTTTAAAGCTATATTTCAAGTTAAAATCAATCTAAAGTCGTGTTTTACTTCGTTTTTACTAAATACCTAAACATTTTATTCAGAAGTATTGAATTTAAATACGTAAAATAGACCATTCCGAAAGCGTATTTTTTATGTAGATGTACCAAATATCTTAAAATGCCATGTAGGTCAACCAGATTTCTTAATGGTATTTTCATGTACAAAATGAAGGACTTAAGATGGGATCACCTTTGTCACCACTTCTTGCGGAAATCTTTCCGGATAATTTAGAAAATAAATTACTCTCCTCGGGTAATCCTCTAATTAACTTAGGAGAAAATAATGTTTATGCTAGGGTTTAAAACATGTGACAAGAGTGTGTTCATGCTCCAGAACCGGGAAACACTATATAAAACACATAAGTTTAAAATAAACTACAACTTTATTCCAAAAATTTCTTTGTCGCATTAATTTTTGAAATTAAGTCAAAGTTTCTCTTTCCTTATGTGTTTAAGATGAAGTTCCACCAAGTGATTGAAATACTGTGCCATTCACTTTTCAATAACTAGGCTCAAGTCAATGACGAATGTAAGCAGGGAGGTATTTAATGTACAATTTTTAGTAAAACTAATAAGGGATTTATTCCTTTTCTTGTACTTTCAAAATACTTGCTTCTAAAAGCTTATTAGTTATTGTAGTATTTTATCCCATATTTTTGTTCAGCTGGATGAATAATATAAATTAGGCAATATAAAACTGTTAGGATTTGCCCCGTAATAATGTAAGGGTCTTCTACTGGACGTGCACCAATTCAGGTTAAAAGAATTACAATTGACACTATAGTTCAGAATAGAAATTGGTTAATGGGGTAAAACTGTAACCCTCGGAATCTTCTTTTTATTAAAGGTATAATAAATAGAATAGCAATTGACATCACTAAAGCAATAACACCTCCTAATTTATTGGGGATTGACCGTAAGATTGCATATGCAAATAGAAAGTATCACTCAGGTTGAATGTGAACCGGAGTCACTAATGGGTTAGCCGGGACTATTGGACTCTATTATAAACTTTTAGAGTTCAAAGAATGTATTATATGTATACAAATTTATGTTCGTAAACTAAAAAAGAAACATCCACACTAAAATGAGTGAGATGAATAATTACAAAATTAGCCGTGATTTAATTTGCTTCACCTAGTGCGATGAAATAATTATTTCACGAATCAATATAACGATAACAGAGAGTACATATCTTTCGAAAATGCATATCCATTATCTGTTTGAAGCCAAAGCCTAGGGATTTTCACTCTAATCATAATTTCGCCAGTACACGAAATTGGTTTATTTTTCACGAATGAATATCCGTTTGCTAATCTAACCAGCGAGGAGACAAAAACCCGCGTCCTCCTCATATTGGGAACATTCTGAGAAGCGTATTTTATCCGTTCGCGAATTCATTTCGTTCCCCCGGAAACTTCCCTCAGTCAATCTCTTTTCCCCGAATTTTGAAAGGCAAAACATTTGCTTTAATTAAATCCTCTGCTTTCGCTGAGGATATACATGTGTACGCTGTATTTGCCAAATGAAACAGTGCCTAAAATATCCCGCTTTTTAAAACATCTCCCTTATCTTCTAACATTTACGAAAGAACTGTGGACACGTAAACATAAACTTTAGTTATATATGATTAGCGAGGAAATAAGGCTTCCAAAATCGACAAAACGATAACGTTTTTCAAATTATATAATACCAATTACAACTGCCATCAACGAAATACGTACCAGGTATTACTAGAAAGTAAGTTTTCTTTAGAAGTAGAAAATATGCGAGTACAAACTCGGATAAATAGGTGTTTAAAACTGCTATATTTCTTGGGCCACTTTTGAATGAAATTTTCTAGGTGGGAGATCAAGGCAATATGGGGTGTGTTCGTATTCTTTCCTATCAATATCAAATACGAACTAATTGTCATGTTTATAGCGAGACGACGGGCATTGTCGTGCATGAAAATAATTCCTTCAATTCAATCAATCAACTCAATAGCATCGGCTCCCTCATAACATTATAACCTTGAACCTCACAGATCTGTCGATTAATATCGATTTGTTTGGTGTTCTTCGCATTCAGAAAAATATTTTCAGACCTAATCTCGCTAGTGGTGAAATTTTCATTTTCCGTAAACGATTCAAAAAATTACACTAAGGCGCACAAAATACACAGCTACCACAAAATGAATTCCACTCCTTCCAAATAAAGGTGTGTAAGTACAGCACATGTACTGATTGTGAGTTACAATTGTAGTGATGCCTCAGAGGGACAAAAATCGGAACTTTCTATTTGGATCTGCTCGGTAAAATATTAGGGATCAGAGGCCATGTAGTGATTACAACCCCGTGTATCTCTAATAGGAAAGTGGCGCGGACTATTAAAATGTGTGTTTACGTGGATAAGTGTGTTACGCGTGGAAAAAGAATGACGCAAAAATTGATTTAGGCCACTTTCAACATAAAGTGTAAGTTACGCCAGGCAGTACTGAGCGATCGAACAAGAAGAATAATTCTATCACAATGGAAGGAAAAATACCAAACATATGCTTTAAATAAAACGTGAAATTCGTTGAGATTTTTGTTATACAAATTTTTTGGCTCTATAAGTGATTGAAACCTACCCTGGCGAATTGCAGGCCATAAGAGATACAAGGGAACAAAATAATTGCGTTGCCTCACTATGATGCTAATTAGGGAATGTATCTTTGCATCAATTTCCCGAAAAATGAAGGAAATCGATATTCGACGGCGTAACTTCGTGGATACATCCGAATCAAAAGACACCGTCTTGAAAGAAAAACACTTGATAACTTCCACAGCATATAGAGGAAGTTACCAAGTAATTTTCATTTAAGGTGAATGTAACACCATTTCACGACGACAAGATTGATCATATAATTTTTACTTTCTCCATATACGAAGTATAGAGAAAGTATCGTTTTCATAAAAAAATTTCGACTTCGAGATTTCAACGGAAATACATGTTTTGGGGTCCCTAGAACACGTTCTAACCATTTTCGGAATGATGTCTGTGTGTATGTGTGTGTGTGTGATAGTGGGCTCTCTAACGTAAAAACTATTGGTCGTATCAATACCAAACTTCATGTATAGTACTGTGGTTTCAGTTGTCAGAGTTGATTAGTTTTTGGAGTAAATCGGTTAACCGGAAGTCGAGCTTCATTCTTCAAAGCTCATTTCCGGTTTTCAAAATATCTCCATAAATATGATATTTAGGTATATGCTATTATTTATAAACGTTTTAGAAATTGTAATTTACTATAACTTTTGTTTGAAACATATTTTTGTATCACTGATTGTTAAGGAGTTTTTCATGAAATACTGATAAACCGGAAGTTGTTGATTATGTACTTTGTGGGCGCTCTGGGCTCTATGGGCGAAAGGCCAATTTCATCGTTTTTCATCAATCATTTATATAATAATATATAAATTAATCACTCATCTTCCAAGTTTAGATGGAATATAGAGTTCGAAATTACTGTCGTAGATAAATATTTACATCTTATACATGGAGAAAGTCATGTGCTGGCCACATCAGATTTTTATTTTATGAAAAGACACTTACTCAGTAATTTTCCAAAAGGACTTCAGGCCTGAGGATCAAAGTATGATTGCGATTCCCTTCGCAAATTAAAGTCCTTATGGAAAATTACCTGTGGAACCCCTATGGAAGTGGCTTTCCATTCTGACAATTAAAGCCTGTACTTTAGGCATGAGTTTTACTAATAAGTGCAAACTGATTATTCTACTGGGAACGCCTCTCTTACTAATTTAAGCCCCCACACGATTCAGAAAGCAAAAACTCAAAGCTCTAAAGTTTCACAAACCCTTTATTTCACGAACGTCCGCGTAATTGCGCCCAAATGGCCCTCCGACGAAAAGTAATTCGGTCGTAATCATCGAATCTGAAACTGTATACGAAAACCCTTTCTCTAAATGCGACATTCTTGGACGTAAAACACGCGTATCTCCAGCACGGCCCTTTCTGACGTGAGATAAGGAGGGTACAGCAAAAGAAAAGCACGGAATGGCCCAATCGAGTCGATGACCGACGCACGCATTCTGCCCATTCCATCAAAAACCAATGTCGGGAGGGAGCGAGCGGTTTCTATGGAATTTAATCCCCGCCTTCGAATAAAAGAGAACGAAGAAACTTAACAAAAGGGGTTGAAAAAAGGGAAGTCAATCGTTTCGCGTGCAGTCAAATTAACTTTCTTTTCCCATAAAAATGTATTTTCTTTTCTCGTCCCTTTTTCCTCACGTGGATCTCTTACTAAGTCCGTTAGAAAAGAAAGAGTTCTGACGAGAATGAGGAAAAAGTCGGACACGCGTTTAAAGGCGGAATTAATGAGTACCGGACACAATAGTAGAATACAGAGGGAAATAAAAAGAGGGGAAGAAAAGGCAGACAGAGAGATGGCTATTATTTTTTCAAATCCTGCTTTTTTGTGTTATTTCCCATCCCTCGGCGGCAAGGATGCAAAGTGAGATTAGACACTCCTTTGTTTCGGAAAGAAATATTATTTTTGTGCCCCTGCAGTCTCTTCCCCATTTCTCCTTTTACAACGATTCAGAGACAAAAGAAAGGCGGCTGGAGAAAGCTCTTCGCAGCTAAAAATGGTATCCAGAGGGCGCTGTTTGGACAACGGGGAGAAAATGCGAAAAACTTATATAAGTGGATGGAGAGAGAACAAGAAGAAATGGAGAGAGACACGAAGAGGGATGTAGAGGAATGGAATAAAAGGAGAAAAGGGACAGTGGAAAAACGATACGAGGATGCAATCGTTATAAAGAGAAAGGTGAAGAGGTGCACGCTGGGTGCGAGAATGTTATCGTGAACGTCAAGGTTTCCCGCTCCATTACTTGCACATGCCGAGGTTGTGATTTAAATCCGCGAGTTTATTGTTCAACTTCCCATTTGGCTTGTTCAGACCAGAGCTGTTTTCGATATCAAATTTAATTTCTACAATGACATACTGTTGCGGGAAAACAATTCACTTAAGAGTAGTTGTTTAGAGATGCACCTTTCTGCCGACGATATTCTTTAACCGAGTATTTGCGGGCTACAAAAGGGATCCCAAATTCAGGCCTTATATTTCTTTTATATACCATTATTTATACTTATTAGGTATGATTGTTAATATTTATCGCCTGGCCTTTCCCAAGACATGGATTCTTTACCTTGCGTCTTTCATAAATTTTGATGGATTAAATAGAACGAAAAGTTTTTTGATTGTAATGTATCCACTACGTAGAAAATCTTGATCTTCCTGACTATGAGAGGAAATGTTTTAAATTAATTTAATAACATTGCTTCGTGAAAAAGAAACTCACATTTTGATGAATAAAAATTAGAGTGAATAGATAGGTTTCTTCAATCCCGCGGAAGTTTAGCAAAACCGATCAACTTATTGTAAGAAAAATTCTTATAATGTCTGTGGAGTTCTTATGACTAAAATTTAATATTATTATCAATTTCTTTGTAGGTTTCTTGGAGGCAGGTGTTGTTGTATGGCTTTTTGTAGTATCATGCATTGTTGTTGGATTTCGTTTGTTTTGGTTCCTGCTATTTTGTATGCATGTTGATGGTTTGATTGAATAAGTATTGTGGAAAAATGCTTAGGGTAAGTCACTTTAGTATAGTCTAATAATATAATCATACTATCTACTTAAAGTATCTAATGCAGAGGGATTCCCCTCTGCAGTTAATTTATTGTGTAGTATGCTGCATGGAACGTACCCTAATGCACGTAATTACATAGACAAATACTGTAATAAAGTTAGTATATGCTACGTTAACAGCATATGACAATGCATCCAATTATATTTCGTTAACTAGCAAATTACGTATACAATAATTATATAGAAGATCATTTCTGCTCGTACATTTTCCGATTTCATTAAGAAAAAAATTTAAAGTAATTGTTGGAAATGTTACACAATCACCTTTTAATAACTTCATAGTTAAAATCAAGAAATTCTGTCCAATACTTCACTTGACCACTTTATAATTTATTTGGATATCGTTCATCCAAAATCACATTGGAAGCAATCAGAATCGTGAACACTATTATGCCACTCATTTGCGTTCCACACATATCTCTGGTCAAATTTCAATTGGTGATTTTGGCGCCAATGCTTTGGTTGGAAAGGAACAAAGGACAGATGACATTTGCATAGGGTTCGACAGCCGATGACGTCACTCCGTTGCTATGTGGGATATTTTCAAGTGAAAAGGCTTCCAAACTGCCAAAATCGCATTAATGACAACCGGATTGTAAAAGCAATCGATTGAGGATCTCTTCAAAGGCGGTGTAATGGGGCGATTTCACGTAACCCTCAAACGACCCTTTCATACGATATGAATGATACAATTATGGTGATGATTGGATTAACAAATGTGAAAGCTATTATTTTGTCGATGACCTTTGTACAGATTGATTGAATTGGAAAATCCTTGAAAGTGCAAGAAAATGTGATATTTTTTAATATTTGGCACTTATTTGGAGTGATACGTGCCAAGTGCAAGTGATACTGAAATTAGTACTTTAATTCCAAAATTGTAAGCCATGCTAACCCTTCGGCAGTCACCAAGAATGTTATTAGGTTACCAATCGCGTGGGGGCACACATATCCGTAACTTAAAGTCGATTTTACGGATGTGAGAACCCTATGAAAACAACGGGGATCTCAGGACAGGCGTAAAGGATTTACTTTATATAAAAGTATGAGTTTTACAGAGAATTTTCCGTTCAAGAACAAGTATAAGATTATAATTCGTTGAGATACAGGTGAAAATTAAATGAATAGCAATGCGATGCTGGGATGCACTTCCTATTAGAGTGAATTATTTTATGTACAACTATTAAAACATCTTCAAAAAATCATTAATTTTATAAAAATATAAGTGTTTGAACCAATAGATATGATTTTAAGTGAAAATAGAAATAAAATTACCTGAATTATTTCATTATGCCAATAAAAGTGAAAAGGTATACATAGATAAGCTATATATATAGTGATCAATTTTGACTCGACGAAATTATAGATCGGAAAAGATAAAATGATAACGCTTATCTACCGTTTTCATGCAAGTCATCCAAGTAAAGGATTTTTCCAAATGAAATTTGGTTCAGGTGAAAATGACTTACCGCGACTTTTGGTAGTATAAAGTCGCTGCCGAAGTTTAACTCGGATAACGTGTAGCTTTTCGGTATAATATTTTTACTAAAAATATCAAATACTTTTTATAAAAAGAACAAGAGTTTTGGAAATTTCTAAGATGGAAACTCAAATCACTTCCGCAGCATAATTATACGTAGATTGGAAAAATGATTAACAATACAGTAATGAGATTCAGTAAAATTATAGAAGAGTTTCAGAAAATCGTTTACGCGGAGCCTACTGCCCTCAAAATTCTGTTTTGGCAAAAATTATTCTTTGGGATTACCAGAAATAAAACAGCATGCCGGAAGCTTTTCATTTCACAACCAATTTCATGGAATTACAGAGAACACGGGACGAATTTGGCGCCCGGGATTCTTTCGCGTTACACAACATTTTCCTGGTCTCTAAATCCTTATTAATATCCCGTTATCCCTGAAAAAAGGAAGTTTGAGGCAAAGCGCGCTTTTGAACCTTGGAAAATCTAATTAGCCGAGGATGGAGAGCTTCACCAACTTTCCGGGAACACGTTCCAGAGGGCCCTAACTGCCGTAAAACTCCATCTATAATTATTGAATCCTTAAATTTCTAGGGCGGGACACTCCGGGGGCGAGCGGCTGCAATAATTAGCGACGGACCAGGGATTTACGACTCTGTAATTTCCGCTCTGCAGTCAATTAATGCCGCAAAGTTCTCTCATCTTTTGCTATTGACATCCAGTTCCGCTGCAACTCTCCGGCGGCAGCTGACAGTGACGCAAATTGAGCCCCATTCGACTCACGAGAATCACCATAGGAGCACCTGCGCTACCCCAGTAGACTTAGTTCACCGTATTAAACTGTAAGAAAACTTTCTCGCCCTTGCATAGAGCCCTTTCTTCTACCTGCTTTATATTCATGAGCTATTTCCCTTTCTTATTACTTTCTCGTGGGCCTAGGGATGCTCTTTTGGTACTGCAAGTGAGAATGGAGGTCATTCATTCACTCAGCAAGGGGGCTTTCGAAGTTAAATTAATTTGACCCAAAGTTTCTCGATATTTGTGTGACTCCAGAAGCTGTTATACTTGGATTGAATTCCGTAAACTTGATTGAAAACGATGTATCTAATATGACACTTATTCTAACATAGTAAATTAGACCCCCATTTATTAAAAAACCGGGCTTCTTATTTTCTGCAAGACTTTTAAAAATTTTAATATACGAATTAAATACTACAATACATATCGGAATTAAATACTATAATAAATTTAGGGATCAAGTACTATAGATAGATAGAAAAAGGTCTTTATTGTCGGGCGAAATTGAGACTGATTAGTCCCATCTTACATTTAACCCGTTGCAAAAAAGTGAATAAATAATAAAATAAAAAGACAATGATAATCATAATAAAAAATAAATAAAATATAAACATTTGGCGAGTCAAAACAAAAAACAAATTTGTTAAAGTAGTTCAAATGAGCATAAAGAGAAAAGAAAATATATACAAGTATGTGCATATATATATATACGAGTAAAATGTTGCTTGCATACTGCAAGCAGATCGGCAACACTATTTTCATGTCGGCATCATATCCGGACGGCCATCAAAAGAAAAAAAAAGATTGAAATTTTTCTTAAAATTTGCCTAAATTCCATCGTCTGGCATCGAACCCGGGTCTTTACTGTGAACTTACTATGCAGCACAATAGAACATCACCATCTATAACGATGTGTGAAAATTCAAGCAGAAATATGGGCTACAACTGCCTCAAAAGACGTTCTAATTTTCATGAATTTAAATGGCTCTCTGGATTCGAACCAAGGAGGATCTTGGAAATCTAAAAAATGTTTCTGAAAGTTATTTATGATCTCTATCTATATGCCGAATTTCAAGTTTCTATATAATTGGGAAATGGTTCCAAAAAATTCTTAAAAATCGGATCATTTACTGATTGTAGAGACGCCTGGTGGTAAAACCAGGAAACATTGGTAGCTGTGAATTCACAGTTTGATTAGTAATGACTTGATCTTATCTTATGCAAAGTTTCAAGTAGATATCATATCGGGAAGCACCTAAAATGTGTTTCCGTAATCTCCATAAGAAATGCATTGAGGAATGTAAATGGCCCTCTGGGATCGAACCAAGGACCATAAGGG
Organism: Sympetrum striolatum; assembly: GCA_947579665.1. Classification (NCBI taxonomy): domain Eukaryota; kingdom Metazoa; phylum Arthropoda; class Insecta; order Odonata; family Libellulidae; genus Sympetrum; species Sympetrum striolatum. The sequence continues at coordinate 54,383,157 of OX388348.1, read as the reverse complement.
AATATGTAAAATTTGATTATGAAATATAATTATGATATCTAACGCCATGCCGAATTTCAAGTTTCTATGCCATCGGAAAAGGGTTCATAAAAAAACTTAAAAATCGCCGCAATGCATTTTAAACGGCCGACTTTTGCCCCGTCCTAGCATCGAACCTAGGATAATATTCTTAGATATCTTTATGGTTTTCTTTTGATATGGGGGGCATCTAGCGATCCCTCGAGTTTCAACTCTCTCCTTTTCCGGGAAGTGCCTCAAATAAATTTTCGAAAATCCCCGCCATGTAATCTTATGGGGAAAATCGCGACTTTGGGGCCTTCTGGAATCGAACCCATGATACCGAGGATCAAAGTCGCTTTTTTCCTGGGGGTTTCACGTTATGGCCAATACGTGGTAAAAATTTCGAGTCAATGACGCCAGTAGTTTAGCCTGTGAATTAGTATCCTATCTGGGTATCTGGGTATCTGGGTATATCATGAGTGAATCCGGAGAAGCATCTATATATAATAGATATATATATATATATATATATATATATATATATATATATATATATATATATATATATATATATACATATATCGATACAAAATACTATAATAAATATAAGAATTAAGTACAAAATACTACAATAAATATCGGAATTAAATACTATAATAAATTTAGGGATCAAGTACTAAAATAAATATAAGAATAATATACTATAATAAAAATATTATAACACAAATATAAAACAAAATAAACAAAAATGAAAAAAAAAACAAAAGCTCAGTTTTCTTGTTTATTAAATGGAGTTCCACGAAATCCGGTTCTTTCTCATTGATTGCATAGTCAAACATGATCACAAAAACTTTCAATTAGGTAAAGTAATTCCCTGAAAACACTTTGAATACAGTTTACAAAGGACGAATAGCGAATTAAGCCTCCTACACACTGCATGCATCAGAAACACGATAAATACTCAATCCCGAGCTTAATAGTGAATTCGGGCTTAAAGATTTCCGTTGCAAGACGAACTAACTGGGGTCTCATTCCCTAATTTTCTTCCGCGAAGCATTCAGATACGCCTTAATTATTAGAATCCATTACCGACGCTTTAAAAATGCGAGCCGTTCTTTGATTCGGATATTCAATGGCTCGGTCGGTGGAAAGGACGCAAATGGAAAGCGCTCCGCGAACTCCGTAAAATGCTCGGTGACCACTTTAATGATTCAGCTCGCCATGTTTCATTGAAGGCAATCAAAACAGTCCGCACTCCTTCACGGCCAAGGCCTGCTTTATTTACACCCGTTGCAAGTGCTTTCTCCGCGGACTTCCATTATTCCTTCGCGATTCCACGCTTTTCCATCCTAAAATACAGCTTTTGTGCGGACCAATGTCCAACCAGCTGCTCCCGAGTACAAACAAATCACTCGGAAAGCACAGCTGGGCGACGGCAAAACGAATTCCAAATCCAATGTAAAACGACTGAAATTAATGTCATTTCCTGAAGGCAGTAGTCAAAGGAAAAATGTGCCAATCATATATTGATTTTCATGTAGAGGTAAGAAGATTTACAAAAAGAGTAGCCTAAAAATGGTGGTTCTCGGCTTCGATTTTTAATTACTCATTCGCTGACTTGCATCATATTATATTTGCTCAGAGAATTTGGGTCGAAGAATCTGGGTTAAGAGGTCTGTTTCCGAAAATTAAAAATGTTTGTTTGCTCTATCTCGTGGAAGTAGTTTTAGCAATGCTGGTGAGATTGCTTTTTATCACTAAAAATTAATTTACCAAATTAAAAGGAAACCAACACTGAAAAGTTTAGTAAGTAGGCCACCGTATATACGAGTATGTTAGGTGTTTATTCTAGGAAAGCATGCAAAAAGACGATGTTTTTTAAGTGAACAGAGCTACTCTTAAACAATAATTAATATGAACAACTTAAATGTCCAAGATAAAAATTAAAATACATTTTACGCATATCTATTGGAAAATATCATATTTAAATGTAGCATTACTACGTAGACAACATTCAAAAATGCGTCAAGTTTTCCGGTTTGGTAACACAAAACTGGTATTATGAACTATTGTAGCGTAAATCTTAGCAGCTGATACAGTGCTAAGAACTGCAGGTTCACCCGTGCATATAACGTGAGTAGGATTCAGAAGAAAACACTTGAAACCAAGTTCGGAAAGATTCAGATGCCTGTATAAAAGCGTAAGAGCGCAATAAATAGCAGTGTCGGAGTTTTACTACGCCTAAACTCAGCATGTGCTGCGGGAACAGGCATCCGCATCTGCGAGCAATATGGATTAGCCTAAGCTTGGGGATTGCAAACGGCGGTGCTCGAAAACAAAACTTTGTTGATATGAAAGCTTAGAAAATGTTTAATGTATGAGGCAGGGTAATTAAATTCGGCGACTAAATCCAGAATCCCTAAGAATAACCTCCTCTCTAGTTCTGCCAAAGTGCGAAGGTTGAATAATTAGTTATTTCAGTAATTTGTTTTTATAAATATCCTAATCAATGATATTTTTAGTGCTGTAAAAGCTTTAAAAAATTAATCATAAAAAGATATGAAATGTATTTTTCTAAATCTGTAGAATTATCAAGCAGTTGGAAAGAAAAAGGATACGATTTACAACTGCACAAACAGAAAATCTTTCAATTTTATTTTCCAAATAATTTATTTTTATTCTAGTTCAGATACGTGTATTTCAGTATTTCTACTAAATGGACATATAAAGTAGTATCTGCTCGACTTTCATTGAAATTTTCTTCATCTCTCAAATATTATTTAATTTTGACTATAAAATCAGGTAAAACAAATCCCTTCCCTTCTATCTTTATCTTCAATAACATGTTTAAACAATGATCCAATAAAAATTTAAAAAAAGCGTGGAGCCAGAGTAATCCATGGAATTAATTCGCAACACGTGACACGCAACACCTAATTACATAAATCCTTGTTACACATATTACACAAATTGAAACAAAGGCAGAAATAGTTAATTAATAATAAAACTAGACCCCCTATAAAAAAGTTTTCTTATTGTAATGAAAAGAAAATATACATTTTTAATTACTAAATTGGAAAGAAATACGATTACTCTTAAGATGAGAATGTTGAGGTGATTAGATAGAATATGTCATTATCTAGCGTCCTTTTACCTTCCAAGACAGAGGAAATGGGGATGCGATCATCTGAAATTGCCGATTGGCGTGCTCCAGATTTCCTGGGTCTCATACGTAATGGCATCAATGATCAACCACCTATCTATCCACTGCGAAGTAACATCTTTACCCTCGGTAACCCACTTTAATGGACAGACATCCGTTAAAGGAGGGCTTCCTCCTATAAAATTCCTCATTCCCTTCATCAATCACCGGTCGCCCATCTACGCCCTCCGCGACCTCTCCAACGCCACTAAAAGTCGTAGCCGAAAGAAGGCCGTGCAATATTAAGAGGACGGTGTTGGAGCTGGAGGCCACTTGCTGGAAAAGGGAATATCCTAACTAGAAAGGGAAAAAGGGGAGTCGAGGACAACCCTCTCCAGCGTCGGCGGAACAGCAAAGAATTGGGTCACTCAATCATTTCACCGCGAGTTATGTCTGGACTGGAGTGGAGAAGCACAAGTGCCAAAAGGGAAGTGATTAACAAGAAGAAGAAAACAAGTGCCGTTAGTGAAAGGAAGGATTATAAATAAGCACCCTTTCTGGCTTCATTAGTTCTGATGCACGCTCCTGCACGAGGGCTGGAAATACGTAATCCGCAATCTTCTTTCTTTCCTCTCCCAACATCTATTACCCGCTATCTCTTTCGCCAGGTTACCGTGTTTCTGGGTTGATTCGTCAACAGTCCATTTCACGAAGGAACTAAATCTGTGCACGTAAGTAAATTGGATGTAATTTAACTTGTAATGTAACTCGTAACTCAACAACTGAACTGAGTAACCCATGGTTTTTATTGTCATTTAAATCGAGAATATAAGGAAAGGGTTGAGGTGACTTTGCACATAACGGCGTGCACCCAGGAGAATACTCAGGGAAAAGCGGACTTGAAAAAAGTCTGACAGGGCTGGGAATCGAACCTGGTATCTTCCTCTATCCGGGAGGCTGCCTTAACCATCTAGGTTCCCCAAAAACGGAGTGTTAAAATATTCTGGCCGGGTAGCCTAGATGGTTAAGGCAGCCTCCCGGATATAGGAAGATAGGTTCGAATCTCGGCTATGCCAGGCTATTATGAAGTCCGTTTTTCCTTGATCGAGAATATATGAACGTGCTCACTTCACCTTGGCTCTTTCTTGTAGAAACGCAGATGGTACATTTTTTAGTTCCATATTTATTTATTTAAGTTCGCATTGCAAGTTGGCCTTTAGGCCAGGTGGCTAAGTTTCATTCAACGTTGCCAACGTTCAAAATAGAAGAACCACAAATTTTGTTAACCCTTCAGCAATAATACGAGGGATAGTAATCGTTTTCCCAACTTTCAGTCAATAATCAAAATAAAAATGTCTATTTTATTGGTTGCAACTTGCGTAATACAGATTTCATCAATTATTAATACATACAGAGAAGCAAATTATTCTATTCACATTGGAATAAATTCGGCCGCTGATTTTAATATTATTGCGGGGAAAGTGATACTGTGCTCGGAAGTGTCTGGCGTTATTGCTGGCTCGCGGAATCCAATATGTTCAAATTTTACATCTGCAAAAGATTTTCATTCGAGATCCTACGGAATATGAACTCCATTTTCACCTAACTGAAACTGTTTTAATCCAAATCCATTTCACAGCGGAATGAATCGTGCGTGAGATAAGTATGCCATATTTAATTTGATCACTTTTTGAGTTCCGCATTAAAAAATAATTGACGCTGAAATTCATATCAATTCAGCTGAATACTTTAATGAATAAAAAAGAGTAACTTTTCCAATGTTATCAGCTAAATGCTAATTAGTAGTTCTTGCATAGATATGAGGCTCACACTGCGCAACGTTAAAGATATTTAGGATATCAGTAAAATATTTCTCTCTCTATTTCATAGATACATTGGTCATCATTCCGTTTTTATCCGAATTTAACATTAAAATATGACAAAAATTAAACAGATGGTTTCTTAATCACGAATACATACTCATATACATTTCCGTTATGCCTTTTATCCGTTTTGCATGTAATGCTTCTGAAGATTCTGAAGAAGTATATAAACCCTCTGCATAAACAAATTTAAAGAGGAATATTGTAAAATAAATTACGTTTGCCATTTTAGGATGGATTTTCACGAATACGAACTCAAAAGAACATCCTATTTCGGCATATTTATCTAATTTTTACGAGTTGTAGACACAATAAGAGTTGACCCGCCCAAAATTTGGCATATCCATTCATAAGGCGAAAGAATGGAGCCCCCGACATAAATTATATGCGCGTTCATACTCAATGCGTGGGCACGCCTTTCAAGTCCACACGTACATATTCACGTAGGCGTGTGGATGCAACGTTAAGGGTTTCATGTACAGAAAACAAAGCCTAACGGAAGGCGGAAAAGGAAAAAAGCGCAGCCTAAATACGAGATGAGAATGAAAAGAAAACAGCGCGGGAGAAGCAAAAACAGTCGTTTAGGCCATCTCTTTGTGGCGACCTCTTTTTCCGTTACGTGAAGAGGTTTCGGATCTTTCGGCTAAATGAAAAAAAAAGAGAGCTTTCCGCCAACTTTAATTACGCGGCGCCATAGTGCGATTAATCGAAATAGATTGAAACAAGATGGCGGCTATGAGGGCTAATGAAGGAACCCTCCGCCTGCTAAAACAAACTTAGCAGCGAAAACGATATTTTCGAATGGAAAAATTGTTTGGATTCTCAAAATGGAGTTCAGAGATGAGAGAGAACTTGAATTTCGTAAATAAGGATATTGGTTGGCGATGAAAGAAGACTGCGTCATAAACTGAATATTCGGAACACACGGAATTTCGTCTCCGCAGAACTTTTTAAGCCTCTTTCGGAATATACGTAAATAAAGGGAAAGCGAAGTATATTTCTAGTTACTGCGGATTTCTCTGTGGTGAAAACCACAAAAATGAGTCAAAAATGAGTCTCCTATATATAAAGAATAAACTCCAAAAACCATCAAGAAACTTGCAATGCGGCTATACGTATTTCGACTTCTACGAAGTCATCGTCAGGCTAGAAATGCCAATTGCTTTATCCAATGAGTCTCCTGTCAAGAAAAATATGGCAGAACAGTCGCTTATAATAACAATAACTTCTCTAATTGAAATAGGAATACCCCAATTACATCCATTTCAATAATTACTAATGTTTACAAAGACACACAACTATTCCTTAGCCAGAAAAATCCGACCAGCCGGGAATCGAACCGGGACCTTGGCGTTGGAGAGTTAGCACGCTATTCACTTCGCCACCGCAGCCGGTATCCAACGTGAAAGTAGGCTCATATGAAAAGCGCAAAAATAGTTTGCATCACATCAGAATTGCATTTTTAGTCTTAGATACAGTCTGCACCATTTTAATTGAGCAATTTCATGCTTAACTTGTTTCTTTCACTCTCTTTACGGGTTTGACCACTCCACTTCACCACTTCCCTTTTAAAAACCCCACTCATAAAATTTGTAAAGCGAAATTGATTTAATTTTTCAGTCTACAGAAATGCTCAGATTTGAAAAGTCCGATAGCTAGGATATTAAGGACATCTATAAAGAAAACAAGTAATACTTATTGAGCACAATAATTTAAGAATAAAATTTTTGATCACGCGTAATCTAATATCCCTTAACAATATTATATCTAACAATACTAGTGACTATCAGAATGACAAGCGTCAAAAATTGCCACACGATATTGCCCTTTGGACATATCTACTACATAAAAAAGATCTATTGGCAGTGTGACATGATATCTGTTTTATAGCTTACATCCCTTACACAATTTATATGATCGGCTATAGGTTTTACTATTCACTCATAATGTAATAGATGCAGTGGCGCAGCGAGGGGGGGGTTTTAGGGGTTCAAACCCCCCCCAAGAGTAAAGTCCTATGACTAGCTTTGTACTTTTATTTCTGCTGAAGAGTACAAATCCCCCCCCCCTCGCTGAGGGGGGGTTATCACGCAAATCATACAGATACACTGCTTGTCATGTGTTTGCTTGATAAATTCAGCGAAAGCTTCGCGTACCCTACTTCGCGGCTCCGATTTCAGTTAAGGTGATGCTTTCGGTAGAATAGACATCGATATCAATGGGGCGCAATGATACGAGTGTTTCGCACACTATGTTCAACGCGTGCACTTCTTAAGCCTATCCTTTAGTTAGATAACTCACGCCATAAGATAAGATTCCCATGAGAAAAATTCGAAAGTGCTGATTTGTTTACTCCTCGAAAAAATACAAAGGAACATTCGAGAACTAATTCTAAACTTGCACCCTGAAAACAGAGATTAAGATTACGTTTGAGAAACAAACAGAATGATAAAACACTCAGTTAGATCTTTTGCTTGTGACTGTTTCAAGGGTGTAAATTCAAAGATAGGCTCGTGAGTAGTGCTTTCGAAAAATTCACAACAGTTCGAAGGAGAGTTTAGTTTGGATTTCATTCAGATGGACATCCAAAAATTCCTTTCACAGTCCGCTAACAGTTCGAGGCCACTATCGAAAAAAAAACGTAAGTTAATGGCTATGTGTTTTTTTGTGGAATAACCATTATCAGATGCATAAATTAGGATTTTCTTATTTTAGGGCTGTTATCAGAAGACACATCTCAAGATGAGTTTAGCGACAATTGAAAAGCTACTTTTTCCTTTATTAAGCATTCTGGACGATTAAAAGTCTGCACACAGTTGACTCTTCATTACTCAGGATGATAGAAAATATACTGATCTTTATTTTATGATTGCCTGTTAATTTGATGTATATTTAATAAAAATTTTCGCTAACCGAATTTCCGTAAACATTTGAAAAAGTATTGGAGCAATGAAAGATTTCAGTAAAAATTAATCTGCGATGATATTATTAATAATATACCATTTTCGAAGCAAATATGTCAGCTGAAAGGTATTGTGCGCGTAAGTTACGCACATATTTATCGGAACTGTGACTTGATGACTTGAATTAAACTTGATAAACTGTTAAAACTGTGCATTAAATTCTTCAGCATCCTTTTCAATGCAGCCAATTTTTTCTCTGGTGATAGAATCCCACGAAATGCATGACTTATCCTGTTAACCGCTTGGTCATGCAATGCCCATTCAAAATTTCAATTCGTGGAAAATGTTTGTTTTCTTTGAACACTCTGTGCGTAAGACTGGGTTTGCATCAGCTCTTTGCTGGTTAAACCACCTATTACTTAGTCTAAATAATTGTAAGTTGACGTCTTCATTTTTATCACCTTGGTATGTGACTTTAATACTGCAAGTTCAATTATAATATCAACTATAATCAAGAGTCTACTGTATTTTTTAATGCAGCCGAATTTTTAATTTTCGGTATGAGACGCATTCAATGAAATACTTAGCTAATACATAAATAACGAAATCAGGCTTAATTGTAAGCCAGGCAGAAAATTTCATCTGATAAAAATGATTTTTTGTTTCTTATACAAACCTTGTACGTGCAATAAGCTGTATATATACTTCATATCATTATTTTTATGCATTGATGGCGTTTTCTTGACAGGCGATATTTCAATTAAATTCCAAAATCTGCTGATGATATAGTCAAATAACGAAAGATAATGAAATAAGCATGGGCGCGCCAATGTTGGGGGAACAAATGAGTGGATGTTACGTTTTATATCGCTTGCCAAAAAACCGAAGCTATCTTTTTCCTTCCCACGCTTTGCAACCTCTAGGAAGAAAGAACTCTCGAAGACTCGGAAAGTTTATATCTAAATCACTAAAAAGCTTCAGCATAGAAAAAATGAGTTTTAATAGATATTGGACGTATCCAAACCAGAAATCCAAAGAACACACTTGTTAAGTTTCCAATTGTTCGCTTATGTAAACTACTATCTTGCAAAGTGTAATAAGTTGGCCACATAAGCGTTAAACTCCTCTAGTTTTGAAGGTATTTAGTTTTTGAAAGAATTGACATATATTGTAGTAAGTAGCGGGCAAGAATATACTAGCCCCTGTAAAGTAGGCATTTTTCGTTTCCTCAGACCCCCCCCATTGGTAAATCCTGGCTGCGCCACTGAATAGATGATATGTGAATTAAGTCTGGATAAACCATTAAATGCATGCTTTTAAAAAACTAATTTCAACACCTCTGAAAATTAATTTTTAAAAGATTCACTTTTACAATTTCCACCGTTAAATATTAGATTGCAATTTTTTAAATCGTAAACTTGAATCTTTTAAGTATTTATTTGCTAAGGATTTCCACAAAGTGAAGCCTTCGACCATAGATTTTATTAATTTTTAAATCATTGAATTCCAATCACAAACAAAGACCTCTACGAAGTTCAAATTGAATTTAAAGAGGTTCCTTACTTAGCTCTATGGCGAAAGAGCGTTGATGCAACACCCTAATCAATGTAGGTAATTCAATTCAAAAGAATAGTAGACGTTTGATTTACCTTGAACTGGAATACGACTACAACTTGGACAAAGAACTCTAGGCACTATCTAATTAACTCCTTAGGATCAAAAGGGCTCGGAATCTTCGTAAACATAGAAGGAAATAAAAGGAAAAACCTGTGAGGCAATAGCAAGGAACAATCCGCAATCGGAGAGACAAACGAAGATCGAGAGGCGTTCCATAGAAAGCTGCGGAGATTCCAGCGGTCTTATTAAAACCTCGTTACGAGTGAAGGCGTCTTTTCTGTCACCACAAAGGATCTCTTTTGGCGCTCTTTTCCATCCCTAAATATTTAAGCAAAATAACGCAGGTGAAAAACTGGAAGTCCGCAGAATAAAACGCGAAATCCTTTACAAAGGTTCGCAAAAACGACGGCGCGGGATATTTCGCGAGTGCGCCGTGCGGCTGACACCGGCAGAAAGAAAACTAAAGCTGAAAATCTCGTCGACCCAATTCGTGTTCATTGAATTTTTATTCTCGTTTCGTTTTCAGTACAGCACGTTCTTTATCAGCGTTAAATACGATTCAAACATTTATTTAGTCTGTTGAATAGTCGAAATTAACGCACGTAACTGAAGTAGAAATCGTCAGTCGATCCTTTTTTACTCACTAGTGTTTGTATAGCTGACTGGATTAACGAACCCCTGAATATTTCATGACGCGTTTCCATTTGCTTGTATTCGTATTGGTTTGCTTAGTGTTGCACTGAATTTCACTGTCCACGATGAATTTTATGCTACTGAATCATTTTGAATTATTTCGCGAATTATATCAATCTGATGACATATCTGTACTTAAGGTAAATCTGTTAACTTCGTTTATTGGTGATAATTTATAAGATAGGAATTGCAATGATACGAGAGAAAGCATTTAATATTTGAATTCTGATGTCATTCCGGAGGGATTAGAAATTTCAATCCGTCCCTTACGTTTTGAACAATTTCATTTCATCAACAGAGAAAAAGCATATGATACTTTATTCACCAGATCTACCAATTTCTGCAAATGAAATATAACCAGGAAATCTAATACTGTCATTCTAATGAATATTATTCCTTAAAAAATATTATCATATTACTACTAGTTCTAAATGACTTTTCTCAGAGAGACATTTTTTTATAGATAATTTTTATTGATAATTTTTATTGATAATTCAACTTCGTAATCCTGAGAAAAAAATTGCTAAGAGGAGAAGAAGAATTGAAAATGAATAAAATAGAATGATTCCTAATTTCGGGAAAGGCAAAGATCATTTTTCATTTAAAAAACATATTTTTCATTTACTTTAATTATTTCTAATCCAACCAAACATTAAAGATATGTTTACGCTAGTTAATTCTGCGACCCAGACAAATTTTTTACACATGCCCTCCTTTTTTCGAGAAACTAAATGGAAAATCTTCGATCGTCAAGAAAAGTAAACGACAAAAAGCAAAACGAGGCAGTAAACAAGTTCCCTGGAGAATTATTTCCCGAACGAAAACAAAACGGCTCCCTCTCAAAGTGTTTCATATAAGTTGGAAATGAATTTGGAGAAAAGTAGGCCGACGGAGGGCGTATTTCGCGTCCAATCGAATCGTCTTCGACGGAGACCATTTCTCCAGAGTGTCCGATGCTCTTTTCATCCTCAATTCGAGGGCTTCTTTTATTTTATACTTCCTCGAAGATAAAGTGACCTGAATTCGGAGACCACCGGTTACCGAGATCGCTGATCCATCTTCCGATCCTTTAATACGACCTCATCGAAGGGGAAATTAAACCACTGGAAACAAATGAGACGTCGTTTAAAGCGATTAGGCGATCAAGAGGAATTGCAGCTCTTGAGAGGTTTAATTGGCGTATAAATGCTGCTAGACCCTCTTCCTATCAGAGGTGAGTGAAATCTCAATGCAATCGTAATGTCGGTATTATCCGTGAAAACATTTTCGTACAACTCAGGTATTTGTAAAGTTTTACCAAATGTGGACAGTGTAATCTAACATTCTTGACTGACCACATTTAATTTACATCGACGTATTTCAAAATATTGGTAATTAATATAAAATTGTCTCTTTATAATTACAATATTTTGTGATGGACCAAAGGTTTCATTGTTTCGATTGAAAATTACTTTGCTCTAAGAGGTTTTCTCAGAAGTAATCTTTCTGATAGTGAATTGTGAGAAACGTTTTTGAAAGGGTTTGCCTTACGAGTCACATCTCATCGAATGGATCTGAGCTCCATTGAAGGACGGAGTACTTCTTTCTCTAGCAGTATCAGTTCTCAAGGATACTTCTCAAAAATATATCCGATTCAGGGATGGTGACGCTAATTTTTAAAAGCAACGTTTTCTAAACGTATTTTCTTCGCTTCTCTTCCATCGGAGACTACAAAAATTCAATGCTTAGTTTTATAGCCCAACTTCGTCCCAAGGAGATCTAACGAACGCTATAGAATATTGAAAGATGCTAAAACCAAGAGCGTAAAAAGTGACCTATATCTAATCATCCTTTGAAACAAGTTGGGAATGCAATATTTTTAACGTGTTTTGATAATATTTAGGCTCAGAATTTATTGAGGAAATCAAGCCTAAGATTAAATTTGCTTTTTTCGGCAGATTCCCAACTTCGTCTCTTGCAGAAATATCATAATTTGAAATTATTATCACAGAAGGATTTTCTCGTCTGTGATGCAATCCTTGTCTGCAAAATTGAAACATGAGAAGATAATGGTTAATGGTTAATTGTTAATGGTTAAATGAGAAAAGCTGAGTTATGTTTATATACACGAGAGAAGGATACAAAAGATAGAAAGTAATCTTAAGAAATTACTAGGAAAAAATTGATGCCATAGACGAAACCGAAGAAAAGGTAAGTGACTGAAGCAAGGAAATTTTTTTGCAATTTCTTTTTACCAACCGGAGCAAACACGATTTTTACATGCATTAATTAATCTTACCGCGGAAAAATTATAAAAAATTCGTAAATCGAATGAGTTATTATATGGTGAAACTGTGCCTAGTGGACCTTATTTCTATCGACCATTTGTTTTCTAAGAACCTAAAGGTTAAGGTTAACATACAAGATTAAACTAAGAATTCGTTTTCTTTCCTATGCGTGCATTTTCCGTGACACCGTCCTTCACAGTACTCCGCATTCATAATCCAGTAGTCACGCATTTGCTTTCAGAGACCCTAACCCTTTCGAATTTCAATCTCTATGATTACTCGCCTATGTCCGCTGAGAGCGCTCGGATCAGCTCGCCTTATTTAATTTATCCCCGCTGTCTTCCCATTTGACTGGAAATCCTTTCTCAAACAAAGTCTCGCTAAAAGGCTCGCAGGCAAACTTCGCCATGAAATTCTCTCGCCGCAAACCGCATCTCCATCCGCTTAAGCGCTAAACCATCGGAGATCTTTCTGAGAGTAAGCGAGCTTAGAATCACGCTTCGCTGACTCATCGACTGTATTCACTGTGACCCAAGTCTGCTCCATCTCTCTTAAGACTTACCAAGTGACGCATCGGAGGAGAGGTTACCCAAGCAAGGCAATGTCATTAAAAGCTTACCGCGTTGTGTTGGGAATACTTGTCGTTGGCTTAAGGATACAAGATCCCTGGTGGTTCTTAGCGAAAGGTTAACCTTAACAGACATCCATTTCGGAAGCCGATTTTTTTTTCGGAGACAAAAGTGAAATATGTTTCGACAATTCAACTAGTTCAATGATGATACATTTTACAATCGTTTGCCATCTTATCTTAAGCTTATGGTCTCTTTCGCATGCTTCGCACACTACACCGCCACTTCCCCATGATTTCAAAAATATTTTAAATTATCGATATTACTCGATTATATTCTCGGTTACCCTTCATACAGTTTTTGTTAAAGTTACAGACCACTGTACATAACATTAGCAATTATTCACAAGTAAATTTAAGTAAGTGTCATCAAATAAGTAATTAGTTCGAGTTTAGAAAACAACAGCAAAAATTGCTTAAAGAGTGCAGTTAACTTTTAAGATTTATTTAAATCCAATGGATTATTACCATGAAAACATTTTTCTGTTTTGATTCCCATTGATTTTTTAGGTCCACTTTTGAACTGGGGATACTCTCCCATAGATTTGACAATAAGAGAGCTACATGAATATTAATTAAAATTGTGAATAATAACTGGGGTTAATCCTGACCAAATGCAATGCAATGAGCTATTCATTTTGTTGCACTTGGTTGACTTTTTCCACGTACAATAGGTCCGACAATAAACAGAGCATAGCATAGTGCTTTTCGCGAGGTTCAAACCGACCGTCTCGCTCCATCCATTACTGACAGAACTGATGAATTTCTTCATTAATATTTCAATTATTTTATTGATACTCAATAGACGTTTTCAAAGAATTTCTTCGAAACCAATATTGCAAAGTAGCTAAAATTGCCTAAATTAAATTAGATAACATAAAATTCCTTAAGAGGAAGCAATTCTCTTAACCTATGAATAGAGTATCATTTCTATGCCCACTTTATTTTTTCAGATTTTCGGGAAGCGCATAGCTAAAATTAACTTAAGTTCTTAAAAGGATGGAATATTATAATTTTTTTTAATTCAAAGGAACGTTATCCCTGGTTGAAATTAAATAATCTCTTAGAATGTAATAACTTTACCCAGAATTTCTATTATTATAAGAGATAAATACCCAATGGGAAGTTAATATATCTCTTCAATTGTAACAAAACATTTTAAGAAGAAGAAAGAAGCGGCGAAACACAGCTACAAATATTTTCATTCATCAAATTGCTTAAAAAGTTATCTCAAGGCTAAGCTGGAATTTTTTCTGCCACAGAACAACAGAAATATAATTTAGGAGATGTATTTTAATGGGAAAATACGGACAATATAGAACACCAAAGTAATCCCCGACCTCCAGAAAACATATATTTTCATTAGGAAGGGGAGAGCGTTGTGCCTAGGAGAGTGGAAGCAGCTGGTGATCACAAAATAACTAGTTTAGCAAAGAACAACGTGGACGTATGAGAAATGTGGAGTAGGAGAGATTGTGGAAGGCCCCAAAGTGCTTGAAAATAGCAACATTGCAGATGGAACACCACTGCAAGTGATGGGGGCTTTGAAAATACGACCACAGTTGCTAGACAAAATCATAAGTTTCCTCAGGAATACAAGAGAGCTGTTAACATGATCATACTCATAATGAAAACACAATAATGTACTTCCATCGAATACGTCACTACTGTCGTAAATAATGCAATGACGATGAAATTAGATTAGATTATTATTTTATGCTACAAAAACTCTTCACTACGATGAAAACAAGATTTAACAACAACTGTATTAATTTACGATTTTTTCTGAACACATCTATTCAAAGCAATTACAGTTCACTGTAATTCGGGTTAGAAGCCATTAGGGAATCTTGACAAGTCTCTTTAGGTAGGAAAAAATACGATGGTTCTTAATTCTTGGGCTTCTTTATTAAAGGAGCTTTTACAAGTTCGTATTACAGTTAGGTCCTGAAAATATTTAATTCATTTATTATATATATTATTTCTTATATGGGTGCAGATTTGAAACTCATTCCCCAGGAGGACCTGGTTAATTGACTGTAAGATTTAATAATTCGTCAATACATTCATGGTGTATTAATCAAGGGAATGATGGGTTTTTATAAAGTTTCTTCTTTATAAAAGATAAAATGCACATATTAAAAAAATAACATTTTTATAGGAGTTAAATTACGCATTGTGTACTTAAGTATTCGCATTTGAATGAGAAAATGCATCAAAAGAAAATTTGCTTTGATTATGACATATAGTAAAGATTATTTCTATTTAAAAAAATGGATTTTCTTATTCGAGATATTATTCAGGAAATCTATATTTCAATTGATTCACATGTGATGATTTCATTAATGAAATAGGATTTTTGCGGAAAATTTTATATTCGAAGAATACCACTTATTAACCGCAGTAAAAGAACTGTCCCAAATATTCTCTCCAATAAATTTAATTATCTCCTTCGTTCAATAATATTTATGTATTTACTAACTATTGAGAATCATTAATTCAAATGCATGGATTATAATCTTCAAACAGTTATTCGTTCTGTTCTTAAAAGTTCTAAAATTGATTTCAAAACTCCATTTTATGGCTTTATGACGCATGCATCCAAATTGCTCTTCATTCATGCACGTGTAGCTCATCGCTTCTTTAATCATAAAAATGTACTCATGAAGTACTAATGCAGTCTGAATGCCAGCGAATGAGATAGCTCATTTTCCTCGCAGATTTTCCTCCTTCACAACAAAGACATATAATTATATTGGATCGCATTATTCCTTTGAATTAGAAGATCCCTCGCTGAATTCTGAATCCCTTGTTAGCACTACTAAGCTCCAGTTCCGACCACCCACTCTAGAAAATCCTCAGAGAGATATTAATCGCTTTACAACGGTTTCATCTGCAGTGAAGGATGTTGAGGACGTTCTTATACGGCACCTCACATTAGTACTTAGCGCCTATAAGGAAGTCGGAATCAAGAAATTAACTTTCTCTCATATCCAAATCCTACAAAAGAATGCATTCCCACACATTTCAAGGAGCCAATTACATCGTGTATGAGTTAGCATCAGGATCAATAACTTGTATCATAAATGAGACTCAAATGGAGCAATATATATTGCACAGGAATTCCTCAAACTTTACCAGTTCCTGAGTTGAATAGAACTCCATTCGCTTTCATTCGATGTGTCATATAAGGCATATTGAATCGACAATTCCGGTTGTATTGGTGACTGATCCGAGTATTGTCTTCATAAATGTATTTTATATCGTAAAATGGGATTTAAGGCTTAAAATAACTCCATGTAGTGTGGAAGGGATAACCAAAAGTCAAACGAATATGCTTTATGTATGAAAACAATGGATATAAAGATTTAAAAAGGAATGCTATTTAGGAGTAATGAAGAAATAATACTTTGTAAATTTTTCTCACTATTTTTCTTTACGTGGTGGAATATCTTCTGCGATAGCGAAACCGGTCGGGAATGAAAAATAGTGCGGGAAATTTACAAAGTTTTATTTCTTCATTAATTCGATTCCTTTCAGCAAGATAACGCCTTAACATCTAGATTTTACGGTATTTAGGGGATTTCGCTACTAGGATAAATACTAATAACGAACGAACATAAAAATTTCTTACTTGTCCTTGTCCTGTAATACTTGTTTCACGTCGTTCTTCATTGAGGTAAAGGTTTACATTGCTGAGTGAAAAACATGTCAAATGTTTCGGTAGATTTGTACTTTTCGGTGAAATAGTAAATGTATAGATTCACAAAAATATTCATAACGAAATAATTAATTAAAAACGAACGAAGCCATTCACGAAAGTTTACATGATGAATGAATCAATAAATAATTGAATTACAAGGTATTAATGAAAATTTATTGAAACAAAGAAGACCAGTAAAGATATTTTAATCAGTGATGAGTAACTATAGCAACGTCACACATCTTATAATATCAGGAAAATTGGGAATATCGAAGTTAATGTAATAATTGAAAAATAGAATAACAGATATCTGATATCAAAATAAGAAATTACAAAGTCCAAAAATGAAAGATTAGTCGGAGGGATTGATCGAAATTTAAAAGAATTATGTTTATACGTATTAGTATAACATGACCATTCTAGAAGAATAGAAAACAATATGAAGCATCAAATAACAGGATACCAGACAAAATTAATGGAAATAATAAATCACTCAAACGCTGGTTCTTTTCGATGCCCCATTTCATAACATTCGGCCGTGATAGAAAATGAGACTGTCTGAACGATTCTGATACACTCCATTCAATTCCACTCCATGAATTCTCTAATCCTTTTAACTTCATTAATATAGGCAAGCGAAACCAACCGGGCTCTCAATCAAAATGTAGAATGTAAAGATTTAACTTGGCAAGTGTGCCGAGAAGACATACGCATGCCTGCCGGCTAAATAACTTCCCCATTAAGGAAATGTCTTCGAAACCAGGTCATGACATAATAAAGTATCGATCCCATGGAAGTGAAATAAAATAATTTCGAGGCCGAAGGTCGCGATTCTGTCGAACACAAGAGGAATGTGCAATGAATTGGCAAATTTCCAATCAGGAGGCAATATAGTTTTGAAAGATCCATGGAAATAAATTATATGCATCTCTGTGATCACAATAAACGGGATATCAGATTGTTTTTGCAGATCGTTATTCTCATTCGCCTCGTACCAGTGATTTCCCATTTCTCGAATTTTACGTTCCAATGAACTCAAGTCCGAAACCGCTTCACGGAAGCTTACGAATAAAAAGCAAACTTGCTTCCAGCTAATTCTGAGATGTAGATGCGTCCGTTAAAGAAGAGCTTAATTATACATCAACGGGAATTCATCGGCAATTAATCCTTTTTGTCGCTTTTTCACATCCGTGTTCATCGAGTGTCATTGTGAAAAAGAAATATCTCCGCCATTGTTATGGCCTCTTGTAAAAGTTGATAGCGTAGGTTTCATGCTCGAAACATAACCCAGCTCATAAACCTAATTACTCGTTCAATGAAAAGAAGGTCACGCTTTAAAGTTGGCGTTCAGAATAGGTGCAAGCACGGAATAATTTATTTCATAAAACCTTCGGTTAAGCCCCGGAAAAATCAATATTAGTTAGCGCGTAGAGAAAAACAGCCAGTAAGCCACGTGCACAGGGATACGCTTTTATAGCTTCGGAAGTTTAAAAATTAATTATCTTTCTTTTTTGAGCCTGGTAAATATCTCCTCTCCAATTAGGAATTCAATTTTCTTCCTCCGACTTGTGTGTGCCTTTGGATCCTAATTTCGCTCATAGCGGAATGCTTTTCTTTTCCCACTCCGAAATTTCTTTTAGATCTTCATTTTATTCCGTTTCGCATCATTTTAATTCAAACGGAACCCAAAACTTTATCATTCAATAAATCTTGTTTATATAATCCGATGTGTACAGTGAAGATATTAATGTATCTTATCTCGTTAGTTAAAAATTAAAAAGTGCGTTTTACGTCTAAAGTATTTAGGGATGCGCTCGAATATCTGGCGGTGAGTTTCGCAGTCGTATTTATTAACGTCATAGTCTATCTTACACTTTTGCTAGACTCCTTGCTCGTAAAATAACAACGTTTGAGGTAAAAAATACAATCCAGAGTGGCCCAGAATCTAAGTTACGCGAAATTTATTACTGCCGCATCCAAAACATCTGCGTAAATTCCCACGACTTGGAGGAGAAGCTAGTAAGACGGACCCTCGGATAGGGAAACTCCGCCATGATAAACCTTCGCTCCCTCCATCATTCCACCGAACAACTTTCGCAACAGATAAGAGATAATAATTATGAAGCCCTAAGGGGTCTCAGCGTTTTGAGATCGGACGCCCAGGGTAAGCGAGCAGATGCTGCGGGTCGTTCTGGAGGATGTAAAGAGGGTCCGAGGGTCCAAAGGAAAGCCTCGAAGCAAAAGGAGAAGACCGAGGAGATGGAACAGTTATTGGAGGACATGCGGAGGAGTGAATGTGCTTAAGAGGGGCAAAGTATTCTCGATTCATCATAAGCGCTACGAGTTGGATAGCTCAAGATAATGCAACTAAGTTAATTATAAATGAATGCGAAACTCAATTTCAAATTTATGAATAACTCATCAGCCAAGAGTTATTTCGATACTCTACTGAAAGGGTCAAATAAGATTACCTTTATAATGAAATAAGTCTAACAATTATAAATAAGGCTGAAGAAGGCGAACGGTAGAAACACATCATTGGGTAGGACAGTAACCTTTCGATGAAAAATAAAGAATAAATAAAGGATCTGGTTATTTTTACCAACCAGTAATTTATCTAATCTAGCACCGACTAAATAAGGGCTTCAGCTACCTTTACCGTCTAATTAATCAATCCATAATTGATTTATTGCATTTTTAAGCAGCCATATCTACATGAAAATGTTAAATTCGTGCAACTGAAAATTATATTTGGGACTGTATAGACAATCAAGAGCGTAAAAATAAGCGTTAAAGATGATGAGAAAGATTTCCCTATACGTAGGGGAATTCAGATGCAATATTGGGAAGGTATTACATTTTTGGTTAAGACCCCTACCAAAGCAGATTCATTTTGATAATGATATATATTTATTTATTTATTTATTGACGACTTAATTGGGCGAAATTGGGACTAAAAAGTCCCATCTTCTATTTAACCCTTGTACATACATATACATACATACATTGCGAATGGTTATGGAATTACAAATAATTTTTAAATAACTAAATGATGAAATTACTAATATTTAAAGCATGAAATCGCTAAAAAATACAAATTTACATACAGGAAGTTGTACAAAGGTATATACAGGAAGTCGTGGTTGATATATCACGTAATAAATATGGTTATTCGTTAGAAATGTTATCACAGTCACAAAATCATACTACTTACACTAAAAAAGTAAATTAATAGTCAATTGAGTAAAATTAATAATTAATTACATCTTAAATTGAGATTGATGCAAATTTTTCTGCGTCAGAAAATGTAGGAATACGTAAAAACAACGAATATGATTCCGATATTTGAATCCTTTTCTTCCGGAAAATTGTTTTCCTTGATTTCTAAAGTGCTATTATATCATATATTATATCATCCAGTTTATCATAAGACTGAAGCAAGCATTTATAAAATCGATAGACCTGAAATGAATTAAAAAATAATTATTTTTTCAACTT
Source organism: Sympetrum striolatum (assembly GCA_947579665.1). Taxonomy (NCBI): domain Eukaryota; kingdom Metazoa; phylum Arthropoda; class Insecta; order Odonata; family Libellulidae; genus Sympetrum; species Sympetrum striolatum. The sequence continues at coordinate 54,362,823 of OX388348.1, read as the reverse complement.
TCAAACTAAAATTTGGATTCAGAAAATTTGAAGGACGCATATTTAGTTCAAATTTTATCATGTGTGATTATGACTCTCAAATATTTCAATTTTCCTTTATGGAGGTAAATTATCGTTCTGGCATTTGAACTAATTTAAAGAATAATAATCCATCTTGTAGCACATTTCTTAGTGTGAGAGAAATTATAAGCAGGCAAATGCCTGAACAGTACGACGAAGATTTAAAGTCGTGGAACTCAATCGCAAAGGTGGGCTTGGGGAAAAGGTCTTCTCCTGGGAAATGAAGAATGTTCCGGTTGATATCCGATCAGATAAAATAAGATAAAGTATAAAAAGGAGTCATTTTTATGAAGGGTAAGCAATGAAGACATTACATGCACGCGACATGAAAGCGAACTCCGGGCCACAGATAAAAGACTGTCGAGTTCCCGTGCACTGTTTCAGACAGTTGCACCACGAAATTGCGCGTTGAGTTTAAAGCGAGATTTTTATTCAAGAAATGTTGTACCACCAGTGTGAGCCATTAATTTTCCAAAAGATGTCTTTCTTTAATTAACGCAACGTGACTTGCCGTTTGCATATCATTATTTCATCTGCAGCACGGTTAAAGCGCGAGATTAGTGAGTGCAATAAATAGAAGGGACAATCCTTAGTAGCATTATAATTACGAGGATAATGGAGCAATTAATGAAATACCAGGATTTTCAGGTATAAAATCCATTTTGGTGGAACGTCTTTCTGCCAAGAAATTTATAGTTCTTGCCAAGAAAGTTTTGATTCTTAATAAGAGTTCTTTAAGATACAAAATTGGAAAACCCTTTTTAAGAATCAAACTCAATTGATCTATTCCTATAATCAATCGATTCGGCCGAGATGTTGTGGAAAGACATAATTTAAATTAGATTTTTACTTTTCCACAAGGTTTTTATTTAGGAACTACCGTTTTCGGTACATTACCATCATCAGGTTCACACACAACTGAATCATCAAACTGCCGAAGCATACATTGTAATTTGAGTGATGACAGATAAAATACAATGTAGAAGTTGGAAATAGACATACATACGAGTACAGTGACAACCAATCAGGAAATAGGAAGGGGAGTGGGAGGGGAAATTTACAGATGGCTAAAGGATGGGGGAGAGGGCGGAATCCAAGATGGGGGAGGGAGAATGAAAAAGATACTCGTTAATAAGGGAACAATCGGGGTAGGAGAGGTGACGTTTAATTTCAAGCTGTTCTAGGGCATTGAGTCGAGGACTTTTACTTTGAAAGTGAAGGATTTCTGGGAAAAAATCACTTGAATGACTGTTTTCGAAAAGGTGAAACCTTGTGGAAAAGTAAAAATCTAATTTCAATGATCTATTCCTGTTTACCTAAGGTTCATTCAAAATTTCATTGAAAGGTTACTTATAAAAGAGACTTATTATTTTATTACTAATAAAGTTACCATATTGTTATTATTCAACATACAAGGCGTATTAAGTAAGCCGTTAGTTCCAAAAACATTAATTATCGTTAGTGTAAATTTTAATGACTGTTTTAGGTTCTTACTAACCACCTTCAGTTTTCAACATAATCGCCATTTACTTGTAAGCAATTTTCACAATGCTGCACCAGTTTCTTAAACTCTCTTCATAGCAATTGTAATTTATGTATGTTTCAGATTTCCTTTGTTGAAATAATTTTAAAATTTTAAGACCAAGAATTTTAATTTTATGCTGTTTCAAAATTCCATCTCTCAGTGAGTTCTATGCATGCGCTTTTCCATTTTGGATTCATAAATTAGTATTTGAATTTGTTTAATTATTATTTATTGTGATGACAGAAATTCGAAAATGACTGTTGATGAATTAGATGCTTGAATAGGTCGCAAAGCCAAGTCCAGGAGACTTCATGTTGTTTCTAAAACTGGATGTATTTCTAGTAAAAAACATAAATACAATCGCTCATACCAATTGTAGAAAACAGGGTGGTTTTGTGTTATATTTTTCATCAAGATTTTTCGGCAACGTACCAAAAACTCAGGCAATATTTCATCGCCATGGTCCAGATCGCACGTCATCCCAGTCTAACCATCCGCTAATTAAAGGCGAACGATAAAAAATAAGTAAGTTTCACAATCAATCAAGAGCCGAAATCTGCTCTCGCCCATTACATAAAGGGAAGCATCAAAGATCTCCCGCGGAGATTGGATAAAAGCAAGATCCTTTGAAAGAAGGCGGCTCCGTAATCGTGATGATGATCACATAATTGCAACGGATGATTGATGATAGAGCTTCGAAAAACTCCGGGAAAGCGTCCAATCCGCCAACGAAGAAAGAAATTGTAACAAAGAGATAGGAAAATGGCTTCAGATTGAATTCTCTCAGCTAGAATAATTTTTAATATCACCACCTCTACTACGGGTTGAGAGAGTCGTTCCAACAACTTTCCGATAAGGGTGCTGATGTAATTGATAGTGGATTGAAAGACACTTTGTCCTAAATTCGAGGTGTTAATGTCAATTATATGAGAAATTCTGCATCACTTTAAAATAAAATTCCAGTTTATGGCTACATTATGTTATATGCCAACACCGAATGACCTAATAGTATTAATTTGAAGATGTATCACTTCAATTTTTATTACATACCGTTTGTAGTTTTATACCAAATAAGTTTTTAGTAACTTAACTACGAAATAAGGAATATTTCAAATCTCATTGCTACGTAAACTCCACGATGAGACATAAATCCAACTATATATTGTATAACTCTTGCTTGTTTGCATGAATGAAGAAGTACGATTTGTAAGAAGTTATGAACATAAGAAATTACCTCAGTAGAACGCTGCAAAAAATTCAACAGCTTAGCGTCCCAAAATACGTGGTGATTAATTCGTGATATCTCCTTTTCCAGAAGTTAAATTTGGTATGACTATCAGCTAAGACCATGCCATTTAATCAATGCAATGGAGGTCTTCACGATCGATTCCCAGTGATACGGAATAAAAATGAATCCATTATAAAATTTTCCGACTGATAAAACTTGCCCAATTTAAATATCCAATCGATGTCTCAGGAGTCTAATGGCGATTTCCCGATAAGTTGAATTCCATCGGAGCTCAGTGAGGCACAAAGATAAGGCGATCCGTAACATCCATATTTAAAACGTCTAACGAAAGATAACAACAATTTTATCATAGATACTACATATTTTACATATAAATAAGTTCCAAGGAAAAACGGACTTGAAAAGAGTCTGACGGGGCTGGAAATCGAACCCGGGATCTTCCTCTATCCGGGAGGCTGCCTTAGCCAACTAGGCTACCCGGCCGGAACATATTAACAAGCCGTTTTGGGAACTTATCTTAACAAGCTTACTTATGGTAGCCTAAAAGTTTAAGGTAGGCTCCTGGATAGAGGAAGATCCCGGGTTCGATTCCCGGCTCCGTCAGACTTTTTTCAAGTCCGTTTTTCCTTGGTATCTATCCTGGGTGCACGCCCTTATGTGCTAAGTACCTTAACCCATTCCTTGTATAAATAAGCATAAAGATATTTTCATACATATAAATTTCATTCATTATTTATGTCAACGACATTAAACTGTTTGTTTCCTGATGATAATTTTAGATTTCTATTGAGGGATACGGTATTAAATTAAAATTTCTTTCCTGCATTCTTAATCACATCTATGTAAATCTGAATAATTACAACGGAAGACGTAACTTCCACAGTAGGTACAGCTCACCGAGACAAACTATAAGGAAGGGAAACTCAGTTTCAGACTTTTCCGGATTTCGGCTCTCAAGTTCAGGGAGGGTAATTGCTTAGTTGAACACAAAATGTAATGTTAATTCATAAATATTGACATTTTGTCATAATAAGCCTACCATTGAACCTATTTCAAGAGTTTATACATGAAAATGGACACTATACACAAAATTCGATAATTATATTATAAATCTGAATCATTGGAGATTCTGTAAATTAAGACACCAGAAATAATTCTCATCACAAGTTTTTGCTATAAGAAATTTCCACACGTTTTTTATGTTCACAAAAATCGCAAAAATATAATTAATATATAAGTAATTGAGTAAATGAGTAATTCGGGTTCACGTTTTCCTATTGAGCTTGAATTGAAGCATTATAATTAAAAATCAAGACCACTTCGTGAAACGTAACAAGGTTAATACTTAGGAAAACACAAGCTAAGAGCCTAAATGAAATAAATAGTGTCCGTGACTGATTTGAAATCTTAATTTTATGCTGATAGCGGTAGGTGGGCTATATATTACTGAAACTCAACGTTTCCGCTACTACATTCGAATAAGATCAGTGGTAATTATCCACTCCAAAATATTAACAAAATCGATTGAAGATTTATGTCATATTTGAATAATAAATCATTTTGAATTTATCTTATTTAATGATATCCTTAAGATGAATTAAAATCTCGTGGTGGTTTGGAGAAAAAAGCGACATCCACCCAAGAGAGCTCATTCAAATTACCATTCCTAGCCATCAGCTGAAACACCTTTCAAGAATCGTTTTTAAGCATAATCTTCAAAGAGGCCGAAATTGCGCCATTAAGATTCAAATATTTGCTGGACCATGTATCTATCTACGTAGATCCTTAGAAATACTAATGATAATGCGGGATATCAACATCATAGCACGTTCGGATGAATTTTGAAGAGAACTGCATCCACTACTCCGGTTTAGGGATTCCAGCCACGCGCCTGTAATCTTTTCAGTTATACTTCCCCGCCTTACACAATCCCAATACGGAATCCTTTGTTTAGTTATGCTGTCAGCGATGCATTTCCATCACTGTTTACACTATCCCAGACGCTTTCCTATGACTTCCAACGGAGACGGATTTCATTCCGAAAATCTGACACCACTTGTCTTCAAATCCAATTCTGGGATTGTTTTTCTCTCTTTAGATCGCATGAATAATAATTCCCTCTTTATTTCCTCTAAGATTTCAAAAACATGACAACCAACGACACTTTCAAGGCTTGAGTCTACGGAGATTTACGCTGCGAAGCTCAGGAATTTGTGAATGACGAGAGGAGTAATTTCCGAGAAGATGTTAGAGTCTCTCTTTCAGTGAAGACAAGGGAAACCATACGCGTAAAAGTAACTGGCACTCAAGGAAAAAAAATAATATAAGGATACATAGACCACTGCACGTTTGTCGTGAACTTTAAACTGCCATCGCATACATAGAAACCTCATAATTGAAATACTGACTCATAATTTACTACCAATCAAAGAAAATAAATACAAATGCGTACTGAAATACGCAATTGTCCACATTTTAATTGCTAATAATTAAATTGACTTTTTTATTCAGATTTTTCAGTCCATACGGATATTTATTGAAGTCTAGAACGATAAGATTCATGCGATATTGAAATTATTTGATTATTTTAATAAATCGAAGATTTTCGGAGAAATGGGAAAATAATATCACTTATATAATAATACTAGAATATTATAACACCTTTCTAAACAAATCTGTTTGAAGGAATATAATAAACGTGAGTGATGAACTTACATTTCATTCCCAGAAATCATACACACTACTTATCGGAAATAATTTGTAGGAACTTTAATTTCAAGTTATTTTGCAGTAATATTTCATAAGTGATTATTCATTAATGCACTAATAAATAAATAGCTAATAAATTGGTTCTATTGTTAGGTGCAATCGCTTTTATAAAATGTTTATGGTAAAAAATGTTTCCTCTAAAAGCTAGGAACAAAACAGACAAATGTTGCTTTGCATTAAGTACATTATGTTTGCACTCTTCTGAAAGAACCGACTGTACGAGTGCCACAAAAAAACCTGATGCCGTAGAATATTTTTCCCTAATTGAATTCGATCGATGACAGCAGACTGTGTGGAATCGATGGCCCGGTCTGATTCCATTCCTTAATTTAGAAAATCTTCCGCCAAAAGAAGATGCAATTACCGCACAGGTAGACGGCGAACCTTTCGGAGTCCCTCGGCAGAAAAGTTAATGCACATCCCCATTAGGAGAGCCTATTGAGAAGGGAATCGTTAGCGGAAATGGAATTTTCATTCAGAGCGAACCGAATTTTGTGCTTAGCAACTCTGTCAATGGAACAAAATGGAATTTACCTTCCATACCTCAATACCGAAAGAATTGTTCTCACGCAAGTGTCGTCGACATAGTTTTGTGGAGTCTTCTCAATGAAACTTTATCGTTCTTGGAATGCTTCCACTGATTCACCATGCGGGGATGGAGAAATTCTATTAATGAATGGTATCCTTAAATAGGAATCTGTAAGGGGCTCCTCAATGAAAAACTAGAATCCACCGGTTGGCTCAGTTCGACTTCAATTAATTTGTGGAATTCGGCGGTACTTCAATCCTTAAAAAGAATAATTTCCTTCGACGGCTCCTTATTCTTTCGAGTTCAAGGACGAGTACTGGAAATAGGTCAAAAGGATCTTTACGCGGAGTTTACACGAAATAGATTTGTCTTTGTTCCGAACGGTTGAAGGAAACGCAAAATTAATACAGAAGGCATACGTTCCCTATTTCAGATCCTTAACAGAGAATTAATGATTCTCATCATTGTGGAGCACAAAATGATGCAACTTCACAAAGGGAGCTTTCTTCCAGAAAATAGAACTTCATTATTCTCAGTGAGAGAGTGACTGCGTGCGTATGATTAAGTTGCACGCAAAGTAGCAAAGTGAAAATGCAGACTCAAAGACTATTATTTTATCTCACAATTACGTTTTATAACAAATTGTGGTAAAAGTACATATATTTCGAAGATTATTTCCATTATGGATTACCACAACACCTCGCCTGACTCAGTGAAGTTTATAAACTAGTTTGTTTATGAAGACCTTGCACTCGAATGTGTAAATTTCAGATAACGTGATTATTTGTATGCAAATACTTACAGAAAATAGAGGATACTATTACGACCGCTGGAAACGAGACGAAGGTCTACTGAAAAATCTGATATACCAAATGTTCTCCATTCAACACACTATTTCCAGCTATGTTGTAGTCTCAAAGGTAACGGATGTAATGTGGTCCTTTCTCTACAAAAGTTGCAACAAATCTGCGGTATCATCGTAATTATCTATCAAGTTGCTCCTTGACAAAATATTTCTTCCAGGTGAAATAACCCTTTACGTCACGGACGAATTAATCCGTATGACGTCACAGATACTCACTTTAAAGATGAATCCGAGGTAAATTACGATTTTAATATATTCTGCTGACGCTATTCCGAAGATTTTTCGTGGTTTTTTATAGTACTACTTCTGTAATTTCCATATTACAGCTTTCTTTTCAATCATTTTGTTTGCAAAGGTTTTATCACACCCTCCTCCTTTGCGTGTATTTTCCTGCTATGAGTTCATTCGCATAAGGTACTGACTTATGTTTTGTGTGCATCCACTCCTCCTAAAGTTTTTATCTATGTCCCTATTCAGTTAAAAATTACTTAAGTTTTCAATGTCAGTAACGAAAGCTTAGATTGAAATCTCAATCTATCTGTAACTAAGACGATGGTTGAAAATAAATTTAAAAATCTGATGCGGCCAGCACATGACTTTCTCCATATATAAGATGTAAATATTTATCTACGACAGCTATTTCGAACTCTATATTCCATCTAAACTTGGAAGATGGGTGATTAATAATATTATTATCTTTTACGTCACAAACATTATTAATAATGTTTTTCCGTACATGCTCGATGAAAAACGATGCAATTGGGCTTTCGCCTATAGAGCCCAGAGCATCCACAAAGTACATTATCAGCAACTTCCGGTTTATCAGTATTACATGAATAACTCCTAAACAATCAGTGATACAAAAATATGTATCGTACAAAAGTTATAGTAAATTAATTTTTCTAAAACGTTTATAAATAATAGTATATACCTAAATATCATATTTATGGAGATATTTTGAAAACCGGAAATGAGCTTTGATGAATAAAGCTCGACTTCCGGTTAATTGATTTACTCCAAAAACTATTCAACTCTGACAGCACACACCACAGTACTATGTATGAAGTTTGGTATTGATACAACTAATAGTTTTCACGTTAGAGCGCCCACAAACACACACACACATACAGACACACATACACACAGACATCATTCCGAAAATGGTCAAAACGTGTTCTAGGGACCCCAAAACATGTATTTCCGTTGAAATCTCGAAGTCGAATTTTTTTCATGAAAACAATACTTTCTCTATACTTCGTATATGGAGAAAGTAAAAATGATGAAACCATAGAGTAACTATACTTATATAGTATAGTATAGTTACTCTATGATGAAACTAATTGTAAATACATGAAACCAGATAAAAATTATAAGAATACATAATATTGAATGGAATACACGTAAATAAATCAATAAAAGCCAGCTTCAAACATGCATCTTCTAATCCGTTAGCTAGGGTGACCGATTGACGTACGAGAATTCGTTACAATAGAGGGAGAGGACGTGATTATCACAAAGGGCCGTCGAGTACAACAAACGGACTTCCTTGGGCGTCGTAACCGAGTTAGAAAGAATTGCCACGAGTTGGATGGATTGACGAACCCTTCGTTTTTTACTCCTTTGGAAGTTCAGTGAGCGGAAGAGGGACTGCGAAGACTTCATCCGATTACTCCTGCAATTTTTTCCGCATTTCTCCTGTTTATTTCTTTCCCTCTTTCCGCACGCATTCATCACCATCTCTTTCTTTTCTTTTTGATTCACCACCGCTCCACGAATTTTTATCACTTCCGGCCTCTTTTTTCCACAACTTTTTCCTCCCGATTCCGTTTTTTGTTTCGTATTCCTCTCGGACTATAGCGCCCCTTTTCTGCGAGCCACTTAGCTGTACTCGGACGCTCTTTTTTCTTCTTTCCAGAACACGCTCAAATACTCTCTCTCTCCCTTTCTTTTTGGGGTATTCATAGAAGACATTTTTCCCTTTTCCTGCCTTTTATTCCCCCACACTCATCCCTTATGTCCATGTCTTCCCTTATTCCATCTCCCAATTATATTCTGTGCTTTATTCTTATTCCCATTCACCTCTATCTACGAGTTATCCTATTTTCCGTTTTTCATGTTATTTTCAATTACTAAATAGAATGCATCGCATTCAATAATGGCAATTGGTTTTAAAATGCTTCTATCAATAAATAACATTTAAATGATATTTTATTGTTTTATTTTATGATTATTACTGCGTATTTAGGAAATAAACCATTTTTAGGATTTCACTAATTAATTTCCTTTCATAGTGGGATCGAAAAATATGGATGAATCATTATCCTCAATCAGAATATAAAACTGTGAAATAAAAAGCATATGAATTCAAAATCGATTTTATGGGCCTAAACCTGGCAGTATCCCATGTCAATCAGAATAAAGTTGACATTAAAAATATTCATAAAAACAAACAATGTTTTTGCCGTTTGCATAATTTTTCTGTCAGCATTTTTCTGATTCACATACATTCAGTTGAAATGCTGCATATGGTGAGTACAAGTAGAAGAACCGAAGTGATTGTCAGTGATTATTGAGTAATTAACGAATGCAGACAAAATGAATGATTGTGTGAACAGTTTGACGGCTATTTAAGGCTATTTTGGACACTAGGGGCGAATTCACGAAAGTGTTTTGGCTGTTATGGCAAATGATGAGAAACTGAGAGATAGCGAATGGTAAAAGAGTAATAGTTCTTGAAACGTGGTGAATTGAAGTGATGAAGAGTTGAACGTGAAGAGTGAAAGGAAACGTATGGAGTGATATGTGAATGCGTCTGAAATGAAAGATGTATACAATAATAATTGGAATGTACGGAGGAATAATGTGAACACATAAACTAGATAGCGTTCTGGAATCCTGGAAAAGAGTAGTGTATGTGTTATGTGCTTATGCACGACTGCATGATAATATCCTGTAGTATTCTCCACTACCAATTGAAAGCAGAGTTGATATAAATGTAGTTAACAAAAGTAAAGTATAGTGCAAAAAATATAAAAAAATAAGAGAGGATTTTATGCCATACTACGGAAAGCCACGGCTTTCTAATTTTAAAATGTCTTTTTGCGGACTGTAAACAGGTTAGTTCAAAACTGTAGGAAAAGTAAAGCAGTAGGTATGAATTTAATGCCTACCTTTCAATCGACGCCTTTCTAGCCAACTGTATTTCAGAAAGATATTTCCCCTTCAGTTGGTATTTTCTCCGTGTAATAGTCACAAACGGTTTGAATAAACGTGCGATATTTCACACTCATTCATCTGCTCTCTTTATCTCGCCTTCTCTAATCCACCCTTCTTTGTTTCTCCCGTCAATTTTTTCATCCACTTCTCCCTCAACTGCCGGACATTTCTCTTCTGCTCTTCTTCCAAACGCCTCCCACTTATTCCCGCCTTTCCAGTGAAATACTCTTTGCCAACGCGCCCTTCTTTTTTGCGTCCGGGAAAAGCACTACTCTCTATTGCTACGGCCACACTCGCCGATTATTTATCCCCTCTTCCGATGCTTTTTATTCTCCAATCCCTTTGTTATTACACTGAAGGAATCTTGAGTATTTAAACTAAAGAAAGTACTTCGTCTCCTCAGAGTATCGTGCGCTCACTTGCAAAGCTTCTTTTGCGTCAATTATTTTTAAAAGCTTGGAATATTTCCACGTTAGGGGAAAAGAATGGGCTGCCAAATGTTTTTCTCTGGGCCTCAATTGTTTCCTCCGGCTTTTTCTTCTTCAAGACCAGAAACATAAGAGAAGAAAGGGAGAGTTAATTCATGGAGGATATATATTTTCAGCCCATCTTTGCATATTTAGAAATGTCATGCGAATAAAGAACATCAAAAACCTCAATGGCTGAGCTGTGGAGTCGAGTCGCATAAGCTTCTACTTCAATATCACTAATAATCTATATCCTGTATTTGACTTCTTATAAAATGTGGCAAAGTGATAAATTGTAAAGAAGCTATAGGAATTATAAATGATACATTGATTAAAAAGGTTAACTCTCTGAAATTTTTATGGTATTAAATTTACAAAATAGATTTACTTTAGCGAAAAAACTCTGTAGAATATACAAATAATAATAACTTGTCTTTGTTGTTGGGTGTATTTATATAAACCCCATTTTCCACACTCACACAAATACAACCATGCCCTAACCAAGATTTGAACCTTGGACTTCAGCGTTGCAAAACTAGCGCGCTTACCACTACGTCACCGAGGCCACAGAAATTATTAGCAAATCTACGAATAATATCCTCCAAGCTAAAAAATAGCATAAATTAGTTAGAATCTCGCAGATATCATCCAACCTCTTAAAGGGAATCGATCAATGTCAATTTTATCCGATTCTAATTCAACGCAAAATCGATTCCAACTCCAACTACTTGTACGCAGATCTACTTTTGAGTTTCCTTGAAATTTATAACTCAAGAGAATTCAATCCGGTATTATTGTGAAAAATTTCCAAGAATGAGCTAACAAAATGCTAACGGTGTTTTCGGTATCTAACTGCAAGCTAAAAATTTCGGTAAGTTAATTTCGACATCTTGTGTAGACTATCGATAGTATCTCGAATGCGATAACACATTATGAGACAAAACGAAATTCCTGCTTTATGATGAAGAAGACATCGCTCAGATAACTGAAGACGCATTTTGAATATTGCTACCACTTAGAGAGCATATATTGAAAACCATAGTATAAACAGTCTTAAAAAAACCGTTTCCAACGCTTGTATTCGCTTTGTCGGAAATGTTTCGAGAATAACAATCGTCCATAGCTTCCAGTTTCTGATGTGAGATATATTCGTGTAAGAAAATTATGATTAACTAGAACGTGAAAGCCTATAGACTGGAGATAAAAAAAACTCGCTATTATCATCCATTCATAGAAGTGACGAGATCATATTATGATACTCGTATTTAGGCGTATTTTTTAAAAGAATTTTGGATTCTAAAAAGGGGAGAAACATACTCATAAATAAATCATACTTTAATCGCTCCAACCTCAAGCGAAATTGAGACATTATAGTTTAGCCGCATAATTTACAGCAATTTATATTCCAATGTTCTCACATTCTTCCCTTCGTCCTACAGAGCAAGAGAGAACGCAAGTTGGAAAGAAAGGTCAGGGGACTGTATCTACAATACATCAATACTCAGTTTCTCCAGTTTCATTTCCAACAAAAAAGGAAATTCGAGAAGTTACGCTTTTTATCAGCCAGCCCCTCGTTTTGTGGCAGCGGCAATAACTCAATGGCGGCCATTTTAAAATACGAGGTTTGGAGTCGCGATTATCCAAATCTACGCGCGCACGCGACTCTCTCGCGTGACAGCGAGCGTAGTTATGGCTGCAGATTACACGTCTGGAGCAGGTCTTGGACGCAGTCACGCAGACACGACCTTCAGAAGGGGATTAGACCCTGGATTCCATAAGTTATCTCTGCAGGGGATCGCAGTAGGAAATGAACCATCTTGATGGACCTTTTCATGGAGCAGAGAGAGTCGTCACGTGGGATCAGATACCGTCCTTCAGCGACGATTTTTTTCAACGCGAATGTGCCTTTTAATTTCAACGAAAAGATTTATTTGTGGGATTCATGCGCGTTGAAGTTTCGGCCATGTCGTTGAACGTCTCTCTCTCAGCAGTAAAGCGGAATTTTGGGAATCATATTATGGGAATGTGTTTGTTGTTACTGGTTAACTTCTGCCATCATTACTTTCACTGATCATTACAAAACCCCATAAAACTGATTCTTTTCCTCAATAAATATCGTGGTGTAATAGCCAACGTAGACACTTTCTTATTATAAGGCTTGACTACGGGAAGTTGTTTGTTTTAGTTCTGATTGATCTGATGAATAAAACATCGAGCAATACAGTCAAAAAACGTATTTAATCGAAATTGACAGTTTCGCTGAGTTAATATGAAAAAATATTCAAAATTTTGATTCATATAGCAAATCCCCTTCTTGAAATTGAAACCAACATTTTAGTCTTGTTTTGCTGAACAATTAGCAAAAATTGTAGCCTAATTTTTACCAATATTTATCCTTGTTGTATATTCTTACAGAGAGATGGTGGAAAAATATTCGTTGCATCCGATAATATGTGAAGGACTATCAGGAACCCTGAAGAATCTTGAGTGACCTGTGTTAATATTTTTAATATTTTAATTATGAAGCATGAATATAATTTTTGCTGTTAGTGAAGTTAATAATTGATCATATTATTGATTGATAAATTGTGATGTTTATAGTATGAGAGAGGATTAGCTGACACCGGAGTTTCGTCTAACTTCGACGCAATTTGATCGTAAATAAAGAAATAATTAATTCACGATAGACTGGAACAAAATTTGTTATAAGGTAATTGCATATCCGCCAACGTACTGCGTGAATATATGAAATGCTTTTGGGTTCTTCCTTCCAGTAGGTGTATTTTCAGCAGATAATAACTCTCGATGAATAGCAATAGGATAGGGCTTGCAAAATATCCAGTTACAGGAATGCCATAGAGGTACAACCTCTAGCGGTTGAAATAACCGAGACGTTCAAGTGGAGGCGCAAATGGATCTGAGCCATCAACCAGCGCACACTTTGGCCGGAGACATTAGCGAGAAGTACGATTCCGAGACGGTATAAGCGATTCCCATTCCTTTCTATAGTCCGCTTCAGAAGGGTATTCTCCCTCCGAAATCCTACTTAACCCTCTTCCCACTTCATTCCCAGAATCGCCTCATCTGGACCCGAGGAAAACAGACGCCGTGGAAAACACAGTAATGCACTCCACGTCTCCATTCAAATTATACCGCTTTCCTTATCAGCGCATTCCCCTCTGTTTCTGGCATGTTCCCCGCGCCATTCTGCGGAGTTATTCTAGGAAGTGTGACAAACATCGCTCGCGACGACGCTTTGGTGTTGTGTACTTGATTAGTCGCGGTTTTTACGCTAACGGAACTCTCCTGCAATTGCTTGCGCTCATTTCAATTGAAACATTCTCAAAGGGTTTCCGTTTTGAATTTAACGATTTTGGGAAGCCCTCGGATATTCCTACCCATTCGTTACTTCCCGTCTTTAGGTCATTTAAAACTCAATCATAAAACGAATGCCTAGCTAAGGTCAAATTTAATTACACTTAATTATTTTTGAATCTAAATAGTAAATATCGAACCTAAATTTCACTGTTTATCATAATTCCCAGCCGTTTCAATAATTTCTTGTTTATATACGAGGCATGTTTTTAAGTAAGTAGTATTTTGAAATTAAAGACACACAAGTGTACTTTTATTTTTAAATTAAAGCATATATTCAAATTTACTTTTCAACGTATTTTCCAAAGGTGAGCTTTTGATACTTCTATCAGTGCTAGTATTACTATTTACATACTCTGTGACTTATTTTTACGATTTTCATTTAATAGACGGTCTTTGTGGTTTGATCTCACAAAACAGATAAAGGCCTTATTACGAACACATTACTGTACAAAAATGGTGTATATATTTATCCTCAGAGGAATGCAGTTTGTATAGGAATTTCTAAATTATGCTGCGGAATGTAGTAGCGTTTCAGTAAATTCTGAAAATACTTTATATCCACACCTAATTAGATACAGATCGCAATTCATTTGTTTTATTCGAAAGGCTATATTTTATCACTAACTGATGAGATATAGAAAATATTTATTACGGCGATATCTCAAACAGGAAAAAAAGTTGGGAAGAATATTTAAAAAATTAACCAGCAAGTTAATTCGGCTTCATTCGTTTAAAATTAATTGGCTCTAAATCCAAGTTTTTCTCCGTCTCAGGTCAACGATTTTAGTATCAGATTTCATTTTAATATAGTAAAATTTCTAGGTGCATAAGAGTAGATCAAATCTGTACGTAATGTATTTATATTCCGTTACATTTTAATGTTTATGTTGATGGAACTGAGTTATAGAGAATAGCGTTTTGCCATTTTTTTTCTAATCGAAATGTAATATCGGGCAAAAGTGGCCCATCTACATGGAAAATAATACAGATGTAAATGTTCTTAAATAAACAAATATCTTCTGTGAAAAATTTTGCCTCAAAGTTTTTAAATTTTGACATCAAAATTTCCATATTATTTTATCCGTCGAAAACGACCATATTTTTGCGTAAAAAGACGTCAATTGCAATGAATACTGATAATCAAGCCTCTATATGTCACTTATATTCCTCGGTAGGAGGATGAGATGGGAAAGAAAAGGAGGGCAAATTCAGTCAAATTAAGCTGTACACAATTTATACTCAGTAAGTGAATTCAACATAAAAATGTTTGAACTCCTAACTGGATATTAGGGAAATATTTTTCGTGATCATACCGAAATACAAATTCTACTGTAAACTCATACCGTGGAGTATCGCCAACGAACATAATGTTGAAATCTCTGCCCTCCTCTAGAAAACTGACTTCTGAATTTTTTCTCTCCTTGGATCCGAGCAGGCATCGGGGCAGCCATTTCCCAAAATCACATCTCCTCGGCGTATAATCCCAGCCTCATTTCGCTTGGCTCTCTTCCTCGCCGTGTTTCCACCCAAAAATATTCCGAATCGGTCATTCCCCAAAAACCAGCGCCAAAAAGCCACCCCCTGCAGAGATCCCTCCCCAAATGTATTCAGGCCATTCCACCCTCAACCTCGGCTTCTTCCATCGCTCATTCGAGAAATCGCTCTTATCGGAACTTCCCATTCCCGCGGCACATCTCCTCAGACGTGTTTGTAAACACGGAATACAGTTTGAGTCGTGATCAAAAAGCGAGTATCGGTAGGCGACGGAGTAAAGGTTAAATTACCAATGGCTCTCGCGGCTTTAACCACTCGGTTATTCCCTTTCCGAGAGAAATGGGTTAATGGGATGCTCTTGAGAGATTCTTCCGCTGTTATTTGCAATTACGTGGTCGCGTAAAAGCCTCTAATTAGGGTCGATTTAATATGTTACGGAATGGATTACACTGCACATTCGAGTTTATATCCGTGTGCATCTCAAAATAATTCGAAATTAGCACTTCCGAGGCACTGGAAGCAATTTGATGGAAATAGCTTGCATTCGTTTTTCCTGACATAATTTTTTTATCAGTTTCCTTTCTCTTAACTGTACGATGCTTATTTTTAGTTGTTCATTCAGAAAGTTACTCTGAACATCGAGTACAAAACTGAATGCAACTAGAGGATCAAAACTAAAGTAAATCTATGCAAGGTACTTAGGGAAGCGATGTTTCTTAATAGATTTGGAGTGAATAGAGTCAAAATATCATCAAAGATAATTCTCTGAAATTCTCTTTTGAGCAATAATTAAGTTAAGAATTCCAAAAACTCAAATTAAAGAAGACGTTTAAAGTAAAATGATATTTACATTCAAACATCACGGCACGCAAGATCCACTGAGACAAAAGTAAACAATAGAAACAGATTGCTCGATAACTTTAGATAAAGCATATTTGGGAAAGTCATAAAATCGGTGTAATATACTCCTGCTACTTCGTCAATCCTATAATGGGCGTGAATTAAGAGAAATAGATGCAAGGAAATGTAATGAAAATGTAATCTTTCCGCAAAGGATACGCGATATTAATAAATTAAAGAAGTATTCATACGTCATGCCTCTCGGAATATGACAGGGAATTAGTAGTTAGAATTCTCATCACCAAGAAGCAGTAGGCAATTGAAATAGATGAATTTTAGACCTATGAAGCTAACAAACAGAAAACTGCATGAATTTAAGGCAGGAATTTGGCCGATTAGAATAGATTAAAAGGCCATGTGCTAGACGTCATTTTGTCTAAGGAAACTCTCTTATAAACAATATCATAAAATTGAGGATTCGAGTTATATTTATCTTTAACAATCAATACTGCGATGTACAAAATCAAAAATTCCACTAGTGAGGTACATTCAGAGGCAGTTGAAAAAGTAAATGTTGTCGTGCACGCTGACACTGCGGCGTAAGTCATAAACTCTCGTTACTATGTTTGACGAGGAACTGGTAACGAGAATCACAATCGCAGCATATCATTCCCGAAGGAGGACATGTTCCTGCTGAGGCATCTCGAAAAATTCCTCATTATTCGCAGACGCACTTCCCCATTATTTCTCCCTCCAGAAGAGTATTCGATGAGGAAGATAACTCGCGAAGGAATTCTGAAAAAGTCTTCCCTTGTTCTCGCAATGTTTTCAGGGAAAATGAGGAGTCTGGGAAAAGGTGAAGGGGAGCGCATTTTTAGGGGTTATTCTAAACGGAAACAGCCGTCACAGCGGCATAAAAGGTCGAAGATACTTGGCAGAACCTGACCTGACGTAGCAGCAGACATTAAAAGAGACATTATCCGAGCTTTTGCGAGTTTTTCCTCCGTGAATCCCTTCCTCTTAATCTCAATCCGTTTTGAGAAGATAAACAATGGTAATATTTTCATGAAGGAGAAGATAAGCGTGCTTTAATCAGGGCTGTTTATGTTACCTCTCATTCAGGAAGGAAACGAGCTCTTTTGTAAATTGGGAGCGTTTCGGAGGCTCTAATGAAGATCTGCATTGCAAAAATCAGGCTTCTCCTTCCGAGAGGATGTTATCTACTTGCTCAAGAAACGACGTTGAGTCTTCCATGTTTTTCAAATCTCCCCCCTGTTAACCCAGTACATCCTCAGACGAACTCATAAGCAGGAAAAATGATGTAAATTTGAATATTTTGGCACTATTTATCTCTTCCATGAAGATTTCCGGATATTTTAACTCGAAGTAGTATCGCAGATGATCATTCTCTAAATTTAACAAAATATTTTGATTTTTCTTACGTGAATTTTTTACAGTAGACGTAAGCCAATTGAGAACTACAACTTATAAATGTATTGTATTGTATTGTAAAATAATCATGATATTTCTTTACTGTTACCTAGATTAACCTTAAGGTCTTTAATTCGTTTCATTCTCTCTTGAAAAATATTTGACTGCTTGTTGGCTTCTATTTCGGCAAGTTCGCTCGTCAGAATGTCACCAGCTATATATTTAAAGTCTTAAAGGATGATATAAATTTTAAAAAGGTAAGCTCGTGTCAATAATTGCGTTGAGAAAAAGGCATATAAAGGGAATAACTTGATTATTAATTATTAGGATGAATTAAACTATAAAATTACAATTTTAACAATCTCAGCTTCTACCAAGCGGAGTATAATCATTACAAAGTTATATTTTTGTGCCATTATAAGCTGGAAAGCTGATTAAAGTCACCATAAAAAAAACAAGAGAAAAAAGTAGTAATTATTGACATTGATGAGGATGATCGCAATGGAATCGAAACCAACTAATTATAGCCGAACCAATTAGCGGGAATTTAGATATAGGAATGACAAATGAATCGCTATAAATTGACTTATATTTTAGAACGATTTATCTAAATTCAAAAAAACACCGATATGGTATTAAAAAGACGAACTTTGGGACAATTTATTTGAGCTATTAAAAACGTCACTCGAAAGTGGGAAAAGCGCCTTAATTTTTTACGCAAGTGAAACACGTTTCCAACTCGAAATAGGAAATGGAAAGAAAATTCAAGGAAAGAAGTATAAAGTGCGACTAGCCCGTAGCGACCATCAATCGGAAAGAATAATAGCAGGTCAGAGACAACTGTAGTGGCAGCGTGGGAAATAAGTTCTGGGACTGGCAAAAGGGAAGAAATATTCTCCGGGATCCGCGTTTATCAATTTTTCCAGTCATCCATCACAAACAGAAGAATACAACGTCTCCGTACGTACGGCTCATCCTTCGCAGTTTTTTACGTACACTCTAGATGGCAGAAAAATCGCGGTGGAAGACGATGCTGTCACGGCGTTCATAATCCTTCCCTTCTTTCGATGAAAGATAAATCGATGAGAAGATAAGCCGAGAAGAGTAATGAAAAATGCGCCCTCTTGAAGCGAGTGCACTAATCGCGGAAAAAAGAAGCGAGCGCCGCGTATTTAATCTGAATGGCGCTTTCAGCGAGGTATCGCTTCCGACTCAAAGAGTTTCCTTTCCTCCTTTGGGAATAGTTTTCTTTGAGAACTTCGGGAAGGAGACTGATCGCATCCAAATGCTGGCCAAGTGTCGCTGAACTTCTGATGAAAAAATGTCGCCCGAGTTTTCCTTTTGGGAGAGTTACGACTGCATCGGAAAACAACGGTTGGAGAATCGGAATTCCTCCATTGAAATATGTATAACCACTAAAAGAAAGAGTCTTTGATCTCATTTTAACTTTGTCTTAAATCCTAAATCACGAAGAAGACAGTAAAATCAGCCTGGTTCTCGCCCTAAATAAACATATATTACAATTTAGCGCGATCTTCTCTAAGAATTACACCATTCCCTATGCAAAATTATCTTTTCGTGAATTGTGGGAATGGAATAAAACCTGACAGTGATTAAAACCTGTAATACAAATGATATCAAGACCAAATGCTGTGAGTATTGATCTTGAATGTTTGTGATAACAGAGGATAGATTGCAAAATGTAACACATGTAGCTTTTATGAGCCCATTGAAAACACCATCAATTCACAAAATTCATATTCATTGTCTAGCAGAGCTAATATGAATAGCTGAAAAGTCACATCGACATCTAAGTTCAAACATTTCTTAGTTATATCAAATAATTAGTTATTAATTACGTTCCCATACTAAGTTCCTCTTATGTATTTCAAACAAATAAAACTATGGATTTATAAATTAAATTTATTAGTCTTCAGGAGGATTAAAGAGATTTATTTTGGAGAAATTTCATAGCTACCAGCAATAAAAAATATATACTGTTAGTGATGCTTCCAAATTAATTCACATGCAATAACATTTCTATCTTACTTAAACTCATGGTGCGGCCATTATGCTCAGAAACGTAGCATCTGCGTTGCGGAAATCTAAGGCATCAATATTTATAAAAATTTAACATGATTACTCAGATGACTTACTATGATTATTCCTGTTCTAATGTCCGCTTCCAAAATTTTTCTACGCGGTTAACGATCTTTTACGATAAATTGCTCCGTTAACCAATTAAAAGATACAGTTGTAATAAAATAAACTGCTCAAGTCATTTATTCATTATTTACAATCTATTTAACTTTTTGAAGGATCTACGTTACGGGAAAGCAACATTAATTTTCCACAAACTTACCTCGGTTTTCGTCGATTTCCGATGACGATTTTAAAGGAAAATTTAGTCTGAATAGAAAGCTCAAAAGGCATCGAAAATCATACTCGTACGTGAAAGAAACTCGTTAAAAATTTAGAATTCTGGACCGGTCGATCAGAACCGCTAAATACTTGTGCGCAATTGCAGTTCGGAAAATTTCTGCTGCACTCCGATGAATAGCATACGTGAGCCAAATTTACCTCCGGAAAAGCTAGACTCGAGGAAAGGCGTGGTAACACCCTCGGGCTCAATATAAGGAGCGATTAAATCCGCAACACGGGAGGGATAACACAAAAGGATCAGAATTTGGCCGCGACTCCCGCGATCAATACCTCAAGCAAACGAATCCGGGGAACTTGCGCCTCCAAACCACACACACACCTGATAATCGACTTACTTCCTCACGCCCAACGTTTTAAGGGATTTCGACAAGAAAGAGATCCTTTGGGGCGAGATTTTTCGCTCCATGTCGCAGGAATCTATAAATAAAGGGAATTGGCGAGAGAAACTTCGCAACTCGCAGTGAGATCGAGCGAAACTTTTGACACGGGCACCTTTTGAGAAACGGGGCGATGTATCGCGAGGATTGGGAGGCGGCGACGGTTGCGGGAAATCTCCGAATCGGATTAAAAGGGAATCGAGAGAACACACACTTCTGAATGTATCTGGGATGCTGGTTTCGATCTAGTATTCCAGTTTTTGTGACTGAAAACAAAAAATAATATAGTTATACATTTTTATTTTTACGCTAATATAAAAGCGTAGCAACCGCAAGGGAATTTAACCTCAAAATTCGAAAGTAACTGACGCGAAAGGTCTCTATTATTTTCTTCATATTGTCACCATTAATCTAAAATACCTAATTACTGATCCTGTTCACACAATTTTGAGTATAACTTGTGTAAGATCATACTTCGTTACATAGAAATATTACGTAGAATTAGCATGTATTTTAACTGTAATCTTCTCTTAACCTTTATTAATCATATAACAATCATATTTTAATATAATATTGTTAAACCTTCACTAAAAATTAAAATTATGATTAACGTAAAAATAAATACAAGATAGAGACCCAGTCTAATACATAATGTTTACTCAAATCTGCTTTTCAACTACTCTGTAGATTAAACGTAAATATAATTTACCGGCATAGAGTATATTATTAAACAACATTTTGAGATTGGATGCTCACTTGAACTGTTTATTACATTAATCGATCTCTTTACATCGTAGTTACAATTTTCGATTGTAATGGAGTTTATTAGAATTAAACTGCTTGCTAATTATACATGTACGCTACAATTCCAGGTATAAGTATTGTAGATTAAAGGGATGGTACAGTACTACTTAAAATGTCTTTTCTAAATCTAATATTTACGCCACAAAATTGGAAACATGAAACTTGCGCCGTTTAGAAGCCCATTAACAACGATTTCAATGAAGAACTCAGTAAGTCCTAAATGTTTTCCTCAAGAAGAATCAATCTTAAGAATTGGAAGCATCCTTGACAGCTGGAGCATTTATAAATTTCAAGTTTGGTAAAAAATCAACTTGAATGGATGTCAAAACAATGAAGGGAGAAAGATAGTGATTGTGAAACGGTCTCTAATAGAAGAGATTATATGAAAGTGGAAGAGGTCAGATACTGAGAAAGATGAAAAGTTACCTAGATCACCTGGAAGAAAGATTTGAAAAGATTTCAGACCACTTGAAAGATGGTTAAGTTATCATGGAGTGTAGTAAATAGAAGTGAACTAGTAAGTGATTGAATCTATCGATAGCTACGAAGAGTTAATGTTTTTTCTTGAGAGAATGATAACAGTTAAAAATATTTTAGTTGACGGTTATTAACCTATCCTCATTCTGTAGCCAAAATATCTTTCACTCTCTATTTGAGCTAATTTATTTAACATTTATCTAGAATAGTACTTCTTTAATAACAATAATAAAAATATTTAAACTGAGATTATTTTCCTTTCCTGCATTTATATACGGGTTAACTACCTTTTTCCCTTTTTAAATAGAAAATCACGAAGAATTTATGGGTAAAATATTCGAGAGACTTTACCAACTCTGCACAGAAATTTGCGACTACAAAGAATACTTTTAACAATAAAGGCTCCTCTCGCACATGGCAGCCATTGTTGGAATAAATAATCGACATAGCAGCAGTTACATAATAATGGAGCTACATCTAAGCAACCATGGGATAGCTAATAAGGAAAACTAACGTTCAAAATATATTTTATAGGAAGTTACCGCTCTGCATGCAAAATTATCGAATTGGACATACATATGTTAAAATATTCTAAAAAATACACGTATGCAAAAATACTGCGAAGCGATACATATTAAAGAGTCCGAGTGGGAAGAGAAAGAAACCCAAAAAACGCGGGGAACGAAACTTTTGCGGAAAAAAGGGCGGCTTTGGGAAGAGTTGGGGAAAAGATTGAGGGAGGAGAGCTAAAAAACGAAGGGAGCGGAAATGCTGAAGGAAGAAGAAGAATCTGAGAGGATGGCGATGAAAAAGGAGCGGGGATGAGAGGATGGAGATGAATGGAAGGGAACAGAAAGGAGAGGGAAGAGGATAAGAGTGAAAGGAGAGTATGAGCGAAAAATAAATGATCAAACAGGGGAATTGATGACCGCGGATGAAAAGGAAAACTATAAGAAGGCATCGCATTAAAAAGGGGAGATGAAAATGGGATGAGAAGAGAAGCAGAGGGCGATTCCAGAGAAAGATGGCAACGGAGATAAGGGAAGAAGGATAGAGATTAAACAAAAGAAGAACTAGGGAAAGCATGCCAGTAGTCGGAGTTGAGTGGAAGGAAAACACATAAATAAGAATGAATGCTGCTAGAGAATAGAAAGATCCCGAACTCTTTCGTGAGGATCCGGGAAAGTTTCCGAATATTCCAGATAAGGAGGAAACAAAGATAAAAATGTAGGAAAGAAAATGGATTTTCCGTCAAATTTATTCCCTTTGTGATACGAGTTAAAATAGTGTTGAGGCTGATGGCGTTGTTTCTTCAAATAATTTGCTGTCTGACTGAAGGCTACGACCCCTGAGTTATGGAGAAAGTTCAGAAAGTTAAACTGTCGTAAAAATAAAACCACTCACTGTAGTTTCTCGAATAACAACTTGATCTGATAGTAGACTTATCAGATGAGTTGATTGCTCTTTAAATTCAATCTTACGTATTTTTAGCAGTAGCATTTGATAGCACGGTTTTAAGAATGGTACATACGTTCCACGTTTAACTGATTGCGCATTGTATTTTAAATAATATTAAACAATGTTTAATACGAATCACAGCAGTAGGTTGCGAGTTGAGCAAAATTACTTTAAAAAGTGTATCAAGAAGAAAAATTTAAATTTACGCTTCAAGAGTATATGATCAAATCAAACTCATTGTTTTAATTTAAATTAAAGCGCACAGGACACGCTTAAGGGGTATACAGTGTAAAAATGCATAAATATATTCAGAATACATTTTCAAAATATTGAAACATTCCGTCCCGTATCAGGGCTTAATATGCGTTTCATCAGCTTTAGTATAATCGCGGATTTAGTATAATAATAGCAGATGAAACGTGTACCCGCGAATTCGAGAAAGTGCAGCGTAAGGCGGTTCGTTTTGTTAAGAAATACTTCGATAAAAAAGCAAGCGTTACAAAAATGCTGCCAGAAGTAGGTTGGGAATCCTTGAAAGACAGGAGATTTGAAGCAAGGCTGCGATTGCTTAATAAATTCAGGGAAACTACATTAGTTGAAGACACAATCGGTATCATGCAACCCCCCTGCTACCTCTGTCGATCCGATAATGAACGAAAGTTAAGAGAAATAGATGCTAGGACGAATCGTTTTAAAGATTCATTCTTTCCGCGAACGATACGCGAAAATAACCGAATAAGAAAGTAGTTCAGATTTAATTGGTATTTACTTTACACACCCTGCCACATGCCGAAAGGCGGCTTTTAGGGTATTAATGTAGATGTAGATGTTGTATAAATAGGTTTCCATCTCATAACATTTTGTATTGATAAACAGAACTATCAATTTCTAGGAGACTTGCTTTAATCCCATTTCACAAATGTAATCCCTAGCCTACCAATCACGTAAAGCAGATACGCATACGTCATTTACGTAAACGAAGCTACCAGAATGGGTAAGAGTAGGAACTTTAGTAGGAATTTTAGAGAGAAGTTACTTTTCAAATGGAATGTATGAATGATGTAAATGGAGTTAGACTTAGCACAGGAAAGCGTGCATCTTATTTTTCTCTTCTCGTACAACCTTGGGTTAAGTTAAAATATGTGACGTTTGCATGCAGCATGTACACTTTATTTTTCGGATGTATTAACGGAAACTATTAAAGATTTAAAAAATACAAGGGTGATGCGGAGAAACAAATCGAATTATATACATTTCATTACCATTTTCTAGAAGACAATTTGTGATTAGGAAGCAGAATATACAGAAAAACAGATTCTAAATTACGAGTTCGCTTAGGTTATCAATTGAGACATATTTTAAGTGGTACAGTGTAGTGTATGAAAGGGTGAGTTCCACATTGATATGGAAATGCGATACGATAAGGAACAGAGAGAGAGGAAACCTCGAGAAAGGAAAGGAAAGTTTTGTCAGCTAACGAGGACATATTATGAGTCTAACGTCACCGCTAATACGGGGATTAACAGTGCAAGAATGGGTGACAAGATGAAAAATACACTTTATAAGGCGAAGCTTTGGATGAGCGCACGGCGAAGTTTAAGGTAACCTCAATGTAAATGGAGGACATAAAAATCCACTCGAAATGCCGAGAGGCAAATTCGGAGAAAGCAAGATATGGGTATCAAGTGAGGGAATGGAAAGACTAAAGATGACGTGGCTCCAGGAATGAATTATGAAGGCCAATTTGATGGAAAGATTTTACATCCAAAGTGAAAGACGCTCCGCCAGAAGAAATAAGAAAGGTATAACAGTGAGCGTAAATACAGAATGATGGAAAGCGATGCTATAGTACGAGAAAGAAGCAAATAAAGGCGAGGAACTGATAGATAAATCAGATAATAGTAATTATTTTTTTCTCCTATATAATTAAAGAAAATTACATCCCGTTTGTAACTAAAGCTGATATTGTCGATCGTTCGATAAAAATGGTGTGTTGCGGATGATTTCCTACGATGCATGATAGTGCTAATGTTGCATTGTGTAATTTCTAGAATTTTCATAACGTGTTATTTCTGGTAACAAGTTTGAAATGATAGTGTACACAAAAACTTTTGATTTCATAGTACCAAGTAGAAGACAAAGTTTGAGAAGCTCAGAACTCTTATTGAGGAACCTTCTTACATCGTAAAAGGACAAGGGGAACATCAGAAAATATCAGATATACCAACATTCAAATAAAAATCAATGTAGTAACTTACAAAGCCGCACTATCAGAACATTTTCCGAGCCGAAAACAGTAACTTATTACTTTTAAATTTTACGAAATTGTAACAATATTTTCCAATTAATAGTAAGGTTAATCGAATATTTCAATTTTAGGAGCAATTCTCGGTTTACACATTACTAAATACTCTACTAAACTATTTCTACTGCTCCACATAAGTAAGCTAAGTGAATTAATTCACACAAAATTGCTCTTGATTATGATTTCAGCTAAAAAAATTCCTGATAAACAAAATTGAGAAAGTCTGTTTGTAAAAAGAAGATAAGAAAAGGCCGCCAAAAATTCAGTAAAGCCTTAAAGTTGCCTGAATAATGCGTTCAAACCTCTTAACAGAGCATCCGGAATATATAGCACTTATATATTCAATGACAAACAATTATACTATCCAATCATTCATAGAATTCCCTTTTAAACCGAAGAGATGCCAAATTTATATACCCAGCGCCCTCGCTACCTAAGTAAATTTTGGAAAGGAACTTTACGATGCGAGGGGTTCCTCCCAAGGTTTTACCCAAGTATCCCCCTATCTAGCAACTCTATCGTTTAATATCTATACTCTCCAACTTCGGAAGCAGTAAATTTACTCGCGTTTCACAGGCATTGTGACAGAAGAGGGGAGAAACGTAAGAGGGAAGTATATATGGGCAGAAGGGGAGAAACGAAAGAGAAGAAGATATGAGAAGTCGACAAAATGCGTACCAATGCTGAGGTTGCGAGATCCAATCTCGCCCTCACTAGAACGCGAGAGATCTCGGAACGGTTCGAGGATTCGGTTTCCGAATTCGTACACTGTCCCTGTCGAGTGCATCGGATAAACTGAGTCATGCATTGGTCTATTAGGAATGGATTGGTAAACCGAAATTGCTTTTTCCATCTTATGCGTGCTGAAGTGGTGTAGTTGCATGCGTGGAGTTTTGTTACGTAAGCAAACATTCGCACTACGAATGTCTTAGACACAATGGACTACCTGTGGAATTTGTGAAAAGGGAAAAATTAAAAGTGGTTTCATTTGGATATTGTAAACAACTTAAAACAGGAGTGGAAAACATTTTCTCGGTAGTTCTACTTAGGATAAATGAGAAAAGATTGACATCCAAAATCTGTTTAATATATAAAAAGAACGCTTGTAAATTAGAGAACATAAGTGTGAAATCAAATATGTAATGTATATGAAGAAAATATTCATTATCTAAGAGTTTGTAAAATATCCTTAAATGAACAATATTAAGAATTATATCATTAGAGGTAAGGAAAAGGGTTGAGGTGAATTTGCACTTGAGAGACCGTCAGACTTTTTTCAAGTCCATTTTTCCTTGGGAATCATTAGAGTTGTATATATAAAGCCTATTCATTATTCATATCATTGGATTGAGCTGGCGTATAACACAATGTACCTAATTTTGATGAACATTGAATGAATATCATGATGGAATTTAATTATAGAATAGCCTTAAGTAAAAATTCTTCGTTGATGAAATTGATTGGGAAAGTAGTATTTGCAAAATGCACAGTAATTACGTGTGATAGCGAATACTAGGCTAACTGGTACATATAATAAACAACAGAAGGATTTTCTAATTAGGTTAATGTGTTGGAATAGGGGTAATTGAAGGTTTTAAATCGGACCACTAATCCTCACAAAGTTCAGTTGGTAAATATTGCAATTAAAAAATTGAAACCTTACAGAAAAAAGTTTAAATAATAGACTATGATGAAAAATCCAATGTATAGTAACCATATTTACATTGGAAGAAAATTAAACTTTTCACTAAATGAATCCTTAAAATTTTATAGCACACAAGGAAAGGGTTAAGGTACTTTGCACATACGGGCGTGCACCGAGGAAAAATACCAAGGAAAAACGGACTTGAAAAAAGTCTGAAGGGACGGGGAATGGAACCCAGGATCTTCCTCTATCACGGGTTCATCTTACCCAGCCAGAACAGCTCTGGCCGGGTAGCCTAGATGGCAGCCTAATAGATAGAGAAAGATGCCGGGTTCGATCCCCGGCCCCGTCAGACTTTTTCCAAGTCCGTTTTTCCTTGGTATTTATAGCAGAGTTTGACATCGTAGAGCAGATGCACAAGTTGAATACAAATATGTCCTATATGTTGGCTAATTTAAATAATAAGTTGCAAATCCAGCTGAAAGAGGTAACGGAATACTTGCACGAGATACTGATATTCTAGAAATTACGTCCTTAATGGCCAGCTTACTTCATAAGATATCTTATTCAGATTCTCTCAATCAAAGACTATTCAAGTATTAAAGAATAAGATATTAATATGGTTACTGAATAATTGCAGTAGTATCAACAGGAATAGATTAAGAAAAATATTAACTTAGCACGTGTTATGCTAATAGCAAAAGACTGATGATGATAAATATAAATGTTAACGACGGAGCAACGAAAATGGAATTGGTATCGTATTTCCAGCACAGGGAATTGAAGAAGTGAAACAAGAATGCGATGCACAAAAGAGAGCCGATGAAGAGGTGTGGAGGAAGAAAAGCAGAATGTTAAGAGGAGCGAAATGACAAATGAAATGTGAGGAGCGGAACAATTCGTCGCAGCACTTTGGAAAGACAAGAGAGGAAGGAAACGTGTTTTGGCTGAAGGAGACCATTGTGAGAATGATTTTATTTATCGAGGGGAAATTATTGATGCGGGGATTTTGGAAAGAGAGGAAAGAAAATAGAGGGACTAGGAATAGACACTTTTCAGATACAATGGGTGATTTACGTAGACACCCCGACATCTATCACGAGAGAGAAAAGTGGTTGCCTGGAAATTCTGAAGAACAACTACTCCCTTATTCACTCGATAGAGAATGCTATCATGAGAGGCGACCTCGATTTGTCATTCCTCATTGAAGGTCGTGTTCGTCGTAAACATGATAAATGCGCACGCAGTAACATAGTACTAAATTACTTTAGCCTTATACTAAACCATGCAGTTAAAGGATACATTTCCAGTGTGGAAAACTAATAAAATATCCTCTTTATTTAACATGAATAACGAAATTCGTAGGAAAATATGATGGAAAATTTTGCCTATCAACTGGTAGAGACACAGCCATAGAATTTTCAGTTTCAAATCAGTATATTAAATTTAAATGTAAAGCATCGTACTTTTAAATATAAATTTCGAGTACGAAAATACACAAAGGAGGAAAAAAATAGATTTTTGTTCGCAGTAATGTATGTCGCTACAAGACAGTGACAAATTTGTTCGTGCTATAAAGGGAAATGTTAATGATAAGGATAAAATGCTTCATTATTATGAAATTTCAATGAGAAAATTGCAAAGAAAAACCAAATTTCATCTTTGGTCAACTACTCAAATATTGTTTGGGGAAAGTAGTCATGTGTGTATTAAATAACATAAAATTTAATTATCACAATTCATCATGTTGGTCTTAATATTTTGGAATTCATTTTTCAAGAAAAGAATGCTTGATAAGCAACTTTTTATTTATTTCACAAATACGTATAGTATACATTTACTTAAATTTTGATAATTTATATAAATATATTATAATTTAATTTTCTAGCTTATACTGATACTAATCTCATCAGATTTCATAACTCTCACTTTTATGAAACCATTAGGGCAATTGAATCTTCTAGAAAATACTTATTTGAGAAATTCTAAGCTTCTATTTCGTTTCTCAGAGCAACAAGGTACGTAGATGGACCAATATTTTAATATTGATATCCGCTCATAAAAAAGAGTAGAAATGTATATTTGATAACGATACAATGTTCCACTCACTGTTTCGGGATATCTGTTTAATCATTCCAGGCAAAAGGTCCCATCAAAACAATGGCGAGTAAGACGAGCTCGCCGTTCTCATCCGCATTACCAGGATATGAAGAGTCAGGATTGGGGTGCCCTTAAACGAGAGTAGCTCACGACAATGGGTTTCCCCATGTCGAACGAAAGATGGAAAAGAACAGGAAGGATGGCAGAAGAAGGCTTCAGCTGTAGAAAGTTCCGGGCAAAAGATTGAGTACGGAAAAGCGACGACCTTTTGAAGGCAAAGCAGAATGAGTATATAGAGATAAGGGTTTTTAAACTCCATTCGGGCGCACTCTGAGAAAACCTTAACAATGGAGAAAAAAGGATTCCATTCGACTTAATGGTGGAAGATTGGAGCGGAATCCCTGAATGAAGGAAATATAAAAAAAAGAGAAAGGAATTTCAGGTTCCATGGAAGAAGTGCCTCCGTGCTTGTGCAGCCGTACACAAATATCTTCGAATTACGATTATTGGCCTTTCAAAATATAATACAACCGTTTAAATCCAAATTTACGTGCAATGATATCCCCATCAAAGCAATGGCAATACACGGCGATATTTTTGTTCATATTACAATTATTGTAAAGTAATTACTATCGGTAATAACATCTTACAGCATAAATACTTCAAAAAAGATATTCCCTATTCTATCGATTTGTCATAAATGTAATTCCTTGACCTAAGCTGTCGAAGCACTATTAACAATACTTCTACTACTATGTAATTCCTTCATAATTTCACCTTCCCATTTATTCAACACAGAATATATAAAAACAAGTTAGAAGGATCAAAATTAAACATTGATATTGTCATATTGATGGTGGATATCTATTAGGATGGAATATATTCAAATTATTAATATAGTGATGCAAGATTAGGACACCATCCTTGTGACCTTATTAAAGATGCCTACCGGTCTACAGCAGAAGTACCATTGAGAAAATTATGTAATATAACTAAGGAAATATTGACTAAATATATAATAGATTCAAATTTATTGTTCAAAGATGGCCTTTCACGCAAAATAAATTGATTTAAGTCTAAAGGCATATTTGGATATCAAACCTGCGAATTATGCGAACGAATGAACAAAGATTATCAAATGCCTGCTTGATGAGGCTTCACGAACGGATAAATTGACGCTTACCTCATTCCCTATTAAATGGATTATTAACTAAAATATTTATATCGTATTATTGAGTTGGTTTTCAGTATTTGGGTTTAATCAATTACTTTCCTTAGTGCTGATTTACAATTAACTAATGTTACATAGATTACTTATACTGACAGCGGTCTAACATAGTACAATTCTTTAAGTGTGTCAACTCAGTGACTTTTTTACTTTCTCCATATACGAAGTATAGAGAAAGTATTGTTTTCATGAAAAAAATCGACTTCGAGATTTCAACGTAAATACATGTTTTGGGGTCCCTAGAACACGTTTTGACCGTTTTCGGAATGATGTCTGTGTGTATGTGTGTCTGTGCTTGTGGGCGCTCTAACGTGAAAACTAATAGTCGGATCAACACCAAAATTCATATATAGTACTGTGGTGTGTGCTGTCAGAGTTGATTAGTTTTTGGAGTAAATCGGTTAACCGAAAGCCGAGCTTCATTCATCAAAGCTCATTTCTGGTTTTCAAAATATCTCCATAAATATGATATATAGGTACATTTTATTATTATAAAAGTTTAAGATAATGTAATTTACTATAACCTTTGTATTTAACATATTTTTGTATCACCGGTTGATTAGGAGTTATTCGTGAAATACTGATAAACCGGAAGTAGCTGATTATGAACTTTGTGGGCGCTCTAACATGAAAAATAATTGTGGGATCAACACCAAATTTCATAAGTAGTATTTTAGTTGGTGTCGTTAGAGTTTATTAGTTATTGGAGCAAATCGGATGACCGGAAGTCGAGCTTCATTCTTCAAAGCTCATTTCCGGTTTTCAAAATATCTCCATAAATGTGATATTTAGGTATATACTATTATTTATAAACGTTTTAGAAAGAGTAATTTACTTTAAATTTTGTATGAAACATATTTTTGTATCACTGATTGTGAAGGAATTATTTGTGAAATACTGATAAACCGGAAGTTGCTGATTATGTACGTTGTGGGCGCTCTGGGCGCTGGGGCGAAAGGCCATTTCATCGTTTTTCATCGAACATGCTCCGAAAAACATTATTAATAATGTTTGTGACGTAAAAGAAAATAATATATAAATTAATCACTCATCTTCCAAGTTTAGATGGAATATAGAGTTCGAAAATACTGTCGTAGATAAATATTTACATCTTAAGTATGAAGAAAGTCAAGTGCTGGCCACATCAGATTTTTATTTAACGTAATTGAACTACATTGTTTTATGATGCCTAATACATGCCGTCCACCCCTATTTTTAACAGACTTTTAAAAAGTGCGTAGAAAGTCAGATTATGAGACAACGGCTCACGAGAAATGTACTTTTACTAGCTCGATTCTCCGAATGACAATGCGATACAAAAGCGAGCTCTCCTGCAGTCTGAACCACTCGTCAAACGCTAACTAATGCACGAGAGGAAATCAATGGAACGACGACCTCCTTCAAAACGAAGATGCAAAATTGCCAGGAGATCGAATCGCAAAAAGAAAATCGCTGAGGAAGAAGAGTCGAGGAGAGCATCTCGAGGATTGGAGTCGAGGAAGAGCAACAAAGGAACGTGGACAAAAGGTGGCTGTTGTACTTAAAGGAGAACGAATTTACCCCGTCGCGGAAAAAGGAGTGAAAACAAGATGGAGAATGGGATTAGATTGAAAAAGAGCGAAGAGACGCAAATGAGGATCCGAGATGAAAAGAGGATGCTCTTAAGGAGATGGCTCCACAAGATCTTACGAAAGAACATCTCTTGGGCTTCGAATGGCGGTCCTCGTTAGTCACGAATTCTCCCTTCACGAATGCAAGTATTGAAGCCTAATTAATGGTGAGTCTATAAAACGAACCGGGAAGGTACCCAGAGTGTGAATGTAACATCGATTCCCATGAATTGCTGTGTGGGTGGCAATTGATGCATGCTCGAACGGCTTCTCAGAGCTCTATTTCAATTGCGATATTAATGTTTTATAGATCCGTCCAGTGAGAGCGATTTTCAGTTGATAAAAAAAATAATTTTCATTTCACGAAAATTATGATTAAATAAAAGTTTTAGAGGACTCTTTAAAAGAATATTAATAACAGTACAGAGCATACTATTTGGAATGAGTTAAGACTACTTGACTAGACAAACGGAATATTAAAATCCTATATCGATTTCAAATTTTATAACCTCGGAGAATGTATTTATTAACGTGCCATACAGATTTGGTTCATAGACATAATATTACTGTAGAAGTACTTATAATTTCTCCCTCCCTAAAAGTGTTTTCGCATCCACAATTTTTCTCTTTTTTTCATGCTATCTCTTTATATTAATATTTGTAAAATAAATGACGATGGCTTAGATGAAAAAGGAAACTTCTATTTTCAATCCTGTCCGAATAAAATCAAATTAAATTTATTATCATTTCGTAGTTAAGGGAACCGAACCAGGGAACGCTACGGAAAGCAAGCAGGCTACAAACATACTAACTAACGTGAAAATAAACCGCAGACATTGTATTTTCCAAAAACAAAGTCATATTTTTATAAATGGCTTTCTTCCAAGTAAAGTCAATTCATATCGTTTTTATACGAGCTAACTATCTATCTGGCCCTAAATATAATATCACGCCCTCTAAACTGAAAAAGTTTACTTTTTATTGGGTACAGAAAAGTTTTGTCCAAATTATTGTACCGAAGTTACATTATCGTTCATTCCTTATTGTACTCTTGTACTTTTCAACTCTTAGTCTCAAATACGTGGTTGTGCTCCGTGAAGAGAGAGAAATACACAAAAATTTTAATACTGTACATCGTAGATGCATTTCAATAGCTCGCACATGCATGTCCTGTTGTAACTTCACTACAGCAGTTGGTAATAGACGGTATTTACAAAGGATTTGCTGAATGAATTTTATCATGTTAAGCAAGTGGACTGAAAATGGGAAGTTGTACTTATTCCACAAATTTTATCGTAAACAAACGACGTTCACCAAGGACCATATAAAAGAGCAGCTTGGTAAAAGCACAGTTTCTTTTCATTTTACATTATATATTTACATTTTACATAGATACATTTTGATTTATATATGACGATAGAATTCAAGCCTTGTTATTTTCATCTTTTTTGATATAATTTTCATTATTTTTCTTTCTCATCTTCTCAAAGCTGTTACTATTTAACTTGTTACGAGATTTAAAGATTTTTATAATTTTTCAAGTTTCACCCAGAAACCTTTCCGGAGAATCACTTTGCATTCAAAATGTCCGTGAAATATGCATGCCTGGCATAGCATTCCAAGGAATAATATTATGGGTGCATATTCATGACATTTCAATCCCGTGACCCCCTATACGAGTCGTATTTATGGGAAATGAATTTTAAATGGAGATGGAAGTATCTTTGTGCTATGGAATATTCCAAACTGAAGTTTATATCTCAAATACAAAGGCAATGAGAGTTCTTTGCCTAAGCTTTCAAAATCGCTTTTATTTCAACAGTGGCAGAATACGCGAAAAACGTGATTTCCATACCCAGCGTAAAATACCAAGCGAATTGAATTAGCATTTAATTCGCAATAAAATACTATTTGCTTTTCTTTCTCGTAACTTTAATCAGAGAGATAACAAAAGCAGAAGTGGGAGTGGGAATTTATTTCTACGGGAGGAGCCTAGGAAAAATTTACACTCGATTCGTGTATTCAGAATTGCCTTAAAATACGAAAACCAACCATAAAACAAAACTTTATAAAAAAACGAAATTTCTGATGAATAAGACGTGAGAAAGAGTTCGGCGTTTGCAAGACGTAGAAATGACACAATTCTCTGCCCAAATATACAGATTATAAGGGCTCAAGACAAACTGAAATTTCCCTCGTTTTCAAGTTTTCAATAAGAGGATATCAGGATTAAGTTTAATTGTAGCTTTCAACTTTTAGCTATAATTTAATAAAGACTTTTGACTTCTACATGATAGGATGAACCTTCAATAGTGATCCTTATGAGACTATTAATGGTATTGTGAGAAGCATGATATATGTAAACTTAGAAGCTTTCTTTCGTTTGAACTCGAACCACATCTTGGTCTTCTTGGACTAGAAAGATATTTTAACAGAAAATCATTGGAAAAATTTGAATGACTAAGGAGAATTTTCTGTACGATAAATACTATACGAAAAATGGGTGCTGATTTCATCTCAGCTTCCTGATGAATAACTGTAGAAGGTGATACTAATTAACATAATTACGATCATATTATGACATATGATTGACTAAGGTTAGGATTAAAATGAGGTGTCGTTAATGATCTAAATTTTATAAAGTCTCACTTCCTAATGCCAAAAGGTCCTTAGTACTATACAAGTGCATAACTTAGCTAAATGGCCCTCATGCTTTAGGATGATTTTCTTAATAGTAGAATTACAAGTGTAAATGTTGTTGGAATTGATATATATATATATACTAATTAATTCGGTCGTAACGAGGGTCCTAAACATCCCTTCACGAAATAACCGATGAGAAATCCTCAGCGAATCTCACCAACACCCCTCGAACACTCCCTGGGGAATTTTCATGAAGGACCTTCTTCTCAGAATGCAAAAAACGTAACTGACCAACTTAAACGGGAAATGAGGAACCTCTGTCTGAAAAAGGTGCAATTACTGATCCCCGGAATCACAAAAGCAGCGGCGAAATGAGCTCGGGCAAAAATTCATGGGACAGCTGACACTGTGGCGACGCCTTCCCTGAAAACGTTAAAGTGACTCCTTTCTTTATCACGCCGTATGCGTCGCTCACTGCTTGCGTTTCACTTCCTCTAGTTTGTTCCTCGTGCTTGGTTTGTTTGAAAGAATAGCAGTTGGCCCGATTCCGTAGCTTCACTGGCATAATCATCTCTATATCCAATTCTCGCTCAGAGCTTTGGCTTGGTTGTCAAATCTCTAGTTGCGTTAAGTAATTAACTGAAGTCTCAGATGCAATAAGGAACGTGATTATACTAATGCTAAATCGCTGCATAATTTAAGGATTTAGCGATTTCTTGTGCAAAAAAATAAATAATTAAGCAACTACATTTATGAAAAATATCAAACTGATGCATTGTTTTTTATGCAAGAAAAATGTAAGAAAAACCTCGGACATAAATCCTCATTGCAGCAATATATTCAAAACGGTATCACTTCGACTGTCTATCTTGACTAAGTTCCATTGTAAATGCGTTGCCGCAAATAATTATGTTACAGATGTTATACTAAGTGGTAGAAAAACAATCAGTTGGTGTCTATTCTGCAATGCATCAACCCGTTACCGTACATTCGAACCTACTAATTGTCTCAAAAGTTGAAGGATACTTCTAACTTGTGGCAAGAATCCGTAAAGTCTCCAAACCTTAGCGTATTTACCAGAGTACCGCATCAATTGACTCATTCGCACGATCAAATATCCTCTTCGTATCTTCAATATGGAATTTATGAACAGTGAAAGTGATAGTGACTGCATATGTAGCTTAAAAACAGCGATTTTAAAGAGTTAAGGCCCAAGAAACTAATACATCCCAACGAAGCCGCCGTACTTCCAGGCCAAGCAGCGCGGACCCGGATCGTGCAGAGCGATCGAAAAATCGCGTTTATTTTCGTGGTCGGTAACGTTCATAAAAGATCTCTACTGGATATTCTTAAACTGTCTTCACGCAATACTCTGGTGTAATTTCCCGCTGAAAATATTTTTTAAACAAAAGTTATCCACTACTTTATGTCAAAATATGTCTGAAAAAAGCGTCCGCCATTTTGTGATGAAACACCACACAAATATTAACCAATATCTTTGAAACTGATGGATAGTATAGATAAAGTACCATTTTGATCGAATATAATGTTTTTTATTCCACTAAATTCCTTCTACAAGTCTACCATTAGCTTAACTTACAAGATTTTCGAAGAAAAATAAAATCGGGCGTGTTTTTGGAAACTTAGTCATGTTTGACCATCCGTATCTAAGTAACGCATACGATTTATGGAAAATGACTTACCGTTCCATGATCAGCAATAATTTGGCTGTACATGTGCGGAGATTCAAGTTTGTATCTCAAAAAAAGCAATTTTGGACTTTTGACCGGCTTTTTTCGATTTCGGACCACTGTGCGTCGGTCAATGGAGCAAACAGAGAGCGACGGTGAGTCGGCGTTACCCATTCAAATGCATCCCAAAATGAAAATAATTTGGAGAAATGAGGAGCTTTCTGGTAAATATTATAAAAGTTTAAAAAGAATAGTATTGATGGAATTAGCCGTGACTGTGTGGAACTACATTAACCCTTCCTTGGCGGTGCTTGAGGTACTTGAGGACCCCAAAATTGCTAAATTCAACAGAAAAGTTTTATTTTCAACCACATATGTTTCTTATTCCGTTTATTCGTGCATCAATGTTTCTTTTATATTATTAAATTGAAAGAAATTTGTTTCACATACTTATTTCCAAAATATCTTTAGTTTTTGAATGGGGTACCAATGTACCCCGCACCGCCATATTTGCTTGGATTGCTGTACACAATGTCATGTCGTGTGATTGCGGCTATTGAGTCACCTTTTTTTTACAGATTGTTCAATTTATTAATTTTTAATTGCATTAACAGTTATTATATCACATTATCATCCCAAATCTCATGTACAGGGATGTTTTATGGGTACGACTGGGTTGACATCAAAGCTCTGAGTGGAGGTCCTACAGAGGCATACTCAAAGCATATTTCTGAGTGAATAAATATTAATTGAGTAAAAATAATCAATAATGTATTTCTAAATATAATTAAAGGTTAAGTAAAAGAAAAGCAAAAAACAACGTAATATTCGCGAAAAAAGCGTTGGGGTACCCTAGTACCCCACACAGCTGTTTTGGAAGTTTTCAGGGCACAGTCAAGGAAGGGTTAAGGTAGATAAAGAAGGTAAAACTACTTAGTCTTTTTACACAACAACATACAACTTCGTTTTTATACACGCAACAAAACTTTAGTATTTTTATTCAATTCTGAACGATCTACTGTTGTCATCGAAGTAACAAATTAACTTATTTCACCACTCTTGCTATTGGGGGATGTTATCCAAATTCCCTCACATCTTTTATACATATTTTCTTAACTGTAATTGATAACCCAGTCGCTAATTGGCTACAAATCCAAATTTCCGACAGTTACCCTAATTGAGAATAAATCGCAAGCAAATTGAGCACAATCATCCGCGAAAAAATAGTCATTTACAAAACGGTCCGAAAATGCCGATGGAGCAAATAAAAGAAAGCAAGAATAATTAAGTCAATACCGCACGCAAAAAAGCCCCCGTGGGTACGTTTCTAAACGTCAAGAGGTAAAAGAATAAGGACACAGACAAAAGCAGGAGCAGTCTGACGCTTGGAAAAATGAAGTCTGGGGGCGAATTAAAAGGAGGAATGCTTAACCGAGAATGATGGGAGGAATAATTATAAGCAGATAAAATATGGAAGAAGGAGAGAAAGAGAATGGGGAAAAGGGGCAGAGATTAATGGGGTGAGAGGATGGGGAATGGAGTCGGCCATTTTGTTGAAGAGAGACTTGCGGATGTGGAGGTCTCGAATTAGAGATGAATCGGTGAGAGATGAAGGGGAAAAACACACATTGCACTTAAATATTAAATTTAATTTCTAAAAATAGAGAAATCATTTGTTAAATACTGCGAAAAGTATACATGATAAAGTGAAACTAAACATTTCACAAAAGATTAAACCTCCTCTTCTAGGCATCTTCGAAAGGATAGACCAATGAGACATAAGCTCTATTTATCAGGCACATCAACTCCTGGTGCATATAACAAATGAAGCACACACTTAGTCTAAAAGTTACGCCAAGGTTGGAGGATAATAAAAATTAAACTTCCTAAGCAACTGAAATATCATTATCATGAGTGTTCTACCTTCCGGTGGATTCATGTACACTCAAAAATCCCTATTAAGCGCCATTCCTTAATTTCCTTATAGTTAACCCCACCCCTTTACGCTATCTAACAACTTCTGTCTTTGTGTACCCTTCTGTTTTTTTCCCTTGAATTCTACCCTCCACTACAGTCTTCACCAATCCACCTCCCCTTAATATTTAACCCACCCATTTCTTCTGTCGATGCCTAATCACGTCAATTAAAGCCCTCTCCTCCCCAACCATTTCCAGCACCTCTATGTGTGTTCCTCTCAACTCAACTTGCTTTTTTCATTCTACGCCGTACCTATACCTCGAAGGCATCCAAACGTTTGACATCTTCCTTTCTTAAAGTCCACGTTTCGCACCCTTAAAACAACACACTCCAAACCAAGAATTTCACCTATATTTTCCTGATTCATTTATAAATACCGTTGGCCATCAATTCCTTTCGCTTCATAAATGCTTCCTTGGTCAAAGCTATTCTCTTTTGAATCTCATCCTCGCATCTTCCATCTCACGAAAGAGTATTTCCCAAGTAAGAAAATTTATCCACTAGCTATACTTTTTTGGATGGGGGGGAACTTGCATATATACTTACAAATACACAAACATAGGAACATTAATGAACCTATCGCTGAATTCTACAAAATGCATTCATAATAGACTATTGTTATAAATAAAAGGAAAAAAGGATCACGGCTGTGTTATTAACATTAAAAGTTAAAATAGCCTCAAATAGCGGTTGTTTGGCTAACATCATTTACAAACAACGGCTATTTGGAGCTTTTTAACTCTTAATATTATTGTTATAATTTTCCCTTCTGCTCTGATTTGCATGTCACCGATAAAATAAATGGACATTATTTACGCATGAATTTCGAAATGTTGGTTATTATCGCCGTACATTACTATTATTTTTTTTTCTTGCAGCATACTAAGAGCCTCTCTTTATGAAATAACTTCCAAAAAAGTCTACCTTATTATTTCAAAGCTGAGAAACTGGTTATGATCAGAAGAATAATACAATTTTCATTTTTTTAAATCACCTTAACTGTTACAACGTTGAGGATGGCGTTTTAAACGAATGCTGACTCAAAAGAGTTAAGTTTATATGAGTATTTATGAAAATAATCTAACAAATAGCTTCAGTAATATTATTATTTCTGTTTTCACATCAGTAGTTACATATAATTTGACTTCCAAAACTAAAGATATAAAAATTTACCATCTCTAAGTTGTATGTTTGTCCCAGTCAAAATAAGTTTAGTAGGAAAAGTTACTTTCCAAAAGTTTCTGCATAATCAAGGTATGTTATAAATGTCAATGAATAGTAGGTACTCCGAGGAACATTCAATTTTAAGGCCATCATGGGCCTAGGAGTTTCTAATTTAATTAAATCATATCATCCTTTTCTGGCTGTAAATCTTAAGATTCATAAAGTCTGCAGTTTCAAGGCCATTGCAATCCCCTTGAAAAAGAGGGATTAACGCATACTAAAGTTTCACATCCGAATATGAGCAATATCTCCCGTTTATGGTTCCCATAAATTCCTTTCTTACTGCCCACTGGTGCGTTCTTGACGAATATTTCGCCGAAATTGTTTCAAAGCAGGAAGGACGATCAACTTTGGGGTAACTAGAAAGACCTCTCTCGGAAAGTTTTCCTTGCTCCGAGTCTACGCGTCTGTGATACAAATTTAGGTCATAAATGATGCGTGAGGTAAGGAATCGGGAATTGCGAACAAGTAGGATACTGCTCTTCACGCTAACGCATTATTTTAATCATCTAAGTTTTTTGGGTCTCTACTCTACCTTAAACTGATGGTGAGAGAGCCTTGTATTGTTAATTTTAATGTCTAAATCTCTTATATGTTAGCTGAAATAAATATTAGAAGTCAATGAGATATTCATTGATTTAGTTCATTATACTTTCAAACATTTGAGCTAAATAGATCATTTGATACAAGTTTAAATCACCTATGTATTCCAAAGGATTAGTTAATGTGACCGGGATAGCCTCGACGACATTTCCTTCCCATTCGATTATCCTAGGGTTTTCCGGTAGATTGTCTTTCTACGCAACATTCCAATCATCATATCCTTACGTCTCAAAGCTACGTGATTCAATATCTTATATAACTGTGCTTTCCATGTATACATTGCAGTACAAACTTTGCTAATCTAAATCGTATCGGAATATTGGAACATTTTGGGTTACATGGAAGAGGAGACTTTTAGTCTCGATCTTGACCGAATACTGAAGTTTTACTTTTCTTAACATGTCAAATAAACAACGAACGAGATAATTCATAGATCATAAAACATTTACATAGAGCCCATAATATGCTATTCATAAGCCTCGGTGACGTAGTAGATAGCATGTTAGCCCCTTACTGCTGAATACTAGTAAGGACAATGTTGTATATGTTAAAAAGTGGAATAATTATTACGATGGTCTTCTTTAACTAAAATACGCCTAATAAATACATTTAATTTGATGTAATAATATGTCTGCATTTCGTCTTATTTTACTTAGATGAGTCACTACAAAGTTAATTTTTTTAATGGCTTTTAGTTACGAAACCAATGGTTAATAACCTTTTATATATTCAAGTACCGACTCGTACAAACTTACTTTCTTCTTCTTTTATAATATCACGTACATTAAGAACGCTAATTGAAGATAAATTAGAGTAAACACAATCAAGCGGAACCAGGGAGCGGTGCTAAAGTATTACTTTATTACCACGTAGAAGGATATTTGATGCAGACTGTAATTGGTGTATAGATTGTTAACAAAGTTCCTTATGTAACACAACCTAACTATTCACTCAAGGCCACGGAATAAATACGAAACGTGGGGATTCTTCCAGAAGGAGAAGAAGCTTCATAATTAACCCCTTCAAATACGTGTTAATTATATGTTTGATAATTGTGAGATGAGTAAGGTTCAGGAGCAGGCGGAATGTAAGAAAAGAGGATTCTAAAAAAAGTCAACCGCTCCTGGGTTCGAGGCGATGAAGGAGTTAATTAATTAGAAGTGCTGCCTCTCGCGGGAAGCTCAAACAAAAACTTCCGCGGTTGGCAAAGGAGGTAACCGGATATTACTCCCTCTATCGGAAAAATTGAAGATCGGGGATTTTGATATATTTGCGGAAGGCTGCATACAAAGGGAGATGAAGGCCAAGAAAGGCAAAGATACGGAAAAGAGAAATAAATATTGAATGATTTGCGAATGACGTGATGTAACGACTGGGGAAAGAACAGAGAAGCGGAAATGTCAAACTGTTTGATCAGCAACGAGATGGGCTCCTTTGCTAAATTAAGAGAAATAATTGCGATCTTTCGGAGGTCTGGCTCCTGTGAAATTCTTTCCTCTCTGCACTCAACGACGTGTACTGCTCAATTCATATATTATTCATTAGAATATCTCATCTTGGCTTCAAATAGAGTACGTAATTACAATACTCGGGCTAATTTAGAAAAAATAAACTTGGTGAATTGTAGCAATTTATATTTTTCAATATTATCTTCCCTTCTCCAATACAATTATTGCAACGATCAATTATTCTATGCCCCTATAAAAACTTAAGTTTTATGTTTTACCAAGTTTAAACTTTTTATATCAGGATGGTAAGTAATGGCACCTACCTAGTACAGTTGAAGATACTAAAATTAAAAAGAAAATCTATAACTGACCAAACTTATACTAATAAAAGTTTGCTCAGTTATGGAATTTTTACACGTTAACAAGTACCACTGCATTAATCCTAATTCTGTATAGTTTATTCTAAAATTAAGTTAAATAATTAAATATTGAACATTAGAGAAACACTGTAGTTTCAGTAGCTTAAATGTATACATTGGTAGCTGGAAAAATTAGTATTGAATCGTATAATTGAAGATGCAAAAATATAGTTGAATAATTATGTATTGTACTTCTGAGAAATAATACCGTTTCAGAAGAATAAATTTACACCTTGGTAACTGGGAAATATTAGAACTAAACAGGAATTATATTTTAAATATTAAATAATACTGTATGTTTCACGTGTACACCTGCTGGGTCAAATGTGCACGTGGTAAGAAAGTTCGGGTAGACGAAGAACACGATTTCGCTAAGAATACTTGAATATTTCGCGCCAATATACCGTCGAAATGTATTTCCGCTTCACAGAATTCTTTTACCGAAGCATTCCTAAATGATATGAAAGCCGTCCTCGCACCTCAAACGAAATTTGCGTCGCATAAAAATATAAAAGCCTTCAAATTTCAATATTCGTGAAAACGAGCGCCTTTGTCGCCAAATTCCGCCCGGAGAAAGAATACGAACGAGGAAAAAGGGCCGTGGAAGATGCGAACAAACGCCAATCTATCAGCGAGCACTAAGCGCGCGTTTAAACATTTATGGGAGCGTATATATAACCTCTGAACAAGAGAGGAATTGGGAGGATAGAGGAAGGAAAAGAGAGACGTGCGGGGGAAGAGTCAAGGCTGGGAACACAACGAACGAAAATCAATTTTCTGATTGCGTTCTAGAAAACCCTTCTGCTCAGAATCCCTCCGTATCTCTCTATACGTCCCCACGACATTCCATTTCACCCCAACAATTCCTCCACCTCCCAACACAAACAGCGATACAATCCCCGCTAAGCCCCGATTCAAACCCCTTCCCTCCGAAGGTCCCCTTGATTTCGTCAAAGTCTTTGCCCAGGGCTGCGTCGTCGGGTGCGGAGGATTCAAAGGTCCCTTTTGATTGCCCTCAAGGAGAACATTCCAAAGGCGACGAAAAAAGGAGAGGTGGATAAAAGCGTGGCATGGGAAATGACGGATCCTACTTATTCTCGAAATGAAATATTTTGGGAGCGAATTAACGGGACCTTGAACTACGAGGAATAATCCACGCACCGCCCCAGGAGGTCGAAACTCCCGATTTTTGGGAATTTCCGCCCGCAATGTGATCTCGCGGAAGATCACCCAGCTTCGTCAGGCGTGCTCATTTTCAAAGCGGAACGAAATACAATTAATAGTGCGCATCTCACGCGGGGTTTTAATCTAACACAATTCGTCTTTCGTTTCTGCACTGAGGAGCTCATCTCGCATTAGTATGGATACCAGCAATAAAACTCAATCTCCTGCGCGTGGAAAGCACAAAATGGAGGATAAATAAGTCCCCGCGATTCTACGACTGGTATTAATTGCGGAATGTTTCAAACTAATGGGTTTTGAGACTACTTTGAGGTTGTTTTCGCTCTTTCTGTGTCGCTAAATTGGCTTCGAGGCATGTTACTTAATTAATTAATGTTTATTGTAGGGCAGTTTTGCACCTCGGGACAGTATTCAAAATTCCACAGTATGCAATGGAGAGTATGTCAGAATCACGCAAATGCTTCAGAGAAATATATGATGCTAGTCGACTGAAGGATGGTAAAATAGAATAAAATTAGGAGAGAAGTTTAATTAAACATATAAGCGTTCGCAAGCATTGCATTAGATTCATATGTATGGTAAATCAAGTCGATGTGAATTTTAAATAATTTTTGAACTTAGGTCAATACACATTACTAAGAAACTTAAATTGTTAATTAACTGAAATAAAATGTACAATATATATATATATTTTTAAAAATATTCCAATTTAATTAATACCGTCAGTAGAAGATACTCGGTTAAGTCGACGCGATTTTGTCAGCTAGGTTGTATCAAAATTTACCTTCTGTGGCTGGCTAAGTAACCACTCTAATTAAGCTTACGGGATGACATGAAAGCCAATATAGTCATCTACAGATAGCTTATAATAAACATTCTGGTGAATGCAATCCCAAAATATACAAAGGAA
Organism: Sympetrum striolatum; assembly: GCA_947579665.1. Taxonomy (NCBI): domain Eukaryota; kingdom Metazoa; phylum Arthropoda; class Insecta; order Odonata; family Libellulidae; genus Sympetrum; species Sympetrum striolatum. Next base: position 54,318,457 of record OX388348.1, on the reverse strand, counting down.
ACTTAATTGGTCTCGATTAGCTAAACTGTACATATATTCGAAAGAGTAGTTCCAAATATTATTTAACTTATAATAAATCATAAATAATCAAATGATTCTTTCGCTGTTTTTCATTCACTAATTAAAGTTTCATTACATAACGACGCGAATGATTGGCGTTTTTGTTTTTAATTGTGGAGTAACAGAACAGGCTTTAAAATGGCCCAGGAAAAATGTCCATTTTATTTTCGGATTCGCAAATGTATTCCGAGATGACCAGAAAACTTTCCGTTTCAGAAGAGAAAGCAATCGCAGAAATAAAAGCAACTTTGGAGAACCATTTACTTCCTTCTACGGGCAGACAGAGCTTCGCACCACAACTAATAGAAAATTAGATTCTTAAATCAATAAATTAAATCATAGTAAAAAATGATGAATAACAAACCGTTCCGCTTTAAGTTGAGCGTATGTTTAATAGAGAAAATCTTGGCAAACCTCATCCTTAGATTGAAATAATATCAATAAGATTAGTCGTTAACCAATGGACAACTACCACATATCATTTTTATCTACTTCCCAATTATATATTAACTGCATCTTCCTGACCACCTTTCTGACATTCACTACGGTCAAATAAACTTTTTATTTGCTTTGAACAGAGGATATTGCATTTTAGAAAACACATTGCGATATGTTTCTAATAGCTTTAAGTTACCTACATTAAGAATTGTAAGGATCAAAATAATAACCTTAAGTTTAATATTCTTTCTCCAATGACATATCTTTTTGTAGTACACAAACTGGTAAAAAGATAGGATAAATTTAATTTTAAGCTTTCCTTCAAAAAATTGTCGTCAAAACTTGCTTCAAATGAATTGTTTTGTACTAAAAAATGTACTCATATAAAATTTTCAAAATAGTTAACTATGCCGCAAGGGCTACGTTAATAGGCTTGAATAATTAATGGGCAATGTTAGTTTGACCTAAAAACTGGTATGAGAAAATTTTCTGACTCTCTAAAGGAAAAATAATTCCTCTTATGTAAAGATATTTTTTTAATGATCGTTATAATTGTTTTAGGAAATAAACTGCATATAATGTACTTGGTCATGATTTAACGATGAAAAAGAAGCAGAACCCGATATCTTCTCAACCCACGCCGTCAAGAGAGTAATTTTTGAAGTTAATAAGGAAGTCCTTGAGACTCTGAAGCGATAAAATATGAATAACGATCCATAAAATGTATTCTAATTTATGGCATTCGTAGCCCTGAGACAAAGCAACTTCCTTAAAAAGAAACGAGGAAATTAAGGGGAGGACCCTCTTTCAGGAGTTGGAGAGGACATTTAGTTGATTACGGAATCCAAGAGTGGCGAAGAAAACTGTAACTTATGGACGACAAACTAAGCGTTGGCCAGTCCAAATCTAATGGAGAAGTGTGCATAATGCTAGAGAGTTACTCAAGTAAATCCCCCAAAATGGAATATAGTAATGAAGCAAAGATTTTAGGGTGGATCGACGATGTCAAGGAACTTCATGCTGCAGTTATCAATTAAAGTGCAGGTATGAAAGCATCGTTTCAGAATCGGAGTACTTATTGTATCTTGGTTCATCGATTCATATTGAATTAAGTGTCATACACAAATGAAAAAATGTCTTAATTCGTAGCTGATGATGAGAATCCATACAAAAGGATATAGTAGAAAAAGATTTCATATGCATCTAATACTATTATGTGTAAATCTTTGTGATAAATGCCTGTATAAATACAATAAACAGCGTAAATTTATTAACAATTATGCTTCCATATAATGCTGATTCTCTATTTAAACACGTAGTACAATCAAAGCCACAGTAAATAATTCTCCGTCCAAGGTAGAACACCCTCTGGTACCTCTGTTTATAGACTATTGCGGTTCTAGATTTTAAAGAAGTACAAAGAACTATGAATGAATCTAATGGATGCATTTCCTGTTATAACTAAAGCCTCTCTGTTTACTGAGAAGACGGTTGATATTTTAAAGTCCTAAATTCAATTAAGAATAGAATAGATTCAGTATAGGCTTCAATTCGGAACCGGTGCCATCCTTCTCTATAAAATTCACCGAAGGATAACTAATGAATAAATAATATAATATTGACGCTCACAATTTTCAAATATACCTAAGACAGGGAATTCGACGCTAGTACCGACTTATTGAAACTATAAACTTCTATTTTGTGTCTATCTGAGAAATTGCGATATGGGCACGTGGCCCTATTGTCTTGCTCTCGCTCTATCTATTTTCAGAATCGTGCAAACCCATACTTTAAAACGATGATCTCGGCATTCTCCTATGACAACGATGTTTCAAGTTATACCCTAAATAAGGCGGAACAGCGTCCGGATGCTGAAGGAACAGGAAGGACGTCTCAGTGGCATCGTGTGCTGATTCGGGAAAGGTACCCTCAATTCGAAACTACGTCGTAAGACAAGAGCAACTCCGGCAGAAGGCACACGAGGAAAGGTGTAATAAGATCTGCGGAGAGGGAGCCTTTAGAGAGAGACACGTAGGAGGGAAAATGAATTTTCTACTCGAGACGAAGTCTTTGTTGTCGCCGAGTTTCTCAATATCAAACCCTTCTTTTCTCCGCCTTCTCCACCGACACTTGCACACTCCATCTTCCGCCGTAATAGACTCGAACTAGTGCGTTAATCTCGTCTTAGGTTTTTCCTAATTTAAAAATCCCACGCTTCCGAGCCCCTCGATCCACTTTCCTCTTTCCGGGGTAAAATGGGGCCGAGTCAAAATGGCGGCTCGAGTGCATTCTCGAAACATCTTCACTGACAAAGACTTCGAGTGTTTTTCCTTGATCGATTCACTTCGCGGCCTTTCTTTACGAAGCCGTAATTTACGGAGCATTGTTCCCGTAGGGGAAGAGCCGCTTTGATAATGATGATTAAAAATTATGCAAACAACGCCAAATTGCGTTTTAATTTATTGAGGAGCTTCCGTTCAACAAACACGGTTTCTCCATTGAACTGCAGTTGCGAAGGGACTCACATCTTTTTTTAAATTTATTATACAACGCCAACGCAGTAACGAGCTGGGTTAAACGTAACTTTTGATTGAACAACATTATACGATTATGTCAAAAGATATAAGTAGTTGCAAAATCATAGCATATATGCGTACAAAGCATGCAATCAAAAACATTAAATTTTCTTAATATATTAAAATGAAACTTTGATAAATAGTGATATCTCACAATGATGATAAATACAGAAGATATTTTGTAGCAACTACTATCTATTAACAGTACTATACAACAAGGTTAGGGTGTTACCTCATCATCAAGTACAATGATATCAAACATTGATATACTATTGATTATTGTACCTGATGATAATCAATAATATATCAATGTTTGATGTCATTGTACATGATGATGGCGTAACGGCTGAGACGGGTTGTACAGTCCTGGCCAAAATTAACGCAGCACCGGCCGTAAGGATCGCTAGGGAGGTGCTGCGTTAATTTTGGCCAGGAGTGTACATTATTAATAAATAGTAGTTGCTACAAAATATCTTTGTAATGTATCATCAAAGTAACAAATTTTGTTTGAAATATTTCATCATAACGGCCTTCCACAAAGTGAAAAGTTCAACTTTTAATATTTATATTTCACAATTTAATTTACCATAACTATAAGATAGCATTTCACGATTTGTCAATAGCATCTGGTCAACCAAATCACCTGAAACCAGTAAAATACCTAGGTATCCCTGTCTTCTATTGTATCACCGATCAAAAGCAGGCCATAACCAAGTTTCAATATCAACATTAACGCAAATTGAAACAGCGGGATCCATTCGCGAGTCGCTGCAGAATTGGAGACATAAACTCCTTTTATTAAAAGTTGGAAAAATGAGAACGTCCTCCATTTTCATTATTTCTGCGGAAATTATTTTGAGCTGAAATATTGGCGGATTCTCTCGGGATATAGCGGGCCTTTTTCTTTCCCTGTTCATCTCCAACTGGCGGAGGGTTCGTCTGGGAATTATTTGACCACACACGTGCGCTAAGCAGGTGCCCCCGATGGCCTCCGACCTCTGTAGATTTGCGACGCTCGCGAAATATTGCCACTTGCGAAATACCTTCCGCTAATTAAAATTTTCAGAAGGAATAAATATCGCGAGATGAAACTTCGGTTGTGCTCGGAAGTTTGATAAATAGATCCGACTTATGGGGAACATTCATTCTCATTCCGTTCCGTTCATCCCGAGCAATTAATTAATTATTTTCTATTACGAAAATTGGACCACTCTGAATATATGGACCTTTCATCTTCTACGAGTGTCATTTCTTTAGGCTGTGTTTAATTATACTTAAATTCATTTTTCATAGATAAAACTCATTCGTTTCCAAACGTAACTACAACAATTTCGACGTAATAAATAATTGCGTAGTCATAATTTCTTTTTATTATTATGATATCAATTCTTAATATATCTAGAAGATCGAGAATAAATAGACCGCAATAAATTCTTTATTTAAAGAACGCGTTTAATGTCTTCGGTAAAAATGTTTTAGTTGAATTTAAAAAAAATTGACTATTATTTATTAAGGAGGGTAACCGAAAGTTTTATATTTTTAGAAAACGCCACCATGACTACGATTGAATCAGTAGAACAAGTGCATATTTAGTAGGGATTCTGATTATGGTATTTTCTTAAGAAAAATTGATGACTTGATATTAATAACTCAATTCAGCTGGTTTCAAAATCAATTATTATTCATATATAAATATAATATTAATTTTCGCATCATTCATCGTCAATATTTTTAAGAGAATAAAGTTTTAAAAAAAAACAAATTTAAACTCTTGTGAACTAATCTTACTACAATCAAGAACGTTAACAAATTATAATCTTAATAAAATATATTAGCTCAGGTCAAGAGTAAATTTGTTTAGCGAAATACTTACTGTCGGACAAACTAAATCAAGTCGTTGTAATGAACTCCGGTGTATATTTTATAAACTACAAAGTCATTACGGACCACCGTGAATGTAAGGCCTAATTAAGAGAAAGCTGAACTCAATTGTTCCATAAACCATTCCCCACAGGAATAATAAACTACGCTTCCTTGCATTAGCGTTCTATACTCTCCGAGCAACAATAACTAAGAGATTGTTAATGACATCCGAGGCACTTTGGCGCTATATTAAAAAAAAACTCCCGAATGGGGCGCAGAGAAAATGGAAGGTCAATGTACGGCCATTTGTCGAGATTTATGCGAAGAGGGAAGCACCTTCCGACCCCATCTCGAAGGAAAAAGAGACAAACATCGACGAGAAACAAATGAACATCCCGCTCCGCTGGAGAGTTATTAGGAGGCTAAAAGAGAGAGGAAAAGATATATATGGAGGAATTCGAAGGAAATCAATAGAACGAAATAAAACATGGGAAGTGTTTCGGAGAAATTGCACAAAATCACGAAGTATTTCAAAGTGTAAGGTGATTAAAAATACAAACAGCTGACTTAGAATATTCTGATGATTGGGAACTTAGGTCAATTGTTTGACGATTTCATCTTAAAGGACAGCAAAGCGCAAGGAATAGGAAAAATGGCCGACATTATGGTATATGTGGACATATGAAGCTGTGATCATCTTAGGAAGATTTAATTAAAATATGGTAAAATTAAAAACTAATAAACAATTTTTAAAAAGAGCATAAGAACTTAAGTACAAAATTCTCCTGTAAACCGCAAAGACTAACATTTGAAATGGGTATTTCAAACATTGATTTAAACTCATTAAATTGTGTCAAAACTAATAAAATTCACAACCAAAAGCGGTTATTAATTACCTTGTGGTTTCAATTGATATTAAATAAAAATATAAATACAGATAACAGCAATAAATAAATTACTTTCTCATTCAATTTCCATCCAAAAAGCATACAAAAATTATTGGGCCGTAACAAGAAAAAATGACAAATCTATAATTTGATAATATACTTCGTGGCAAAAATGATCAGGAATATGATTAATGGAAATATACAACTTAGGGAATTAGCATACAGCACAATAATCCGTGAAATATCATTTTCCACGATAACACAAGTTGAAAACAATACACTGGAAAGCAATTCCGAAATACAATACATCATCAAAAATATCGGTACCCCATGATATTCTTTCCCTTCTAGTTACAGATACTTTCAGTTTCAGAAAAACATACTCTGCCCGACCTACAAGGTATAGCAACTGTACGATTACTAAAAATCAAGAAGGGGAAGTAATACAGCCGAGATGGGAATTGGGAATTAAAATATGGGATGAGTGAGGCGAAAGAGGGACGGACACGATGATGAAGGGAGGATGATGAAAGGCAAGGAGGAGAAACAGGAAGTCAGGGTTAAATGGGGACAGGAAGGAACTCAAATGAGAGCTACCGAAGCATTGTTGTGAGACGTGCTCGCTAATTTCGACTAAATTTCGTGATATTACGCTTTTCAGAAATTTCTAATTAGTCTCTTAATGCGTCAAGAATGAGGAAATTACGTAGGCTATTTGAAAATTCCGGGGAAGCACGAAGGCGAAGTATTCAGGGGAAATGAATGAAGGTTTCTCTCAGGAGACAGGTTACGTTAGTCTACGCGTTATTCTCATGATCCCTAGTTTCTACGAATGACGTGTGAATGTGAGATATCGTACGAAGTATGTGCACGAATACTCTGTCACGAGCAATTGATCATGCATTTAGGATCTTCATTGGCGCAAGACGAAGAAGCAGACGGAACACCAAAGAAATCGTCGCAGTATTTCTCCAGTTAGGGCACGTAACTTTTGACCTTTCTAAATGTATGTATGCAGGTAAATGAATGTATGTACGACAAATAGGCATCGCATCGCCGCAATCTAGGTAAATGTTTTGACGATCATTTAGTTGTCACTGAGTAGTTGAAGGAACTTATGCAATATACACTTATGCATTACAATCACCCAACTCACTTTCGGTGGATATAAACCCTTAAAGCTTCTTTGATTATTTTTCGTTTAAATTTAGACCCGACGTACATACATTACTCAAATAATGTAAGCCTTGAAAAGGACTTAAATATTTAATTACACCATAAACAATTCAAAACATTCACCAGGAAGGTTAATCTACCAAAAAACAGATTCAAAATACAAACTTTTACTACACCGCAAGAAATTTAATTTCTGAATCTGTTTATTGTTAGAAACTACCACAAAGTGAAACCTAAGTCTGTCTTGTTTAGCCTAACATACCTTCTATGATGATAATTAAGCTCGAATATGTAGTAACGCAACTTTTCAGCAATAATATATCGAAAAGATGATATCAGATAGAACTGTCTGCAGGAAGCACTTCTATGGAATGATTTAAATGTTTATTTGGAGATAGATACCCTCTAATATCGCAGTTACTCTGATATTTATTTCCATAATCTATATAAATATAACCTTTTATTCAAAATGCACATTAACTCATAACCAATTAACTAACAATATAACCAATAAACTTACAAAAAATGGAGCATGACGAGAAATCTCTTTAATGATAGTAGTTAATGAAAAATGAATTACTGAAAATGCCTGACTTTTTAATAGACGAAACCTAATAAGTGAGAACTGTCAGTTTATCACTCCTGAATTACGGTCGGTAGGAATACTAAAACAGTCCGCGGAGGATGACCGGCGTAGCAGCAAATTCCACGTCAAATGACGATCAAAACACGGGAAAAGGTCGTTAAAGCAACCGTTCAAATTGACGAGGGAGAAGATGATGCTTCAAAAACGTCAAGCCACGGCTCAAAATGCGAGCGCGCACCGCAATGCAGTCAACTGCTGACCGGCAAGCGATAGAGTACTAATCCTTGAAACTTTTATTTAAATAGATGTTGTAGAATGACGAGATGTAGGTTTACGGTTATTATATACCGTGTTCACTTTACAGGATGAATGTTTTTAAAAAGAGAAGCGCAATTTTAATTTTAATAACGAATAGAAATTCGAACTACATTTAGAGATTTACATCATAATTCAATCCATCTTAGGAACATTGATTAAATATACATCGTATTCATATATGAAAATAATAAGACAAATAAATAAGAATTTAAGTTGTTGCAAGTGTGGAAAAATATTAACAATTTTAGGTTGCTAAGGGAAAAAACCCATTTTGAAAAAAAAACATCACTTCAAGAATGCAAATGAAACAAAACGCGAAAACAACGGGATGAATGGCGCTTACACCACTAACTCGCTATGCAATAATAAATCTTATACATAATAGTGAAGATTAAAATTTGATTAAATACTCAATTTTTCAGTTACAGTTTAAAGCATAATATGGGAAACATAAGAAGCAGTATAGGGGTAAAATAAGAAAATTTAATATGATATAAGTAATATTTAAAGAGATATTCATAGTTGGTAACCTTTGTGAATTCACTTAATATACGGTAGGGTATTCGATACAGTAATAATGTCTTATCGTGAAACTCAGATCTAGCAGTGAAAAGCATAATACCTTTTAGAATTAAAACAGAAGAATGATAAAAAATACATTATTCAAAGTAGAGAATTTTCTTTTTAAAGGGGTTTTTCCTTTTGCAAAGTACAAGCCACCCGGGCTTTACAATTTTCTAAGTCGCAGAATGTTCCCACCAATAAGGTTCTTTGTTCCTGAGGCTGAAACTCACCCTGAAAGGATGCTCTGAGTCTGTTGAAGACGCCTGAAAAGAACGCGTTGGCGGATCCGTTCACGGACACAACGATACTAAAGACTAAATACTAAGACTAGATACTTAAATTTTCAAAATTCAGCATTAAATTGTTTGCATTTAACCTCAGAAAGAAATATTATTACATATAAATACGTAAACGAGAAACGAAGAAGATTTCATTTTAACTATTCCTTCTGATTTATGAGATTCTGAATGCTTAAATTTTAAGATGCTTTCTTTTTTTTCTTTTTAACACTGCATAAGATGTACGACAAACATTAGTCGACACGAAACAATGATTCCAACTGCGTAAAACCTCCAGCGTTATGCGACGATGACAGAAAATCGTTAACTGAAACCCCTCGGGCATTTTAGTTAATTGAATGATGGAAGACCTCCAGCAAAAACTCCATAAATCAAAACAAATGATCGCAGCTCATCTCAGCCCAGAAAAAAATCCTAGAGCGCGACCCAATTCAGCGTGAATCTCAAGATTTCACGCGCTCAAGCAGGTTAATTTGATGGGTCAATAGCTTCAGGAAATCTTGCGCTCTGCTTTTTTTGCTCCCTTGAAGTTTGAAGATATACGGTTTATCTTGGCGGAACTAACGAAGGAGAGAATTGTTTCGGTCCCACTCTGGCGAGATAATCGCGAAATAGAATAAAAAGAAGCGGAGTAGATTATCATTCCTTCCATAACGATTCATCTAACCGGCGATACAGCGCTCTTTGCCGAAAAAAACCCAAATGGAGAAACGAATCATTCTTCCTGTGGGCTACCTGAGAGATCAGTAGCGGATCAAGTGGAAAATTTGGGAAATAAAAAGAATTGTTGCCGATAAATCGGCTGCATAATAGTTGCATAGAACTTGTGGATATTATGTTACACGGAAATTTGTTCTTAACTAGGTCGCTACACGGTAATTTTCTGGAGGATGTTTCGTGTAATTTGTGATAATTCAACTCAATGGGAAAATATAAGAATCCAAGGTTTTGTGGCGGACGATTCTGAACTGCAGCTCTTCCAAGAAAGTCGGCACGAATGAGATATATTAACTCAGCATCGCAAACTTTTAATGCCAATAATAAATGCATCTACATTCACTTTTTCAACGGGCAACGTAGATATATTGGAGCAAGACAATGCAGAAATCCTAGTTGGAGGAAACATAGTCTTCCTTCATGTATTTTAGGAATCAGAAAATTGGATTCAAATCAGACCATCACCGATGAAATTTGAAATATAGGGCAAATACAAGATTTATATCCGTTGTTAGATTTTCAAACGCTAAGTCTCATGTCCTCCATTTCACAGAAAATCTCGACCTACCATTAATATATTCTAGATCATTTCCCAAATGGTGTTCCAAAGAAACCTACGATTCTGCAAACATGAACAATAAACATAACTAAGGGTTCGGCAAAAATACCAAGACGGTAACTCAAAACCGTACAAATAAAATCATGATAAGGAAGGGTTTTTTTATTGTAGCTTGGATTGTGCCCTTGAAAAACTTTCAACCCATTTCTCTAAATAAAAAAAAACATGGAACAATGAAAACAAATAATATTACACACAACTAATTTCATTACAAATTTCATCTATTTGCAGTCAGCATTTCGAATTGTCAGCTAAGTAGGAACTTGGAGCACTGCAGTTTTTCTTTCGAGATTCTTGGGTTCCGTTGTAATCATTAACTGGGTAACTCTGGATAAATTAACCAATAATACACAACGATGAACTCAACAAAATAAATAAAAAACGCGCAATTCTCGGAAATACCCGAATCACCCTAGTTACTTTGGCCACCATTATGGACTCATTGAGTAGAACGTCTACTCTTTTCCCATTTGGGAAACCAGAATCTTTTGCATTTCCAGCCAAAAATAAAAACAAATCCGCAACTTTGTAACCATAACATATAAAAAGCTATATATAATAGATATACGTGGTCTTTCTAACAAGATAAAAGACTACAAGATGGCACATTGTAGTCAACAGTGAAAATAAAGAGAAGTTTCCCTGATAATAACCGCTGAGATGAGGTTGATAAGAGAGATGGGAATAAATATATAGAGATGGGTGTAACGGCCAGAGGCGTAATGTGTGGGAGTAGGAACTGTTAAGGAAGGGGAAGCATCAAATGCGAGGAGATAGACAATGGAGAAGACAGCAAAGTAATGTTTCAGAGGAAGGGCAGAGATAAATGAGAGCTCTTAATAAAGGCGAGAGGGGGAATGGAGGGCTGTACGGCAGAGAGAACGAAGATGAAGGGGATAAAAAGGAAAGCGAAAAATGATTCGGAGAGGGAAGGGGTTGTAAAGATAATTAAATCTCCCGGACGAAAGAGGAGGGCAAATCCCTTTGTATGCGGAATATTCTTACAGGTTGCCTTCTTCCAAACAACAAAAGGCTATCGGTGAGCGGGATTCCGATGGTACTAGCCCTACGCAAACATTTTGATTGCATTGCGATTCTATAGCTGTTTACACAACTATTTGAATTGTATAGAGGACATCTAAACACAGTTGATTTGATTAGTAAATTTTCTTCTGATTAATATTATATCGTAATTTATAATTCAAATCGGAAAAATATGCTACAAAAGTAGAATTTGAATCATTATAAATTTCGAAAGAGGCATTTACAAAAATTCAATATACTAAATAAACATTGATTCATGGTCTATCATTTTGATTTTCACGATAAAAAATAATGTCTTTCCGGCAATATACTTCATCAAGTAGTGGTATCATTGTAAGTTAATATACATATTTATTTGGTGATAATTGAAATAGGGAAATATATCAAGGCAGTGTGAAGGCTAGAATATGTATAAACGAACGATCAATTACATTATATAAATGCCTTTATACCTGTTTTGAAGTTATGAATTACGAAGTATAACTTAGCAAATACTCAAACTACAAAGAATTACTGACTTTCTTAGCTATGTTTTTCTGTAAGTAGCATTATGAGAAGTAATAAAAGGTTACGGATATTACGTCTTTGGAATCTTTCGCTTTGAATCGAAGACCATCTGAAATCAGCTCTTGTCAGTGACACGTGCAGAAACCTTTCAAAGCGTTATGAGTAATATTTTTGTAACAGTCTACATAGAAAAGATTTTTAATGATTTCCTGCGATGAGCTATCGGTTGGAAGTACGATTTTCGATTATAAAACCTTTAAATCCGCGCAATCTACTAAATTTAGATGAATATCGGGCGGAAATATAATTTGATTATTGGAAAATTTCCTTGAACTTTCTTAAAAATTTCTTTCACTGTTGAAATTCACAAGGAATACGGCATCGAATCGAATGAGAATGGAGTACAAAAGTAGCATAAAAGGAGAAGGGATAAAGACGAGCTCAAAGGGAACATGAGAGAAATAAGTGAAGGGATTGTGCTGTAAAGGATAACAAGGGCGGACGAATGTAGGCGGTGGTCGACTGCTGACGGAAGTAAAAGGCGAATGATATCAAAGGGAGTAAAGAGTGTGCAGACAGAGCGAACGGTGGCTACACAAGTCGAAGGATAGGGTGAAAGGCAATGTGGGTCTCAATTGGCGAAAAGTTTTCTCCGAAAATTCTCTCCCAGTTCTGGCCAAAGAACACACCTTCACACTGGAAACTTCCCTTGCATCCCATCCCTTAATGAAAATTCCTAAATTGTTTCCCGTGAACTTCAGAAAGCTACACAGCCTATTCAATTACCTCTAAGTGAAGATCTAATGTGCATGATTCACGCCTCGTCTTAGAAATAAATTGCTAAATTACAGGGGAAATTGATTGTATTTTTTCGAAATTGATATAAATGTAACTAGGATAACAAAGAATGATTCTTTTTCAATAATTCGCGAATTTTGCTGGTGGGAGTAACATGGTGTTTCTAAATGACAAATGATTTAAGACTATATTGAAATAATTAATGTATAAAAATAAAATATTACGAATGATATTTGACCCAAATTAACTTGTTTATCTAATAAAATAGACTATTATTAGGTTATTTGGCATGAATAAAAGTAAATCTACATTCTAATTCTGCATTTAAATTTTTTACAAAGATATTGGTTATGATTCATGATATCTACTAGCAATGATTTCCTTAGTTATTTCTTTGGAAACTACTTCCCAGGGTATTAAACAGCTTACAGGTTGTAGCAACTAAAATAACGTAAAACCAGCAGATACAAGTAATATTTTAAAACGTGTGAAACTTAAAAAAACTTCATTGCACTACAGAATAGTTAAGAAACAGCAGAAAAAAATTCATGGTAACAACTTTTACTAGACCACTAATTTTTGGTCTAAATTAGTGGTCTAGTAAAAGTTGTTACTAGTAAAAGTTGTTACCATGAATTTTTTACAAATTAAGAAATACCACAATGTGAACCCTGAGATGGTTTCGTTTAAAGAGCAGGAATTTTGAAAACTATCGTGCGTACGGAAGATAAAAAAAGAAAAGGTTTAAGTTTAATCACGCCGTAAATTCTTTACACGGTACCTTGACGATAAAGCACGTCAATAATCCCCTCGCTATGGCGAAAATTTACAACGTCCTCAGGTGTCTAATGAAACTAGGAAGGGACGCCCTTTTTAAATTTTCACCAAATCCAATTCCTTTTTATGTTTCGCCCATTGGCCGTTTAATGAGTCGTCTCCCTCCGAATGGCTAATGTATGCACAATCGCCCCTATGCTAATCCGGGGAATAATATCTCACCGGACGAAAAAAGGAAATGCGGTCCCTGCAAACACGAAAGCCATTTGAGGAGCAAAAAGAGGATCGAGCGACGATCACGAGATTCCACTTCCGTTCACAGAGACACTTGAATGCAATCGTCTTCCATGCGTCCCTGTGGAAACGCGCCTCTCCGCCGGTGGAAAACGGCTTCCGGCAAAGGCGGAAGTCTCTCAAAAGGCTCCGAATGCATCCTCAAGAGAAATCCGGATCGTTAGAATCATGATCGATGGAGAAATTTAGCCATTCGGCGAAGAGTGGAAGATTTGAATTGATTACCCATCCTGAAAAACCTCAAACTGTTTATTATAGGGTGGAAACGTTAATTAGCAATCTTAGTTCCGGCTACTTATGAGACAGCTTTATTGAACAAAAAAATTAAACATTTTTATTTGCAAAAAATACTTATCCAAAAACATGTCCTCTTAATGATGTTGTTTGCCTTAGAAGGATAACTTGTTAAAAGTATGTTCAATATACATGTTATGCATTCTATTTACCATTGATCTCATCATATTGATCTGCAATTATTGATTTTAAACCTGAGTACAAGAAGAGATGCTTAAAATAATTTAAAAAGATAAGTTAATCTTGTAATGGGACCAAGAAAAGGCTTAGATATATAAATACAACATCAAAACCTTACAATTCTTTTACAAGAAAGGATGCACAAGTCAGTGGACCACGCCATATCACAACAGCATTGTTAAATATCAAGACGAATGGTTGCGCAGTAAAATAGTTCAGAAAAGTAAGACATTACTATTTAGTTTGCAGAAGGTTTGATTTTGAGCCATAAATAAATATAACTCATACAAATTACACAGATTTCCGCAAGCAAGGCTTCTTTTGTGCTTCAAGACAGTCAAAATAAGGATTCATGCTCATTATCATAAGCCTTCAACTCCTAACAGCTTTCAACCATTGGTAATTTAAGCCAGTATTAGATGGAATCTCGAAACTTATACACAGTTACTAGAAAGAAATATATTTCATCTACTATTCAATCGTACATTTACAAATTTTAACAGAGATAAAACACAAAAATACAACAAGAAGGCACACAATTTAAGCAAAAACCCCACAGGATTACTAGCAATTCCTTTGATAAATAGAGATCATTAATTTTCAGAAAAGAGAATCGTCATCCATTTGAAATTCGTCAACAAAACAAATGCATTTGCTGTATACCGCTCCAATAGCTTGCATAAAAATTGCAATGACAAACAATGCGCAGTATGAAAAAGATTAACAGAAAGTAACCAGGAATCATGATTATGAAAATACTATTATTTACACTGAACAAATTAGAAATCACTCAAGCTAGTAAGAAGAGAAATTTCTCTTGGAATTCGGAAGCTCCCTTTCGAGCGTCATTCATATCCATTCAACTCAAAATAAGATTTTACCCTCCGAGTCTGAATTCAAATGCGACAAGTGATGATTTTAATTTATATGATTTATTCGGAGAGGAAGAAAGTGTATGGCTTGGGAAAAAATTCAATAGTCGACGCTTAAAGCTTTTGCAGAATTGAAACGGCATCCGTGGGAATAAAGTGTGGAATTTTCAAAAGAGGGTACGACCTAGATTTTTTCTGAAGACGTTCCTTTATGGCTTCCTCCATTTAGACCGCAGGTTTCCAATCTTTTTGGTGCAGCGAGCACCAGATGATGTTGAAGTGAAGGAAACGTTAAGCCTCACGCCCTGGGACAACTTCGCCCCGAGGGTGGATTACAAATTGCTCGCGTGAAAAATGTTCAGATCACAGTAAGTGCACGTGGGAAAAACCTATCGAAATGAAAAGAAATCCATCCGTTTGCCCTCGCGAAGGAATACGAGCGCATAATACAAGCAGAAGCGTCCCAAATTTAACGCTTACCACATCGCTTAGGAACAAAATTAAGGCATATTTTACACAAACCTTTTTCGGATAACGTACGCTCATGAATACCTTTCTCGCGAAATTGCTTTCTCTATGAAATTCAATAAGCAGCCTTCCTGAGCGATTCAATCCCCGAGATTTTAATCTCGTTTAGACTGCAATCTCAGAACTATCTCCGAGAAAACTAGGCGGCGAGCGCGACAAATGTTAGAAAAGTAAAGCCCGAGGCTTTGAAGGAAGGATTTTGTCGCTATAAAAAGGCGTGAGAAAGGTTAGAGGAGGTGAACTTTCCCGTTTTGCTTAAAATAGCGCACTTTTGAAAAAGTTGGAATTTTGTTGTACAGGTAAACTTAGGAACACAAGTAGAAGTTTTTTACGTAAATGCCAAACATCATTTTGTTCCGAAACTTTAGATTCTTATGTGATTGTGTATTTCTTTATGGTAATGTAAAACTATTCTTTTTAACCGCAATCTGAATAACTGAGCGATAAACGGTCATACTCCCATTTGTTCATCGTTTGTTTATCGCTCAGTTATGCTTTTGTTTTGGTTTGTTCCCCGCTTAATGTTTATTTATTCCTTCTTCGGCTCACCCTCTTTATCATATACTCGGTCTTTCTGTTTTTTCGGTCTCCTCGTCTTTAAGCCATCTCTTCCTTCATTTTTCTCTCAAATCAATTATTCTCCCCATTTCCTCTTCTCCCTCTAGGTAAATTTCCCATAACCTTTAAGTTTTTTTCTCGGCGATACCATTGGGGAAAGACTTTACGGCTATGAAAGTTTTTCTGTCTGTCTTCTTTGAACAGCAATGGAGACTATATAACTACATTGATTAATGTATGAGTTTACGACCCAAAACCATCTGACAGCTCATTTGCTAATTATTTTTGAAGTATCTGGTTTGCTATCTTAAACTTAATATATTACGCGGAAGTTAAACTTTTGGTAAATAAATTCGTTTGTTGAAGCCTTAATCTTGCGGAAATCCGTTACAGGGAGCATAGGAAAATAACTTTAGAAAATTTCAGCATGATATATTAATATTCTTCATTTCTTACTGAACTTTTGCTGGCAATAAGTAATTTACCATGCTCCCAGCTCACCTTTGTTTAAGTCTTACCTATAATCTTAAGCACAACACAACTTTTAATTTCGTCATAAATCCCAGACTTTAATAATTTTTGACATAGGAAATATATTACTCTTTCGTGGAAACAGCCGACACCTACCTACCACGATCTGTTTAATTAATCCTAACAAATACTAACATTGATGAAAGCACACATTCATGCCAGCAAAAAAAGCACGGTTAGTCAGAGCATGATTCTGAGACCTTAATGTTAGAAAACTAGTGTCCTAAAATATAAACATATTCATAATATTAATTTCTCAAAATACAGCAAAGAAATAATTGTAAATTGATGAGACGCATCAATATTTATATTGCAAATGAAATTCGGCCCTTGAAGTTTTCACAATAGCTAATGCTGCCTACTAGCAGCTAAACCGAGGTAACTCTTGATTAAATGGGTGATACCTGTTTATAGCTCTACATATATAACAAATTCATCAGAATGAGTGAGTAAAGTTTGGACTATTTGTGCTTCCCGTCGAAGCTTTCGGCATAAATTACAGTTCGTTAACCTAATGATTTTTGTTGAGAGGCAACGAGAGGACTGCAATCCCTCGACAATGGGATAGGTTCAGACAATAGAGAGAAGTATCAGGAGCGTGGAGGGTACAGCAAACAAGGGATTAGGGAACTCAATTTTCCACCACGTGCAAATATTCTGGATTCCCCGATTAAACTTTAGTGCTCCGCCAATAAAAGCTGTCCCGTTGATCACATTACAACGGCTAGTTTAAAGTAGCGTCAAATTTTCAACGCCCTCGACGTAGCATGGCGGTATCAGATGAAGAAGACACCCACGAGATCCGGGCACGCATAATGTCGAGTCCTCATGCGTGAGTGCTCGGAAGGGATGAAAGGGGGGAGTGACGGAAGGGGTGGATGCAGCGGAAGTGAGAAAGGAGGGGGTGGAGGAAGAATGGAAGAGGAAACAGGAGGAACGATGAATGGCATTTATTAAAGGGTGAAATGGAGATTTCGCGGTCCCTGGAATTGGAAGGAAATGGTAAACCTTAAATCTATTCAACAGTTAAGCTAGAAGAATCAGTTCTTCACAGCTAGCCTCTTAGTTATAAAGTTGTGCTCCAAAGAAAAATGATGCATTCAAAAATACAATTTATACTACAATACCCGAAAATAACAGTTGTAAACGGAAATGAAGCAAAATATAAATAGCTTCCGGAGTAACGCTACGGATATTATTCATTATTTGGTTTAGTGGTAATGGTTATACAGTGGGTAAAATTATCATGTTTATTAAAAATTTTGAACTTAATCATTGAGAACAACCTTCAGATATTCATATACATGAATTCAAATTTATATTTCGAAATTATCTGTTGTTTATAGATCCTATGCTTCAGAGCTGATGTTAATCTATCTGCTATACATTATACACCAATATCAAAGAAATTATAATGGATTTTAAATGCCAACCAACCAATGGTAATTTTCCAAACTTCTCTTCTTTCATATAATTAGTCACTTATGATGATATTTGGTGGAACTTATGTATGATCAGTATTAAAACACTAACTAAGTCCACAATTTAATTAAATAAATTAAATAGTCAGATAGTGCCAATATTCAACTGATCATGTTCTCACTTCTAATTTAAATTATACAATTTCCTTTAGCTGTTCACCAGTTTCATTAATTTATTTAATTTTATAATATTGAAGATATTTAGATGTTTGTATATATTTGATTTTATTTCTTAGTTTCCATTCTGTTTTTTGCACCATTTCAAATTAAATATTACGATAAAAACCATACTGTCTATGTCTTGAGTTATTGCTTCCCAATTATACTTGGCAATGACGATAGTTGTATTTAGCAATAATTTTAGAGAAGAGCTATACAAAGTTTTTTTTGAAAGCTTTTGGCTAAGTAGAAAGTCCCGCACAAAAAGAGCTGATTAAGAAAGGAATTATTTTTATATAAGTTATATTTTTATGTAGGGATGCGTAAATAATGATTTATTTTTGATTTTTTATTTATTTATTTTATATTTTAGAAAATATGTTCCAAAATTCTTCTCCTAATACCTTGAAGTATTAATACTGAATTATTTTGAAGGTATTTATTTCTTAAATTAAAAGTAAGTACGAAACCGAATTAAATTTCACCTCAAAATTAAATACCCACCACGGGTGCGACATCGAAAATTTAAATACCCAGATGACTAGTTAATACCGTTTCCGTAAAGCTTAGATTCATGAAATACAATCCTGTCCAGGCTAGTGGAACGATTTGTCTGTCAGTTTTCAGCTAACTATGATAATAATCCGTATATTTGTGTTGACAAGATGTCGATAGACCAAATAAACGTACCATAAATTTCTCATCTGACATTAGCTACATAAATTAAACCTAAACAATGAATCAACGAGAAGTCTCGTGCGAAGAAAAATGACCAAGGAATGATATGAAAAAATTGTAGGGTTTGCGAATCACAGATGAGGGAAAATGAGGTAGACGTATGTAGAGACATGGGGAGATAGAGAATAGGGGATGGGTGGGAATGAGGGGGTTATGAGGTTTTAGGCGAAGGGATTTTAAGGTAGGGTAGCAAAAGGGTTGGATTATAATGAGGTTGTAGCACGTGGGGGGGTTCCTCTTCAAGGGGTAAGTTTGAGGGAGAAGATGGTTGATTCGGAAGGGAGATTAGGGGGCGGGAAGATGAGTGGTCCACGAGGGAAGGATAGTCGGAGATTAAGAGAAAGGGAGAAGGGCGCCGCTGCATAAGGGATTAAATCGACCTGCGGAAGAAGGGTCCAGCGTCAATGCGTGACCTCTGTTTTACTTTTGATTAACTGCGGCCATCTTTATGGCGAAGGATTACAATGTTCGTGCTACGGAATTATAACTGTTTCTCCGCTCATAACGTGTGCAAGTTATAACTTTTTCGATTACATAAATAATGAAAATAGCCTTCTTCCATCCGATAACCTGCTGTCGGAACCGTATTTATAAAACGAAGGACTGCAAACCGATTATTGAGAGATTTAACGCGAAATAATAAAGAAATTTTCGTACGTCAGTGACAAAACCTAAGATATTTTCACAATTTTACGTTTCTTGTTTATGGACTTTAAAATTTATATCCCTTAAATAAAATATTATGATTTCTCAGGTTTTATGTATGAATGTTATTAAAATTTTATTCAAAATCAAAATATCCAATAAACTCAAAGCGATAAAACCAGTTATTTATGGTGGGAGGTTTACAAAACTGCACTGATAACACGTTTTACGAGGGAAATGTACTGAATAGGAGCTCGATTCTTTTCCACGAATTTAGTGTTGTATGATTAATTTTTCGCTAAAACATTTCCGGAAAATAACTTATTGTCTAACGTATTTTAAGGTAAGTGGGGTTTTTTTATCAATTTTCCAACACTATAGATACTAAAAACATCCAAGTTTTACTCAGACTTTACTAAACTTACAAGAATGTTATTAAAAATGGCGCTATATTAAGCAGTATAATCTAATGAGAAAATTACTAATATTTTAAATTATTTTTACTTTCCCCATATACGAAGTATAGAGAAAGTATTGTTTTCATGAAAATTTCGACTTCGAGATTTCAACGGAAATACATGTTTTGGGGTCCCTAGAACACGTTTTGGCTATTTTCGGAATGATGTCTGTGTGTATGTGTGCGTGTGTGTGTCTGTATGTGTGTGTGTGCTTGTGGGCGCTCTAACGTAAAAGCTATTTGTCGTATCGATACCAAACTTCATATATAGTACTGTGGTGTGTGCTGTCAGAGTTGATTAGTTTTTGGAGTAAATCAGTTAACCGGAAGTCGAGCTTCATTCATCAAAGCTCATTTCCGGTTTTCAAAATATCTCCATAAATATGATATTTAGGTATATACTATTATAAATAAACGTTTTAGAAAATGAAATTTACTATAACTTTTGTATGAAACATATTTTGGATCACTGATTGTGTAGGAGTTATTTGTGAAATACTGATAAACCGGATGTTGCTGATTATGTACTTTGTGGGCGCTCTGGGCTCTATGAGCGAAAGGCCAATTTCATCGTTTTTCATCGAGCATGTCCCGAAAAACATTATTTATAATTCTGTGACGTAAAAGATATTAATATATAAATTAATCACTCATCTTCCAAGTTTAGATGGAATATAGAGTTCGAAATTATTGTCGCAGGTAAATATTTACATTTTATATTTGGAGAAAGTCATGTGCTGGCCACATCAGATTTTTTAACCTTTCATCTTCATGCCTTAAGATTTCAGAACTAAGAAAATTAGACACTGCAATATTCAATAAGAACTCGAAATATACTTCCCAAAGATATATTTTATTTTTTTGTATTTTTTAGAATCGCTTTCTACTATATTTCACTTGAGTCTGTACATTATAAAACTAGAACATCCTATAGCTACAATTCTACGACAGAACCTATTGATACTTGGAGGTACATTCCAAAGCAATTGAAAGAAAAAGCTGAGCTAGATTCGCTCAAATCAAATGTAAGAATATAGATGAAAATACTGACACAGAACTCCTTTCCGAGAGGATGTTTTTACTTTTCAAAGATTCTCGAAAACTTATTCTCAAGAAGTCGTGCTAACGGAAATAGCCAACCTCTCGTACCAACCAAGCCCTACTTCTAGTGAATATTTGAGGGCAATGCCTTTGAATGCCTCACCTTCTACGACGTAATTGGACGCCTACTAAAATCCCGTATAATTTAATTAAGCGGCAGATGGCGACTACGTTCCTCAGCAGCGTCTCAAGTGCAGCTTCCAACGTTCCCTGTTGCAAAGCATTTTTGCTGGGCTATTTCGCTATTTCCATTCGATCCAACGATAGGTTACGAGGATTTTACGAATTCCAATTCGTGAGAGGAAGGCGATGGAGGGAAGGAATCGCTACGATCGGGAAACAGGTCGTTCAATCGGGTAATTGAACGGGATTTTACTTGTTATTACTCCATTGGTGCGGAATTGACAAGGAATGGGATTAAAGCGGGGAGCTGGGAAAACGACCGGCTGAATTGGCTAATACCATTATCCGGAAGAATTAAGGGGATATTTGTCTTATCTACGGAAGCGGATAGATTTTACGCATTTTTTCCTTTCCTTCGAGGAGAGGTTTTAAAAGGATTTGCAGAAGGACCGATATTTGTAGATTTTGAGCAATCGATGGAAATCTCCGAAATCTGATGATAATGGAGTGAGTTTGAGGAGAACCGAAATGATTTCCGAATGCTAAGGATGGGAGGATCTTCATATCGGCCATGCTGTAAGAATATTTGACGTCATCAAAACTATTTATTCCTATAAAAGGTTCAGAGAGTGTAAATAGTTGCAATATTTTTAAAACTATGAGGTTAGACAACTAGACACTGTTTTCTGTTTTCGGAAACATTTATGAAAATTAAAATTTATAAGTTAACAAAATTCGGTAATCAGTCTATAAATTAAAAAAGCGTAATTCAAGAGCGTAATTAACAAGACCTTCATTTACTTAATTGAATAGTCACACTCTATGTCTAAACGTAGAGTGTAACTACATTTTTTTATAGAGACAAAATATCTAGATATGAAGTGAAATTATTAGTGACCATCTGAACGTGGCTTCAATATTCTGTTCTGTTAAAATCTCATGCGATGCTATTTTATGACGCAAAAGTATCATGGACGGTTATGTTTTATAGCGATTGCTTACAAAATCGGTAAGACTAGTAGAGTTGGTGATGATGAGCGAGAAGTATCAAGACAAAGGACTTATCCTAAAGAGAATGAAAACGCTAAAATCAGATTTGTGCAATACATAATGTTACCTACATGTTAAGAAGTAGAAAAACATTTAAACAATCGAATCTTCTTTATTAAAAATAAAATGCAGATTTTAATCGAGAAAGATATAGAAAGAGCCAGTCGGCTAAGATTTTAAAATTGATAGGAATGAAGGAGTATTACTTTTATATCATATTAGCCCGAAATTATTTCACTGGTGGTACTAAAATCTGTGGTTTTGTTTGCCACATTGGGAAATAACATGGATTATTTACTTACAAAATTAATGATTATAAAGATGAGATTAAGCTAATCGGTAAGAGTACGGGGAGTTAGAGCAGATACTCATAGGTTAGTGCGTTATCATCTTTCTTTTGTGCTGATGCAACAACCTTGAATTTGTCCTCAACCCAGTGATAAATAGAAAAACTCAACCGTGATGGTCCCTCAAATAAATATTTAAATTCGGCTGACTGCTAAGCAGCATAAAATAAACCAACCTTAATTTACGTATTCAATCGAATGTTATCATATCTACTTAAAAATAATAGGTTAATTGATCGGACAAGAAGAATTCCACCACCGCGAATAACATTAGCGATAAGTCCCCAAAAGACATTCCGCCTTGGAGTAGTAAAAGAAGCGAGTAACGAAGGTAAGTGCACGAGTTGGAACAATGGCGTCGCCATTTACGAAATTGCTCTCGCTACCAATTGAACCTTACAAGTACACGATCACGCTAGATAGATGAGAAGGAAGATAAAAAGATCATTGGAAACTATTAACCTTCCAAAGAGCCCCGAAATAGCTATGCTAAGGAACAAAACGTTGCCTAGCACGCAGGCAAAGGAGTGTCATGGCTTAGGTTGTTTATTAAGGCCTTAAATTGGCCAATCTATTGGAGCAGAGATAAATAGGACAGAGGTTAAGCTGTTTTCTTGCCATACTTTCGTGACTGATTTGCTAGTCGACTGTTTTATTTCGGTCTTTTTGATGAAAACATCGTTTTGGGAGTGTCGCCGTTGGGGGCGTACTTCTGTTGAAGGAAAGGAGGACAAGGGTTGAGGAGGCCAGATAAGGGAGAATGTCAGACAAAGGGAAAGAGGTAAGTGGGTGGAGGAACATGAAGGCGGACAGGCGAAGGACTATTCGAGAAGTGAAGGGAAGAGGAAAACGACTCCTTTTCTCTGCATGGAAAGCAAAATTATGTGGTGGTTCTCTTTTTTCATACTTTGGTGATTAATATCCCATTGAGGTCCGTCGTAGTGATAGAACACATTTAAAAAATCACTAGGGTATCCTATATCTAAATAATATCTGCGTTCGAATTTGTGATTAAACTGACAACGTTTAACCTATATTGAATATTTCACCTCGATTCTGTTTGTGTAAAGATAAGTGATGTCTTCTATAAACTAATCAATTTCCTTCAACGTATTGGAAAATGTTCTATTTTTTATTATTCTTTTTACCATTTTGGTTAAGATGGAAATAATGCCTTCGTGCGATCTTTTCAGAAACATGTAAAGGATGAACAAATTTTTGTTTTCCAGCTGTTTCGAAATAGCATTTTTAACTTTAATATTTTATTCGCCGTTAGCAAATCACACCCAGTAAAGAATATCATTAGTTTAGCTCATTAACGCTATCCCCTTTACTCCACGTCAACAAAATCATTGCAGATAATAATAAATGGTAATTTTGTGAACAATAAGGGGTGTAGCTCTACAAAAACAATGACACACTGTAGAACAAAAGTGTATGATAGCAAAACATAAGGAATGATATGAGAAAAACAACAAATCTCCAACACAAAATCAACCAGAGTTTACGGAATTCCAGCCTTTACCTAATGGCTTTCGAGAATCTTATAGAGTGGTTACGAGGAAATATATTCCTTTGATTCTTGTATTATGTGACTCAAAAATAAAAACAGTGGACCTTAAACGATCCGGTAATTTCTTTGGAACCTCCAATTTCAATACAGGCATCGTCAATAGAGATTTCACAGACAAAGAGAAGATCCAAAATATTTTTACACCCCACGATTTTCTTTTGGGGCTATTGCATAAGGGTGGAAATTGAGCGTATCTTTGCCGGGCAACGCGGCCTTGTTACACTTCAGAGAATGAAATATATCGCTGCAGCAGGACTGTTAAACAGAAGGGCTGAAATAAGAATGGGTCCAGTTCTTTCGGAGGGGTAAATTAGGGGAGAGAGGAATAACGAGCAGGTGAGAGGTCATGAAGTGTGTTGGGAGTGGAAGAGATGAAAGATGGAGACAAAGGCCGAGGGGAGTGAAAAAGGTAGGCTGATAATGAGCGGGAAAATGGATTAGAAAAGGAGGGATGGATATGGTTGAAGATATGATAGCAGCAACATTTTCAGAGGGGGAAAAATCGCCGTCGTCGTTAGTATTCTGACTTTAAATCAAGACGCTCCGACGCTATTTTTCACCAAAATCGTCTTCCTCCTAAATCCTTCCAAATGTAACTCCTTTTCAACTCAATCAGATCAAACCTTGGCGACAAAAAACATGACTGCCATTCAATACTCTTTACTAATTTAATATTCATTATAATATAACTCGAATTAAAGTACTGTATATACTAGAGTTTAAACCGACCAGATTGCAAGCCGAAGAACCTAAACTGATCACAAATAACTGGGAAAACTAATTCACTAAAGTATAAGCCCTGGAATGGAAAAGCAACTGCTACTGGTAAATTTCAAAATAAAAATAGATACCAATAAATTTGCAATAATAGAACCATCAGTAGGATATTTTTTATAATAATCCGAAATAATACGAATTTACGAATTAATTTACAGCTACGACAGACTAATTCCTCCGGATAAGTGGTACCCTCATTCGAGTGCAAAATGAAGGGTCTTTTCAAGCATACAAAATGTAATGAAAATCTTGGTTTTACGATAGTATCTATGATATCTAAATTCCACGTAATAATAATTTAATTCCCATTATTGCCCTTCATAATTTTAGACGTTTACTGTCGACGATAATTTTAGCAGACAGAGCCCGAAAGTTTCCGTCACAGACGAAGCGATTTTCATGAGTATTGCATTCAATGCAAATAGCTCAACAGTATCACTTACGAGGGACAATTAGAGGTGCAATTGTACTCTATGCTGATGCATTACGGACCAAAGAGGCGTGAATTTGGTTTTGGGATTATAGTTAAACCGTCTGCATAGGAATATAAATATAAATAGGAATCTGAAGGATATAAATAGGAATCTGAAGGATATAAATAGGAATCTGAAGGATATAAATAGGAATCTGAAGGAATATAAATAGGAATCTGAAGAACAATGATATTTCAACATAATGCGCTAGTATGAGCCCTGATCTACTGCAGTGAGAAACCATACGGCAACAACACCGGAATCCGATACCAAACGGAAGATCAGTGGCGACAATGAGATGAGGATTTAGCGATGGAAGATTAGCAAACGCATTAGCGGATTTTAGTGCGAAATCGTCCTCAGATTGGAAAACGATTATGGCTGAGATCCGTGTGGAACCGAAAGGAAAAGCTTACATAGAAAATCTGAATTAAGAAATCCCTGCAATCAAACGATTCGGAGCTTCAAAGGATTAAGGGAAATTGATGCATAAGGGGATATGGAGGATAAAAGATAAAGGGGAGCAAGAAATCGGAGAAAGAATGAATTGGGTTAATGGAAAAGGGAAGAGAGGGAATCGAGATAAATTGAGTGGATGGAAGAAATAAACGGAGACACAAAGGAGTGGTGGAGAAGGACCCCTTCTCTGCGACACTTGGCGATTGATGAATTCGGATCGTCCCGCAAACACACGAGAATCCGTGCATTAGCGGGACTTAAAATCGTCCACGGCGGGCGCACTGTTTTAAAGAGAAGAATCCCAATTACGCCATCAATCTT
Source organism: Sympetrum striolatum (assembly GCA_947579665.1). Taxonomy (NCBI): domain Eukaryota; kingdom Metazoa; phylum Arthropoda; class Insecta; order Odonata; family Libellulidae; genus Sympetrum; species Sympetrum striolatum. The sequence goes on along the minus strand of OX388348.1, from coordinate 54,292,267 downwards.
CCGGAGCAAAGAATCGGGGACTCCCAGGGGAGGGAAATTCCACTGCGCCGATCTTCAAAGGGCTCTCAAGGAGGAAAAATCGCGGGGGAATACTGACCTGCGGAACGGATCTTAATCGACGAATATGACTTCTAATCAGACTACTTACGCAAGGAAAGATGCTATTTGGCGCAAGGAAAGATTACAAAGGAAGAAGCTTGAAATGGTGAATTTTGAGGAAATTGAGGAATTGGGTTGACTGGAATTGCAGTAGGTCACGTTCTAAATATCTTCAGCTACACATTTACGCGATTAGAGGATAAAAATCTCCAATCTCCAAAGTCTTTGTCGGTGTTCCTAGACTCATCCACCGGTATTCGGACAAAATGAGAAAGTGCACAGCGCTTGATTTCTCCGAATACCGGTGAATGAGACGAGGGAGGCCGACAAATTCGGCTATGGGTGATTTCAAACCTCTAACACTTTCAAAAACGTTTTCCAAATTTTCTTTCTTTACAACTTAGGCGACTTAAATCTAAAAAAATATTTTACGTTATAGATGAAATATCATTTGTTTAAAAGGAAGCTTGGACGCATCTTTAAACGACAGGCTATTATTCCCAAATTTTGAGTATCAGAAAAAGATAGAGGAATGACAGATAACATAGAAATCTATGATGAACTTGAAAATGTATTAAATGGAATACAATCAAAACAAAAAGATGTTTTACTTTTCAAAAGATATAAAATATAATAATTTATCTTATATATTGGGTACGTAAATATTTTATGATGTATAAACACACACAATCCTCAATTCATAGCGGAAACCTTAAGAAAATGTCATTCATAATAAGCATAACCGTTGCCACCTGGTATTAATACCAACTTGCAGCTTTTTTATAAATAAATAAATAATGGCTTGTTTACATTTAAGAATGCCCAATTACAGTCAAATTACACTCATTATGACAGAAATTAATTAAAATAATAAAATTATGTTTACGTATCAAATTACAGGTTAACTTAGCATGAGGAAATACTGAGCTTGCTCTATCAAATGAATTGATCCATCTAATGACAATGAAAAAGGAAGCATCAGAAGAAGGAATACGGCAAATAAATTCATCCCAGAAATGAAGATTTCCATCACGATATAGGACATAGTGGTTCTATCTCTATTAAGTTGAGATATAGAGCGCAAGCACGGACCAACGACCGCATAGATCTCGTGTGACAAAAGAAAAAGCGTTGGAAGCGTGGCTTGACAATACGGGAGCGAAAAATCCCAACAGAATAAGCCTTTCGAAATCGCTTTCGAGATTGCTCGAATGTTAAACGATGCGACCGCATGCGGTTCGTATCCAAGCAAATCTATCTCGTTTCTATCCTATTCGCTGGGATGATTTTAGAAGTAAAAATTCGCATAAATCTATAACGAGAGTCTAGCTTTATATCGTTTTCTAAGCTGAGAGACTATCGTATAACAACAAATTTAGATCTTTGAAGGAATGTCGCTGAATAACACCCTGTAAACGAAATCGCAAATATTTGAAAAGGTCCATCGATTAAAGCTGGAATTCCCTACTTTACGTTATTATGAAGAGAATTTTATAAAAGATTAAGATAAAAATTTCATCTAAATTTTGCGCAGATTTATCGTTCGTTAGTTATAATACTACAGTAAGAGTACAAGGAGAATTACAGGCTTTATTTTGATTCATTGCAATACGTATAACTCGTATAAAAGCACTGATTGGAATTAATGGATCAGAACTATACAGCCATAATTCTGTGTAATATTTATCAATGTTCATTTAAAATGCGTGAGCAACTACTTGTCAAAAACCAATCGATAATGATACGCGGCAAGTTAATATCTTTGTTAGAATGCAAAATTTCTATATTTTCGGTACGATAAGTATGCATATTTCTATTAAAGTATTTTCTCATTTGACTGGATTATTGTCAAAACATTGTTTCTCTGATGTAACTTTGCCTAAATAACTAATATTATAGAGTAAGATTTTATGCTGATATTTAAACATTCATTTTGGTAATTGGTAAATTACTACATTGAATCGAAGTTTTGAAAAGAGTTTTTGAAAGGACTTTTATTTAATTTGGCAACAAACTAGTACACAAAGTTATAGGAGCTTTTAATTATTAAGAGATAAATTTGTTAAATATACGCGACAACTATTACTTTTTCATCCAAGATAATTCCACAACGTTAACGCCTCTGCATCATCACAAGTATTACAAAGAGAACTTTCAAGGTAGAGTAGATTCCGTCTAAATACCGAATCTCACACCTGCAGAAAATCTAGAACAATTTGATAATATTTGTATCAATCAATCAATCAATCAAGAAAGACCTTGAAATATTCAAGTTTGGAGATGAAGGAGTCTGTCGTAGTGGCCTTCATTTTGCCCCTCCTTTAATCTCTATTCAACATCAATTGGATTTTTATCCTTGAACATTTTTCCAATTCTATTCCCTGCTGTGCGTAACTCCTCCCAATCACATAAAATTCTCTTCCTATCCCATTTCTCTTATTTATCTCCTCTTAATTTTCTTTCCGAATTCTAGAATGTTCGGAATAACCCATTAACCTCTCTCTCTCTCTCTATTCCACATCTACCCCTTTGCGATCCATTCATTCTTTAACTTCCACTATCTCCCGATACCCAGTGTAACCAACTTAAATACTTTATATCCAATCAATAAACGGTTAGTAGTAAATTAACGGAAAATCAATTTAATAATAATAAACTCTCAGAAATTTAAATTTCTTCACTTGGATTCACTCAACCAAACGAAAGTAAATTGGGATAATCATTAATTCCTTATCATACGAGCCTATCAATCTACAAGACTTAACTTACATCATATCATTCATTATGTATAATTTCCTTTTAAGAGTTTAGCAAAAAACTTAAGTAACTCTATGCAAAAATACAGATACTTCAGAACAGTAACTTCGAATCCTTAGTAGTTTTTACGAAATTGTTATATGTAATTATTGTTATATAGTACTCCCATTTACTAGATACGTTGATTGCTTTATCATAGTTAAAGACGTTCGTATAAGTAAGAGAGATGATCTGAAGCCGATGAATACACTCAACCAAATTTTCATTCGTTATGAGCCTTCATTCATGATGGTCCATGTACCATTAATAATTACTGAAACTATTAATATAATACGCAATTTAACACTTTTTACATATTTACATATTTTGAATTTATAAGTCGTTTGGTATTGATAGAAATTAATTTTGTAACTCCGTTTCAATTTTCTCTTGATCAATCAAGACAATCGACTTTCCACTCCCTGAGTATCCATTTCTTTCCTCTTCCTTGCAAAGGCCGAAGTGGGATGTTCATAAAATATAACAGAACACGATCGATACGTCTCTTGTCGGGCGAAAAAAGGCAACGACGTTAAATAAAAAAAGCCGATAGAACTTGTAATAAGGAATGGCTCATTCACCGAGATAAAAAATGTTCGGATTTCAATGAAATTGAGTGGGAGAGAGGATACGGGACGTCCCAGTTGGAGAAATACAGACGAGCCGTAAATCCAGAGCCATCAAGTCACGAACGGACCGTAAATCAAAGCGACTTTTCGGGCAACTGCGGCGTGTTATATAGGCTGAGAACAATCTTCGTCATTTCAATCGGCCCATTGTGCCCTTCGGATTACTGCACCCGTCCGCGCACGCGAGCGAAATAAAAAAACGGAATTCCACGAGCGTGAGAAATGTAAAAAGCTTTCTGGCGACGTCCTAAGGGACTAACTTCTCTTCCTATTTCCATTAGTTCCTCCTATGCTCTCCCGAAGCCTCTCTACGGACTCTCCCTTTCTCTGTTTTCCCTATCTCCCCTTTGATTCTCTCCGATTCCGCCTTTGCAAGTGTCCTTTGCCTGTCGTTTATTTTTTTCCTCTGCCACCCTTATTTTTTTCTCATCTTTTCCCCACTCTATCTCCATCTTGTTATTGCAATGTAACTGTCATCTACCAATACGTATGGTTAAATACTCCATCCAACATTTCCGCAAAAATTCGCTGTTTATTCCTGTATCAATCGCATAGAGCGATTCTTGTAACTTTATTACTCGCTCTCCACTATGTCCTCACCGTATACTATATTGATTTATTTGTGTGAATATGTATCTGCATTGTCTCGTTTGCCTTTCAGATCCCTCTTAACCTGCTTTCCCATAACAATGAACCTATCAGTAGGTTTCGCAGGTTTTTCACAGCCCCCTTTCTGCGGGCGTCTTCCTGCTGTGGTGAATATTTTTTCTAAAATAAACTTTAAGTTTTTAAACCCGTAAAGTAGTTTTCGTCTATGTACTTCTTTCAAGCAATCAGTTCTTTAAAATTAATATGGCGAAGGGTTAGAAGTAAGGAGGGACTTAAAAGTCTCAATCTCGCCCTAATAAAAGACGTTTTATTATTATAAGGAAAGAGTTGAGGTGACTTTGCACATAAGGGCGTGAACCCAGGAAAATTCCCAAGGAAAATGGTCTGGCCGGGTAGCATAGATGGTTAAGGCAGCCTCCCGGATAGAGGAAGATCCCCGGTTCGATTCCGGGCCCTCTCAGACTTTTTTCAAGTCCGTTTTTCCTTACGTTATACTATCATTATTATTATTACTAATAGGCTACTAGAATAATAATCAAAATTCAAAACTTTTGAAAAAATTGTAGAAATGACGTATATTAAATTTGGATAAGGTCTCTGCAGCTACTCATTACAAGATTAAAACCTCAAAGGTTTTTACAATAGTTTGGAACAGTGACATGTATTGCTGATATGCAAATATTAGTCGCATGAAATTGTATTTTCATACACAATAAATACATAAACAATTTGTGGTGATTTCAATAATAAGATGATCTACCCAGGTTCTTTGCATAAAGACAAATATATAGTTTTAATGTGTAAGAATGAATGCCTACGCGAGGTTCTTGCGGGACTTCCCCTTCCGACTCGGGCGATTGCCGGAATTTCTTGAGAATTAAGCTGATTTGACTCTCCTACAGCGTTGCCACGTGGCCAGAAGGTTAAAATTCTATTCAAAAATAAATAATTAAATACTACGATATTCTGGGTATTTCCGTTCTTTCCAACATTTTCGTTAAACTATTAAAGAGCAAATTAATTATTTCACTTTGATCCACGAACATATGACTCAGAAGGGTTAATTATCTTATCTGTATTCGACTTTAGTAATTTTACGTACAGAATCAACTTATTTCGTTAAAGGAGGATAAAGATAATTAAATTAAAACTTCCATATAGCATGTTCGTTGAAAGTAAATATTTTTTTCGAAACAGCACAAATTTAATGATTGATGAATAATGAGCCGTGTATCAAATTTCCTCTTACAATCCTACGCATTCATCCCATTCATTGAAAATATAATTCACTATTATTGAAAACAAATATATATATATACTCATAAATAAGGATTCAAGAAACTGACGTGATTCTAAAAAAACATATTTTAGATAACTCAAAGCTAAAAATCGTTTACAGATCTTCTCGGACAGAAAGTAATGAAACATAAAAAAAGCAGAAATAAGCTATCACGTTTCTTACTTCCAAGTACAAAAAAGGGAGATCAGGATCCGTCTGTTTTTATTCAGCAACTAGTATTCTACATAACTCCTTCCTATATCCGTTGCCCAAACAGCAAACGAGTTGCCTCAAGTGCAAGCCTGATCGTAGGTACGTTTCAAGAGCACATCCTGTTCCCTTCTCGATCGATTCTAACGTTCTTAGGAAAATGATAACACGAGAACTGTCTTCGTACCGTTTAAGCTCGGCTTACTGCGTCAGCAATGCTCCGCGACGAACGTTTTACAAATTGCGTTTCTGCTAAGAAGATTAGCTAATCTCCCGTTTTGTAACTCAGCGCCATTTCTTCGAGGTCATTGTGTCCATCGACCCCTCTGATTTATGCGCCCGTCCGTGGGATGACCAAATGCGTAACCCTTATCGACATCCAACGACTTAGTGATCACATTTGCATAGAGTTATAGTCAGGAGGTCGTTACAAGTTCACGGAGGTTGTTTCTTCCCCATTCAGGTAGAATCATGTCCATTCCATTATACCCTAAAAGACAGCGATTGGAGAAACGATAGATGAAGATTACAGCTATTACTCAAGGAGTGGATTGAGTTGTGAGGAATATTTACGCTTCCTTCTCCTGAAGGGGTCGTAAAAGGCGTTTGCTTCACCTCTACATCATGTGGGATCATACAGAAAGACAGCTAATATAAGAGCATTTTGTCGAACGTTCATAACGAACGAAACATTTACAAAAATTCGGGATGATTCAATGAAAAATCAGTCCAAGCTCGTTTGATTCATACATTCATGATTCATGCTACCAAAAAATTCACACAATTTTTTCTATGACAAGTGAAATTTCAATTTTATACCCTAAATTTCAAATAACTTAATAATACATACTAACTTCTCATATTGATATGGTTTTCTTGTTAGATAATAAATTAAGGTCCTTTTTATGCATTATTTGTCATCCTTAATTCTGTTACACACAAATCCACGTACTTTCATCTTAAATTACTTTTGAAGTTAAATTGATAAAAAAATGAAGAATACTTTACGAAGTATGTTAGACCAAAAGTTATTAACTGAAACCAATCTCAACATTGATTTATTTTTATTCAATGAAATCCTTAATTCTGGAACTGACTTTTTCGATAGAACAACAACTTTGATGAAGGTAGAACTTGCCGATTAACGCCAAATAATCGTAAAGCTCGCATTAGAAACTCACCTGTAACAGAGAAAAATATCAATTAGTAAAGCTGATTTAAAAAAGTTACTTTAAAATATAAAGACATGACAGATAGAGATATAGGCAGTAAATTCTTGTAAGAAATTCGTAATAAAAGTTTTAAGATGATGATGCATATGAATAGAAAGGTTTCTTCCTTAAAATTCAGTCAATCGTTTGAGAGTAGGAAAATAAATGAATTCGTATTCATCTAAGTTGCGATAGCACTTGAACTTGTGGCATTGCATTGACGATCTAACAGTAGAAAAATGTAAACATTTCCTAATTTCAAAGAATCCCGTATACAACAGGTCGATTATTATTAGTGATACATACGGATCTGAAATTCTCTCACGATTAGTTCTGCCTTTCAACGGAAAAATTAGGAAAACAGTACCAGACACTGTTAATGCTAGACACATTTTTCCATATTATTGAATTAAAAGGAAATAATTCAAAATGAAACATTCATTACATTAAAAACCGATCGACCATTAATATCCGCCAATAAAATTTCAAAATAATGAGAAAAAAAGTGACTTGTTAGAATACCATTGTCAGAATAAATTGACAATTATTATTTCCAAAAGTAATGTGTTACCAAATGAACCCGATCAAAATACATTTAGCTTTTAAGTTTTGTCTCGAAAACTCACGGAAAATGAAAAACGTCATGAGGGATTAATGCCTGACAAATGAGATTAGTATCCCAAAATGTGAAACGTTTCCGAAGCGTTACATATTGCAATTCCGTTCCTTAATGACTCCATCAAACGTGTGACATGGCCTATCTTGTACGTGGCTTAATTCAGAAGTATAAAAAGGGAAAAGTTGCGAAAACAAACGCATCTGCTCGCTAGGGCTGGCGATAAAATTACGGCAATATAAGGCTGATGGAAAAGGCCAAGTGAGCGGAGTCCCTTACTGACCGATTGGAAAGCCTATGTCATCGAAGATTAGTTTCGCAGAGTTAATCCTAGAGGAGCATTGACGCATTTTCAATTCATCACCGTGGGCACGAATCGAAAAAAATACACGAGAACTGAGAGCGATGAAAATGGCGTTTGATTGACAGACTAGTTATGACGTCCGCCCATCGAAGGGGGAAAAAATGAACATCGATTTTCACACACGGCGGAGCTGGACGGATGGGGTTACGGACGGACTGACGAACAAGTGTCCGGAAAGTAACTAAGTACCCAAGATTAAAGTAAAGGGATAAGGAGTAGGAATGAAATGCTAGAGAAAATTTTGCTCAAATTAGAACATACATTTTCCCCATGTTCTTCAATTATATAGGATACGTTTACCCTATTGCGTCGAGAATTCAAAACTCATACAATCGTTTCAAATTTGAAAAAAAAATCTCAAATTAGGCTGACTGATTCATGTGAATTATAACATGAAGAATTCGAATGATGACGGTGAATACATTTCAATGACATATTTTGGGCATTCATTCATTTGGCTGATATTTATTGGAAGCCACTTTCATTTCATCTCTCTATAGAACGTAGAAATGAATACATATTGTACTTTTTCTACAAAAAAATATACACAGCGGTACCTTGGTTAACGACGGCCTTAGTTAACGACGGACTTGGTTAACGACGAGTTGCTTTAACCAAAAAATACCTTGGGTATCTTAGGGTACGTAGGCTTTGGCTTACGACGCCTCGTCGATTGGTCTTTCCGGAGTTTCACGTGTTTCAGCACGTCTATTTATAATCACTATATTATAAACTAATATTTGGTGTACGTTACGATGCTACATTATAAAAAAATACTGAATAGGAGCTAGCGAGGAATATTAAAAATAGTTCAATGCTAAATTGTAGCTAAATCACGTAGGCACATGTTGTCTCACCGGAGTTAAATCGGTAAATATTATAAGTTTTGCTTCCAATAACTGGGGTGCGTCCTCGACGCCGGGAAATACGGTAATCCATTACCATTATTATACCTGTGGAAAATCGCGCCTTGGATAACGACGGTTTTGGTTAACGACGATTATCCTGGAACGGATTAGCGTCGTTAACCAAGGTACCACTGTATAGGTATATAAATATCAAACATGACCAGGTTTAGACGAGCAATTGTCATTTTCAGGTAATAAAGAAGCTCTTTCCATCAAAAGCTCATTCTTTCAAAAGAACACCTCACGGCAGCAGATCAAAAGTTAATCGTGAAGAGAAGGGTTCCTTTACTTAGTTTTTCTGTGATATACATCAAATCGGCGCAACTAGCATGAAGAACCGCACAAATGCAGCTAACTGTGACCCAGGAGAATAGTTATAAGAAACTCTAGATTATTTCATAATTTACAAAGCGCTTAAGAATTGATTCAGGCGAGACTTCGTGGTAGGAAGCCAATAAAAACGGTGAATGAATACAAAACACTTATAGTTACAGTGGGTATTAGTGTTTTGTAATCATTCACCGTTTTCAAAGCACTTAAGATAAACTATCGAATAAATACTAAGTAATGCAGTGCTGATAAAGAGAGATGAACTATATGAGGAGAAAAATGAAACAGTAAACTAATAACACTAAACTCCTACCACAGGTAGACTTATTCAAAAGTTATCAATATGTAATAAAATTCAGTTTGATGTAAAATAAGCTACGTTCATAAACACGTTCGCATATAAATATACATACACTCACTTGTATGACTGAATCACTCTCGTTAAATATTTTCTAGAATTTATTTAACCTTCTTCGCATAAGTATAATAAAACTGCAATTGGAATTATTTCTCATCAGTTTTGCAGCAATTACAGCAGCAAGTGCATCACAACATCACGTGATGTCGAATTTACAAAGCCCAATCGACTAATTTGGAATTGCAGAAGGGAATGCGAGATAAATAGGAAATGGGATTCCTTTGAGAGGATTTCATTGGAGATTAATCACTGAAAGTGTCTTTCCGTGCACATGAATGAAAGAGTGAACAGATAAACGAGCAAAATGCTTTTCGCATTGTGGTTAAACTTTGAAACGAATTTGGCGCGGCAAAACGACGCCGCGGAATCATGTCACGGTAAAAGTAAAAAAGCGGGATGGTTATAACCGTGAGGCCTATTTTGCAACAACATAGCGATCAAAAAAGCCATCTAGAAGCGGAGTGGTAATAGAGTCGGCCGGCGGTGAATCTTTTATGCATCTGTTTCCGACAGTTTCCGCGGACGTTTGTGTCGGATCGGAAAGCTAGTTCGGAAAAGTACGACAGTTGGGGATTTTCGCTCGGATGGAAAGAGGCGATCGATCCGCTAATTAAAAAAGAAGGTTTAGGAATGATCTCCGGCTACAAAGAAATATGTTCGTCCAAGCGTGGCTTCGAATGACATTACAGACGACCGCCCTAATTAGAGAATTTTTATTTTTTACGCAGATTATGGTTATTTATTTATTGAAAAAAAGCGTGTCTCCCTACAACCTTTAACGTTTGCGGAAAGGCGCAATTTTTAGATTTTATCAAAGGTTTTCCATCATAAGGGTTTAATTTTTAAATAATTAATTAGATGAATAATTATGAGCAATTATTAAATATTAGATTACAAAAGCACAGAAAATATGCTTATTTTGACTTTTGAATATTTGAGAAAATAATTAAAAAGCGCCATAATGTAGTTATGTGATCAATGTTAAGTTCACAAAAACATAAGAATTTTACAAGCACTATTCGGGACAACTCAAAGAGAAATGCAATAAAATTAATATGTCCAATCTTTACTTGGTGGAACGGTGGTATAACCATTTTAAATAAATGACCTTAGTATTTTCCACAAAATATATATAATCTGCGACCGGTTTCGTTACAAAATTAACATCATCTGGCAAACATATACAGGAAATTTAGTCTTAAATTTACTATTTAAGACTAAATTTCCTGTATATGTTTGCCAGATGATGTTAATTTTGTAACGAAACCGGTCGCAGATTATATATATTTTGTGGAAAATACTAAGGTCATTTATTTAAAATGGAGAAATGCAATGTTTACAAATTATAACATTCTGATTGTAGTTATGGTTATTATTCCATTCATTAGTTCAAGAAATAAAGTTATAAGAAGCAAATAAAATCGAGGCTTTATACATATACTTCGGAAATAATGCTTTCAACAGTTTATTTTCCATTTTCAAACTCATGCGGAATGAAAGTATGTACGTTTTCCACAAAACTCCTAAACTATCAAGAGATCATTCAATGAAAAATTTCCTGAGGATATTTTGGAAAATATATGGCTTCTATTTCTACTACGTGATAGAGTTACTCAAGCCTAGATTTGTAGAGTTACTCCTCAAATAATTCCTTGATTAGGTTAATATGAGTATCTATACTTTGTAAAACGGACATTTGGTCCGGTATGTTTAACTTGATCTGGGGCAGTCCGATCCTAACTACACTGCTTTTTTTCTTAAAAGAAACCAATGGGTACGCATGTGACCTGCGAACTGATTACTCACTGAAAGTCAACCTCCAAACTTGGATATTCCGATCTATGGGCTTCACTTGATACTACTTCATTTTCACACACTGCCCTTCTTTCTCTCAAACGAAGTCGTCACTTACATGTCACCAGAAATCATCTCAGGCCCATGAATCAAAACTTTTCACTTCCGACGGATTTGACGTCAGGATTCGGATCCTAAGACCAAACTTTTAAATGACTCTCAGAGCGAACTTCGAAGGAGTCTTAATTTAATTTCGAATCAACTCCATGCAAAGTTACGCAGCTACTGCAATCATTCCCTTACGGACATATCTTACACTACCCGTAAATTATTATCGTAGTGTAGATGAAAGCATTTTAAAATATTCTGTCTTTTCAATTTATTGGTTGACCCTGTGGAACTAATTAGTAAAACTATTAGTTAATAGAAGTATCGGAACTTAGATATTTAAGCATAAAATATTCCATCAACTTATTCTATCTCAGTTTAAATATCAGATATAAATTTCGATGTAATGACCTTAGATTTGTTAATGCAAAATAGGAGAGGAATTAGAGTTGCCATGTAAAATGTAAGTAAATGCATCGCAAATAAAAAATGCAGGATCTCAAGAAGGATGCAATCAAACTGGATGAATTGAAAATTATTAAATGAGTAGTAAAATTAAAGATTATCGCTCTTGAATAGACAACGTAAGTTACGTAAGTAAAACTCAGGTTAACATATTGCTAGATGATAACAATAACACTCTTTTCTATTTCAACAAGTAAATAAGAACTGTAGCTTATAAAAACCCGAAGTTGATGAGTTTAGAGTGAATTATGAGTAGTTTTGACATTTACGGGTTATTTGTCGAACAAAATGATTGATTTGTCAGAGAAACATGCAATGCTTAGGTCGATCACTAATGTAAAAATTCCGTCCTATATTCCCAAATCATTCATTATAGTAGTCCGAGAAGAAACAACTTATTTAAGAATAGCTAATTGAAATTCGTGCATGATGATGTAATCTGTCCATCATAAAATCTCTTTCTTATGGTTACATTTCGGCTAATTTCCTTCCGATGAAACGGAAATGGAATCAAGGATACGTCTGCCGGAAATTTATCATCGGAAATTTCTCTAAAACAAAGATGATGGGCGGAGAATTCCCTCTTTTATTCCTTCTCTATCTTAACCCTATTGGGTCTCAAAATGTTTTAAATAGTACATCCATGCCGACTTTCTGCTTAAAATGGGCGCAGCGTGATGAATTGCCGCTGTCTTCTCTCTTTTATTTCCCATTTTTATTTCCCTCTCTCTGATGGCCGGAAATCTTCAAACACCATCCATCACTAAGGATAACAGCAGAAGTCACACGAAAAAATATCCAAGGCCTTTCAATCCCTTCGTTAGAGTCTGAACTTTTACAATTTTGAATATTATTCCATTGGGTGTATATGCTTTTTTATATCTCTTTTTAAAAGACAAACGTATATATTCTTTGCGATTCCGATCATTATCAACAGCAGGGTGTGTTCAACTGTTTAATGGCCGAGACAAGAAACAAAGAAACTCGAAATTCAGTCGAAATGAACACAGAAGAACTATTCGGATACATTCATCATGAAAAACTTCCAGAGAGATAAATCAAACGTCTTCATATATTTATCCGAATGTATTTCTTGAATGATATTTAATGATGGTGTGATATCAGAGAGGACGAAGATTTATGGCCGCTGTAGCATCAAATTGGAATCACAAAATGGCGCAAGAATAGGTGATTGCTATTTTCATTACGATTAAACAATTTTGTCTTACCTCAAAATGCCATTTTTGTGCTTATTCTAACGAATCGATTATCAATTTCATTTTGATATCTTCATAATTAGAGAGACAAGAAGATTTTCGAATTATAAAAGGGCTGAAAGGATGTCAAGATTCGTTTCCGTGGCATCAGATAATATGAAACATTAATTTAAGGTAAAAACAACTAGATAAACAAACATTGATTAAAAATTGGTATTATTTTAAAAATCCCAACTTTTGCGTTGTAGAACCCCGCCTATGAGTTACTTATGTCCGAAAATCGCAAGACCAAATTTTACATAATTAAGGGAAACCATTGCCTTTCTCTTTTTATTGCTTGAATAGCGATATTAATATGGGATGGAATATGAGAGCTTAGTGAAATAATAAATTTTATAATATGAAATAAATGCTGAATACATAATAAATAAGAAATGTATAAAAAACTATTCTAAAAAAACTCTATATTCAAATATTTTGTTCTTTTCTTAGGTAATACAAAAGAGCTCTTTATGAGAGCAAAATCGAAAATTTCTATGAAGATGGAAATGACATGTGAATCAATGGCAAAATATCAAAGGTATAGCTTTATGTTAAAAGAGGTAACAAAATATTCCAACTTAATTGAGAAGTTAAAATTTTAAAATAAGTTTAAGGTTTTAAATACGCCATATCAGTCAGAAAATATTTCATGATCATGTAAATAGTTATGTATAAATCACAACTTTAACTCTCTCTACTAATGTAAATAACACGTTTCCCTTTTGAATAGGAATATTTGTAGACTCTGGTAGTAGTCATTCTAAGAAGAATAATGGAAAGTTGTTTTTTTTTCTGCCATTTACGCTTCACTACTTCAAGAAATAATGATTTGTTAGTAGGTACGAGAAGATTTAATTTCAGAGATTCATACCCACTTTACTTCACATATTTGATACTTAAACCAATTTAATAAACAATAAGAGAACAGCACGATTCATATATATTAGATAAATTAGCTCGTAAGTTCAAAACAGAATCAATAATTCTAAGTTACTATACAATTCTAATATTAAGACAAGCTTAATATTTAGGAATTCATAAATGAGAGCTACTTCTTGTGATTTCGTGATTTCAAGACTAAGTTCTGATTTCTAAAAGATGTTTTAAGTTATCAAAGAATTTATGCATTCATGTCTCCTGCGTTCTTCTCCATCGAGACGAAAAGTTTTTCAGAATAAAACCTCCCTTAGGTTTATCATAGAAGTTTCAGAGAGTCTTATCCCTGAAAATTTTACTCACCTCCTTGAAAACTAAATTTCACTGACTTTGAATAAGTTTCTTAAACCTTAAAGCCGATTTAATTCCTCCCTAGCTGTCTGAGAAGATTCCAAGAAAAGTCTAAAAATAAGGACCCAGCCAAAGGCTGAATTTTAAATTGGAATAATTTAAATATTGCTTTGCCAATTTGGATTAGCATCACATATCCATTAGATGCATACGAATGTATTTGAAGAAATAATTCCTACGCAATATTTCACCTTTACAAATTATTTTACTTGAGTGAGTAACAAGATATGAAAATAAATTACGGATACTTGGTATTTAAGAATTGACACACTTTACTTTATGCATAATCCCCATTTAGTAGATGAATCGCTATTAATGGTAATATTTTGCACACTTCACATTTTACGCAAACATAGTGCAATGACCACCGTTTTCGTCAATATATGACAGGAAGCAGTAAAAAAATGCAATAAGCATATGAGATAAGTAAAATATGAAATAAAATATCATATGATAAAGAAAAACGAGTAGATTTGAGGGAAAAGGGAATGCTAAATAAAGTAATTGAGGGTAGAATGCAAGAGAACATACAAGAAGAAATAAATGTGTTAGATGACATAAAATGGGGATAAGTTACCAAAAACGGAAGAAAAGACATTAAATAGGAAATATTAATGTATTTAATACCCCTTTCTATGTCACCTAACACTCTTTTCTTGCATTCGTTGATTTGAGTTTAATCCTAATAAGTCCTTAGTTTACGTTTAAATGGAAGACACGAATGTATTTAAAAAGAAAACATTCATAGTAATATAGTTACAATGTATGGTTTATCCATAATAACTTCGCTCGTAAAAGTGTAAGCTATAAATAATTTTGCATGTGAGATCTAAAGTAAAAGCAATTCTAAATAAAAGTAACGAGGGTACTGATATTAACTGAATCGCTGAAGGATCAGTCAGTACGATGCATCCAATATTGCTATACAGACGCGTAAGCCTTAAAAGGCTTCAGACGTCTGCATCGACGTTGACTTCTTCACGACCAAATATATCCTATCATTACGTGCTCTCGCTGCCGTGCATTAAGGCTGCTCTTATGCATTCCTCGTGAGCAGACGCATTAGGGATCTAAGTACGCCTCAAGGGGCTTTCCTAAGTAACCTAGTCACGCGAAGTTAGCTACCTACGAGCAGCCGACACCGGGAAACAAAGAAAACAAGGATTTAACGGTCGGATGCCACGAACTCATCTTCAGGGAAGGTAACGAACTTCGCAGTGATATTTGGGAGTGCGGTGATCTCTCATCTTGCCGCAATACAGCGGCCAGTTGAAATCATCCCACACCAAAGAAACAGTTGTTTATGGTCAGTGTACTCGAAAATGATCCGAATCGAGGATAATCTGAGGGCTTTTTAAGTGTCAGCCGAAGGTGGAGTGATTTATTACCACAGATACTTAAGTCGAATGGTTCTTTAATTACCTGGAAGCTTCTTCCCTCAGATGCAACTTGCATGACGAAATTTACGCAATGAAATGGCATTGATACGAGTGCTTAACATTTCCTTCGTAATCTTTCTTTTACATTACAATATATTTCTATTAAACTCTTCGCCTTAATACACGATTGCAAAAGGAAAAAATGAAAGAAGCATCAAGATTATTATTCTTAGATAAAGTACACAAACCATCGTAATCAAACACTTAGTAACTTCCAAGATGTCAACTCGTTGACGAAACCGGTCGTTTGAAATAAAATTGTGGAAGTTACTAAGTGTTTGATTACGATGGTTTATACTGAATTCCACAAAGTGAGGATAGAACATATTAATTATATTAAAGTACATAAAATGTTTTAATGCCTTAATACAAAACAACCCACATATATAGGTAACTACTAGTTCATACGTACTGCAAAGTTTACCACATGCCACATATGTACTGCAAATTTGAAATTTGTCCTCGCAATCTTCAGACGATGATGGCGTAGAAAAAGGCAAAGAGTAATGGGAATAAAACAAAATTAAATCAGATAAATGGCTAGCAAAAGATAACGAGGTTAGAGTTCAGGAATTTTCTCCCTATTTTTGAATTCGTGCAGTCAAACATTTTGAATCGATGCGTATTGAATGTAGTACTTCTAGCCATATCTTCTTTAATAGAGAGTATGTAATTAACCATCAATTATATGCTAAGTTTTATAAAACGAACGAGTATTTATTAAATTTGTCTAATCGACATCTACTGTTATAAGCAATATAAAATGATGATAACTTTCTGCCTGGCGATCATTTACGAATTATAATATTTTCTTACTTTAAAAATGAAATATAGTATAAAAAAATATAATCTAGGCTTATTAGCTAATGTAGTTTATTTTTACAGCTCATAATATGGTGGATTAATTACCAAAATAAGCGACCAGGGTCCATACAGGAATTCAATGAGACCATTTTTACTTCCTCCATATACTTAGTATAGAGAAAGTATTGTTTTCATGAAAAAATCGACTTCGAGATTTCAATGGAAATACATGTTTTGGGGTCCCTAGAACATGTTTTGACCAATTTCGGAATTATGTATGTATGTATGTGTGTGTGTGTGATAGTGGGCGCTCTAACGTGAAAACTATTAGTCGTATCAATATCAAACTTCATATATAGCACTGTGGTGGGTGCTGTCAGAGTTGATTAGGTTTTGGGGTAAATCGGTTGACCAAAATTCGAGCTTTATTCTTCTTTATTATTATCATAATAAACCAATTTTTTTGTTATTGCAACATATTTACGTTAAAATATCGTTTTAATTTATACTATTTCATAATAATGTTATACTCAACATGCTTATTATACTTCTTCAAACTTTTATTTGGAAGTTGATTTGGAATTTCAAACACGCGTATTTATTACAAAATAATTATTTATTTATAATGGTTTCTTGCCGTTATTGATTACTCTTCACATTAACAATAAAGTTCGTTACTATGGGTTTGTTTACATGGCAAACAATGCAATTCAATGCGTCTACCGCTCATTCCCTTGCTATAGATTGAGCTCTGGCTGATTGATAGTAATTAAAAGGTTTTCTTCTTTGTTATTTTACTCCATTTGTCTTCTTTATTAGCTTTCTTTTATATATATTAATAATTTTTGTCATTCACTATTACTTTTAAAGTTTCTACTGTTCAAATATGTAGTCTTTAGTTTTGTTAATAGTTTGTGTCACTCGTATGTTGTTTTGCTCTTCGTTCGTATTTTGAATTCGTTTCCATCGCCTATTATAATCAGTTTTGTGATTCATCCTATAGTAGTGCTTGCAATAAACTCAAAAGGCCAATTTCACCGTTTTTCATCGAACATGTCTCTAAAAACATTATTATTGATGTTTGTGACGTAAAAGTTAATATGATATAAATTAATCTCTTATCTTCCAAGTTTATATTGAATCTAGAGTTCTAAAATACTGTCGTAGAGAAATATTTACATCTTATGTATGGAGAAAGTCATGTGCTGGCCACATCAGATTTTTTTTTTCTTTTCAGTAAGGATTAAGAACATCTGTCACAATTAAAATATAAGAATTGCATGGATACATCTTTAAAAAAAAACATGTTAGACATGCTACTGGAAAACTCCTAGAGATTTCGATACATGTACACACCCAGGTAGATATGAATCCCTCTGATTTCGTTTGATAACTCTCAATTCCCACGACGATCGAACAATTATACATCTCTTAATACGGAAGTCCGTACAGTAGCGCGAAGATAGTTCCCGAGCGAATTCAAACGTGAATAAACGGAGCGAAATCTATTGAATCTACGGAGAACTCACAACTATGAGCTACTCAGAGCAATCATCGCCCTTTCACCTTTATGTATTTGCATAAAAGAAATCGGATGGATTTCCCCGTATTTAGAGTCCAATCGCTAGCTGTACAAATTACGGGGAGTTGATTTAGCGTCGGAATGCAGAGAGAAAGAACGAAAGAGCAGAGCAAAGCGGAGAGCACTTGGGCCCAGACTCAATTGACGATCAAACACAATTTGTTCGGATTTGTCGCAAATAAAAGTCCGTTTCCCCCGGAGAGATGTGCGTTGCGTTTAGACGCGATATTTCCGGAAGAGAGGAGCGATGGACACTGCGAGGAATCAGTTGGAACAACACGAGGAGAAAATTGATACTTCGGTACGTCCTGATATTCCTCTGGGGGCATGATGCGAAACACATTAGAAACCAATGTTCGAAGCCTTTTATTCCACACACATCTCGTCCTAATCTACCCTCTTCGATTAATCTCTGTTAACCGCTTTTTTATTTGAATTATTTTTTTACACTTTCGGATCTTGCTAATGCAGAAACGTGTCAGTAGTTATCTTACTAAAATAACGCATATCGATCATAAGACAATCGTAATGCCATTACTTAGATATATCAATGGTAAAGTCACTGAAAATAAAAATAAACATAACAAAGAAAAACATGGATCCATTTTTATTTTTTTAAGTATCTAATTACGAATTTTCAGTAAGTGGTTTTTAAATTTCATTCTATCCTCCAAAATCGTTTTTAAGCTCTTAAGTTCTCTTATTATTTTATAAAATATATCAGGGACTAACTCTTTCAATTCTATCTTACCATTGTGATCAAAGTAACCTGGTACGTGGCACCAGCTGTTGTCCCTTCTTATTAGGTGAGGTTTACAATATTTTATAGTTTTTATATTATTTATTTTATATGTGTATATTCAAGGAGGAATATAATTCACACTTTTTAAAGAGTTAGTGTTTTTTTTATTACATTGATCTTCTGCTAAATTCGATTCGGATCAAAGGCTACAGACAAATTAACAATTGAACTGTCGCTGAAGTTATATAGAACATATTACCCTTAAGGTATGTTATTTTAATTTTTAGGCAATCGAGAGATTAATTTCATAATCAAATATGAATTATGAAAAATAATAAAAATTCTTTCGAAGTCTCCAAAACGAAGCTTAAATTCTCGTACTAGAAATTTAAATGGAAATAATCGCTAAAAATAATAGTACCGAAAGCGTTTGAAATAAAAGCATTTCCTTTATATGGCTAATCTCATCCTATTGCTCTGAGAAATAATTAATGAACATATAAATATAAAGTTAAAATGAAACAGTGCATATCATATAATTTGTTTCGAGACAAATGGAAAAGAGCAATTAAAATTGTAATTGTCCCGCCGTTATGTCCGATAGTTTATTACTAAAATGAAACACACAGAGTCCGTTCTTTTATCTCAATAATAGAGTAATTAACTGCGTAATTACACTCGATTAATTAATCACGTAATTAGAAATAAATCGTAACAAATATGCGTATTCCATTCCAAAACGAAACTAAAACAAATTATCACGTGATAGAAGATAAAAGGAATTGGAACTTTGCCATTAGAATTGGCATAAATGAAATAAAAGGGAAACGAAATTTTTCTCCTCATTTCTCTAAAACCATGATTTATAAACCTTTCAGTAATGGCTGCAAAACCAAGTGAAATAAAATCACTAAATCTCTCCAAAGCAACGAAACGGAAATCCATTTCGTTGGATATAATTCGTTGGATGATTCGTAAAGAAATATTTTTCGGATTATAGCTGCGTAAATATGCTGCAATTACCCAATGGAAAAGTACCGACAGATGTCCCTGGTTTACTTCATTTCAGCCGGGATTTCGTCATGTGTTTAACATTAGGTGACCTTTCGGAGGTCAACGTATTAGCACCCAAATAAAATTTAAATCGAGGATTCCAGTCGAAAACTCACAAAAATTACGCTACTTCCGAAGGACTGAATACATTTTCAAACTGCGCATTTATCAAAGGAGTAATTAACCTAAATATTTAATGGCGAAAGCGAGCAGTTCGAGCTCAAATCCAGCGTAAATTCTCCTAACCAGACATTTTTGGGACCTAAATGGCCATCCGTTAGAGTGGGGTTCTTCACAGGGCTCCAAATATACGGCTGTCCAAAACACGTTGAGTATTAAGCTATAATTAATCTGGAGATATTTCTTTTTTTATTTACGCGTGAAAATGTGCACTTTATCGTTGAGGATTGCATTGAGATTTGTGGAGACGACACATTCATGTATTATATAACGAGTAAAGGATGCTTCCACATCCACATTAAAAGTTTCCGGTAATTTTATACATGAAATATGAAGGGAGAACTGAAATTGATAAATGAAGTTGCATCCGATTTAATTTCAATAACTCTTTCATCATCACGAACACTATGCAAAGTAATACAGGGTTTTATAGTGGAAGAGAACATACATATATACTCCTTTCAAAATGGTGTTAATTTTTTCATAATTTGGTCCCATCTGGACTGAAGATCTAAGGTCTGAAGGGCCTTAAACTCATGAAAAGAGAAAAAAGGTACGTCAACCTAAAACACAGCAACGAGTGCTATTGTTATTACGACTGATTAATTTCCATATTCGATTCAAACTAAGTATTGAAATTGCCAAAATACATTTCTTATATTAAAATTTGAACCGACCTGGCGTTGAGCCCTTGATCAAAATGGGAGAAACCCTTACTGTTTTCGATGTAGAACCTTCTCAGCTAATGAATTTCCGATTATCACTCCTCCGTCTTATCGGGAAAACATATAAAGTCCGAAACTTCGTGCAGAATATTCTTATGGTGAAAATGGGATTTCTCATTTCTCTTTGGAGTCCTATGTTGGAGCAGTTTAGATGAAGAAAGAGCAGCCACTCCCTTGGTTAATGCTCAAAAGATGTATCCTAAATACACACTAATATATTTGTAAAAGCGTCTATATGCAATAGAAAATTAAATAATTTTTATATTTAAAATTTTTAAATCCGCGCAATCAAGAAAATATGAAACTCTTTTCACATCACAATATCAGAAGTGGTTTATTGTGTATTGTAGGTACGTAGCATTCAACAGAATTAATTGATGTGATAAGGAAACACAGCCGTAACAGAATGAACACGGGAAAGCTATTTAGAGAATTAAGAGCAACTCCGAGGGCATTGCTCCAAACTGGATAGCATCATTCAGGAGCCGAGTAATCAAGTAAAAATCGTTGATATGCCTCTTAGAAGCACGTTCTCTGCAAGTGGAGCTATTGAAGACATCTGAGAATGAAAACTCCTCTTTAATAGCGAAGCAGTGAAGTGCACCCGATATCGAGCACTTACTGTTCGTCTATCATTGAAAGGTGTCTGTTATTATCACAGCGCTTTCGACGTGTTTTATCTACCTCATACCACCCCCATCCCCTGTATGCTTGCACTCTCTATCATTGCCTTTCACCAATAGACGTATTCAAGCGATGAATGAAAACAAAGCATTCGAGAACCCTTGTTCTACACAGTATCGTTAGTTGAGAGTAGCGCTTTTGACTATTCATCATTACTTTTGTAAAGTCTAAACGCATTGATTCTAAACTCATTAATGAATACTCATTACTAATAATCAATAATTCTAACTATTTTGGAGGAATGATTACATCGCAGTATTTATTTTATGCATTTTCTAACTATTCTAATTTGATTTTACGATAATACACTTAATTAATTCATACTTTTAAGAACGAATACACAACCCCGTATTCTCGTATTCTATCTTTACTGATTAACTGAAGAATAGAGCGATATGAAGTGGTTTATTTAAGTAATCCTCATAATTAATTTCAAGATGAATCCATCACATATTTTAATTTGTTTTGACCTACGTATGATAAAAAATGAAGATTCGTCTAACGAACATATAAATTTTAAGAACTTTTACGCCAAACCAAACTATTCAAAACATAATGCATGCTGTCCCTTTTCGTTGACTAGCAAAATAACGAATCAATCTTTAAGTGCAATTTAGGACTAACAACCATAAGAGATGTTACGTTGTTTAAATCAAAGATTTCAACTAAATAAGACGATTTCGAAGCAAATGATATTATTTTTTTATAAACGAGGTCGTAGGCGTCAATTCACAGTGAACTTGGCATTCCAGGTACCTTGTACTAGGTATGATTTATTTATTTACGCAGACCATTTAAGGCTGTTAAGTATTCCTGATTAATGGCTGCAGATTTTGCTCCAGCTGTGGAGTCCCAAGCTTTAACATGCACCACTCTTACTCTGCACTTTCAATTAGTCACAAGTTTTTCTACCAGTCACGCACATATTAATTGATTTACTAGGAATAATTCCAATTCGTCCTAAAGCATCCGCTGGGTACACCTAACCCCCTCAATGTAAGGGAAAATCTCCTAAATTTACGTTATAAAACAGAGCTACTGTATTTTTTACTTGATACAATTTAGAGGAAATGGGAAATTCCTTTTCTCCCAAAATTTACTGTGACATTCCTCGAAGTTCTGTCTAAAGTGTTGGAGGACTTCCTGTAATTACTTTCAGCAATTCTCGGGAAATAGTTTTAAATTTCGCGTGAAATTCGCGTCGCTTCAGTGATGATGATTCGTCCTCCCAGAATGTTCCACGAATGGGAATTTCCCGGCGATTCGCAGTTAGCTCTGGAAGCGTACTGTGCAATAATTTCTCCCGTTACTCCGAATCGCAGAAAATAAATCTCAGTATCGCCCCGAGGCGAGCGCTAATTACATATACGCGGTGAATTAAATTTTCACGCGTAATTGAATACGTCAAAAAAGAGCGCTGATCTGTCAAGCGCTGTTCGAAATCGCCTCGATTCAATTAATTCGGGAAACAAAAAACGCTCGAATCTGCCGCAGGCTGAGGCTCGCTTAGACACAGATAGAGCAATAGATGTCGTTGCTTTTCAATCCGCTCGGAACGGCAGTGAAGTTTTCAGCGACGGTGGCGCCTTAATCAAAGAACGGTGACCGTTGCAAATAACCGGCGGGAGTGGATTTCCCGATTTTTATTTGTTTCAATTGTTGTAAGCGTCAGAAAGAAGCGGAGCGTGATTGGTTGACAGTCGACGGTACTTAACGGACAGGTTACGGTGCTGATGGCAGCAATTTCATTCGGAATGCGATTTTGTCATTTTTTCAATTAGCGTCGTTTAATACTACTAGAAAAATCAAAGCATTGACGATGCTAAATGGATTACATCGGTTAAATTTTTATTCTGAGCAATTAAGGTCACCGCGTCAAAATCATGTATATTTCAGCACCTGAGATGCGAAAGTTACAGTATTCGAGGCCATGTAATAAGAAAATAATGCCTACGTCGAGTTCAAGATTCGGTTAACGCTGGCAATTCTTATTAACTTTTGAAAACAGAAGTTTTGGACGTGTAGCAGTGAAAATCATTCCGCTACCTAAACAAAACTCCCATATCCCATTCATCATGAAACATGAAAATAATATATCCCGTACTAAACAACAACACACGTACGTAAAATTTTTGGATGGAAAAACAAATTTGAAGCCAAGAAACTGGGTAGAAAACCGTAATTTTTTCGCAAATTGCTTTCAAATTCCTTGAAATTCTGCATCTTGTTGACCTGTTGGGCGTTAATGGGAAAGTTTAACCGAAAAATATTTTGTGTGCAAGCTGGCGAAAGAAAACTGCAGTACTCATCTGCGGTATTTAATTTTGAATATAACTTAGAATTAATTAACATTACACAACTGTATCCAAGGTTATCACATCCTTGTTAGTTTTAAGAAAAACGACCATTCATTATGGGAAAGACTAAAGTCAATACGATGACAGCAGGAAGTTATTATATATGCGAAACCTTTATCTCTCAGTAGATTCGTGTATTTTAAGTTTCTTTTTAGACCTCATTTCATTTATATTGGCCCTTCTATGCAAAGACAATTTACATACAAGGATAATCAATTTTAATCAGGGTTACTACCTCAAAATTATAATTTTCTTGAAGACTTTTGCTTTCAATCCGGAGATTTTCACCGAATCAGTCCTTATGGATACATTTTAGGAAAATGTTCGTTCCTCTTTCGTATTTTACTTATTGTATTAGACCCTTAAAAGACATTTGAGTACAACCCTGAGAGGTGATGACTCCTACTGAAATCCTTAAATGAGAATATATCAATTTTCCATTGAGTAATGCATTATTCGAAGCATCGACTTGGGCTTACATTATTCTTTTGGAAATCAAAAAGTTCCATCTCTTAGCCAAATTACGCCACCCCAATAACATTCCTTCTGAATCTTTCAGAGATATATCATAAAATACAACCTCCGTAAAGGAACTGTGTAGCGTATAGTACACACTCCCGTAATGATATTGAAGAAAGAACTGTAATTATTATTCCCAGACCATCCAGGACGGGGGTAGGTTAAAATAATGGCTTTCACCGACCTTCCGAGATACATAGATGGGCAATCGAGGAGATGGATCGAGGGACCGGACCACCGTTTCATTACTGCGGAGCGTGTATCACGGGAGACAATTTCCCTTTCCTTGTCGGCCTCCGATGATGTAAGGGTTTTACAGTTTATCGCCTCGCGGAGAGTTTAATTGATGGCCAACACTTGGGTGCAACGTGCTTTCGTGTTGCTCCCTCGGAGCATCCTGTATGTGAACCAACCCATTAACACGAGTTTGGAGCATTTGCTACCCCGGTACTCCAGCCCAAACCACGTAACCAAATGTCAAGGGCTGCCTCTCGCGAATTAGATAAGTGAGAGGGCGGTCGAGTCAGTCCTGAACGAGGAAAAAATTTCCTCAAGTAAAGGTATCGTTTGGAAAATGCCCTTTCAGGATCGCTTAGGCCCTTATAAATATCTCCAACTCGCGAGCCTTTAACCTCACGGAGGATTAATTGCCCAGGATCGAATGACGTCATCCTGCGAGGAAGATGTAAATCAATTACGGGGCAATAGTCGAGCTTTCCTTCGAAAATTAACCCGTAGGAGGCGATAGGAAATCAACTGATGTAATTATCGGAGTAAATGCGATGGAGTTGTGACGTCGTATCGGGAGATGATGTAAGGGCAGCGCTAACATTTTCATAAATTCGGAATCGGGGAAGATACGTTATAATGCTGTGACAGTTTCATCCTCGAATCTCTCACCCGTGGGGGTTTAAGGCTATTACGGACGGACTGGATTAGATTTTATCAAAAAGGTAATAAATGGGCTGGTCAGTTACCAGGGAAACCTAGCTATGTTTCCCTTTTATCGCAATCAACAAGGGTGCGTTTCTATTTAGAAAGCGATGAGGACCAGAGGGATAATCAACCAATAATCCATGGGTATAGAACTGTTACGTAGAAATCCGTTACTTCAGATCGATTGTGACTAGGTGGACTACCTAGCACGTATTCTGCAGAAATTTTGGATTTCTAAAAAGATTTCATTATTCGTTATAGTTAACAAAATCCTCTGAGGATTAATTTGAACTCTTTTTAAATTTTTTTGGTTGTATATTTGGACTAGCTGAAGTGCTCGTTGATTCTGAACGGTGAATATGGAAGCAGATAGAATTTATTTTTCTTCTTTACTCAGAATGATGTTCCTGCTACCATACTCTGATGAATGGAATATTTTCACTTGTCATGTGGTACAGGATAGAGAAAAATATATCTCTCATTTTCTTTTGTCCCAGTCTTAACTGGCTGTGATGAAATGGAAGCTACCGAGGTATGAGTAGATAATTTCACTAATCAAGGTCTCTCTCTTCTTAATACACATCCCTTAAATTCGCGAAAAATTCATGATATAAGTACGTTATGCATCACTAGAGATTTGATGTATATAAACCAATGGTGATCGTAAAAAACACGTTTAATAGATCCCGACTGCTTGCATAGATAATCTAGAACTGCCTTGTATTATACAAACGCATTGCAAAATTTGCTACAGAGGCTTTCGGTTCCAATAAAATTATTAACTCGAGTCTGAATTAGATCGTAAAGCATTTACATCTTGACTAATCAAAATATTGACTCAGCAAGTTGATCTTAGCTGAAGGTGCACTAGACACTTCAATATTACAATAACTTACAAATTTAGCAAAAGAAAAGATCAATGAAAAGAAAAAACATGACTTTCAATCTTGGCGATGCAATCTCTAGAAGGAAACATTTATGATTAAGTAATTAGGAGATTGTTAACTAATGATGTTGATGCAATTGTTTACTTGAAATGAACATGCCATATTTCTATTCTACGGAGATGCCATAAAATCTACATCGGAATACTTTAGAATGCGGAAAGTTTCCTTTCTTTCAGTCGAAGGCGCAGGAGTACTACTGAATTACGGCCATCAAACTTTATCTGAATAATAAATCAGAAGGAGTTCGTGAAACTGGGCACGCTCATTAAACTACACCGCTAGATCATCGGACACTAATGGTAATCTCAATATAGGACTACAGACCACTCATTTCAAACATAAAAGTAATAAAAAAATACACGGAAAGATTCAAATGGAAATTTTCTTATGAATTCAAAGAACCATTTATAGTTCTTTTAAAAGTAGATATGAGTAGAAGAAGATGTAACGAAAAGTTGTGATCGCGATATTTAAGAAGTCAACCTTGAATTGATATTTGAAAATAAAGGTTAACTTTCTATACTTTATTATTGCTTCAATGGCTAAAACTCATGTCTTTTTCTTATTCAAATAGTAGAAGCAATTAAATCGTTAGAGGTATCTCTCAAATAGTGAAATAAAATATTCTAATTGTAAGTGAAATCTGGTAGAATTTCATTCTTTAAATCTAATAAATATCTATGGAAAGTAAATATATTATTCCTTCTTCCATTCCCAAATAGCAGTATCTACGGATGTATTACGGATATTAATAAAAAATCGTATGCTTAACTAACGACGAAGATAAAAGAGAGAAATAATGCTTGTAGGCTAAAATAAAATAACCGTAATATAAAATTTCAAATGCCAAAATATTATAATTATCCTCTAAAATTTACAAAGAGATATTTATAATGGAAATGAACTTAAGTTTTATCGATAAAATTTTTACCTAATTTCATGAATTCGGAAATTTCTCGCTTCTGTTTCAACTAATACCTTAATCGCTCCTGTCTCAACGAATAAACGATAAGCAGTGGCTTAAAATGAAGGCATTGGGGAAATAAATAGAGCTTATAAGTGGACGCCAGAACAAATAAATCAACTTCTATAATTTCTTTTAAATAACTGAAGAACAGTTGATGCAGCCTCCTGCATAGAGAAAGAACCGGGGTTCTATTACCGTTCCCGTCACAGTTTTTACAAGTCCGTTTCTCCTTCGAACTTTTCCTTAAGTGCAAAGTTACCCATTTCCTTTTATTCAGAGTTCACTTTAAATGCGCAAACTAAATTTTACCTTATTTTTCGATTCAATTATTATTATAAATTTCTAATTATATCTAGGATACGTTGATAATGCGGTAGAAAAAAGAGGAAATGTTTCAATTTTGACAATTGAAGACGTTATTGACTATTCGATTTAATTTTTCTCTATTAATAATAATTATTATTACTATTCATACATCATCATACAATATATAAATAATAAATTTAAAGAGATGAGAAAATATGAGAAGAATTGTGGATGTAAAAAAACCTAAGATATTCTAATGAAAATAATGTATCCATTGGAGGAAAACACCCACTAAGAAGGGGGATGTGAAAAACCTGCGCAGACCTACCGATATTAATAACTAAAGAAACATGATCAATACAATTAGAACCTATTTATTTGCCAATCCTCAGTATATGAGCATTATTATATAATAATTCTATCCGAAATTTTGAATTTAAAATGGAAGTAAGAAATACGACTCCCACGTACCGGACATTGTATGAAGCAAGATGGCGGATAATTACGAGTGAAAGAGAGATTGCGAGAAACGAGAAGCGAAGGAGAGAACAAAAGGAAACAAGAGAAAGTGAAAACGGAGAGAGAGATGGATAGTAATTAGTGATAGCGAGACAAGGAAGAGGACGAAAAGGAAAAAAAAGAAGATCCGCTGAGATGCAAATACGAGAGAGATGGCGCTCAGAAAACAATGGCTAAGCGAGGAAGCGAATATGGCGGGAGGTGGCGCTGGGTTACCGGTACGCGTGTTCCTCTCCAGAAGAGGAGCGGGAGGGAAAATAGGCCGGTGGGGTGAAAATAAGAAGAGGGGAGGGTAATGGACCGACATTCCGGCAAAAATCTGGGTTTTTACACCTTTAGTAAATTGCATCTCGTGAGACTACGTGAAATGTGTATTTAAGACGTATTATTTAGCGCGGAACAATGGCAGTTATCAGAGGCAGGATAATGTAAACGTAGAATATTTAGCGTATAATACGCATTGAAATAAGGAAAAAGTATTGTCAGAGACGTTGCTCATCCAAGAGATGCGAATTTGTATATTAACACGGTTGGTTTATTTGTGAAACGTATTTAAAATATGGATTCTCTCTGTGCTAATGGATTGAAAAGTCACCCAGGCGAGATGAAAATAATGCCTACTGAGTAAGGAAGTAATCACATGAGGCGAAAAAACTAAATATATTTGAACGGAGATACAGCTCTTATTTATAAAGATATAGGTCCACACTTCCTACAAAACTCTAAAATCAGAGAATATACTTCTGACACCATTTCAATTATTGAAATTAATCGGCGAATGAAAGCGCACAAATTTGAGAAATTAATAATTATTATTATTTGGATCTTTATTACAGGCGAGATTGAGACTAAAAGGTCTCCTCTTCCATCTAACCTGACTAAATGCATAAAGCACTTTATAGTTAATACAATTCCAAACGCAGTTGAGAAAAACAAGGTACTATAGAGTATATACATTCACAATAAGGTACCATTTAGATTTTTATGCGTCAACTTAAAAGAAAGGGAAGATAGACCGCAAAATCTCCATATCAACAGTGCGTTTTTTCATCTTTCAATCAACCTCAAATCAGCATAATCAATATTAAACGGCGCTGCTCGTGAGATGTTTAAACTGATTTGGATTCACTAGTTTACGAACTGTTCTCAAAGGTTTATCCGTTATAGAAAGAACCATTTCACCCGATTACCCTAAACTCGTAGATCTCATCTACTCATCTACCCATGACGAATGGTGAATAAAAAAACACTTTTCAAACTTAAATTGGTATTATTTTATTCAAAAATCACTTTGAAAAATAATATAGAAAACAATGTATTTAATGACTCGTAATAGTTTATAAAGTCAATATTCGAAATTCTTTTAGTTTATAAATGACAAATATCTAATAATAATTTGTTTGGCTCCTGATAACCTTAAACACTTAAATAAAATCTACTCTTATGAAGATCCATGTTTCCTACGCAATACTTTCATTTGGCCTTTGACATCTCTTCCATCTTCTACTTTAATGAAAAGTTTTAAGTTTTTAGATGACAAAAATATCTTGTTTTTTTAGATTTTTATCAATGGATACATTTTCTATTTTCGCCAATTCACTCTCATTTTAGAGCATAAAAATTTAGAAAAAAATGTTATGTATTTCTTGCGAAGTGCGTAGGATGGTAGAGCTGAAATGAAGAAGTCGAAAGTGCAACGAAAGAGGGAAGAAAACAAAGGAAGAAGAAGCCGAGGAATGACAAAACAAACATTTATACTGAGAGAAAAAAGAGGGAACGACAGAAGATAGGATAGAAGGTGCCAAGCACATCTGAGAGAGAGCGAAAAGAGTGGGCGGATTGTTGGACATGTTTTTGGAAGAATGAAAAAGCCGTACTCAAGAGAATGAGCAGAGGGAGAGAGAGAGATTTGGTCCTTTTTCCATTTAGCGAGTATTTTTGCGTCGGGGAAAAGAAGGGGTCTTATAAATACAGGATTGGGAATTCCGATCTCTCACCCCCTGCCACCCACCCTCTGCTATCTCGCAAGAGATCCCAAAATATTAGTCTTACTTATCCCAGAACTGAATGGCCTTTCCCAATGGCGGATGAGAGCGCGGAGAAGGAAGTTTTCTGTTTTCATAATTCTTCCTCGTCTTCCATCTGCAAACAGAATTTGATATAATGTTGGAAATAGATGCTCGGGATGTTTGCACTATTATGACTACACACGTGCTAGATGACGTAACGCTTTTAATCTTTCCTTAACTATCTGCGGAAGGGTATTTCGTAGAAAAGAAATGTCAGCAGGTGAGGAATTGGGAACAGCAGCAGTTGGTCTCTATGAATAAAATGAAACTAACAATAGAATGGGACTTCCCAAATGAAGCTCACAATTCCCAAGTTTTTGGATTAGCAAGAACGCTTATTTTTTCACTAAATAAAGGGCGCTTTATCTTACTAAGTAAATAACAGAAACTCGAAATACTATTTGAAAAAGAAGAAGCAAATGTTTGAGGTACAGAAAACCTTGAAAACACGTTTCTAAAAACTCTGAATTTCTCGGTATTCCCATACATACAGTAAGATATTTTGCTCAATTCTTAAAACAAGAGATGAGGTATGTAAATACCTTCCTCTCACACATCAAATCAAAGCCTCCCTAATTTTAACTCTACCATTACAAATCGTAGCTACTATGCTTTTTAAGGTTTCTCTGAGAAGTTTTTCGTCAGCAATTAAGGTTTCATACATTTTTCACACAAATATCACTTTATATCATCAGAAAATGCTATTCCAGCAACGAGAGCTGTTGCAGGCTCACACTTTTTCAAAATGTAGGATATCATTGAGAAAAAGGTACAGTGAAATTGAAAGCTTGTGGTTCTGAACAGGAGCTGTTCTTTAGGCAGGTAAACCTGCTAGAAATACTGGGGGCACTGGTCACTTAATGAAAACAACGTATTACAGTTTATGTTCGAAATTGAGAGAAACAGAGATTGTTATACT
Source organism: Sympetrum striolatum (assembly GCA_947579665.1). Lineage (NCBI taxonomy): Eukaryota > Metazoa > Arthropoda > Insecta > Odonata > Libellulidae > Sympetrum > Sympetrum striolatum. Next base: position 54,261,137 of record OX388348.1, on the reverse strand, counting down.
GATAATATACGCTGAAATACTGTCCAGTCAGGGGCCATTAACTTGCAATTTGACTCAAGTTTGAATTGTTTAGTTGCTGTATTGTATTTTTACTCTGAAGTGTAAAAGACCATAGTACAAAACTAATAGCATAAGAAGTTTTTCTATATAATTTCGATTAGAAACCGCGAAATATAATTATGGCTACAATCATTCATTGAGTCACGAATTTCTGAACTAGATCACTTTTTGTGCAAGTTCTAGCATTTCCATTAAGATAAATTTATGATTTTATGTAGATAACGTATTTAATATAGCATCGTACTTTATATGTTCTATTTTAAATGTTCAATTAATGGTTCGGCAGTTAAGGGGCCAATGTATACGTGATAGTACGGGGTTGAACGAAGTTCCCTTAAACGACATGACGGACGACCCTAAACTGCTGACCATTAAACTGAAGCCCAACTGCGGAGTTAGTTCATCATTTCAGAGGGATTATGGGCGAAGATTCGACCAAGAAATTTCCAATAGAGCGACCTCGATCGGTAATATGATTAAACGGCGGTCCCTGTCTTAATAACACGCCAAGAAGGTGACATTCTTCATCGAAGGGAGGATAGATATCGCATCGCTGCACCGAGAGGACGTGTTGGCACGCACGTCATGAAGGAACGCAGTCGTCCCATTGGAGTTCCCCAGGGCACGACACTGAACAATAGCCATGGAGTTTGTCACGCCAGGTACGAAGTCCTCTTAATCTCCAGGAGTCATTAATTAGATGCGCCACCTGCAGATAATAAAGCATGATGGACGCAGCCATCGCTTTATGAGGACCAGGCGGAGCTAATAGATGCCGAGAAGGAAACAATATCGAAACTGGATCAAGTACCGGTTACAGTGTGGCCAACACTTGGAATAAGTTCGCAGAGGTTGCTCGCAAGTTGGGAAGTTTTCGACTTGGACTGCCATCGTGAATCTAATCTTAAAGTTTACGCAGTTAAGTCACTAAATAGATTCTCGTAAAACCATAGGATGGAATTTACTGGGTTATGAAATCCTAATCTAGCTACCTAAACATTTTGGTCAATATGAAATATTTCACCTACAATACAGAGAAAGGATTTTATTATACAAACTTAAATAAAAGAAATAAAGGGTTATAACATAAATAGGAATAAATACAATAAATATTTGATGGAAGAAAAATAACTACATAATATGTATTAATTTAATGAATTAATATTTTATGCCAACACAGTATCAACTTTATAAGGATGTTATTCAATTCATCCTACTGTCTGATACAAAGTATGGACAGCTGAATCACTAGTATTATTTTTTTCATTTATAGATACGAGGGTTGATGTGAGAGTAACGAACAATATTTTTTTATCAAAACTTTTAATATGTAACAAAACCAAACAAATCACAAATTAACTTACATCTTTGACCTAATTTTCTACATAGTTACCAATTTTCTCAACACATTTCTCCCATCGTGGTACCAGTTTCAATATGCCCTGTTCGTAAAAATCCATTTGTTGGGCCGTGTAGCCATCTGCGGACTGCTGATTTCGGAAAGTAACGCACAATATTTTTTCTCCCCTGATATTGCAGCTGGAATGTTAAAATTTCACGAAAATACAGTTTAAAGTTTGAGCTAAATTGTCTTGAAATTTCAATATTCCAGCTGCAATATCAAGGGAGAAAAAAATTATTTTGCGTTACTCTCCGATCAACCCTCGTTTTTAATCATACTCCTATATTGTAAGAAAGTAATTTCTCCTGACACTCTTGAAGATTTTAAAAACAACAAACAAAAAACAAGGATGAGGTAAAGTTATTAACCTTCAAAAACAAGATTTCTGGAAGTGGAAGACCTGGACTCAAGTCCCGTACGTGTCGCAGTTTTTCTCTTCTGTATATCTTAGGGAGATTTCTTCTTATCATTGGAAGAGGTTAATAGATTTATCTAGTGAATATGTGAAAAAGTTAATATTGGCTATAATAGAGCACAATCAAAGGATTATTTCTGGGTTTTATCTTTTTAAATATTCTCATTAAAACCCAAGTTACGACGGTGGAGCTATTACTTTTCATTCCTCCCCCGTGTAATCTTCAAACATTTGTATTGTGTAAAAGAGAGAGCATTCCCTTCGTGCAGATATTGAACCTCAAAATTGACCTCGGGAATATTTTCCAGCAACATTTTTGATCCGATGAAAATGAGTTGTCGCCCATTCATGGGAATTTCTACCCTCCGAAACATCGCAATAGCCTTCCGGGACATTCTTGCACGCATTTTTTCTCTTTTCAAAGGGAAAAAATGTTTTGTTAGCGATTCGGACCCTGATTGACTCCTCGATCCATCTTCCTCTCCGATTCACTCCCACAAAAGACGTCCGAATTAATCCCGGGGCGAAAGCCAATGAGAAGAGGCCATTGTTCGGCCAATCCCAGGGCGGACGACAGTGAAAATAATCAGTGGAACATTGTGATGGGGTGAGACGCATCTCCCACAAGACAACGGCGTCACTGACTGAGTATTGGTGGTTATCTTCTTGACAATTCGATTCCAACCGACGCCACTCGTTTGTCCCATCCTCCGCAGAAACAGTGACAGTTCATCAAAGACTTAATTTCGACGATCTAATCTCCAAATAATTAGAGAACGCAGACGGAATTGATTCCCTCGATTATTCTAATTGGAAAACCCTTTAATTAACTGCACATTTAGGTTTAGGAGGGCTTAATTTATCATTGGCGAGAGTCAGTTGTAGGAAATTGATTATCGTACACCATAGAGGATTGCAAATCTCCTTGTGTGCACACTTGGCTTGCATTGAAGATTACCGAGATCCCCTCCATTGTAATCGGTGGGATTTGCTCCATCCTAATTACGATTTCACGGATAATTGTGAAGATATGAATGAATGATATGAGTGAATATCCTTATATTAAACCTTAATATAGAATTTTGCATTTAATTTCACGATACATTATCTTTGGGCCATCATAAAATTACGACCTTCTCTTTGGAACAATTGGAAAACGTTTCCAGTTTATAGAAATCCAAGAGAACTACGCAAAGTCATTCTATAGAAACTCTTATTGACTATCAATTCGCCATTAATAATTAAATCAGGGACGAAAGGCGTGTAAATTGCCCAAAAAAGACATGTGAAGTCGCAAATTAACATATTTCTGTGCCAAGTCGTATTATAAATGATTATTCGCATAGGCTACCCAGTAATTTTGTACATGTATTTCTACAGTATTACTACTATTACTATTGTAGAAAAAGTGTTTTTAGAGTTAAAAATTAAATTTCTCAAGAGTTTAGTCAAATAAAAAACTAAAACGGTACACGATGATGGGAAAATAGATTGATTGCACGATATTAATATTTGAAGCCTCTTTGATAAATATATCGGCAGAAAACATTTACAATTAATATTTACTATATATCTCATCAATCGTTAATAAATATCGGCGGAAGAAATTAGATTTTTACAAAAATTGAATAGTTATATAATAAAATTCATTGATAATACCAATGCTAAATGGAAAGTAAAAGAACTTAGTATTATTAAACTATATTTCCACACTAATGCATTCTATTTACCGACCGGTTACGTTCCACGAAGTACGGAAAAACGTGATAGAATTTATATTAATTCCATTCCGATACCTCTCATATATCTTTGGATTAACAAACCAAGGCCTGAATTAGCCTAACATTGAGAGAGTATAAACATTTTGCAAATCTGTCTCTCACTATTACATTGAGTACACATCTTTGGACGGATTTCTAATGGCATTTACTCTCGAATGGTTTTGAGGGGTTTCGTCATCCCCCCACGCTATTCCGGTCTCCCACGGGATTATATTTTGGCACATTCTATTAATTCCTCCAAAATGTCCGGCTATTCGTTTCCGGCGTCTAATTTTATCAGTGCGGGGGACGCAAGAGGACATCCAATCCAATCGAGAGATTTCGCGGAACTTTCCATTCAGATGGAGAGTTATTAGAATCCTTGCGCAATGACAAATAATGGAGTTGTATTTAGAGATTACAGGGAGTATTAGATACTGGTCTGGAATAGAGTTGGGAGTGATGATAGAAAATGTTTTAGCACGTAGAACTGAATGATTTAATACCTAAAAGAAACCAGGTGAGAAAAATAGCGATAAAATTGAGACTCAAACCCATGTCTCATACTTCTAGGGCAGGTACATGTCCTATATATTTATCTTTCTAACTAAGTATCCCGTTGGCAGAGCAGAGTTAACACGATTTGGTAGTTTTGTGTTTAAAATTCCTGCTTAGAAAGTGATTTTGAGTCATAATCATATAGGTATTTATCAATTCTTTTCCCTTCGGAGTATAATTATGTATTATTACGCAGGACCTTTAAAGGTTTAACTGGTAAGTGACATAATAAAAAATTCTGCAAATCCGAGTGCCATTTAAGTGGTAGAAAGATAAAGGGCAGACGAAACCCAATAATTCATAGAAAGGCGTTTACAAGTAAAAATGACTGTAATGCATCGACTCTTCTGCATGGGTAGTAAGAAAAAACAAGATATACTAAAATGCATGGGAAAAAGTGACAATGACAAGCGGGTTTCGTAAGGATGAAGATTAAAAAACATAATCGATCTGATCGATATCGATATCGATATGATCAGGCGTTTCTTAGTGGTAGGCAATAGCACAGATAAAAAAACTATAAATGATCTGCACAAATATAGCTATAATCAAATTGCTGGATGCTACTCAGGTAGCTAAACCGGTTTTACCTTTAAAAATGTGTGGAATAGATAAGTCTTTTTCTTCTGAGATAACAAAAACGACCTAGTAAGAAAGAAGAAAACCGCCAGCTAGATTTACTAACTCTGCAATCCTAGTCGACCTGTTTGGAATAATGTAGCTTCGAATATCGGAAATGTCAAATACCACTTCTGTACACGCTGTCGACGAAGAGAAGGGAGAGGAAAGGAAGTAATTACATTCATTAACGCCGAGTTGATATTTCCGTGGAGTATCTTGTAACATCAAGGATATTGGGCGGGATCTTCAACACAGAAGCGTGCTTGCAAATAGACAAATTGCTCAATTGAGAGCGATTGAGACGATCTTTGCCGAGACACTTTCGAAAGCTTTGAAAAGGAAAACCGCTTCCCACCGCGAATATGTGACTTGTAATGGTCGGAAAGTGCACGTTTATCCGAGTCGAAAACCCTCGAGAATTGGGGATAATCACACCCTCTGGCGATTAGGTCGACGCCCACGCATCGGCGGACTCAAAAGAGTCCCTCATCGTGTGAATGCAGACAGATGGCCGAGATGCAGAGAAAACGAATTCACAGAATCAAACATCCGCTCGCCATCCAGCAACCGCTTGTTAGCACGAATCGCATAAATTTAGACTCCTATAAATACAAATTTGATCTCTGAAATTAATGTGAAACCATCTTGAGTCCATATCTAGAATATGGGTTCAAATGGTATGGTTTATAGATAGAAGGTAAATATAGTGCAATTAAACCAAATAAACGGATTATTCTAGGAAAAACAAAATGTAAGGGAGTTATGATTATACCCACATGTTTTGAAAAATCAAAATGACATCTCAAAAGTTTGTATTGCTTACCGGGTAACCAGTATAAATCCAAATGAAGAGAATAGCCAAACTCACCTGAAAAGAAATAAACGAAGGTTAGAAAAATTTGTTTAGCTTCTACATCTGTATAACTAACATAATAATTATTTTAATTTTATGAAAAGGATCACGTCATAAATAATTAATATAATATTCCATTGCTAATATTAAGCTTACATTATACATTCAACACAAATACATTTAGAATATATTGTTATATTTTATTTCTATGAAAATGAAAATAAGCATATTCTTAGAAGATTATTGCAAATATTAAGGTAGGAAAACAGAAAAAAATAACTCGAAAGTAGTTTATGAACTACCTTTGATTCGATAAATTTGATTCTAACGGATACATTACCATAATAGTTGTCGAACTCCGATGAATTTAGAACCAAAGATTGGATGTATTGAGGTAAATGGATACATCATGTTGATACATTCGTTAAGGAGGTAGTAAAAGATTAAGATATCCGACGATAAAAAAGGCTTTTGTTGGTGAGCTACTTCTAACATAATAAATGTAGTGGATGGTGATCCGCATGTAAATAAAATAGATACACCTGCAAGTCATCCAAACACCACCCACTCTTGTACACAAAGAATATTGTAGGAGGGAATCCAATCAAATGATAAGTACTTACTCTTAGAGTAAACGAAAAAAAGTAATATGCTTAAGATTGGATAACGAATACCAAAACAAAGCCTCTTTGTTGCCCCATTTAGCTCGGAAGAGCCACTGGCCTAATTGGTTTATGGTTTAATTCCCTGCCTATTAAATTCCTGACCTTTAAAATCTAGCAAAATTCTGAGGCTTAACTTTTAAGTCCTTGCTCATGCTGGAGAGCCAAAAAGGAAAACAAATACGAAGACCCAAATTCATCCGAAGCAGTTTTCTTAATAACGCCTTGCTAAGGACGAGCAGAGTGCATCGGTAGCACACTCCTTCGTGCCCATCTTAAGATTCCCTGGGAAAAAAGACTGCGCCCATAAAAGATAATGATAATAAAAAGAGGAACGCGGGATGAGGAGGGATATCCGCTGTATCTCGCGAACCTTAAAAGAAAGGAACGACCGAAGGAAAGGAGAAAAAGAAGAAAAATGTGAGCGTCCAAGAACCGCAACACCACGGAACCACTAATCCTTCCCATCCCTCTCCATTTTCGGAAATAACGACCGCTTCTCCACGGGGATGATGGAGGCGGGATGATGGAGGCAGTGCTGCTAAGGAAACACCCGGGAAAACAACACGGAAGAATCGGATGATGTTGAAAACACGTGATAAATTATCGGAAGAAAGAAGGTATCGAGTTAAAGTTGGAACCGTAAGGAAAAATATACATTTTCACTGAGATTCTTTAAATATTGGAGGCGATATCAACACTGACAATTACCGATAATCGATTTCACAATTTAAGATTCGAAATCGAACTACTCAGTTTAATACCGAAGGATCGATACGCACTGACGAACAACGAAGTAGAGAATCGATTATCGAAATAATGGAATATCAAATCTAACGTAATAGTATCAAGTCTAATATTGTGATATCGAAAAGAATATTGAAATAAGAAGTATCAAATCGCTTCCATCCAAAATGGTGAATGCAATTGAGACAGTAATTTATAAAATAAATAAAAATTAAATTATGCTGAATCAAAATCTTTTAAAGGTAAGAAAAGAAGAAAACAGAAAAAATACTCAATTCCCTCAAGTTATCGTAATCTTTTCTTAGTACAAGATATAACGTTATGATTATTATTTATTTAATTTTATACTCAAAGACTACAAATATGCGTCAGGCTAGTAGGTTAGGAGATAGTCATTCCTGAGATGGGAGAAAAAAATAACATACCCTGCATGGTGTTCACTTTAGTGGGGAAATGCCCCCAAAACCTCCCGAAGGCAGTGCGTTATGCAATAAAATTTCAAAATTATAAAATTACAAAATAAAAGTTGACAACAGTATTACAATACCAAAAAACTACTAAATTTTGTGATATTACATAAAAATCTTCCTACATTTTCAGGGATTCATATTGTTTCAAAGATTTCAAAAATGTTTAGATACATGAATATATCGAGAGAGAACTGTTAGGTCGAAAAGGGATGAAGGAAAGGAACCAGCGAGTGCAAAAACTTTGGCTCTGGAGTGGCTTGAACAAATGAGGACAGTAAAGAGCAAGAGCGTGCAGCGAACGCCTCCTGTGGCAGAGTCTGTAAACGGCCGAGGAAATGACGTCTCAAGTAGCTCGCAGGTGAAGGATGTCTCTTCCTCATTTTTCCCCCACTTCCGGAGACATTTTTCCACAATGTGGAGGAATCAGGCACAGGAGGAGATATTCGTTATTCATACTTTCGGCGTAGTTAAAAGCTCGGCAAAATCATTATTCTCCGTGAGGGATAGAAAATATGACGAAACGGATTTCGCGTCGATTTTTCTAAACAGCGCTGTACGTTTCGGAGATAAGTCTCCGTTCAATTAAGGAATTTCTATCCGTCGCTCGAAACGAGAGCGTAATTTTAGGAATTAATGCACGGACTCTCGCAGCTTCATGAGCAACCTAATCCCTTAAATCTGTCGCGATATGGAATGAGAAGATTCACACTGCGGAGATTTTTCAGACATAAGAGTGGTAAGGCTATTTTTCGTGAATGCACAGTGGTTTGAGGCGTGCTAAAACGTAGCGAATAGCCCAAAGAAGCACTTAAACACTGAGAGAAGTTACAAGTACTTGTTACGCTTACAGAAAACTCCTCAGATTTTCACGCATGAAACTAAAAAGAAATAATTAAGATTCGGATAGTCCAGCAAGATTCTGATTTCATTTCAGTCCCAATAATTTTCATTTACAAAGCAGTTATGTTACCATTTCCTAGTAAAATAAATAAATGCATTGCAGAAAGTCGTCAATTTTACTCCAATTTTCTCACAACTGCTCAATATATGGGGAACTCAATATACTGGGAACCCTGAAAAAAATTGTACTGCAAGGGAAGTGAATTATTTGATAAATTAGTGAATAGTTATACGTAATTTTTACTTTCTTCCTATACGTAGTATTCGCAAAAAAATTCGACCTCCAGATTTTGACGGAAATAGATGTTTTGGGGCCCATAGAGCTCGTTTTCGCTATTTTCCCGAGCATGTCTGTCTGTGTGTCTGTCTGTCTGTGGTAAAAAAGTTTGTGGGCGCTCTATCTTAAAAAGTGATTATCCGATCATTTTTAAAATTCATATTTAGTGCTTTCCTAGCAATGCCAAGAGTTTATTAGTTTTTGGTGAATATTGCTAAACCGGAAGTTGCGGTTTATACGGAACAAAATTTCGTTTCTTAAATATCTCTGTAATAATGCAATGTAGGTATATTCAATTATGTACAAAAGTTGTAGATAATGCATTTTACTACAGATGTTGTAGGAAACATTTTCCTGTAACAGTCATTGTTCTGGAGTTATTTATATATTACCGGCATAGGCATCTGTTTTCAATAAATACGGAGAAAGTCATGTGTTGGCCACATCAGATTTTTTATATAATGTACAGATAGATTATATAATGATATATACTATATATATGTAATATGTGTTGCCACCAGACGAATAATCTAACTGTAATTTTTATATAATAATATCATTCTTCCTCTTAATCATAAATCAAGAATCATTGCGAAATTATTTAGAAAGATTGTGATTGGAATAGATTTCTTTGCACTCCAAATTTTCGCAGCGCCTCTGTTTACAACTATAAGAAGTGGCCTATATCGCATTATTACGGTAACCGTGAATCGATACTTAATTTAATGAACGAAACATAGAGACAAGACCATAGACATTCATTTGAGGAAGGAGAACCTGTGTCATTCACATAGACTTATTTCTTTGTATGAGGGGATATATCCACAAAATATCGCCTGTACATCCTTTAAATGGAAAAGATCCAACTCTGCTAAATCGCTGATAAGCAACTAGATAATAGTAAAATGTTAATTTTATAATTGCTAAGAAAATAATAAAGTTAGACATATGGGTGATTTTGAAATGTCTAAGTTATAACGCCATATAATAAAAATAACTACTTCATGGTGTATAATGTCGACATCAATCTTCAAAAGGTTTTGAAGTAATTTCTTCCTTTAGATCTGCCTCACGAAAAACCCCACTTACGAACATGGAAGTGGCAGAATTGAAACATCCTCTGGTGCGAAATAGCCTAAGATGAGAAAAAAAGGCTGAACGCAGACGACGTTCACGGGATGTGAGATAGCATCAATTTAAAAGATTCTACGAGTAGCAGACCATCTGTTCCTCGTGATTAAAAATACCCATTCGTCTTCATTTGCTCCCTCTGTCTCCGAATGCTAAATCCTTCATTACATCCAGAAATTCGGTAATTAAACGACTTGAAAAATATGAGCTTAACATTTCATGCACAGAGACGGATAACGCTCGCCGAACGGGAATACAAAGTGATTTTTTGGGGAGCGCATCCATTTGAAGTGCATGCGAAAGGGTCATAAATCATTTTCGTGACACTTATGTGCAAGACTTCCGCGGAATGATGGGAAACGCGCGGGACAAAGGATTGGGTGGGAATCTGCTCTTCTCAGAATGTCGGACTGAGTATCGGAAGCCATTTTGAGAATCTAAACAGATTCGCATTCCTCGAGATGAGATTGGTATCGGAATATTTCCTCCACGTTTTTTGTGGCAAAGGACTTTATCCATTTATGATTTAAGCAGAAAGCTACACATTATTTGAAAGGCTAAATGATTGAACGTGTATTTTGGGAGCAAGATTTTTTTAAGTTTATTATTTTTTGGAAATATTTTATTGACAATTTAATTTCCTGATTTTAACTGTGAATGTAACTAAATATCTCACCCATACCATTCGTTGAACTCTAAAAATTCAAAATGGGCCAACTGTTCTTATCACTGCTAGCTCCTAATTTAAGAACTTTGAATAATACAGTTAATTAGGTCTTATAATTATCACACAAATGCTACTATCTTTTCCCAGAAATTACAATAGGAAGGGTCAAAAGTTTAAAAGATGTTGTTCCCATAAAGAATGAACTGTTTTGATAACTTATATCTTCATTAGAAGTTATATAAAATAATAACACTGTAAACTTCCACACTATTGGACTTTATCCACGACCGATATCGGCGCAAAGGACATCATCGGGTCATCATGATGACCTTTGCGCCGATACCAGTCGTAAATAAAGTCCAATAGTGTGGATGTTTTCAGTGTTAATATTTTCTGTAACTTCAGAATGACCTTCCACGAAGTTCGGCCGAATATGATAGAATTTATTCGTAACGCGAATATATCATCATTCAATGAACAATATAAGCCATTCTGTTACGTACATATTTCTCTGCTGTGTGATGCTTGAACATGTATAAAGAAAAGAAACGTGATTGATTAAATACTAGCATAAACTTATACGCCTACAACGAATCTCGGAGTAGTTAATTGTTATTAACGTACTCTAGAGTTGATAATTTCAGCACGCTACATACCAAATTATGTATCGTAGAAAGACTATATTTATAAGGGAGATTTTGTACATCAGTAATCCATATTTAAATGGCTATGAAGTTCGTTTCTTAAATTTAAATCATAGTCCAACAAACATTCGATTCCAGTGTTTCTTCTACTATCCTTCTACTAACCTACCAGTTGGTTCCCTTGTATTTGTTGGATCAATGATGATGTAATGCTACGCTCCAAATTGTAATTTTGACTTAGTCCTATCCGAAACATTATTTACTTTGGGATATATACCTACGGGGGAACTTGGATCGTGAAATCAAAAGATTATCTCTCTAAATGTTTGATAAATATCAAAGATATCTCTTCCACCGTCGATTTCCAATAACCTCAGATCCCATCGGTTCTGAAAAACAACCTATCTGATCCATCCCAGCCAAAAACGTATAAGGGCTCAGTTACGACCACTCTTCCCTTTCAGACGTAATTTCGCCCATCACTTTACGGTCTTCCATCAATCGACCATGTTATCCCCAATCCATTAGAGAAAGCGTCCTTACTATCGGCATATTTCAATAAAACCAAAACAAGATCTGCAGTGTTCTCCAAGTCGAGTAAGAGAAGAACTTTTCACCTAAAACAAGACTTTTTCTTCAATCTAACGACAAGTTTCAGATGAAGCTTTCTTCGGCTCCACTCTACCGAACGGTTTCCTTTAAACGCTTGCAGACGATCCTCGCCGTAGAACACGATCTAAGGCAGCAAAAATATTTGGAGATCTAAAGCACAAACTCGGCATCTGAAAAGTTTCCGATATCACCACTCAAAGCGACAAGCTATTCGCTTAAGTCTCTCGCGAATGTTTCGCCATAAAAGTAATGGCCCTGCAGCACTTGTTTTCGGGGAGGAGCACTGGCAAAACAACATTCAAATTGTTTGCGATGCTCGCGGCGAAACTTCGTACGAGGGACTTAAAATAAGTAGACACAGAGGCAACGCGATGTCAATTGCAGGAATGAGATTTTCCCTCAAAGGTATCGATATTAAGATCGTTTGCTCAAAACGCGAAATTTCAGTCAGAAAATATGTTTTTGGCAGCATACGTAAAGCATTATTTCTCTCACGCCGTCACGATCTAAATGTTTCGAGATCGCGCGAATGAGTTATAATTTGTTGCGAGTTATACGGAGGGCCAAACGCCGAAAATGTGGAAATCGCAGAAGAGAGATTGACTTCGCATGCCTGAAAGCAATGAACTCGGGTTGGATAACGAAAATTAAATGTTTCCTCCAAAATCTCAACCCGATACTGCGGAAGAAGTTTAGATCGCATCTCTGTGAAGAAATTCTCTACGTTACAACCGTATATCAGTTACCCCTGATGATTCATACTGAATTAAAACCAAGCAATTTCAAGTTACAAAATGTTCTATAATTTGTTGAGACTGAGATTTTTTACACAGAATTTATATGGGATACTATTAGTTGTACCGAATAAGCAATTACTTCCATTGTCATATCAATTTTGATTTGATTAATATAATAGCGTATTCAATATGCTATGAACTAACTTTTAGTAACTCTTAACTTACATTAGATGATTATCTAATGCTCATTTTCATTACAGTTCTAGTATTCCAAAACAGCCAAATAGTCTTTACCTTCCTTTCAGACATATAAAAATTATTCGAAAGCATTTCACCCCATACTCTGCTTTATTAACAAAAGTAAGATATACAATAAATATATTGGCGTTTCAGGATATTTATTACGTACAATACAAAACATGCTATAAAAAATCTCATAAAGCACATTCTTGAGGGATCAGGACAATATTTTGCGATAGTTTCGCGGCTGTAAAATATCATCGAAATTCATCTCGAACATCTTTCCCACATTTTCTGGTATGAACACAGATTTTCAACGAAAAATTCCTTTCTGATCCGCCAAACCGGAAAATAAAAATGCTCTAGTACAAGTCCCTTTCAACTGTAACGGCTTCCACCAATGATATAATTTCTTTAGAAATGGCGGTTTAGATCATAGCGGAAAACGAGGAGAAATAAATATAAGAGCAATCCAAAACTTTCTCGGAAAAATGATACATCTTTTTAGACATCCTCCTAGCCCTCTTCAGAGTGGTCCTCCCCAACGCCTTCCCGATTCGAAAGCGAAACAAGAAAGAATCGCAGCGGTACTGAGGACGGCGAAACGTGATGAAAATGACGTCTTTTAATATTTGTGGGTCTTTTTTGCGGAAAGTCTGCTTCGAAAGAAGTGAAAGTTGGAAGATCTAAGATGCGAATAAAAAAGAGACAAATAAATGGGAAATGAAGTGGAAAAGATACGGGAAGGAAGAGAGTAGAAGCAAGAAAGATAGACGTAGCAAGTCCTTAAGTTAAAGGAAAGAGAAAGGAAGGGGGAAGGGGATAAATAGAGGAATATTACAATAACAGCACGTAAGGGGCGATGGAGCGGAAGGTATGAAGATGTAAGCGATGTCTGAAGTATGGGGAAAATTAAATCACGAAAAATAAAGGTTCGATGTAGAAGGGAGTGAGATGCAAGGAGAAAGTGGAGTAATTTGGGGAGAAGAAAGCAGATGGGGAGGGAGAGATGAAAGGGGGAAAGGAGGTTAAAGGTAGGTCGGAAGATGGAATGAGAAAGATTGATTGCTTTAACCTCTGATTGGGAAGATTGCTCCAATAGGACCTTTACCTCACCAAACCTCGTATTTCATAGATAATGAAAAAGAGATATATTGAGGGAGGGCAAAAGGCAAAGAAGATGAAAAGGTAGAAGAGAGGAGAAGATAACGAAAGACAAAAGGAGAAGGAATTAAGAAAGGCCGAAAGAAGGGAAAGGATGAAATATGAGATATTGGTGTACATCGTGGAACAGAGGGAGTGGGAAATGAATTCTCTGCAGATATTATTCGGCAACGCGATAAATTTCAGTCCACGTGACGTCTCATTCCTTTTAACATCATTGTCTTTATCAAAAATAAGATCTAGTCCTCGTGTACGAAAGGATAAGTTTTCCGAAAAGAAGAAATTCATTTCCTTTAAACAAATAATGTGATTTGATATGATATGCACTTGTTCGTGGAAGACTAGTGAAGACGTAAACAATTGAAATTGTAGAAAACAGTTGGAAAAAGATAAAGATTTTAGGTAGAAATATGAAGATAAAAGTTATAAAGATGCCTTATAAAATTGAGGGAAGCCTAGATGTTTACCGTGCTTTTTATTAAAGTATAAATATAGAAGAATAAATATGTAAGTATAATAAGTGTTTGGTATTTGCTACTATAGGACCAAATTTTAGAAGATTGTCAACGAGCGGAAATTCAAGTTGATGATGCTCCATCTCAAATTACGTGCTCGTGGTTTTATTTATTCTTACCGCATGATGATACAAAATAAAATCTGATAAATTCGAAAAATTCATGACCTTTATCGCATTTACAATTTAGTTTTCAATTATGCTCTGTGAGCCTACAACTTGTCATGTAACATAGGAGCATTAATGATTTTATCGAGGCCAAGGGATATTTTCTCTCTTTACAGAAACACCGAATGTTTTGTGAAAAGTCCTACACGTCATATGAATAACAATTGCAGAACTAAAACATTTTGAAAGTGCTCATATAATTAGCTTAAGTCTATCATATGTTCCTATATAGAACATCATACGACACAGACCATCACACACCCAAACACGTATTGAGACGATAATTGATAAGATATTAAATACATAAAAATAGATATTGCTAATTGATTAGAAATAAACCCTTTAAATACCAAAGCAGTCTCATATTTTACACATATTAAATCATTTAAATGCCATATTTTGCTAACAATGAATTCGCTATGATTTATGAACAGAAAAGTGTAAAGAGCTTATGCATATTTTTCCGATAAAAACAAAGAAGAATCATTTTGATGTTTTTTTACATTTTGGTCGAGTAACAATAAGGAGAAAGGGCTGGAAGTAAACACTCCGGAGTAATAAAAATAAAACCATCAAAATACTTCAAAGAAAATGAATCCGCCGGATTTAAGCGCAAGGGTTGAGCGAAGGTGATGGTGAGGCGTGATCAAACGAAAAAACAGAAAGAACTTCCGGAGATGAGATTTTTTTCAGTTTTAAACCTCTAATGCGAAAATGCCGCAACTGATAATGGATATCGATTAAGATGAAATGGGAAAGGGAAGAGTGTGCTTTGGAAATTCGGTAAACACAGAAATGAAAAGACAAAGAAAACGTTCGAATAGGCAGTCGAGTTGGAATGCGGAGGCGGCGTAAATAAGCATTATATTAAAAGCAAAGGGAACCAACATTTTCGAATGCTGAGATTACAGTAAACTGGAGGGAATAATGGAAGGTGAAACTCATTTGTTCCATTCCATTCCCATGGTTCTTAACCATAGCGAGAGCAGAATATCGTCAAAGATCATTTTGAAAATAAAGAGCTGTAAGTAAATCAAGTAGCTCTTTGTATGGCGTTAATGTGCTTTCTTCCGCCAAATGACTAGCAACCAACTTTGTTTCATAAGGTAACTTAGGCTTTGGTCTATTTTAAATGTCAATTATCAAAGAATCAAATCCAAAGAAATGATGAAATATTAAAATCCATGGATTTCTAAATATGCTCTAATAGAAAATGAATTTTATTAGAATTTATATTATATTTCCTTATAAAGAGGACAAATACATGAGGTGCGATCAATATTTTGTATACCAAAAATTAAAGGGAATGGTGCATATGTTTCCGCGATGACGCATAAAATTCACTGCAAAAAAATTAGACACTAGAAAAAAATATATTTTCTTTACGATGTCTAACTTATCAGAGTATGTCTCCATATGCCGTTTCCTGTATTGAATATAACATTAATAAGAATATAGGTAGAAGGGTAGATAAGAAGGAAGGTAATGGCTAATTAATTACACGAAGACTAATTCATTGCATTTAAATCAATCTCTTTTTATAATTATTTCCCAAGCAATAGCATGCCCAATTATCAATGTATTTACGTAGGTAAAACAAACCTGAGGAGAAATTTTCGAAAGAGGCTCGATTTCCGGTTTAGATCGAACGGAAATCTCGAATTTGAAAATAATCATTCGATCAAAGTGAATTAATGACTGTTGAGAAACACAGTGATGGAGTATGCCGGTGAAAGACCTTTTGTAATGTGCCAACATTCCTCACTAGAAGTTGTTGTTTGAGATTGCACGAAAAGAGGCTTGTCTAAATGATTAAAGTAATCGACGACTTTTTAATCAACAACAATACGATCTTGAAATGGCGGATGAATGAGCAAACAAATCTACATTCTCTCCAATTCATTTCACCATCCCGATCGTCATCACCAATCCCATCGCATCCCCTTTTTCCTCTTCTTCTCAAGCAAATCGCCTTTTCTGAGCCTTAATTTTAATCGTTTAATGCCTAATCTCGACTAATAGAATTTTATTCTTCAATCTTATACTATTTTCTTTATTTTATAAACTCAAGGTGTTCTTGCCCAACTTTGTGGATTGCTGTTTAAATAACAGAAAAACTAAGTATTTACCACTAGATATTTCCGTCCCTTAATTGCCTTTATCTTTACATTACATTCAAGATAGTCTCCATTGAAATAAACATTTTAGTCGAAGGAAATTAACTTACAGAGAAATTAATTGATTAATGTACATAATATTTTCGAATTTGAAATTTTCGATTTCGAATCTTAGAGGCATCAAAGTTTCTGAAGTCATACAGGGAGTAAATCGTACTAAACCGATTTAAGACGAGTGTCACTTTTACATGGTACGCATCTCAACACGACCGGGCATAATTATTTTTAATGATTGCCTACGAAAAGTTAACTGGTAAAGGGCAAACTGAAACATAGCCTTAAGCGTTGTTGTTAAGCTAACTTTTCTTTGCAACGTTTACTCTGCGCTAATGCGTTTAAAATGGTGAATCTAAGATGAACTCAAATATAAAAAGAACCCTTCGGGTGCTCTAAAAATGCAAGAAAGGTGCCTCCTAGGTTCGAGAAAATACTGTATACTATTCGCTTATTTATAAATCAATGTAGTATAAAGATAATCATCATCACAGCTTTTACTAAACCACTAAATAAGACAAATGGGACCTGGGTTTAGCAGCGATCCTCAGGCCTGATGATGCAGCATCGCTGCAAAACCCCGGTTGCATTGTCTTATTTAGTGGTTTGTTGAAAGCCTTGGCATTTAATCTCTGTCTCTCTATCTGCCACAAAGTAAAGTATGAACTCCTCAGTTGTAATATATTATAAATTCTATATTATAAAGCAAGTGACAATAAAAAGCTAGGTGTTCAATAATAACACTGTTGTGAGATTTTTAAGTCGGACTCCTCAGTTGTAATATATTATAAATTCTATATTATAAAGCAAGTGACAATAAAAACTAGGTGTTCAATAACAACACTGTTGTGAGATTTTTAAGTCGGAATGGTATCCTACTCCGCTACAATACCTTTCATATCCGAATATTCCACCCTTTCTATAGTTACGACTCACCTTTTTGTAGCCACGTAAAGGTTACATGCGTATTTCAATACGTAATCATTTGTATCTCATTATCATATCAACATTTGGTGAAACTTCTCCCCTCCGACTTCTTCACATCCACTTTATTCCTTGTTCACCGCTCCTCACCTTTAATCTAGTGGTTCTCCTTCAGCTGACCCCATCTTCCTCTTTCCGTTCCATTTCTCACATTTCCCCTTTTCGCTATATGACGTGTCCCTGTCACCGCTTTCCAAAGCGCCCCCTATCCCTGAATACCTGTCACACACCCTCGCTCTACAAGTTTCCTCCCTAAATTTCCCTCCGCACGATCCTGTACATTTTTCGGACACCGCCCTGATAAGCAAGATATGAAA
Source organism: Sympetrum striolatum (assembly GCA_947579665.1). NCBI lineage: Eukaryota > Metazoa > Arthropoda > Insecta > Odonata > Libellulidae > Sympetrum > Sympetrum striolatum. The sequence goes on along the minus strand of OX388348.1, from coordinate 54,243,063 downwards.
TCGGTTGAAAATGTTACACTTTTGGGAGGCATTTGACGGATTAAAATCGTTACGAAGCGGATCGGGCCTCGTAGAACTCTGGAGAACGATTTTGTTTCCGGTAAATACGAAGAACCAGAGTGAGGGCGCTTTCCGCAATGCTTTTTATTGGTAGATACATCGTCAAAGTGTGAAATTAGAATCTTTCTGCACATTGACTCCTTTAAAGGCTGGAAATATTATTCGTTACTGAAGTTCGTATTCCATTCCAAGTCTAGTTATTATAGCACACGAAGAAGGATGGTCTACTGATGTAATCTGATAATTGAGGTCCATTTCTGTCAATTCGAAACTGAGTTTATTTCAGAGAAAAAAAGGTAATGTTTCAACAAAACTCAATCGTAATAGTGTAAAGTTCCAAATATGTATAATTTATCACACTTGACATTATTGTTTCACTCGTTGTTTAAATACTCGTGTTTCTGAAGGTACTTTGTAGTTTTTCTTAGATATACTATCCTTTATTTTACATCCCATGGCATTGTTTTAGTTGCATCTAATCGTCTCAAATATCTCACTTCTCATCTTCTTTATTTCACTCACTACGCCACAGAAAACCATAAGATTAAGGCTGAATTTCCATCAATCAGTACTCTTGAATACGAACTCTGCATAACTTTACAGGCAACAGAATAACCGTAATATACGAGTTAATTTTACCAAGGGAACTCTCCCAATATTCTATTTAAGGCAATGGATAGCTTATTAATTAATGAATAGTGTTATCTAAATCTATAGCATCAAAAGAAACGCGTTATAAAAAAACGGACCGATTTTATTCTGCAATACAGCAACCTCAACAAAACCTCTCTTTCAAGGAGAAAAGTTTTAATTATCAAAAACAAGTCTCAGTAAAAAAGTACTCGCGAACTTTTAATTTGAAGGATATCGTTTAAAAAAGACGTAGGAGCGGTGCCTTTTGATCTCTGGTAAAAACATACACGAAAAAGTATGTATATCTCGTGAAAACGAGATCATGAAAAGATACCCTTGAAAAATACTATAATTGGTCTACATAAGTCCAAACAGCATCACCTACATCTCAATCCTTGCCTTTGACTACGTTTAGTACCCTTTATCCATAGTTCAAATCGCATGCTTTGTCTATCGCCGTTTCAACATTTTCGTTTGCCATAACCTTATCCAGTTTCCATGAAACTTATCTCATAGATTTAACGAGTCTTCACGTGGGCGTCCTCTGAGGTGGCAAAAGATCCGTTTGAAGGATTTCTTTACCGATTCTACGTCATTCTGAAGAGAGATTAGGCCTTTTTAAACATTTACAATTTTGAAAGAAAATATTAATTTCACCGTGTTTGAAATCTCCAGATAAATAAGAGCAATTTTCTATACTAAATACTCATTTAAATAAATATCATATGCGCAGATCTGCTTTGGAGTATGAATGTCAACTGCCGCCTCCATTCAAATTGGTCCTATTCTTTCTTATCTATCCAAACATCTTTCAATTCAAGCAAATACATACATATTAAATCCATTTCTTTATATCCTCTTACACGCATGTGGCATATGAGGCAACGTACGTCCCTCCTGTTCATGATTGTATCTACCATATTTAATATTTCATCAATGCATTTATTTGTTATCACGAGTTCTCATATCTTTTCCGATCAAAAACTATATTTAATATACCACAAAGCGTAACTTATACTACAATAATAACAAAAATTTATTTATTAAAATTCCCTCGCAGTAAGACATAAGTCTGTTGGCAGCGTAACTATGAAACTATATAACAACTTTAAGGTTTCAATTGCATTTATATCACAATTAAGATTAAGGTAGAATTCTACATATATTCGATTATGATAATATTCTATAAAAACCTAGAAAATAAAAAACATAGTCACCCATACTAGATTTTTCAGGGTACCGACTATAGGTTTCACTTTTCTATCTCACCCTCTTATCTCTTACCCGAGGAAGTGATTAAGCTAAAACTCAAGAACAAAAAATACTTTCGATAGAAAAATCATCAGCCATATACTATTCATAATCTTTAGATTAGAATGTTTCAATCTTTTTTGCGCCATGTACACAATGGTAAACTATTTGTCGAGAACCGCCTCTTCGTAGACAAAACCTAGCGATTATGACACGCATATTGATCTTTATCTATGTGATTGATGGTCCCAGCTTCATTTTTCTCATGAATACAGTTTACAAGAGTACACTGCGTGCCTTAAATCACGGATTTCGGCAAAAAGTCTTTTATTTCGGGCGGCAGAAGACTTAAATAAAGACATCAATCTCGACGATCCAGACAGAATCGCCATTAATTTCGCGAGAAGAATTTTTATTTTTGGCGCGAACAAGAGGCTCTCTTTAAATGTGGCTCTTTTAGCAAACAAGGCCAGCGGTGAAAGGGATCGAGGTGGATAGATTTCTTTATCATACCGATTCTCAAGAGTTTAATCGTGATGAAATTTACATTCAAAATGTGACTTTTATGAAGGCTGGGAAGATAGGAAGGTGCTAAGCAAAGAATATGCTACTATTGTACCACACTTTAATAAATATTATGAAAGATAAGGGTACGTATTTTCAAATCTAATTTCCGGCAATATGGCCACCTTTTGAATAAAAGCAGTGACAATCAATCATAGCCACAAAATGCAAAAGTGATTGTATTGTATTGGATTGACATAAGATTCAATAAGACATAATATTGAATAATTTCATTTGGTGTAATTTTAAATTTGTCATTAGAACAATACTTAACTCTCAGTACTTTATTCCGTGTTCAGTATTGCATTAGTGATGCCCCTATTTCACCCGTTGTTTTTATTGCTAATGAAAACTATCGTCTGAAACATTTCAGAAACTATTACCATTAAATTCAACGTAACTCTTCATGTTAATATCAGCAAGGTATTTCTGTTTTTAAGACATGATGCACTTGTATAAACCAGAGTGAAAACGTTTCTCCAGATTTCCAATCTTTTTGATGTTGTTTATGACCAAATAATCTTATTAAATGCTTCAATAACATTGCTTAAGCAATTGATCTATTTGTCAAATTTGAGCCTTTCCCTTATTTTTATGTTTTAATAATAATAATTTATTTTACACATACATGATAACTTCCCACATAGATGTGTTGTATTAGATAAACAACAAATTAATAATAAACTCAATCAAGAGTGAGTGAATAAGAAAAAATATGAGAAGTACAAAATGATAAAGAAGATAAAATGAAGGAGAAGTAGGAAACGGGTGAAAGAACACAATAGAGGGAGGAGAAAATAACGTGTAATTAGGGTAATCACTAAATTAAAACATACTAATTTTAAACATTTAACGTGTAATTAACTTAATTTAAAACATATAACATACACTTATTTATTATAAAAATGATTACAACAACGGAGTTCCTGCTCTCCCTCACTTCTTCCTAGATAAAAATAGTCATAGAGCTAAGGCATACGAAATCAAAAATTCTAAGATGGATTCTTTTAAGCTATCTAATAAATGCTTTACCATTACTTTTTATAGTAAGTAACTGTATAATCAATCAATAATACAGATAATACATTAATGAAACGGGATGCATTTGCATTTCTTACGGATAATTTTGGTAAGCATCTAGCGATTCACTGATAGAATTTCTGAACAACTTTACAAGATGAGCGATCCTGCTTTCATTTTTTCGTGAAATATTACATCGAGTGAAATTGGAAATATCAGTTAAAGCATAAATTTCCACGATTAATGGCGATTTTTATGCAGATTATGCAGTGCACATATTGCAGTGTATAATCAATGGAATTTGCAATGGGTCTGCCTTGTTACACGAACCGTGGGTTTCATCTTGTTTTCACACTCTTTAATCAATTCCTCTTCGTTCCCAATGGCTCCCCACTCAATTAGCGCTCTCTCATTTATTCCGAGTGATTTAGTCATGATAGACGCACTTCTGCACGGAGATCGAATAATTTGAATGTCCCACTGCCGTCAACCCAATTTGCTCTTTTTCGTAACCGCAACTCGGTTATCCTCTTGTCCGGGATGCTCGACTTCGGGTATTTTCCTATAAATTGGCTTACTTTGCCTCAATTAAGATACTTTTGGGCTGTTAGTTACTTCTGTGGTCACCCAACATATTGCTGTAATTTAAACGCTAAGTTCGTTAGATTAATCGAGAAATAGTATAAAAACGTAGCGATAGTTTGCACCTACTAATTCCTTCCTTGATTGCATAAATTGGTGCAAGATAAATTCCAATAAATGGCGTTGAATATGATCAAATGATTTTAATCAGACAAACTAACTAAGAATTAAACAATTCCTTTAGGTCAGTATTTTAAAGGAAGACATAAATTGACTGATAGTTTTGATAAACAAATATTTATAACGTTAAATTCGAGCGAGATAGTGATAAAAAAACTACTTCTCCATTAAGCCCATTAATAATAAATAAAACTTATTTGCATGTCATTACTTTTGACTGAAATTTTATATAATATGTATTAACATATGCAGCACATGATACTTTATCGATTCATGACAAATAGCAGAAAAAGAGTTTAAAAAGTTATATTGCATTACTATTTAGGCCATATGTTTCTGAAAAACATTCTAAAATTCCTAATACATCTAAATGCACGCATCTGCTAAAATAATACGATTAAAGTCTCTCAAGAGATGAAGGGGATTATAAAGAACGGTTGCATTTACATTTCGCTGATGTGTGAACTAAAAGATTGGTCAGTGGGGCTTCGAAAACGGACGGCGTACGAAAAGTGCAGCCTCGGAATCTTCAGGGGCCGCTCGGTAATCCTCGCGGGGAAATACGTGACAAATATTTTTCTCTCCTCGAGGAAACTCAGTACAACAGACGTAGAAAAATCGAACGGTCTAGAGCAATTTCAGAGTGGACGTGATGCTAGGGAATCGGATCCGGACATCAAAGTTATTTGTCCTCAATTCTCATCATACGTGCTCCGTTAGTAATAATTTATTTATGCCCGGTAGTTCCTAGCTGTTTTCATCCATTCTTGCATAACAATATTACATATAAAAAATTCGAATTTCTTATTCAATTTGGCGATAATTTAAGCACGCATTATAATATAATTATATTTTAGCTTATTTTAAAGGAAACAAGCAATTCTTGAAAGAATGTATAACTTATGTTTTTTTCTATATCGATTGGTTTATAAATCTCACTGTATTTCAAGATCATGACCGAACTTTTATTTATTATTTTAACTGCTTAGACAACAGTGACATAGTTTGTGTTCTCGCAGCGGTCAGAAAGTACGAAACCACTACTTGATGCAAATTTTTACCATAATATTAATAATAATTGCAGATTTAAAACCACCCCATTTTAAACAGATGCTACAACATTTCACACACGCATAAATTGTTCATAAATCTTATGTAAAAAATTACTCTTAAATTAAAAATTATCTTTAGCTCAAAAGCTTAACCGTAGGGACATCAGTATTAGTGACAATACGGAAATTATTTGGCTAGTAATGATAGTTACATTATTTTGTTTAAATGATCATTAGTTGAAGTTAAATATCTCAGGATTATCATTAGCCGAGGATAGACATCAACCGCTAACAAAATGTTACCATTAAAGACCGATTAAAGGCATATCATCATTCTATACACTAATCAAATATCAGTAAAAATCGGCAAATCGGAAATTTGTATTTCGTGCTCAGAAAATCGTTAGTGGAAAAGGGTAAAAGTCTCGGCTAAAAGTTAGCTTAAAGGTCTTCGCTAGAAGAAATTCTCCGCCGCAAACGTTCCCATTGGCCAAAATATCTTTGTAAAGGCATATTAATAAGATGAAACGAGATTCAAAATAGTTCAACCTTCTTTCATGCAAATTATGATCTCCTTCCATAGTCAGCCACCACCCCCTCCCCAGCTATTTGAAGACAACTGTCAACTACGATTCCTTTCTACCTCAATTCTCTTCTAAATATTGCATGCGGGTCATCCTTATTCCCACTAATTCTATTCCTAGCCCATCAGCCTCACACACCATCCCATTAGCATAACCAATCCTGGTGTAATTCAAAGTTTACTTTTATGCTGTGTAGTCTGCCAAAACAGCCCAATTCCTCTTGCGTCGCTCACGGCCATGTAAGTTAGTTCCCGTGCATGCTGTTTGACAGCTTGTTAGCCTTCGATCTTACCGCGCGTGTGAATGATTGCTAAACTCCTCAATCATTCCACGTAACACGGGTTGCAAGGATTACATCATCTTCGCCAGGGGCTGAGAGCCATCTCAAAGGATAGGAGAGGCATAATTTATGGCGGTAATTATTAGGTCGTGCAGATGTTAGCGGAATCGACCGAAATCAAACAACAAACTCCGATAAATAGACCTCTGTGGACGAGCTTATAAAAATCCCCTTACTGCCCGCGCAGTGATCGTTTCGCGCTAAAAAGAGAACGAGTAGAAATGAAATTTTGTCTACGACGACGACGGCTTCTCTTCTTTAAGCGATATCGGACTTGCCCGACCTATTTTCGTGTTTGCACTTACTTTAATTGGATCTGCACCGAGCATTTCTAACTCGATATTGCAATTTATTCGCTATATAAAGCTGAATAAAATGCATCTCAAAATTCATTCGGGAGATATCGCGGAACTAAAAATAATTGAAACAGTGACAAAGTATTCATAAAGAAAATTTTTAATTTAATATAATTTTAGAAATTTTCAACCTTTTACAAACTGTTGTCAACACCAATCTCTGACACTAGAATATTCTGCTGCTTAAACGGTTACTACTAACAACAGCCTTCATTTCTTCCTCCCATAAACTAAAACCTCGATGGATTATAATATTTTCACCTACAAATTATTATATAAATTAATAAGTAAGATACGAGAGCTAATTTTCGGTGAAATGAGGATTACATTATGAATATAATTCTTTGCTTTGAAAGTTTAACTGCTCCATGTAATAAGAATAAAATGATAAAAAAGGAATACAAAAATTTCTATCTGCATTATATTTTCTTAAAATATTTGAAGAAACTTGATATTTGATAATGTACTCAGTTTGTAGTTATGGAAATGCCCTGTAAGATTTAAGTTATGGAGATGCCCTGCCACTTGTGATAACAAAAATTATCCTAATATATAAGACGTTTTCAATTCCTCTTCAATTCCGATAATTTTTCCGGTTGTCTTTCATATTTCAAATTAATTACCTCTAAGGAGAGACTGAAAACCTTCCATCTCAATCATGGTATTAACTGTACCAACATTGACTCTTTCCATTTGCTACATGCCCTAGCAAGACCTCTCGTATACGTCGTCTGGTAATGCCACCTCTAATCTACGACTGCCGTTCAACTGTGACCCAATTGCAAGGGATTCGGCCAATTATAATGAGGTCAACCCTAGATAAAGAGAATATAGAAATTTAACTTTGGCCTGCCGAACTCTATTTGATTCACACGATCTACGAAGCCTTCGCAATGGGCATATCATCAAAGTATGAGGAGCCATTTTGCTTTGAATCTCATGCGTGAGAAATGATCCCATTTCTTAGCAATAGCAACCCTTTGGAAACCATTCATTCTGATGTCGTCAATTAAACAGCTATGTGAGCCTCTCAATCAAATACTAAGTATCTCTAACTAATTGGCCATGACCAGTGCACGTGAATTAAAATTCTTTTATATCTACATAATACGCATGCTATCGTGTCATATCCTCCGCTTACGCGAAATATTTTAACTCATCGTAAATGAGTATATATTACATACTTAAGGGGATCCTTTACTCTCGAGGCCTGAAATTGAGCGTTTTTTTGGGAATAAGTTGCAAAGGATCTACAGAATAGATTTTTAAAAATGTTTTTTTTTTTATTTTGAAGATACATGTTTTGACTTTACAATTTTACTTTTGAGGACGAAAAAAAATAACTCTCGCGACCTTGAAACGTCATTGATGACATTGATGTTGAAACTGCATGGTTCCCGCTTAAGTAAAGTTTTGTCCAATTGGGTAATCTGTTATCAGAAAATTGATATTCTTTATAATCATAGTTACGTTGGCTATGTTTTCCAGAGAGATATTTTTTTTATTTTGCAATTTGTAAAAGTTATGCAACGATTTGTAAAAATTTTCAGTTTTTACTTCATTTTTTGACCTATTAGAGACTATAAAAATGGAACAAAATAAATTTTTGATAAACACTTGATTGTGAGTCAATTTATTTGGATTGAGCGTCATTCTACTATATTCGAAATATTACCATTGCAATAAAAAATTAGAAACGACTGAATGTCTGACTGAACGAGGAATACTAATGTCAGTCCCTCAAACATTTTAGCGCAAATAACAAAATATAAGATCACTTCTGTTTCAAGGCTGCTAAAAAGGATTAATAAACAAATTTTATTTAATAAAACAAGTTAAATTAAATCTTCACAGCTGAAATATGCATATGATTGAGTTATTTCTCAAAATATTTAAGAATTCTACACCATTTAAAATGTTTATAATAATACTGTCCAATATCATGGCCCACAGGATGACTGCACATAGGAAATTACACAGATAGGAATGTAAGTGCTCGCATACGTATTTATTTCATTTAATTTTTGCATACAAACATATTGGTAAGCTTACATGCAACCATGTTCAGTCGAAATAAGAGTAAATTTCAGAGTAAATCTAGATACTCAAAGCGTCTAGTTTATATTTATTTTTAATCCGAATATAAGTCGTTAAAACAGTAGGCAAACATTGCGAAGGTTAGTGGGCTAGCATTGAACTTAGAGCGAGCACTATTTTGGTTTGCGGGCCATAAGCTTCACTGTATACTATGATAATATTTTCTTATTTACCAAATGATTCCAAAACCTTTATAAGCGCTGAATGATTTCCTTCTAAACAATCCTGAAACCCTTCCGTTTGAAGTCCTGTCCTTCCATCAGCCTCCATTACTCCCGTACTCTTTATGTTTGCATCCACGAAAGAGTAGCCGAGCAAAGTTCAATATATGTATTACCGGCGGAAATATGACACCGCCTGCCAACAGAGCCGTACCTAGATTTTGGGCTCTCGAATCGATTGTCCAAATACTTGTTCTGAATGTGTTCGTAGTAACGCGAAACCGTTGACATCGGCGCTGAGTACCCCAAGTGGAAGGAAATGAGCGCAGAAGTGGGCTACAATTACAACTCTTCGTTGCGAAGAGAATTTACTGCGTCGAGTTTCTCTTTCTGACGTGCTCTTCAAGGATTTTCATGATACACGTGTGAAATGACTGCGGAAAATCACCGAAACTACTGCCCTTAAACTCAAAATCTAAATTTATTTGCCCATTTAGTAAAATCTCATTCTCCCATCAACCTAATCTTAAGATCCATAAAAGAAATCCTGGAGAAGACCTACATTACTTTCATCTATAATGTAATGAACTACTAACCATATGGATTAGGATGAAACTGATTCCCGAATCAGTTTCAAAATTTAAATATAGTGTTTTACCCAGGTTATCTACTCATGAGTAATTACTACTCTTCCGTATGTCCCTGCATTTAGCTTTACCTCCTTTACCCTAAGTTAATTGTCCTGTAATATAAATTTCCTACCTACCATATTAGGCTTTTAAATGATATATTCATTAAAATAATTTTTGTATGCATGCTCATGTAAATAATCACTTAGGTAAATAATTGTATACCTATAACGTATTTTGTAAATATCTTTGATAAATTTATTGTTGATTGGTCTCGAAAGCATCCATATCTCAAATAGATTTTATATGAATTGCTGCTAAGAATTCACTCAACAATGGTGACACCACAGCAAGTGACTTTATTGAATAAATAAATAAATTCAGGTGACGTCTATGCTTGCATTGAAAAAGGCTTTTGACTCAGTCTTGTAAATTCTTCCCTTAGATAATCCATGACTTCATCACGGGTCATCAGACATCTCAGTATAAGGTTTTCTACCCTCAAAATAAGTCGGACCTCTTATATTTCCCATCAAAATTCCTTAGATTTAAAGAGTAGAAATAAACTCCTAAGAACTCGAATAAAACATCAGATCGCTTTCAAATGTCACAATACCTATTGAATATGCAGATATTATGATTGGCACCTTTCATTATTTGTGTAAGGTGATTGCTCAAAGAGGAGTTTACTATTCAACGCCGCACCGCCAGTAATTTCCGCTCTCAGCCTTGAGACGAACAACACGGCACAAGATTGATGACAACATTCGAGGGCGCTTGAGGCCGATCGTGTTTGCGCCTGATTCTGGTCCAAACTGCTGAACACGCGTCTCCAGAGATTCAGCAAATCGAGGAGCCAGGACGGGAATTCTAAGAGAAGAAAGCTCGTTGCTTTCCTGATGTCGACACAGGAACGTGACTCCACAAGGCACAGACCAATTTTACTAACTAAGCTTACGGATTTTTCACAATACTACAAACTGGCTTACATAAATATTTACAAAAATAATACTTTCCGACAAACTAAACATCGATTTCAAAATTTGACAACCTCTCAATTAAATTTCAATCGATCTCTAGAACACTATGCAATGAGCGCGGTTAAAAAGTACCAGTGAATGAAGTAATTTAAATTAGAGGTTATCGCAATTTTTTCTTGCATTTTCTTTCCTTAAATGCGTAGATAAACATGCTTTACCAATTTTTATTTTAGGAAAAATAGGACACTTATGAACACAATTTTGATCGCGTGGCTAAAAATTCACTTGGATTCTTTGAAACCATAATGTATCTTTTCGGTTTATCAACTAAATGCCGTAGAGGACTCTCTAATTTTCATTGTCAAATATGGGGAATAGATGAAACTAAAAGCTTGAGTAAAATTTTCAAACATTAATTGAATCCTGTGGGTCACAAGAGTGCACACAAGCGCTTTTGATATGTTGTGCTTGAGTATGAATGTCCTGGTTGAAAACAACCGTGGTAAAATATAATATTTTAATTAAAAAAATTGGAAGTAGCAATAATTAAGAATATAAAATTAGTCTCAAAGCAAACAATAATCCTAGCTTTAAAAAATAATTTTTCGCAAAATTATAAACCTCTTGACCGGTTTTATCTGCAATTTTTAACTTACTTACTGCAAGTCATTGGCAGCATCGGAATAAGATGAACCATGTTACGAGATATTGAGAATAGAAATCCTCATTATGAAATTTGTATAATATTAAAACGCTTGCCTGATCTCTCACTTCACAACACAAATTCAAATTTTATGGTGTATCTGGGATGTATATACGCATATGCTACCATCATTTTATTTTCCTCGGGTATAGAGTACTTCAGAATTTAGCCTTGGTTCATTAAATATAGAAATTACATTATTGTTTAATGTAACAGATTTCAAACATATCATCCTGTAAATTCATGTAATGTGTCGCGTAAAACGAAGATAAAAATATATTTTTCGTAAACACGCGTTGCATTGCAAATGGAAGATAGAATACTTCGAAGGGAGAGAAGGGCCTTTAGGGTGAAATGATACTCCCGAATATGTAAACGGGGTATAAAAACAGAGTAATATTGGAATAATGAGTAGATTCATACGACACCCATTGTATATTGCCCAGCGAAGTAGCTTGGCTCGCAAAGAGCAAACATTACGTCCACTTCGTGCGCAACTCCACGAAATTTCCATTCGTAGGTCCGAACTGCCTCCCGGCCCAACATCCCTAGGGCGGTTCTTAAATTTAAAATGGGCGCGAATAAAATAAGAGGGAAAAAACAAAGGAATAAAAGCGCGCGAAACACGAGCGCGTAGATGGAAAAAAGCGATGAATAAAGCAAACGGAGTAAAAAAAAGTAGCGGCGGCTCGAAAAAATACGATTGTGGAGACAATGGCGATGAAAACGTAAACAGAGGGAATGTGAAAAATGTAAGAGGAATAAGAAGAGAAAAAGAGAAGGAAGG